>OY982544.1:3927626-5177626 GCA_963859965.1 Ceramica pisi | reverse complement strand
GTTTGATGACGCAATAGCGCCGGAGGTAATGATGTTCTGTGTTAAATATGGATGCTAGGAGGGATATTATTGTTTGTGTGAACTTTGGTGTTTTTGTGTGAAAAGAGGAACTGTGGGGACTCAAAAGACTAATTTAACATTTTTGTTGTGTTTCTTATTCCATGTAGTGACATGGACTAAAAAAACAAAAAAAAAAAATAGCACTATATTTTTCAGCAGTGGCTGAGCATGAGTATTTGGTTTTAGTTCGATTCCCGGGTTGAGCAGTGGTATTGGGTCAGCCCGGAGTCTGGATTTGTTTCTTATATTATACTAATGTTTGCTTGCTACTTCGTACCTACGCGCTTCCCTTTTTTACCTGTTTTTGTAGAAATTTGGATATTCCTTTCCACTCTGCTCCTCTACAATCCCCAAGGTTCCTCAAATTTCAGTAATTTATACCGATACCGGTGGGCTACTTTTTTATATATTTTTATATGTTCTATTTTATTAGAAATATTTAAAAATGTAGGAAATCATAACATATTATAAAACAAAGTTCTCCACCGTGTCTGTCTGTCTATATGTTTGCGATAAACTAAAAAACTATTGGACTGATAGAGTGGTTCTAGAGGAAGGTTTTAGTGTACAATTTGTCAAGCGGGCAAAGCCGCGTGAATCAGCTAGTTTTCTATTTGATTTAACTTGACACTAACATTATGCTAAAGCTCGACCGAAAAATACATTTTTCACAATGCATTAACAACATTAAACTCAATACCTACCAAAGTGATGGGACTCATATTTTATAATATTAAAGTTGATGAAAAGATCCGTCAATCTGATACCTCGGGGTAGACTGAATGATGAGAAACTAGATTACCTAAATATATCAATATGACCTAAAATTATTTTAAATATTTATCTTTTGAACTAAGCCAACTGCATATTTTAACGTTAGATTAATTAATATATGATGTTGCTTGTTATTTTTATGGCAGTTGATTAGGTTTCGACTATTCCGCCAGGGTTATGGTATGTATTGCTCATAGTATATTCAGCCAGAAACAGTTGCTGTCATAAATAATCTAAAGCCTAAAGCATTTTCTGTTTATTAATGCCTTTTTACGCATCACCGCGAAGTACCTAAATCGTATTTCTGTCGTTAAGAATATCCAAAGAAATTTTTTTTTTTAAAAAGTACCTCAATTTTCTGTCGAGACTTTTAGTCTAAACCATGTTGGTAATCTTAGCTACTATGGATAAAACGTAACGCATACAAAAGGACAAGCACTTAATACTACACAAACAAAAAGACGTATTTGCAGCAACTTAAACACACAATATTCCCTCATCCCGGAAGCGATTTCGATTTATTTGTCCCATCAAATGTAAATAAAACAACATGAGAACTGCTGGTTGTCGCCGTAAACGGGCTTATCAAACTTCTGCAACTATCGTGACAGACCTACTTTGGCATTGTGATATAACTTCGTATAAAGGGTAGAAGTTTTTATGATCCTTATTTGTACGGTGTGCCGGTAATTTTGGCCCGATGTGTAAGGGTTTTTGTAGCTAGTTTTGTTGCTGGGAGTAGTGATAGGTTTTCAGGTTATATTTTAGACGTCATTAAGAGTAGGTAAAGATAAAATTATTTCATTTTTTTCTGCTGGGATGAATCTCTCCATAAACTAGTTAGGTACTTTCAACAGAATTATCTAGAGTCTTTGTAAAATTTGAGTGTTCATGACTTTCACAATAATCTATACTAATAAAAAGAGGTAACATTTGTTTGTAAATTTGTAAGTTTGTATGGAGGGGGTAATCTCAGGAACTACTGGTTCGATTATTGAAAAATTATTTCAGTATTAGATAGCCCATTTATCGAGGAAGGCTATAGGCTACATATCATCACGCTAAGACTAAAAGGAGCCGAGCATTTATAGAAAATGTGTCGCAGACGAAGTTGCGTGGGTCAGCTAGTATTTTATAAGTTTTTTTTACTTCTTGAATATTCGAAACTCTGACAAAATGTTAAAATTTGACTATCCACTCGTAAATATGTCTCGTCATCATCATATCAACCAAATGCCGTCCACTGCTAAACTTAAACCTGTGCAAAGAGCGACATCCATCCCGCTCCTGAGCATTCCGCATCCACCGCTGCCAGTCACCTTCTTTAATAGGCTTGTGTCCTGAAAAAATCGAATTAATCCTTCAGTTAGATTATCAAAAAATATTTGACCCGTGTTTTTTCTTTTGTTACGGGAACCAAAATTGATGAAGTTACGACGCTTTTAAAATTCTCAATACGTCACACCTTCGCATAATTTTTAGTGAGTCGTGACGTCACGAGCCCCCACTCCCGATTTTTGATGCGTTTTGTAAGTGTCAATATTCATTGATTTACAAAAACAAAAAATACGTGTCCATTATTTTTCAATACTCTAACTGACGGGCTAAATTGTTTTGCAATTTGTGGATGATGGAATCTAGCCTATTATATTTGTCCATCGTGCCGTAGGGCATTTTCTCTAATACGTTCAAAATTACAGCCAAAGCCAGCTTCAATCGCAAACACTTTTTTCAAAACTACGACATAACATAATTAATCTATATCACACGTAAACATAATCCACTCACTACGTCACTTTGCTCAAAATATTACTCTATTTCACGAACTCAAATCCCGTGCCACAGAGTATAAATTACGCGCTGAAGAAAAAAAAATCGCGCGTAACATGCGTTTATAAGGGAAGCCTAATTCGCAACAAGTTAACCAAGATTTATTAGCCGTAACGATCCTTGTAAAATGCTAGCATAAATCACTAATACGCTTCACGGTACCGGTTTGTTACTAGAAACCGGTAAGGAGATTCGTTGAAGAAAAGTGAGTATTCGTGTTTCGATGTATTTTTGGGAATTTTCTAGATACACTAGCATCGTTTTTGAAAATCACTCGTCACTTAAGGTTCTTTAGAAGGCCAGCGTCAGACGCACTGTTTTTCCTTTTTTTCCTTTGTTTACTTACTCAGATAATGTAGTATCGTGTTAGCCAGTATTTGGGTTGTGTAAAATACCGTGTTCAAATGAATCCAGTTAGACTGGAACTAATGCCTGAAACAGTAGAAAAAGACAGATGACTGTGTTGTAAACCTACTTTGTAGTTTCTAGAAATAGCAATGGTAGTACATAGGTGCAACAAATTAAAGAACAAATACTAAATTAAGTTTTTCAGGCGAATTAAAATTACTTCTCCATTTCCAAGATGCACATGTGATACTATCTCTAACATATCTCTCTCGTATTTCTCTAAATTTGTCTTTACTGACTTTTACAAGCCATCAACCTTTCTAATGTATTGTAAACACAATATGACCGAACTAAAAATTCAATTGACAGTCTGATCAAAATTTATTACGCGCTTCAGTATTCACCAGTTGGTACGTAAAGTCCTATTTAAATTACTTCTGCTGTAATGCTTTTGTAAAAAGTCGATATTAGCATATCGTGTTTGAGTGTGCCACGCGACTAGACGATTTGACGCCTCGCTTTGATGGTATGTATGTGTATTTGTACACTAGCGGCCTACAAAAGTATGCCAAAATCATTACGGGTTCCAACCTTTTCAGGCGCTATCATCATCATCCCTCAACTCATCAACATCCAACCCAACTTAATAAACTATGTATTACTCTTTTTGTTAACTTTGTCCACTGCAGTGCGATTCTGTAAACTTTTTACCGTGTTACCTAAGGAGAAGTTAACATGAAGTGAGCTGTCGATCCATACAAACAAGATAGAATAACACAGTTCACTTTATGTACACTTCACCTAAGTGAAAACGGTGATTTTTTTAAAGAATAGACCGTCTCATCGACACAATCTCTCTTTTCTTGTGACCATTAGAAATCAACACCCATGCTCATTGGTCAACCTCAGTTCCGTTCTGACCACAAGACAGGCTTTGTATAAATTACTAGCTGACCCGCGCAAATTCGTCTGCATCACATTTTCCATAAATGCTCCACTCCTATTTGTCTTAGCGCGATGATATATACAAACAAACTCTTCAGCGTTATAATATTAGTACAGATTTCTCCACCAGTTCCTAAGACGACCCACTGACCGAAACCAGAATGTCTTATAAAAAAAAAATTAAAACATGTGACATCCATCAACATGCACTGAGCCCGCGCGGACCGTAGTGGATTAAGGCTTGCTTTCATAGAGAAGATGCCTGTTTTCCAGCAGCGGGAATCAGCATTACAGGCTGATTATGTTTGAAGACGCCATGTAGACGAACACGCCTAATCGACGCACGCTCGCCTCGCGCCCGCCTCGTCTTGCACTCGTAAATATTCGTACTTTTCGTACATTGGCGGCCTAAAAAGTATACAGCAAACATTTACTTTCAATATTCAAACGACATGTTTAATCTGGAGAATGAAGAACGTATGTTTACTTTCTTTGCTATAAATATTGGTAAACAAAATTTAATGTTTGTGTCATTAGGAATAGTAATGTGTTTATTTACAATTGGATTTTCAGCCTAAGTTGTGGTTCATGCTGTGTTAACCGAACTACATTTATTCATTTAGACTTTATGAACAATAGTGGTACATGGGCGGACTTAATGCAACAAGGTATTCTCTATCAGTCAACCTTTGGGTTAAAAAGTGTTACACTGCGGTAGGTGTACAACAAACAAATAATAAAAAATATAAATAAAAAAATAAATTGAATCTTATTGAAACATCCGACAAGGAGGGTATCTGACTTATGTTTTTGCATGAAGATTTAGGGGAGATTGCAATACAAAGATACAAACCGAAAAAGTAAAATGTCCCATAATTATCCGACATTTGCATGCCGCCCCATTCAAGTGAAATGATAGCATGCCACAGTTTGCTTGACTAATGAGCTTTATATATTTCCACGTAAAACCCATTTTAAAAATGAAGATAATTTTTAATTTTTTATTTTATATTATACTAGTATATTGTAATTTTATACTCCTCGTAATGATGAAACGTACTCATCTTACTCATTAAAACCAAAAAAAAAAATATTTCCCACAAGGTAGTATATTAGGCCCGACACTTTTCCAAATATATATCAATGACCTTTGCAAGCTCTCTATCTCTAATTGCGAAATCTTCTCTTATGCGGACGATACTGCACTTCTAGTGTCTGACAAAAACTGGGAGCAGGCCAGATATAGAGCAGAATACTCGCTTCGGTTGATAATGGAATGGCTATCAACTAACTTGCTGACGTTAAATTTGGATAAGACAAAATTAATCAGGTTCCATCGCCCACATTCAGTAACTTCATCCTCTTTCTCTCACCAAATTAAAGGTCACACTTATCCCCCTCATCAGTCAGTAAGTTGTAACTGTGTTGCTCTCAGCACAGTCCCCAATATTAAGTACTTGGGAGTGATAATTGACGAAAATCTAAACTGGCACGCACCTATCAACTAACTTGCTGACGTTAAATTTGGATAAGACAAAATTAATCAGGTTCCATCGCCCACATTCAGTAACTTCATCCTCTTTCTCTCACCAAATTAAAGGTCACACTTATCCCCCTCATCAGTCAGTAAGTTGTAACTGTGTTGCTCTCAGCACAGTCCCCAATATTAAGTACTTGGGAGTGATAATTGACGAAAATCTAAACTGGCACGCACCTATCAACTAACTTGCTGACGTTAAATTTGGATAAGACAAAATTAATCAGGTTCCATCGCCCACATTCAGTAACTTCATCCTCTTTCTCTCACCAAATTAAAGGTCACACTTGTCCCCCTCATCAGTCAGTAAGTTGTAACTGTGTTGCTCTCAGCACAGTCCCCAATATTAAGTACTTGGGAGTGATAATTGACGAAAATCTAAACTGGCACGCACATATAGAGGCACTCTGCACTAGAGTTAGAAAACTGATATATATTTTTAAAGAACTCAGGCGCTCAGCCAATTCTGAAACTCTAATTCTTGTGTACCTTAGCCTTTGTCAGTCCATCATTATGTACTGCATTCCGGTGTGGGGCGGTACTTACAAAACCACAATGATCCCGGTAGAAAGGGCACAACGAGCTGTTCTTAAAGTGATGCTTTTTAAACCTAGAGACTTCCCCACTGATCAGTTGTACTCTGAGACCGAAGTTCTCACAGTCAGGCAACTATATGTCTTTCGTTCAGTCCTGCGGAGACACTCTAACCTGCCATTGGATAAAAAGTTGCTTTTGCGACGCCACGGTTTTCCTATATGTAAGGTTGCCCCCTGTCATTTTGCGTTTACTAGTCGACAATTGTTGGTTCAAAGTTCACGAATGTATAATAAAATAAATAAAATTATTTCGTTGTATAGATATAACTTATATGAAATTAAAAACAAATTACGAAAATGGCTTTTATCCTTAGCTTATGATGAGACAGAAAATATATTGGGTATAGAATTATAAATTTATCGAACCTACTTTGAAATAAAGTTATTTATACACTATAGATTTGATATCACATACACACCGCACCACACACACTCTACACTCATTTACACACCCATAGGTACACGACCACACACATTCACTCCATATAATTATGCTGTTAAAAAAAAAAAAAAAAATTGTAAACAAACAGAAAGTCACGGTTGTATTATATATGTAGATTGAAGCCGCAAAATCTCCGAGGTGTCCGGGCTCCTAAACTAGGTACGCAGACCTGTATCTTAGGAGTCGCGACTCCTAAGATACAGGTCTGCGTACCTAGTTTAGGAGCCCGGACACCTGACAATTGATTTTAGAATTGGTAGTACAACCCACTGTTTCCATATGCTATGTACTGTGTTGTTGTATTTTTGTTCATGTACTAATAATAATAAATAATAATAAAAATAATAATATTTGAAAATATGAAGCCAAAATGGATAAATAACATCAATTTGTACAAATGCTTAGCAAATATTGTCTTCTACAAATAGAAGTTTGTGTTTCTGGTTACAGGTAACCAATACAGTTATTGCCCGGTTAAGGAAATGATAGTCGTTTTTTCTTATTATTTTGTTTATTGATAATAAATTCAAGTAAAATAGTTGTTTTTATATAACTATATTATATTTTTTATAGGAAAATCAGTCATTTATTTCTATATCTTTGGAAATAAAATAATAAAAAATCAACAAAAACAAAACCTCTAAAATCACAGTGATTGCCCAGCAAACATAGCAATTGTCATACAAAATAATCAGTTATTGCCCACCTGGCAGTTATTTTTAATTAATGTCTTATTTTAATAAAAATACTTAAAACTTGAGATCTCTTCTAGCCTTTTGAACGTTTAAATAAAATTCTTCGCAATCCGAAGTCGAATCATCATCGGAATCATTAATTTTATAACAAAAATGACATAAAAACAGCAACATATCAGCATCGTCAGGGATGTTACTTTTATGGTGTTCTGGAATACATCTTGAATGGAACGACGTAATTAACCAATCTTCAATAAGCGATTCTTCGCTTGTAGTCAGAATTGGCGATGGGCCCAGACTGGTTTTATGGCCCGGGTTACGTTTGTAAAATCGAAGTGTTGACCTCGGGATACCGTACTTTTGAGAAATTTGGCGATCAGACAGTTGCTGTTCATTATTTTGAACTTCAGCTATTGCCTTCTGAAGGTTTTCTTGAGAATGTTTTAATTTTGGCGCCTTTGGCATTCTGAAAGAAACAAGTAGAAAAAAAAATAGAAAAATACCAAAGAATGAATATACAACTATTGACCGGGCAATAGCTGTATCTATTGTCAGTGGCAATAACTAAATAATGATATGGCAATAACTAAAATTATTAGAATTTTGGTACAGCGATTGCCCACCCCCTTTTTAAACTTTACGAAAGAAATAACGGTTATAACAAGTAGTTAGATAGGCACTACAGTGTCTTATTTATCGAATAAAATTAATCACAAAACACTTTACACAGAAAAACCTAACAAATAATGCAATTTTGAAACAACAGTCCTTAAGAAAAATCACAAGAAACTTACTTTTTGTTGACGAGCTGCACACCTGTTACTTTGAAATCGGTTATGACACTTAAAAAATAGAATGTTGCCAGATGTTGAAATTTAAAATGCTACTATATAGATAGTAGTAACATCTATGATTATTTAATTTATACCAGTCCCTTTAAAAATAGCCAAAAAACGTATTGCTTCTTAATATTGGCAATCACTATATGCTGGACAATCACTATAGTGGTTACCCCATGTCTTATTTGAAAAAGAGCAGTTGCATATTTTTGGGTGTTAATTTTTTTTTTTTTGGGCCTATAAAGATTTTTTATTCATCACATCAGTCACAAAAACCGATGCTATAAAAGTAATAACTGAAGAAGCTTATCGCTTTACCATTAATTTAACTTTTATGTATTTATTTTGATATAAGAAAATATTTATTTTATAATATAATAAAATATTCGTTTTATTATATCAAAATAAATACATAAAAGTTAAATTAAATACGTTATGAAAATGTTATAAAACTTATTATTATATTATTTTCAATATTCCATATTAAATGAATGCTAATTAAAAACAGCTGAGCAAAACAAACAAGTCAACATATAATATATGAAATACTGAAATAAACTTTGGTATTAAAATATTTTAACCAAATTAAATAGCAATTCCTACATTCATTTTATAACAAAACTTTCTAAATTCCGGGAGAATGATGTAGGTTATCCATGGACGTATTAATCTTACTCCAAGAACTTGCGAAGTCTGTCCCCAACCGCGGAACATCAGAAATATAATTTAGTTTTCCATTTAAGTTGGAAATAGGACACTTTGCATACAAATTCTCCTTCTAAACTTGTCATGAGAACTGTAACTTATCCGCGCTGTATATCCGTTACATTCCACTTAGGAGACCGTTGCACCTTCATTTGTTTTGGAGTAAACATCAACTTTGGGCTCGAATGAGGACACAAAAACATTTTGGTCCGCGACAAGGCATATTCTGAGGCCCAAACACACGCGTTTACGACGCCTCTGCGGGCGAGTGACATCAAAAACCGCTTAGCGAGTCCCCTACTACCACCACGGGTAGACTAGTGTATACTTTATGTTGGCCGAAGTTGTAAAACGTTGGTGTCTCCCCGAAGGGTACTATTCCTAGTTTCATGTTGTGGTGAAGTTTTTGTGTGCGAAGGAAATGTTGTACAATTAACTATGTAAGTACAATTTGACGACGCAAACGTGCCTTGTGAGAGCACAAGTTTATTGCTTGCCTGTTGTTAATGTTGATGCTGTAAACAAAAATTACGTCCTTTTTCATTAGGCTTTAAGTTGAAACTGCTATGTGTCAAGTAGGTGTCTCGAGTTTTGTTGGTGAATTAGAACACCCACTCTTATTAATTTAAAGTTCCTTAAAACGTGTTATAAATGCGGTCGGTAGTGCTTTCAAGATAAACTAGTTCTAAAATAAGCAGTCTCTGACGTATCAACCTAAAAGCTCAAATAGAAATTCTTCGTTAAGGGTCTTGTCCATTATAGCGGAGCGGGGCACTAGTCTAGTATTGTTCCCTATTTTTGCGACAATGATGCAATAGTGCAGTTCTTAAGCTGCCTGTCCATTGTCGCGGAGCGGGATAGCGGAGCGGAGACACGGATAAATTTTAACCAATGAAATTTAATAAAATCACCGCACCACATGGGTCACTAACGGGGAAAAAAAATACGAATGGACAGGCACCCTAACCGTGGTATAATATCAACAACTCTTTCAAGTCATAACATCCCCTAAATATACCCATACTACGCATCAACAAGTACCCTCAAGAAACTTATCAGAAAATTGCAAATTAGTCTCCTCACTACATTTTCCAATACGCCTTTCATTTGTTAATTATCAAGCTTTGGGGGCTCGGTAATTACCAAACCTAGCAGTCGTGTCTGTATATTATTGCGTGCATCCAAACAGCAAATTACAAAGTGGGCTGGGAGCAAAGAGAGCGGCCCCTCTGATTGGCATTGCGATGGACTTCGCGCCCCGTTTGCTTCGGAAATCTGATCAATCCCCTGTTAATTTCCCAGGAAATGTTTGCACTATCCCCTGTCCCCGTAATGTAGTTACTGTTTCATTTTATTTGCAAGCGAGTATATTTATTTTCAGTTCGATCCTATTTGAATAAGGGTTGGAGTACTAATATGTGTAATGGATGAATTGATGCCACAAGTTGAGTGGATTGACTGTAGTTTACCATGTTTGTGTAAAAATTTCCAGTAATAATATTTATTTCATGGGATTGGTCGTAGACTCACAAATGAACAAATGAATTGGTCGTTGTTTGATCTGGACTATTACAAGCAGAATGTCAGACTCGTATAAAATCTCGAAAATGTCGGCATACGAAATCAAAATGACAATAATTATATCCGTGAAATTATACGTAAACCAAATTCAAGACACAATTTCACTTTCCAGCCTTATTTAACTGCTCAGCAACCAGCGTGCCTCATTCATCATAATTATAATTCGCACACATTACGAAAGCTGGGCCTTGTCTACGTTTCCACCTTCACACAATGGCTGAGCCGACGGGGTCGTAACTAAGATATTTCGAGAGTCATACGAACATACGGGCCAACCGAGGTACGTCGCCAAGTCTCGTTGACAGAATTATAACCGTTGACGCAAGAGGAAAGAGGTGGCGTTTCACTTACTTAAGATTCTTATTTCCTAAAGACCCTAAGCCAACATTAAAAAAAACCGGCCAAGTGCGAGTCGGACTCGCGCACCGAAGGTGCCGTACAAACCAGTAGGTATTATAATAAGCAGAAGTTGCGATTAACGATTTATGACGTATTAAAAAAAAAATACTTACTAGATTTTATTATTATGTCATCCATTGGAAAGTGTAAAATTCCTTAAAAACGTAAGAACAATATGTGCTTCTAAGTTGTTATTGTTTTAAAGGAATTATACACTTTTCAATAGATAACTGCCAGCTCGATAGCCAAGCTTGTCAAAATCACAAAAAAAAAACATCTTGTATACCAGGATTCCGCGAGTTTTACCTTTTATAAAATCGCCTTCGTTTTCAACTTTGACCTCACAAGTTTTACGAACCAAGGTTCGTCGTAAAGTCGACACAAGTCGCAATGCGCGTCGGCTCGGACGTGATATGTCGCATTCATGGTGTCTGATGGATTTATGTCTTCAATGGCTCCTCTGATGTCTTTGTTACGGCCGCGTCTTGAGTTACAAACACTGATGCACGCGATCTCTTGTTGCTTGCTTTAGTTTTTGTTTTGTGAGACTTTTAGGGGTCTTGGGTCGTGACAGAACGCTAGTATTTTGATAATATTTACTGTTTTTTTTGGGTTCCGAAAAACATTGATAAATTAAACCCTTATAGGATCAATCGGGTGTCTGTTTTGGGGGTCAAACTAGAAAATTAAAAAAAAGTTTTTCAAACAGTATTGAAATAAATAATGAAAATGCTTACAGGGTTTTTTTTTTTTTTCTTAGTTTTAAAATAATTAGTTTAGAAGTTATTCAGTAAATTTGACAAAAAAATTAGCATTACCTCCGAAACTACTAACACTAAAATTAAAAAAAAAAAACGAAGAAAAAAAAGTTATAATATAGCTAAAAATTATAAAAAAAAAACCTATTAGACGTCTGTAGTGTTAAAAAAAAAAAATTGGTTCGGACCCCTTTGCACGCGAATCAGTTTTTTACTTTAATTATTAACATATTCCAATCCACTGCTGAGCCTTTGTGAACTTATGGTCTTAAGCTGCGACTTAGTAACCGGTCCTCAGCCTTTCACATCCAGTCTATCCCAGCTACCTTTTAATCATCGGTCCATCTAGCTAAGGGGTGTTGCGTGCTACACCTGACATTTGGCGGTCTGTACTACAGGAACCGCATAGTACAGGTATTATCATTATGATTTAGTTTGTTTGCTTACATTGGAGGCTAATGTTGATAGCTCAAATTCTTTCATTTGAGAGTGCCAATTGTACTAATTTTCACACTCGCATCTCAATCGCAAACTGTCAAAAATATATGAAAATGAAGGCTTTTTTGACAGTTTGCGATTGACATGCGAATGCGAAAGATGTTTAAAAATTAGTAGAATTGGCCCTCTGGTCTTATTTTGATGTTTCTTTTAACTTTGCTATGCAATACTTTACTTTGTCTTATTTTTAACTTTACAGTTACTTTTTCTAAGTTTACAGACTATAGCAATGTGTGTTGTAGAAGTTTCTATGCAACTAACTCAGGTTAGGTTAGGGTTTTGCACGTACACGACGTTATGTCAAAAACAGAACATAATTTTACAAGGTGTCAAAAAAAGTTTCGTAAAAATGCAACTAATCTTAGATCACGGGGCACAGGTCCGTCATTGGTCAATTTTTGAGAATGGTTATTATATATTATAATGGTTAGTATATATATAGTCAACGTGATTGGTTATTTATACTTCGTTTTTAGGCGTGGAAGATTTAAAAAAATACCGAGTTCCAAACCTCTATACTAAGCGCTTATCGGCTGGTTGAATTGAATCAATTAGGCAATATGAACCAAATATCATAGTTATTATAATTAAAATAAAAGAAAGCATAAATAAATAAATAGCAATATCAACACATTCCCAAGTATCAATACCAACAATACAAAGACACACATGCATTAAACAATGCCTCAGCAGTTCAGCTCGCAGATTGGGGTCACAAAACTCGGCGTAACTTCATCAAGATTCAATTCACAAAGTTTGCGCCAACAGTTGGAGTACGCACAAAACAAACACACCAAGAGTTGGCCAAGAGTTTGACAAACCTGACTTTAAACCAGGTTTGGTATTCATATTAACCGCTATCTGAGAAGATTACAAAGCCCGTAAGGGTAATTTCGTATGAGTTAGTTTTAGCCAAACATGCTGTTGGGCTGGATCTTGGTATTTATGGAAGAGCCAACGGTGCGTTCATGCGTGAGGATTACAAAATAACTTTTTAAATATTAATATAACCTTGAAACAGAGAATCGCTTAGAAAACAAATATATATACAGGGAAATTGAAAAAATACCCGAAACCTCTTAGGCAGTGAAAGTACACATGATTATAAGCAACTTTTGTTTTGGTAAAACTCCGAAATCTCGAAAAAAATATCAGCTGTTTCATACATTTTCATTGGCTAAATACTGCATTTTGTATGAAACAGCTGATATTTTTTTCGAGATTTCGGAGTTTTTCGCAATTTCCCTGTATATATAAATATATATATATTTTATACAAAACGGGGAAACTCTTGGCCCAAATCTCACCTGATGGAAGGTGATGATTAGGCCGAAGATGGAAGCGAGTTTCACCCGGAATCCTCTTACACAGAGGAACTGACTATCATACCTCTAACTGCCGGAACACAACAATGCTGTTAACATTGTTGTTATGGCGACAGACTTAGACATGATGGTGGTAGCTTGCCAGGTGGACTTAGAACAAGTCCTACCACCGACCAAACCAAGCAAAAAAATTGCCCCCGCTGGCAATCGAACCCGGGACCTCTGGGTCTGAATCAGGTGGTATAACCACGAGACCACAGAGGCGGTTAGTGTCACCTGTTTAGCACCACCCGGGGACCACGTGTAGGGATTCGCTGAAGGGTATTATCCTACGGACGCGGGTGACTCGGCCCCTAAAATAGTTGAATGATTGGGGTCTTTAAATCAAAGTGTATAGGTTACCTCTAATCAAGCGTGCTCCATCTTTGATTACATCATCGCTTTCTATAAAGTGGAACATTTTGGACAAAAGTCGCCCATTAATAATTACACAAGAAAATTTAAAAAATAAAGACGGATTTCTTGATTAATTTCATGATAATTGAGACTGTTTCAGATGTCACAAATGTGACATGAAACCTTGCCAAACAGTCAAGTTATTTCTGAATTAAAATCATGACGATAAAGGCAGAAGAACAGTTCTAGTGTTACTTTAACAAGCGTAAAATCTCGTAAATCTCGTCGTAAAAGCTTTATTTACGAAGGAACTAATAATAAAGTAAAGTCAGGCACAATAATAACACTTCTAGCTATTCTCTATGGCCGCGGCAAGTCCCTTCAAAGCATACAATCTTATTGGATCAGGCCTCAGCTAATGTTTGCCGAGTCCACGCTAAACTGCTGAGATTCAATTTTATGTTCCATTCTCTTCAGTTGACCCATCAGATTTGCTATCTGCTGTGACAAGACCCCTACATCATCTGTTTTTGAAGAATATATTGAGAGCCTTTCTTAAATATCAAATAATTGGATGAAATTAATGACCATTTGGTATATATACGAGGGTATTTGCGTTTTTCAAAACATTTACCCCATAGGTCCAAGGATCGGTAGAATGACTTTGGAAAGTAGAGCTTTTGGGTCTGTGTCTGGATACGGTAAAGCTTTACTCGGTTTAACCGTTCCATTTTGTTGTACTAGTTATGTTCTAATGCCGTCAGAATCTATAATATCTATTATAAAACTGAAGAATATGTTTGTTCGCTTGAACGCGGAACGCTAATCTCTGGAAAAATTGGTCCGATTTTAAAAAATATATTTTAGTGTTAGATAGCCCACTTATTGAGGAAGGCTATAATGTTATAAATATCATCACGCTACGACAAATAGGAGCGGAAAATGAATGGAAAAGGTGACGCAGACGAAGTTACGCGGGTCAGCTAGAAATACGCTCAAACAAAACATAACTCAGATGCACTGAAATTCTGTCAATGCTACATCCAAAATTCACATTTTTCAAACACTAGAATAACAGCATAAAGAATAACAAGATGTATAGAGTCACCCAACGTGACGGGACATAAAACGAACTGAATATTATAATACACACTTGTGCACAAAGTGGGGGAGGGGGTATAACTTATTCAGAACTGAACCGTATGACATCTCATACTATTGATATTGTTCTTGTTGAATTTTTATTTTATTAAATATTGGCATTGAGGCTTCTGCTGACAGACGACGCGACAACGAATTTTAGATTATTTTTCACCGTATAAGGGTGCCTGTCCATTGCGAACGAAGTGGAGAAACGGAGAATTTTAACCAATCATGTCAGTCTAATGTCAGTGACTCACGTGGTACGGAGTTTTTTTTGGGAATAAATATAATGACCACCATAAAATGCTTTGATACCCTTAGTTTTGTAACCAACCCTTAGTTTTGTCTGGACCAATCTGTAAAACCAATCTGGCGCTCGGCGGCCGCTGCCGCCGAGCGCCAGATTGGTTTAATTTTGGTGATCATTTACTATTTTTGGGTTACTCATGATTTACTTGGAGTCATTTTACTTAAATAGGATAGCAAAGTGTTAAAATTTTGGTTATAATTTTACATTAAAATGCGAGTTTCATTTTGGTGATCATTTACTACTTTTGTCTGCTATTTGTTACTATATCTGGTGGTAAGTTAAACATAAGCCGTTTTTTTTTTGCAATTTAATTGGTTTTCATTGGTTGGGTTATCAGGCAGCCTAAGGGTACCTGCCCATTGCGAGCGAGCAAGGCAGCGGAGCGGAGAAATGGAGAAATTTTTACCAATGGAATTTTATTAAATCTCAGTGACTCACGTGGTGCGGAGATTTTATGCAATTCCATTCGTTAAAATATCATCGTTTCACTGTTCTGCTACCTCGCTCTGCGAAAATGGACAGGCAGCCTTAGAACAGCACTACTGCATCACCGTCATAAAAATACGTTACAAGACTAGTCTTTAAGAAAAGGCGTTGTCGCATTGTTGCCTAGCACCAGTCTACGGGAGCCTTTATGTTTTCAAGCGGAATGAACTGAAGATGACGAGAGGCAAACAAGACGATACGCGTTTGCTGCCTTCAAAATTGCATCCTCATACCTATCTTTCGGAAAAGGGGTGTGCAGATAAGTGCCATTGATTGACTTTTACACAGCTTGCCTCCTTTTGTAGCAGCCACCCTTGTAACGACTCGAGGAGATACCGGCGACCCTCTTTCACAAACTTAAACGGGTAACCTTATATATTTGGAACTTAAACGGGTACCGTATATCTTAGAAGCATCTCAATAGTTCCTTGTTTGTTATCTGTTACTCGGGTGCAGGTGCGTAACGGCTATCGAATTTTGTAACACAAATCTGGAACACGGAATAAAATTTTACATTCACGAGTATGAGGTGTCTTGAATCTAGAGTGATAAGATTCGCTATTTGAAAACTTGGTTTGTTTTACGCGCTACAAGACACATAAAGTGGTATTTGCTATAAGATCTACTTCTTTTCAGGTAGATGGAGTTACTGCTCGTTTTTGAGATCAGCAGTGCGATTCTTTTAACATGTCGAAGTGAACACTTAGGCGAAGTGAACGACAAGTGAGCTATCAAACCATACAAACAAGATGGCAAATCAGCTCACTTGTCGTTCACTCCACCTAGCTGATCACGGTGAGATGTGGACAGAATCGACCGGCAGTACATGGACAGCTCAGCCTTTGGGTCTCTGTGTGACACTTGAAAATGCTGCCAAGATTTCGTTGTAAAAATGGAATAGTGCTATTCGTCCTATGTAACTAGCTGTGTGACAGAGTAAAGGCTGGTCCGGGAAGCTGCAGTTAATACTTTAGGCGTGAGCTTTATTAGTCAGACGTAAAATTCTTAGAACACGTCTAAAAAACAGTGCCTCTTTACAAAAACGTGTGCAATGGCTATTGAATTTTTCTTGATTAGTTAACCATGCTAAATACCCATGTAGCACCCACTTCTATCAAGATTAGAGACCCTACAACGTCTACCTGGGACAAACGGTCCAGTTTAGAAGGCCCTTCAACGCTGCGTGTTCCGTTACGCGGTCGCCACTCGACACCATCGACCGTCTGTTCTGCGAGCTATGTACCTACCCTGCCTACTACCACTTCAGTTTGGCGATCTTTCGGGCTATGTCAGGAACCTTGGTTATCTTGCGGATTTCATAATTACTGATTCAATTACGCAAGGAAACTCCGAGTGTTGCCCCTTTTTCTTGCCCATTGGTTGAGTTCAAGCCTTCTGATTTTTTTTTTCTCTATTGATGTTAAGCGATGATGCGGTCTAAGGTGGAGCACGCTTGCCTAGAAGTAACCTATTCACTCTTGACTTAAAGACTCCCAGGTCGTAGCTATCAGGAAGCACAGACTCCGGCAGGGAATTCCACTCCTTAGCTGTGCGCACAATGAATGTATTCCCAAAACATTTTGTGCGTATAGGTGGGATGTCCACCATGTACCGGTGGCGCATCGCCGTACGTCGTGTGGTCCGATGGTGTAACGGGCTTGGCGGAATTAAATTATGCAATTCCGTCGCACATTCCCCAAAATGTAACCGATAAAAAACCGACAAGCCAGCAACTCAGCGTGTCTGTCTGATCTGGCCCATTGTGAGCGACCATGTTTCGGTTCTATAAGTCATTGCAACATGCACTGGGCATAGAACTTTGTTCACGTAAGGCTAACTTTGAGAAACTGAGGTCAACCATCAGATTCGACCCGGCTTCTGCTATGGCGACACTTGGGGGAGGCCTATGACTGTGGACGTCTTTCGACTATAAGGTTCCCACTGCAGCACTGCTGGGAAACATACGAAGAAATGACAATATCTTTACCAAACCCGGACTTCTATTGTCATTTCTTCGAATTTTTGCTCATAGAACATGTCCACAAGTTTTCTAGGTAACATAATAAATTGAAGTAACATCTCAGTGAATAGTTGTCATACGAAATAGGAGTACAGGTGCGAACAACAATCGAATTTGACAGAGTGCAAAATAAAATTTTACAGCTAGCAAACTATTTTTGTACCTTAAGTGTTGAAGATGAAAGGATAATATAGGGTGGCCAAATCAGATGTATACAACTTTGTTTTGCCACTATTTTGAATAGATGACATTTATCAGGCTCTGGGCTGGCAGACATGTGCGATGCGCGTGCACATGTTCATGCAGCCAATTAATGTATTTTTAAGTTGTTGGGTTTAATAACATAGGCAAGTTCATATAACTATTTTTTTTTTTTTTTATCCAAAACGGGGAAACTCTTGGCCCAAATCTCACCTGATGGAAAGTGATGATTAGGCCGAAGATGGAAGCGAGTTTCACCCGGAATCCTCTTATACAGAGGAACTGGCTATCATACCTCTAGCTGCCGGAACACAACAATGCTGTTAACATTGTTGTTATGGCGACAGACTTAGACATGATGGTGGTAGCTTGCCAGGCGGACTTAGAACAAGTCCTACCACCAACCAAACCGAGCAATAAATTTGCCTCCGCTGGGAATCGAACCCGGGACCTCTGGGTCTGAATCAGGTGGTATAACCACTAGACCACGGAGGCGGTTAGTGTCACCTGTTTAGCACCACCCGGGGACCACGTGTAGGGATTCGCTGAAGGGTATTCTCCTACGGACGCGGCTGGCCCGGCCCTATTATGGTCCTAATAGTCAGTTTTTTTTTAAATTGAATAAATTTTAATGGAGTTTTCTAAAAGGGCGTGTTGCGGTAATATTTGTTCACTCATTCAGAATATTTGTTACTTTGGTAATGGTCTGAAAATTATGCAAAAGACAATCGCCATCGCGTTTTAGGCAGCTAAAAAGTGAAAACTGGGCAGTTTGATTTATCTCATAAAACTGCAAAGCCTATTGTTTTCGTGGAGTTATTTTTTGTTTCAGAATAAAATATTGCACAATACATTGGATTTGGTCACCCTGTATCTTTTATGTTCAAGCCATTGTAAACTTCACGAAAAACATCTGAAGGTACTGGCAGGTGATAGACTGGCAAATAAATGTGGAGTCTTTTTACAAAAACCATTTTCTGAAGTAGTCTAGATAGGTTGAAGTAACGATTTCACAGGTTTGGCTTTTTGTAGAGAAATCGTGCCTGGCAAGGACAGATGGTGATATTATGAGTATACCTGTGTGAGGTTATATGTGTCCATATAATATTGTTTTTTTTTTATTTTTTATTTATTTCGCTTTTGTCTTTTATTATTTATTTATGTAGGTCACTATGTAGGTCAATCTTTCAACGTCAACACTTGCTTGAGTGTGTATTTTGTTTTATAGTATTATAGAATCATAGTGTGCTAGCTATTTTTTTTTTTTTTTGTGTCATGTATTAATTACTTTGCATTCTTCTCAGTGTATAAATTTTAGTTCCTAAAACGTAACAGACAGATGTGTTGCTGGAGAGTTTGTTGGCCACTTCTTCTCCACAGCTAAAACACTAGGAAGTGGTGACGGTCGGGCGTTTTGGGGGACTGTCTTTAGTGGAACTTGACGATCAAAAAGTGCTGGCTCTCAGCCTAATTTGAATAAATGACTTTTGAATTTTGAATTTTTTGAATTTTGACCTAGAAGTTGTGCAATTTAGGTTTTACATTGTTTTAGACGTATATAGAGTGAATTTTTAAAGTGTGCCTTCATTTCCAAATCCGATACTATGAGGAATATCGAAAAACATTGAAAGGAGCGTCGAGCCCGATTTTGATGAAAAATAGAACTGCATCATTGCATGTATCTACATTATATAGGTACTTATGTGAGATGGTGTACGAACCAAAAATCAATCAAAAATCCTTAGCGCACCGCATGCAAAAAATTATCCGCTTATAAAATTCCGTAGTGTTAAAATATTTCCAGTATAAAAACGTCGCAAAATCCATTTTTTCGCTCAAAACAAAATATGGATGGATTTTTATCAACAAAGGAACCGAAAATGGAATGGATATGAAGCATACAGCGGGCGATGTCTTTCCGCCACTATCATGTTAGCGAGATTCAAAAGATGTGCAAAAATGATTTATTCCTTCATTTCGAACCAGGCTTACTTACCACTATGGAAATATCTTCTTTGATAAATTATAAAATCTGAGGGACTTGTTTTTACACCGCTTGTATTAGCTTATTTTTGAAGCTAATCTCCGGTCTTTTGTTTACTGTAAGAAGTTTGTACAATAGTTTGTAAAAATGTAATGAATTAAAAATAAATCATGAATGAAAATTAAAAAAATTCAACCGAATCACATGTTAAAAAACTTTTTACAAAAAATACAACCGTCTTCAAAAAAAAAAAACACTACAAAGTAATAAATAACTTTAATTTCGGAAGTCGGTGTCAAAATACAAAATAACTAACAAAAACACCGACTGTATTTTATTGAATTGTATTTTTTTGTGAAAAGTTTTTTTATTTTTCACTTTTTAGTGATACCCCACACCTAACAACACCACTGCAAAATCGCAGAAAAGCAAAATACGCAATTTCGATTACTTGTATGATTCAAGATTCAAAGCATTTATTTCAAATAAAGCATTTACAGGCACTTTTGAAATGTCAAGGTCGGTCAGTCAAAAACATGAGGCTATTTGCACGTTCCAAAGCGTAGATCTCTATGGAGAAGAACGTGCAAGAAACTCCATGGACACTCTTTTAAATCATGTGATGTTTTACAAAAAATCTTAGTTACATGTACATGCTTCTTCATGTGAGGACAATGCAAAATAAAAAAAACTTAAAACAACAACTTAAATATAAAGATGAAAATAAGCCAGTGGTGGTTAAGAGATGACCAGTCTCAACTGACGGCGCCCGTTCACGAACCTGACGTATGTATCGGCACCATTCAGCTCAACCATTTTGAAGGGAACCGAATGATCCAACACACACGCCGCCATCAGCAAAACATTTGAGTGAGCATGACATGCTCTCGATCACCATGCTCGTTCATGTCAAACAAGTAAACTAATCACATATATATTATGTAAATGGCCCCATGGTACTCACATTTACAAAATTTGAAAAAATGCTTCTACTTTACAAAAAACTATGGTTGTAAATGACCAAGTAATGAAAGGTATTCAATTACTATAAAACAGCATTATTATAAAAAAAAAAATTATTAAATTATTGTATTATGAGTACAAAACAAAAAAGAGGGTGAGCATCTCTTCCAGACATTAAAACCTAACCAAAAACTGTCATCCAAATAAACGAATCCCAGCTATTTCGATTTAAAATCCAAACTTCGTAACCGATTTTGATTAAATTTAAATGGGACCAATCTGCAAGTATATCCTTTCAGATAAAACAAGATATTTCAAATCGGTTCATAATTGACAGATTTATGAGGTAACAAACATAAAAAAAATATCACCGAATTGAGAACCGTCATCGTTTTGGGAAGTTGGTTAAAAAAACACTACAAAATTATAAAATAACTTTAATTTCGGTTTTTTTGGTTGTTTTTTCGTTTTTTGACACCGACTTTAGAAATTAAAGTTATTTTATACTTTGTAGTGTTTCATTTTTAAATGGAAATCGGTTGTATTTTTTAGTGGCACCTGCGTATCCATTCACAGCGTATCGGCGTGAATGGATGTCTTGTTATGAACTGGTGTAAACAATAAACAGACATGCAATTTCAGAAATCCCGATTCATTTGTTATCATTTCTTGAAGAGTTGCGTTGCGTCCAAAGTTCTTCACCAGATTTTCACAAAATTGAAATGGGACCAGTCCAGGAAAATATTCTTCCGAAAAAAAAAAAAGATTCAGCCAAATCGGCTGACAATTGGCAAAAATATCGCTGAAAAAACATTTTTATGTGATCCCATCGTCAGATCCTGACTTATTATACTTTCCATCATCAGCTCAGCAACATGTAATGATGACTACCAGACACAAATATGTGAGTTGCGTTAGAAAGTAAATGAAAAACATGGTGTGTGCCTATAAAATTTGAGGGTTTCTCTTGATTTTCATCAAATCAGATCATCGGCTTGTGACTTAGTGACAATGGGACTACTTCAGGAGTATTAGTATCAAAAAATACATATAGCCGAACATAGAACTTCTTCCTATTTGAAGAAGTCGGTTAAAAAGGGTCAACTTTTTAATTAAATTTATATAAAGCACTTTTTGAAGAAACAAATTTAATAAACCTTTATAACTGCAGTCAACTAAACATTTTATAATATAGCACCTTTTTCACAAACCTCTAATAGTATTTTTTTAATACAAGCTTCACAGCACCGTATAATTTCATTATACTTTTTTGTGAAATACATTCTACGGACCTTTGACATTTTAGTTAGGAATAATTAAATTGGTACTGGCAAGGGCTCAATTAAGTTGTCCCAAAGTGTAATATGATCAAACTGTTAGATACTTTGCTTTTAAATTACATATTAAGTCACCTGGTGTAGCTAATTTTTGGAGGTATTCTTGGCTGTCAGTCAGCTACATTTTGGAGGTTGGATACACATAATGTAATAATAGGTTAGGGAAAAAGTTTCTTCGCATTTTTTAAGAAAATTCAAAACAATTTTAATATATTTTATATTACATTTAACTAAAGTAAATAGTTAAAAACTGAATAGTTTGCGCGAGAGACACTTCCAAAGTGGTAAAATGTGTGTCTCACCCCACCCATTAACTTCTAAAATAAGAGAATGATAAAACTAAAGAAAATATATGATGTAGGTACATTACCATGTAAACTACCAGTGAAAATTGGTTTGAACGAGATCTAGTGAGTTGCTTCTTTTTTAATACGTCATAAATCGTAAATCGCAACTTCTACTTATAATATATTACCTACTGGTTTGTACGGAACCCTCGGTGCGCGAGTCCGACTCACACTTGGCCGGTTTTTTTTAATTTGTTATGGGTTTGTTCTTTACTCTAGTCTACGATGGAGCGAGCTTACTCAGAAGGAGCCTGTTCACTCTTATTTTGAAGACATTATGCTTGTAAGCGTTCGGGAACATAGACGCAAGCAGAGAGTTCTACTTTTCCACACACTGAAATTATTTGCTAATTTGGTCCAGTCTTTTCTTCATTCAGTTCAGTTTCATCATTGTCTGGGAAGATCTATGTCTTCGATAGTTTATTTTTGGTCTTGAATCCTCATCTCAGTGCCTTGTCACATGAAAATAAAGAAAAGAGACGTAGTTATCTACACCAATATTATAAAGAGGAAAGATTTGTTTGTTTGTTTGAATTGAATAGGCTCCAAAACTACAGGAACGATTTAAAAAATTCTTTAGGTGTTAGAAAGCCCATTTATTGAGGAAGGTTATATAGGCTATATATCATCACGCTAAGACAAATAGGAGCGGAGCAATAATTGAAAATGTGAAGCAGACGAAGTTGCGCGGGTCACCTAGTGAGTATTATAACAGCTATCAAAATAATAAAATAGAATAACAGCAATGTTGCCTGCCAGAAATTTGCATACCACTGATCGTGAAGTGAGATGTTCCGAGTAATATAAAAACTTACTAGTGCACTTAGGGCATTCACTACATTATGAACCGTTTTTAAGGTTCCGTAGCCAAATGGCAAAAACGGAACCCTTATAGATTCGTCATGTCTGTCTGTCTGTCCGTCCGTATGTCACAGCCACTTTTCTCCGAAACTATAAGAACTATGCTGTTGAAACTTGGTAAGTAGACGTATTCTGTGAAACGCATTAAGATTTTATCACAAAAATAGAAAAAAAAACAATACATTTTGGGGGTCCCCATACTAAGAACTGAAAAGCAAAAAAAAAATTTCATCAAACCCATACGTGTGGGGTATCTATGGATAGGTCTTCTAAAATAATATTGAGGTTTCTGATATTATTTTTTTTAAACTGAATAGTTTGCGAGAGAGACACTTCCAAAGTGGTAAAATGTCCCCATCCCCGAAACTAAAAAAACTAAAAAAAATATATGATGTATATTACCATATATAAACTACCCGCGAAAATTGGTTTGAACGAGATCTAGTTAGTAGTTTTTTTTTAATACGTCATAAATCGTAAATCGCAACTTTTGCTTATAATATAACCTACTAGGTTTGTACGGAACCCTCGGTGCCTGAGTCTGACTCGCACTTGGCCAGTTTTTTTATTACTAGAAAACTAAATCTACTTTTTATCGATCTCACCAGAATTCAGTCCGCTACAACGCCTACCTACAACTATGACAACAACTTTTTGACTTCTTCTTCTTCGAAATTCTAGCCAGTGCTATCTGTGTTATTGGCGAGAATACTTCACATTCTTGCCTTCTTACTGAGGTATTCTAGTATTAACTGTTCTGTTTATGACGGTCACGAGGGTGTTTACCTTTCTCTTTAACTTACAATATTAATATTTTTGTGAAGGATAGTGTCATTATCATTGTCAGTGGGCCAGAGTCGTCACGCACCTCAGACATTAACCTACAAGGTTCATACAATAATTTTGTGAAGCTTAAAATAGATAATGACCTCTCTGTTTGTTTTGGTGTTTTTGCTCAAGGTAGTCAGGTAGGAAACTACAACCTCATCTAGATTAATTTGACAAAAAGTTTGACGTGTAAAAGAGTTACTTGACATCTGAGGGCCACTTTTACTAATTTTTATACAACTTTCGCATTCGCATGTCAATCTCAAACTGTCAAAAAAGCCTTAATTTACATACGTTTTCGACAGATTGCGATTGAGATGCGAATGTGAAAATTAGTAGAATCGGCACACTGTTCGAATTTGCAAAATGACGGCAGGCCAAGAAAACACTGGCGTGCTGACGTGGACTGGCCAGGAAAGCGCCAGGCACTGAGGAGAATGGATGGCCATGTGGAAGATCTTTGCCCAGTAGTAAGACAACTTCGGGCGGATTTCATCAATGCATCTGAACGCAATCAACATATATGAACTACGTTAACGAGCAAAAATAGCTTTTAAATGCAGTTGATCGCGATCAATTTCATTGGTGAAATCCGCTCTGAAATAGGCAAGCGTGAACGCGTTCACGCGTTCACTCAAAGCAAAAGTGACCATCCGGTCGATTCTGTAGACATCGCACCGTGATCACTTAGGTGCAATGAACGACGAGTGAGCTGTCATGCCATCTTGTTTGTATGGTTTGACAGCTCACTTGTCGTTCACTTCGACATGTTTACAGAATCGGCAGGCATCTTCTGAGCACGCTCGCTTCATCATAGACCTCAACCAAAGTTTTCCATCAGGCGAAATTGTGTTAAAGAGCAAACCCGTTCCTCAAAAAAAAAAAAAATTATTAAAGGTCAGTATTTTGAATTATGACACGACGCTTTGGAACATGAAAGACTGACGACAGCTCTGTTATGATACCTCTAAACATATTTTCTTAAGTTTATTTCGCAATCTAATCTACTCACCATTTCATCTAATATAAATCCAATTTGATTCAGAAATCCAGCCATCCAAAAGCTGAACAGTCGATGCTCAGCAAACATGGCAATGGAACATGGAACTGAATGCACACTACAAAGAGTTTGCATGATGTATCGTCATTCATGAAAACTCTATACTTGAGATTAGAAATGCCGATGCATCTTAACAGCTTCTACGACAAATCTTTTACGGTTCAAGCGGTGCGGCTATGGAATGCATTGCCCGCGTCAGTAAGACGTGATCAATCTTTGTCCACTTTCAAAACAATGTTCAAACATCACTACCTTTCTCTTAGATCTTTTTTACTTGGCTTCTATGCTTTTTGTTTCATAATTATAAGATTTCCTGTCTGTGACTTATAATTATGGTGTACATAATAAAAAGTATTCTATGTGTATTCTTCGGATGCTTTTTAGTAATAATAACGAAAAAATTTTACATTGATGTTCAGACACGGTGAACCAAAGATCCAACCAATACGTTCGCTCATAATGTGAAAACTACGAGATACATTTTTCAAAACAAACGAATAAAATACAGACGTCGAAATCAAAATAAGTGTCAACAAGAGTTTTGGCGCGCGAATCCGTTCCACAGCGGACTGATAATTTTTGTTCATTTTTGCCTTTTTTTATCTGTGAGCTTCAAAGTCTGTCATTGCCAAAAACACGAGTTTATGCAGAAAGACCCAAAAAAATGGCGCTACGGCAAAATTAACTCGTTTTATTAGGGTTCCGCACCCAAAAAGTCTCAGCGAAATTCTTCAATTTGAACACTGTCATAATTATGTCACTGATTTTATTGTCTGTCACTTTTTAACTCTCATTAGTAGCAAATTCTCAGTAGGACTCGTGTCTAAGTAATAACACAACTACAACTATAATACAACTAGATAATTTTCAGCTACGTTTACCGAAGTAAATCAGGTACCTAATGAGTGCATCAGTACTTCATTCAAAGCCGCGACTGGCGCATGTTTCCGCTGCTTGGGACAGGTCGTGCAGTCGAAATGAGGTTCCAAACTCAAATCGCATTTTAATAAAAGTCAGAACAATATGATTGCCCGGCGCTACGGCGGCGGGTTAGTGGGTTAGAACTTTGTGCTGCGAGGTTCGGTCGTGCAACCAGAATCTAGCAGTAAAGAAAAATACACGCCACCTCTGGGGCCCGAGTCTGCTATTTTTATAAATTTGTCATTCCGACACGATCCCATTGTCATGCCATTGTCATTTTGCTAAAAGTTCGTAATCTGCTAAATTCATAATCGCACGATCACTGGCGCGTCAGTGGCCGGTCACTGGAACGTCAATGGTCTCATAAAAGAATTGCGGTAGGAATGCCGTATTGGCATTATTATAAAACCGAGCTAAATTTGAGCATTTATTCATGCCAGATTCTATTTATATTTAGTTTTACATATTATTTATTAGTGTTTTAAGCAATCTGAAGTAGTGAGAAGTTCGTAAATACTAAATCTGTCATTATGTACGAGATTACCATTCATATGGCTTTCTTTCAATGGCGTGTCAGTGATTGATCATTGGAATGTCATAATGACGCCATTTTGATGCCATTATGTTAGTAGATTAACAAACTTGTCAAAATCAACCATTTTGAAATCAGTGATCGACCATTCTGACACTATTGTAATAGCAGACTCGGGCCCCTGTTTTTATGTTTCGGTATCGTGTTATCCTAGTCACTTGGCTGAAGTTATTAAATTTACAGACGCGCCATGTAAAACAACAAGACTTGTAACTTCATCTTGTTAAACTGCAAACCGGCTTTAACATATTCTGAAGAACGTTAGATTAAAGATGATGAGGCAAAGTCTCAAATTCATTCAATTCTATTATAAAAAAAAAAACTTAGCGCATTGCTTGGTTTCGCTCAAGTGGAACCCTTAGTGATTGAGTTCGTCACACACTTGGCTAGTTTTTTGGTTACATCGTAGCAGGGTCTGGATGACGTCATGATAAGGTTATGTCTGACGTAAACCCTTGAGTGTGCAATTTTGATTATGAAAACGTCTGTTTTAGTCGGTGTGTGTACGTTTGGTTTATTTTAACATATGTATGTTTGTGAACACGCACATAAATAATTCATATGTATGTGTTTACGGGCTTGTACTGAACCTGTTATCTGTCTATGTATTTATAGACATAACATACCAGAATACTCGTTACTACTCATTTTTATTTCCTGCGTCAGAGATTGCTATGGCAAAAATTAATAGGATTGACATCGCCACCGAAATCTCAATTAGTCTTTGTATCTAAAGTGGTATAACATTAACAACTAGGGTCAGTTTATTATTAGTTCGATTAATAATTATTAATACTCGGCAGAAATACGTTTATTACAAACGGAATTCTGCCCGAGGATTTGCTTCCATGGAAAATGTTGGTAGGTACACGTCAAAACTATTTGTAATGAAATATCACAATGAAACCTTATTAATATTATTTTCATATTAAATTTTATTCTATGCTCATTCACAAGGACCGGATGAAAACATGGAACCTTATTTTTGTTTTCTTTCTCGGGTCCCTGGAGACCTGGTCCTTTGGTAGGCATACGAGGGGCCGAAACCAACTCGCAGAGGCCCCGTTAGACATTTCAAATGTAATGAGGCACCAACCGGCGATTATCCCTGTATGTACTGTGAAAGTATTCCCAAGGACAATCCCCGGTAGGAGCAAGGCTATTGCAGAATATGGAAACACTAGATGAAAAACTATGGGTTTGGGCGGTTTAGTGGACTGAAAATCGTTTATTATAGAAGAACTATTGGCTCCTGCCTGACCACTAACAATGAACCTTATTTTATTATTAACTATCTTCTTCCAGCGGCTTCACCCGCGTGATCCCTAGGGAACATACTCCCGGGATATATATAACCGTTATGTTATTCCATAGACTATAATCTACCTCTGTGCCAAATTTTATGAAAATCCTTTCAGGCGTTCTGACGTGAAAGAGTAACGAACGTCTATCCTCACAAACTTTCGCATTTATAGTATTAGTAGGATGTAGCTTTCACCCGTGACTCCGTACGCGCATATCCAGGTATTCTCATTTCGTAGCCTTTGTCATTAATGTGGCCATCGTACACAAAAATTATTTTCTAAATCCGACTGTTAGACACAGAGATCAGCGCGTTCAAACGAACAAACTCTTCAGCTTTATTACTTTAGATATAGACTATATAGCCCGTACTCTTGAATCATAGGTACCTAAAAAGTGACATGCGACACCAATTTCTGAGACACATTAAAGTTATCTTTGGATGTGTAAATGTAATTCTATAGAGTCAGTACCTATATTTGAGTTTAGTTTGTTTGTTTTTACTCTAATTGAAAACTTGTAATTGTCCTTCATTATTGTTGAATAAGTAAGCATGTCTTGTTATTATTAGCTGTAAGTTTTCCAAAATATAATAAAATAAAATCATATCATCATCGCACACAATATTTATTTGATTACAATATTAGATACCATATTCGTATTTTTAATGTGTGTCCCATAAAATTAACTAAAATACTATGGGGTTGTACTTTTTCACATTAAAAAATCACTTACATTAACGTTACTATACGTCAAAATATTCGTGCTAGCCCCTCTGTTTTAGACATTCTTTACCAGACTTGATTGCCTGTAAACCTCTTTGTCTTCTTTGAAAATATTGCCAAAAAGATACCTGTCTTCTACGTAAAAACAGCCTTCTTGATTCACTTACTCACTAACTCTTAAAACCCTTTTATAGAAGACCCTTAACCTATAGACACTCCTAACGAACGTTTACCGTCCCAAATTAAAACCGTTCGTTTTAATCTATAAACTTAGATTAAACAGGATTAATAGTAATCTTAATACGGGTATAAATTTAAATTAATCTCTAGAAAATTGTTCTTCACGTTATACAGTTTATAGACAATATTTCATTACAGATTTTACTGGGCCGTAGTATTTTAATTAATGGAGTTGTCCCGCTCGGAATTAATGAATGTAGCGCCGGAGATACGTCACACTCATCGATGTTTTTAATCTTTGACGGAGAATTTTTAATAATGATATAAAAGTCTCTATTTCCGATATTCGTCTTGGTCTAGTGGTTCTTAGTGCTTGCTACCTTTGAGTGTGAGAGTCTGATATTTATTTCGGGCCGTGTGATTTGGTTCAACTTCAGATTCTACAGATGGCGTAATGTATTTGATCTCATTTTTAATCGACTTCCCAAAATGGAGGTGGTTCTTTATTCGGTTGCATGTTTTTTTTTCTTATGTTTGTTACCTCATAACTCCAACAATTTTGAACCGATTTGATTTTTTTTTGTTTTATCTGGAAGGATATACTTGCAGATTGGTCCCATTTAAATTTTATCAAAATCGGTTACGAAGTTTGGATTTTAAATCGAAGTAGCTGGAATTCGTTTACTTGGATGATGCTTTTTTGTTATCCAAGTAATTGAAATTGCGTATTTTGCTTTTCTGCGATTTGCAGTGGTGTTGTTAGGTGTGGGGTACCACTAAAAAGCGAAAAATTAAAACGGTGTCAAAATACGAAGAAAATTAAAAAAACACCGACTTCCGAAATTAAAGTTATTTTTTACTTTGTATTGTTTTTATTATTTGGTATAAGTCGGTTATATTTTTTTGTAAAAAGTTTTTTTTTTGGAATCACGGTATTGCAGACTAGAATATTCGTCAACCGGCTTCTTAACTTGAGTTGCTCAATAATGAATCGTTACGGGCCTAAGCCAGGGTTCACGTCATACCACCCACGAGCAGCTGGCAAAGTCCCATGATAGAGAAGTCGCGAAAGGAGTTGAATTAGATTGGTTAATCGGATGTCTAACTGTGTTCTAAATGCTTAAAATCGTTTCGATTTGCTTTCCTCATTCGAAATAAATTGAAAATCAACTGGATTCATCAAGTAGTTTAAAAAATAGCACCATTCATATCTAAGCGCAAAATAATATCAGCAGATTAAAGTTCAAAAATGCAAACATTCGGCCTTTTTAAAGCCCGACGCCATAAAGAAGGCTGTTAAAGCCAGTATTACACACAGCGGTCGAAGCAGCAGAAGACCTCATGGATGGCTTTACCTACAGGCAGTCAAAAAGGGCAATGTCAAGCCTAGGTATACATGCGACTAACTAAACAACTTCTCAACATAAATTGAAATACCCTCCGAATAATAATTAATAGGTATATTGCTCCCTAAAAACCATCTTGTGAACAGCGCTCGAAAGTCGAATGTGCAGAGGTTGCTTCGACGCCGAGAAATCAGTCGCCGATTTCTGAAAACGAGACCGTTACTTTCCGACGAGATAATATCTTAGCCAGGATACCTACGCACAATGGAGTGAATGAGAGTCTAAATGCGGATTACGAAATCTCAACTCTACTCTCTCCGTTGCAGGGATAGTCTTTTCTTCTGGACAGAGTTTCCTATTTTCAATTTTATGTAGCTCTATCGTGTTTTAACAATCCTAGCAACTTCAACATCGTGTATAGAAAAGCGTTAGCAATTAAAAGGTTTTACATTACGAAAAATTTACTAGAACTATGAGCTACATATGGTACCGACCAGCTCTAGTAAATTTTAGTTAATTTTAGTTTCGAATAGAAGATGTGATTCAGCCAATGCCTTGCATTTTAAAAGGCTCAAGCAAAGCAAGAATTTGACTTCTCGTATAACTTACTAAGCGATCTTACCTAGCGACGCCATTTTATTAAACGACATACACGCGAACGAAGTCGCGGGCAACAGCTGTCTACCTTCTTCTAATCTTCTAATGTATAAAAACTACATGGGAGTCTTTAAGTCAAGAGTGAATAGGTTACATCTAGGCGTCCTCCATCTTCGACCATCGCTTACTATCAGGTGAGATAGCGGTCAAACGCATGCCTCAATAGCAACAAAAAAAAATCTCGTGTCAGTGTTTCTGATTGAACTCCTCCGAAATGGCTTGACCAATTTTTATAAAACTTTGTATTAATATGGCAAAACAACGTTTGCCGGGTCCGTTATGGTGACTGAGTGTGCGGCTGATGGACAACGTACGTACAGCTGAAACTACTGGTCGTAAAAAACTGAGATTTGGTATGTAGAGTAAGAGAAATTCCTACTTGAACGGCAAAAAACGGAAATATGTGCTTACAAAGTCGCGGGAAAAACCTATTATTAATCACATATTTTAGTTAGAGTTGGCAGTATCAACAGGAAGTAATATTAAATTGTAAATATTCGAAATGCTAAGAACTAAAAAATGATTTGCTCTGTAATTACATAATTTTGTAGTAATACTTTGAATGTTGCCTTTTTGGTCTAACATTTTCCTAGATATTTAGCGCTAAACATCCAGAGAATTTCCTCTTCTCAAAGTACCCTTAAAACTTATCAAAGAACTAATTTATGAGGAAAAGGAAAGGAATGGGAAGAAAGGAAGAATATATTATATAACGTAATTATTTTCAATAACTTACGTAGAGTAAATAAGAGAATAGATACATGATACAAGGGGTCCAATTTAAAAGTTTTAACAATGCCTCTTTCTTGGGACTTACTCAATATAAAGGATACTTAGTAAAGTTCAACAACAGTCATATTATACCTCGATACGTTACAAGTGGGCTTTCTTTGTTACACATTTTTATTTTTTGGTATTTATTTTTATATTCATAAAATAGGGGCTTGTTGCTATGTTAAAGTTATGTCATTGTAAGAAACAGATTTTGTGCGCTACGTCTGCAAATTCTACGAAATACATAATAGATGTCTAATTTTACTCAAATTTCTCGCATTTCTGTCTACTGAACGATAGTTAACTAATTTATAAGTGTGGTGTAATTGTCAATCTGAGATCTGCAGTGCGATTCTGTAAGATGTCAAAGTTGAAACATAGGTCAAGTGAACGTCAAGTGAGCTGTCACACCGATGGAATGATGGCTCACTTATCGTTTATTCCACCTAAGTGTACAGTGTACGGTGAGATTTCGATAGAATAGACCAGCAGTTTATCTTCAGACTACTACGTCATTCATCTTCATAAACCAAGAGTCAACGGACGGCTTTAAACATCAAGTCGGTACTGAGATGGTTTTCGAACTGCACGTTCTCCTTCATAGTGAACTTGACTGTAGAACGTGCAACTAGGTTCATATTTGTGACTAAGCGACCTAGAAATGTCTAAAGTTCCTGCACTTAAATGATTTACTTGAAATGAATATAAATGATTTGTAATGAAATAGTTTCATCGAAAATAACTATTGTTAACGCCTCACAAAATAATTCCAAGCCGTCAAAAATAAAAACGGTAAACCTCTGCAACATTCAAATATAATATAAACTCTACGCAATTACAAACCTACTCGAGTATAATACGAAAAATAAAATATTCCCGCTCTAAAATCACATCAATATCCGAAAAATAAAGTACGAGGGGAAGGTCGGGTAACATGTTACTGATACAGGTAAGGCAAAAGAATCTGAATCATTTGAACAATTTTAATCGTGTCATCGTTAGAAGGGATGGGGAGGTTCGGGAACAATGGACAAAATTGGTCGAGGATTGCGAAGAGTTTGCGTTGAAAGAAGGTCATTTAATAACCGACACAAAGGGCTGGCAGGAAAGGAATGGAAGTGCTTGTAATAATAATAAAGTTTAAAAAATATTTGGTGAGACGTGGATAAAATTCCGAATTTGAATTTCTTTTCTTTTTTTTCTCATGAATTTAGGCCAAAGTCATTGCTTGATTATACTGTAAAAATATGAAAAACGGGGCGGACTTCATTTTTGGAGAACGAAATGAAGCGCAGATATTGTCCTTCCATTATGGAACCAGTTTCGATTCTAATTCCTATGAATAAGGATAAATTAAAAAATAATTATTGCTATCATTTTCCTATAAGACAAATTGCTTGGGACTTAGCGGGGGTGACAATCTGATGTCTAAGGGACATCTAGGACCATTAATCATTGATCCCAGCTCTTCAGGTCCAAGATATTGTGGAGACTTGTTTTATATTTTCTCTCAGTAAACAATAAATCATCAATATTGAGGTCTGTGATATTGTCAGAACAAAGGGAAAAGATTTCATTTTTCATTCTAAATGACATTGTGAAAGAATTATAGTACCGTACCTATGTTGAAATAAATAGTATTAAGCTCTTTTAAGGTAACACAGATACGAAGTAATATTTTTTTTGAGTTTTCTGGTAATGAAATAAAATAAAAAAAATACCGCAATGACTTAATAAAAAAAGTAGTATGCTACTCGTAGTTCTTGGCAAAAAAAAAACTCAGTACAACAGTTTTTTTTTTTTTTTTTTCAGAATCAAACTTGTCCCGGAACTGATCTCAGGATAAAGTATCAAAAGGTAATTGGAAAATATAAGCTTTGAGACAATTACAGGGGATTACGAGAAGGCGTCAGAGTGACGAAAGTGGCTAATTGGTTGCTTTTCACAGACATTTCCCGGTATTTTCCGTTTATTTCGCATTGACTTGATTAAAGTCGGATATTCGATAGCTTTTTCGCATTGCTGCTGAGATGGTGAGTATTTTGGGTGAAAGCTTCTTACTTTCATTTGCATAGAAATATTCAATAATAATATTGTTACTGGTTTTGATAAACCTCATGACCCAAATCATATTGACAAATTGATGTAGATAACTGTTGTCACCGAATGCCAGGAAAACTGTTAAGTGCCCATTCCCACTGTGACGGCAGATCTGTTTTCTCGATCCGTCTAAAAAATAAGTGGAAATTATACTTATATTTCCTACTCCTCCGCTGTACTCTTCTGATTAATTTCGATGCGGGATCCAAGACAGTTGAATCGTTTCTCCGGGACTCGTCGGGCTTCATTAGCTCGGCGTTTTTCTGGTGGTCGCCACTGTTGATTCTGGCTTTCAGGAGTTGCAGTGGCTGGGAATGTGTGGCGGGATTGTCCCAAAAAAAAAGACGGATATGCAAGTGCCAATAGAATTATACAATTTAGGACTCTTTTCTACTTAAACGGATCGTCTGCTTAACTTAGCCCGACTTAATACGAAGTCAGCGGCAGCGGCGCGGCGCGGCGGCGGTGCAGACCCGGCTTCGAAGCGAGCGGGCAGTTCGCACAGTGCTGAAAGCGGTGTAGTGTTGTATTATGAAAAAAAAAGTATCTTGTTTGCAAACAATATGTCTAAACAGCGACGAAAACATATTTTTGATACAAAATTTTGAAACGTCGCGTCGGTCGTTAAAAAGCTTCAAATAAAATGGAAAACACTACTTCGAAACTCAGAAGCGCGGGCGCCGCTAGACATCCTCTAGTCGCTCATACGCCGCCACTGCCTTCTGACCAGTTCCATTTGAATCTATGCTTTTAAACGCGTCGCTTACCGCGTCCACTGACTTCGTGTTCGCAGACTTAGACGGACCGTCTGTCTAAACACAAGACGCACGTGTCTTGTAGTGTTCCATTTAATCATATAAGTTGAACAGTTACTGGTATATCCGTCTCTTCAGACTGATCGAGAAAACAGACGGTAAGCCTTAATGGGAACGGCCACAAAATATGTACAGACGCCAGCACATCAAGCTACAACAATCTGTCAAGTTTTTTCAATAGATTCTCAACTTTATACTTAAAGACATAAGGTCCAAAATTGATTGGGAAAATTTGACAGTTTCGGGTACCTTGATGTGCTGCTGGAAACTGTACTTTATTGAATTTTATTAGTTCGGCCGGCGAATTAGTAAATATGTAGCGGCATCAATGCCGCCACAAGAAAAAGATCAACGAAACAAATCTGCATCGCAACAAAAAAAACCGCGACGCCATCTATCCAACTGGCGGCGAACTAAAAAATCATAAATCGCGCAAGCAGAGTTAACCATGCGATTTGAACATAATTATACATCCGCCCGAATATATACTATCGGGCAGTAGCCCCCCAGGTACAACCACCGCCTGGGCGGAGGATCCTCCTTTTCAATGGGGATTTGCGGGACTTTACCCTCTGTACATCTCTCTCTCATACGCATACTCCCCAAAAATACTTTCCTTCCTTATTTTGTAAATCATAGTATGAGTTATTCTGATGTTCAAGCTATATTATTGTAAAAATTCATGAAAACCTGTTTAGTAGTTTTTCCGTGAAAGAACAATAGATAAAACTCAGAAAGTTAAACGAGTAACATTTTCTTTTGTACTATTCGCTATAACTAGAAATGAACACACAAAAACATGATGTTTTGTTCTATTTAAACAAGATAAAAGTGCACAAAGTGCAACAGGTTGCCGGCCCTTCTACAAACATCATATCAATTCACCCTCAGTAGTTCTTACAAGTTGAGAAGATAGGCGGCTGGGCAAACAGATCCGCTCCCTTTATACCGAGATCAAAGTGGAATTGGACACAAATATCCGATATTGTTCGCAATATTTTTTACACTCCGATTAAATAGAATCCTACTTCCTGAAAATCTGTACGATGTTTCTATGTTTAGGCCCTGTCCACACTGCGATTTTTATTCGCGCGGAAATAAATCCGCACCGCATCATCACGTACACTTGCGTCAAATCACAGACTTTTACAGCGCAGATTTTTGACCGCCCGTGCGGATACTCGTATAGGATTCAATGAGTTACAAAATAGCGAAAAAAAAAACGCGCGGTGGAAATTCGTAGTGCGGACAGGGCTTTATTGATAAAATTTTTCTTTTTCCTAAAATTAACTTACACCTAGTTTTGATGTCGGTTTGAATAGTATTAAGTGGCAGTCAGTCACAGCTGAAATGATTTGGATGAAATATTAACAAACGATTTTTCATGAACTTTTGTTTATGAGCAACTTTCTCCATTGGGGATCATTTCATGCAGGTGGCACCCGCAGATTTCAGTTATTGAAGTACCCTCTGCCAGTAAATAGCAAATCTCCACTAATATTATAAAGAGGAAAGATTTTGTTTGTTTGAATAGAATAGGCTCCGAAACTACTGGTCCGATTTGAAAAAAATCTTTCAGTGTTAGATTGCCCATTTATCGAGGCAGGTTATAGGTTATATATTAACACGCTAAGACAAATAGGAGCGGAGCAATAATGGAAAATGTGACGCAGACGAAGTTGCGCGGGTCAGCTAGTAATTTAAATAAATGTGTAACAGGAAAAGTCCTTTGTGTCTTTTTGCAAAGGCTTAGTAAAAAATCGAATTAAAGGGTCGGCTTTCTGCCATCTTGTACAGTTTCACTTCCTGGAGGAAGTCTATGAATCTATACTAAATATAATTATACATTACGGAGGACAATCTAAAAAATAGAATCTATACTTTTAATAATAACGGGTGTAAGGGACAGCCCTCCTCAAACTGATAGGGTGATTTCAGTATATCGTACGAAGTTGACCGGTACATCAAATTATTTCAGGAACTTTATGGGAATCCAATAAAACTGATTTGTTTAATTACCTCACTCGCAATGTATCGCTACCTCTGCAAAACGCACGCAGCGAACGGCAGCGCAGCGAGCTTTCGAAAGGATAGCTGCGCCCGCGCTACGTTTTAACAGCTGATTTCATGCGTCGTTCATGAGTTTTTTTTTTTTTTCGTTTTAGCTGTGTTATTTACATTAATGGAGTTCTGCATACAGATAATGTAACTTTACATTGAAATAAAGCAAAAAAAATGAAAAATCTAAAAAAAAAAATAAAAAAAATCCTGAGGAAATTTCCACTGGAATATGATTCAGAATAAGGAGCTGATTGCACCCTGTTAACTTGTGGAAGGCTGTCCCTTACACCCTGTATATATTATAAAGAGGAATTATTGTTTTAATTGTTTGTTTGTACCGAATAGGATTGGAAACTACTGTACCGATTTTAACCATTTTTTCACCAATAAAAAGCTAAATTTTCAGGAAGAAAAAAAGAGTATGTATCTTAAAAAAAAATGTAAGTGTAAATAAAATAAAATAAAAAGTCGTTACGACTTATTTTTAATAGTAAAATAGCGTTTATGTATATCAAAAACAAATGGTGTAAGTGTTATTGAATAGTTGCTTACTTTGAGGTGTTGTGCTAGTTGCAAGAAAGAGTTATGCTTAGAACATGAAACTTAAACACACTAACTCTAACTGCGGGTAGATCCTCAGTAAGTTTGGTTTCCTTTCGTTTGCGTAGTAAGTTGAGATAGGAGCCTTTTTACATCGTGCGTCTTTAAAACGATGTTTTCTTTCTCTTTTTCTTTTGTTTAATTAAATAGCATAACAATGGAATTCTATGTAGTCGTGACCGTTGTACCTAGATATTTCAAAAGGTCACTCACTATGCTAACACAAAGTAACTTGTTCAATTTCATAGAAAACATTCCATCTTTTGTTCCAACTCCATGTTTTCTGTGCAAACAAAAACAATTTCTCATGTACCCTTTAAAAAGACTTCGCCACACAATAACGGTACCCAAAACCGAGAAAATTTCTTTACAAACTTGTTATAACAGGGAATCCAATAAAACACTGAAGGAAATTCGATGTTTTCCACTAAAACAAGCTATTTACTGTACACAATTCAACTCGGCCAATAGTTGGTTGGTCCAATAGATATGTGGAACAGAAAAGTTGGATGGTAGTTGGAATAAAACTAATAAAAGTTGCCCACAATTCGGCTTTGAACCGACATCGACATGTTGTGTGTCACAGAGTTTTGTTTTCATTTTATTTTTTGGGACAACGGCGTGTATCCTTGTCATGATGGCTTTTACGTCTCCGTAATCTAGGAAATGGATAAAACAATATTCTCTACCAAAACGATTGTTAGCGATCGAAATGTCCAACTTATCCAATCATTTCATTAATTTGATTTTGATTAAAAGTAAGTTAAGGACAAGTTTAAAATTAAACGATTGAGCCAAAAATAGATTTGATTAATGTTCCTTAATTTCCAGAACTATAAAAGTTACCTACCTCAACTTTATTATTACTGAGCATTAAAAATACCTTCAAAGCTACTAATATTGATAGCTATTTTAACCGCATCGCCCGATTGGATTTAAAAAAAAAAAACTTTCATTCAAACCTCGCCTTGATTATTACGAACACAACAATAAAATAATTATTTTAATCGGTTAAGTCGTTCTCAAGTTATGTTTCGGTGATTAATTTATTTAAATGCAGATTGGATACTTTTTAAGCAAAAAATGAAACGGTTTAATCGTAGAGCGTAAAACTTTAAAGTACTCTAGTAAGCAGGCCAAACAAGCAACTAGATGACTACGTATCCATAGCATGATGAAGAAACTTTAATCTACTCACGGAAAACCTATATCGCTTTACGCTTCTGATATAATTAGGATACCAAAACCAAATAAAAAAACCTTTAGCAACCGAAGACAATAACGAACCCTTATCTCCGAGTTAACAGGAAAAGGTTTCTAAAGCGAATAAGCTTAGGACGAAGTATTTTAAGCGCATAATTGATATGTCTTTACAAACGGCGCACTGATCCGCTCTAAGCTTCTAACAAAACGGCCTTTGCTCCCGATCACAAGAGTGATTGAGTAGGATTAATTATACCTCCCAAATTGATGTTTTATTTTAAAATGTAGTACGCTATTTTTGTTTGACAGTGTACCTTAATCGTGTCGACAATGCTTCGTTGTTCAGTTATGTTTAGCAAGGGCGTGAATTATTGACATGGCGACAATATTTGTCTGTAAAACCGATATCTACCTAACAGTAAATTGTTCGTAATATCCTACATAATATTAAGCCCTCAACGAACGAAACTCCCAGGAAAATGGATCCTCCTTATTTATTAAATTAATGTAAAGCGCAATCTGAAACAACATTACATCGACTTAATTACACCTTAGATAATAATTTACTAATAGCGCGTTATTTAAATTCCAGACCATAGCTAAGACAGACGCCAAGAATCTAAACTTGTTTTGTATAAATAAAATAAAAATTTGGTAGTAATCCAGGTCAGGTGTTTAAAGTTTCATCTAAATCCTTTCAGGCACTAGATACAGATAACAGGTTCGCCGTGTTACTGAACGGTGTAATAAAACGCTAAATAGTTTGCCACAACTTCCTGTTCGGTGTGCAACGCGGCCACACCCCGCGATCCGTCTAACGCAGCTTACATGAAATTTGCCCACAGACGGAAGCCACGATTACACTGTATAACGTGTAGTATGCAACACCACTAATCGATCTTGATAGTTACAGTGAAAGTTAACGATAGTATGAGTTTAGAGTAGGCGTGTTAGTAGAAAAGGATTATTTGATATTGGAACTGCCCACGACTTGACAGCAACCCTACTTCTATGTGTCATAAAATTCTATTGTTTATTTTTTCACGTTTGGGTGTTTTCATTGTTAAAAAAAAGAGGAGGTAAAGAGGTTCCGATGAAAGAGGTAGGTATCTACAGTGCCTTACAAAAGTCATTCTGAAATATTAAAAGTCGCATTCAACCCACGGAGCAAGTACAAAGGTTCAACCGGATCAGCGTGTGTTTGGGCTGCGTATAGTTGCAGTGATCACCCTAAGAAAATTTTCTAACTTCCAAAGACAAACCAGGCCGCATACGTATACTAAACATAAATTCCACTGAAAGAAATCACCTGTAGCGCTGTAATCGCTTTACACGACACATAATATTTACGTCATAGTTCAGAACATCACACCATCTAACATTTCACGGCATCAGATCACGCTCCTCTGGAAGCATCGTTGAAACCGTACTCAAATGGGCTTTCATTAATTACAACGGAATTCCGCCCCGATTTAATTAATGGACTGTCGATGTCTGCCGTGTCTAATAATTTCACGATCTCCTAGTTTGTCAGTAAAACAATATTTTCCGTGTTGCTATACTGCATCAGCTTAAGGAAAATAATTCATAATGCTAGCAAATAAAGCTAAAGTTTGTTAAAAAAAAATGTCTTAATGAGACTGACTGGTATTTTACAGAAAACACTACTTTTAATGAACTTAAATGAAAAATCTCCGGTATCGAATTGTAAAGACTGGAAGCTGATCTGTTTTCAGAATTTATTTCAAAATTTAATTTCATTACTTGTCTCTCCAAATACGAGTATAGCGGAATATTTAACCTACATTTCGTAGAACGAAGTAGGCGCACCATTGCACCCAAATTCGAGACTTTATTTAAAACATTTATAGGCGCTAAATGTGACTATTCAAATTTTTCGCTTCATTTGTTTGACCCATTTTACTGTGTTTGTTTAACTTATGCATATATTTTCGACAATTTCAGTATTCATTTCGGCACTAAACATGATTTTTTAAATAAAAATGTTAGTAAATAAAATCACATCCGTTACGTTTACATATTGCGCAAACCCAACACAACACAACAGTGTATTATGTGTGTACTATTTCACATATACACTGGACCGCAAAGAAAATCTTCAATACCTTCAAAAGTACCTGACCTAGCTTAATGAAATAAAGACTAAATAATAATAAAAATTATGTAATATTAAAATAAATGCGTAGTTTTTCGTTTTTGTTGACACCATATAGCGATTCCTCCCGCGCCGTCGTGCACCTTGTTCGGCCTGTTCCTGGTCTTCGAAGATTGGATCCAGTTTCATGGAAACGCTGGAGTACTCGCTGAACTGTAGAAAGAGTCACACCAACAGTGACTGTGCCCATCTTCAAGCATTGTCAGAATCCTAGTACATTCTTCAGGGGTTAACGACATACTGACTTCAGAATAATAAAATTTATAAGTCTGAGACACCATGTTTATAACTTTTTTATTGCAAAACTAAAACAAACGCGAAACAATTAATTTAAATTTTTGGTACCTACTAAATTCAATAACGACCATTTTTTTACATTTTCAGTTTTTTATACAATTATCAAAAATAAAACATATATGACATTCAATATTCTTTAATTTAGTCATTACTTCATAAAGCTAGGTCGGATACTTTTGAAGACCTCGAAGACTTTCTAACAGACCCTTTTTCTTTGCGGTCCAATGTATGTAACTCGCTGAAATTTAAATCAGACAGTGTAAATACATTCATTACCAATGTCACGAGCTCACGAAGTTACAAACGCAATAGTTAGGAGTAGATTCTCAGAAAGGCAAAGGTTCAAACACATAGGAAACTTAGCACTAGGTATGTCCATTGTCAGTCACTCATGCTGATACGTTATTCAACTTACTAACAACCAATCAGCTCAACCTATTAAATGTACGCTTCAAATGGACCTGACTCAATCAAAATTGAGACGAAGGTCTTAACAATTTAGCAACCGAATTCCCCGAAGAGAACTTTTGCTATTTCTAGGTAAACTAATAACAATAGGTACTACGAAATGGTGTTTGTCAACGACATTGAAAAACTATTTTATCGAGCCTTCGGAGAACCTGCCACCTGGGCACGTCTTGCCGTCTTTAACAACAGAAAACTCTTAATAGACTCCGTACTTGGATGGCTATGATCTTCAGTGTTCGTGTGGCGTCTCTCTGCAGTTCATGATCCATCTTTCGTCCTGCACCGCATGCCCTGTCACCTGTACATGTGAGGACATAAAATTTTGTTTTTCGCCGCCGACACGCTAAATAGAAGACTGAAATGGTTACGGTGTGGCTCGATAAAATTGGACATGTCAAAGAAGATTGAAACAAAAGTGAGGAGAGAGTAAAGGATACCAAATAAGATTGATACGCGGTGTAGAGATTTGGGAGGAGGTGTGCGCTGACTGCGCTGACTGCGCTGACGTTCTTTGTCGAGGGTTACCAGTTTGGAGGGTATGCGGTACAGAGAGTAAAGTCCCGCAAACCCCCATTGAAAAGGGAGGATCCTCCGCCCAGGCGGTTGTTGTGCCTGGGGAGCTACTGCCCGATAGTACATATACGGGCGGATGTATATGTTAAATCGCATGGTAAACTTTGCTTGCGCGTTTAAGGATTTTAGTTCGCCGCCAGTTGGATAGATGGCAGTTTTGTTTCGTTGGTTTTTCTTGTGGCGGCATTGATGCCGCTACAGATACATTAAAACAGAGTGGTTTTTTCATTTTCTTTAGACAGACATTAAGATTATGTTATAACATAAAATTTATTTCAAAATATAAACAAAACTTAAACTTGCTTTCGCTGTCTCTCTAAACTTTTTCGTAAAAGTTTCTTCCTAACTTCATTTTTAGATCTAAGGATTTTGCGTATGCGAATCAAGTTTCATTAAATCATTTTCAACAACAAGCACTAGTGCGTTTGTATGACCTACCGTGAGACATATAAGCTTTTAAAGAAACGAGGAGAGATTAATTGCTTATAAACATTAGTAGGAAGGCAGACGATAATCGCAATGAAAATTAACCCAGCGTTTTTCCTTGTCAGGTATATCAGAACTTATAAAGCCGATAAAACGTGGAGGTTGGGCTTAATTAAGCCACATTTTCCAACAGCTACATCACGGTTAAGTCGTCAATTCCTTTTTAATTAAATTTTAATGAAAAAGTCCTCCTCTCCGTTACGCATTTTGTTGTTAAAAATTATTTCACAGTTTTCGTTCCCATGGTCCCGGAGTGAGCCGATTTACCATTAAAATTTTACAAAAATAAAATACCCATTTAGCCTACATTAAGGAAGGACGGTTTTCGGTCATCTGGCGTACACATTTAAAATTCGGCAACAACGCCCGGTAATTAAATAAAAAGGTAAAATAAGTATTTAAAATTACGGTGCGCATGTATATATACTGTTTGTGCTTGTATTATTTCAGTTGTTGATGTTACTGCAAACAGCGATTATTAATTCAACATTTGTTGTACTCTAAAATGTATGCGTAATTTAAAAAAAAACCCCGTGTTTTTAAATCTACTTTTGATGCTGTCTCGAATGTCTGAACAATCAGGCGAGACGTTTTTTGTAAATAAATAATAAAGGTTCATGTTTATTTCAACGAACTACGCATAATTGTGATTACTCAACCACTGTAACGGCTGGGATATCATAGCATATACCTTAAATGATTGAATTTGTGAAATGTGAGTGTGTGTGTGTCTATAGTATTGAAGTAGCTTATTAAAAGAAGGTCTTTAGTTGAAACGAAGTGTCAATCTATTGCTTTGTGAGATTGCTATTCCACTTTACTCTCCTACTGTACTCCGCTACTGTACTTCCTATTAAACTATCCTACTAATAATAAATATTGTAGTCTGAATGTATTAAAATCAATTACGCCTATTAGTTAGATTTGAATATCATGTAAATTATTCAGATCATGGATATAAGATACTTTTTATCCTAATAATACGTCCCGATAATTTTATAAAATCCGAGTGCGGGTCCACTGGGAAAACTAAAGATTGAATCATTTGATTGATAATGTCGAATCAGATAATATAATTTCCATGGCAACTATACAGGGTTATTTATAAAATACCGGCAACCTCTCAGGACTATGTTACTAACATCATAACCAACAACTTTTGATGAACAAAAAAAATGAGCTTTCTTATGCTTCGCTTCGTAATATTTTTTATTTTTGTATAAAAACCTGATGAACTAAAATATGAAAAAAGAAAGAAAGAAAGCATTTCTTCCTCCAGAAGCGACACACCAAAACTTAAAAATTAAAGAAAATAAATTATCAACTAAAAACAAAATATATAAGAAAACTAAATAAAAATTGTCAATAAAAAAAAGAAAACTAAAAAGACCGATACATACATTTTGTTGCCAATGTCAGGGCCGAACATCAACCTACCACGACTCTCTGGTCACACCACAGACACACCAGAACATAGTTCTACAATTGTCTATGGAGTGACCGTGACATCCGGCACCAACTGACAGTGACATGACAAGTTGACAACATAATATAAACAATTAAAACACATAGATATGGATAATGTTCATTACATGAAAAACATGAATAAAGATTAAAGCTGTGCGTCGCATCCGAGCAAGAATCGGTCTTTGCTCAGCATATGCTGCGACTATGGACAAGTCCAACAGTCAGCAGCGCTGGTTTTCAGCAAAAACCGTATGTGTGACGTTCAGACGTCCCCCCGCTTGTTTAACATAATATGATGAATTTTCAAAAGTCATAGAACAAAAGTGGTTGGTTATGATGTTAGTTACATAGTCCTGAGAGGTTGCCGGTTTTTTACAAATAACTCTGTATATTAATAGCTGGCTTTCTCGCGCAACTTCGTCTACGTCACGTTGTTCACTAATGCTCCGCTCCTATTGGTCGTAGCGTGATTCAAATCGGACCAGTACTTCCTGAGATTAGCGCGTTCAAGAAAATAAACAAACTCTTCAGCTTAATAATACTATAGTTTACGCCAGATAAACGTGGAATAAAGTACATTGACCCACATACATTTATTGACTTTCTGATCAAAATCAGAAATAATGACATAATTAAAGCTGTCCTGAATCGACTTCTATCGTGATCCTTTACGTTCTCTAGTAATGAAAAACATTTCTTAATTTATTGTTCTTGTATCTACGAAGAGATTTTAGGGAAAGGCCAATGTACTTTATTCCATCAATAGTATAGATTATAATGTATACTACTATTGATGGGTTTGTTATTGCAATCAATATTACCATATTAATGCTTAGGGTCAGCTCACAAAGACGCGACGCGACGATACTTATATCAGGGTTTTCAAACAAATTGACAATTCTATCAGTCACAGCGATTTTCTTAAAGTCAAAATGTTAAACACGTGATATTTCGATAGCATATGTCAGTCCTTTACATTTGACTTTTCGATGATCTAAATTGCTGATGGACTGATACTTTTTCTAGAGTTACAATTAATTGTCCTGTGCTCCGGCCATCGGCACAACGAAAAACTAAAAATAAAATGATAATCGCTCGAATACATGAACGTCACGTTACTGTTAACAGCAAAATCTTAAAGCGCCTTTTGTCGCGTTCAGATTCCTCGTATATTTTTAGATACATTCGTGGGATTTTCACTTCCTAGGAGGATTGAAAATGAGTCGTTTTGCTTCGGGGTGTATCAAGATTTTCAGGCAAAACGTCTTGTCTCTTAATAAACGTATACCCGCGCAGTATACTTTCTTGTTTTAATTCTCTCACTCATATGTAAACCTTTTTAGTAAATAAAGCTTGATAATTATTGTTTCGCTTACTCCTGTCTATCCCCAAGCGACCACCGGCGGTCGCGCGAAATTCATCGCGCCATTCCGTCAAACCCCAAGCGACCACCGGGGGTCGCTCTCACCCACTCCATTGTAGGCCATATTATCAATACTTAGAGACTACTTCTCTATGAACAAGTTTGGATATTTACGTTTTTGGATAAATTTCCTACAAATTGAACGCAAAAAATGACACCTTTCAAAAATGACATTTCAAAAACTCTAGTGTCAAAAGTTTCTATGTCACGGTGATTTCGCGCGCAAGTGGTGAAGTGATTTTAGTGAATTTTGTGTGTTTTTAGTGCGATATTCTAAGGTAAGTGGATAAATAATCATTTATCACTATTTCCTACAAGTATGTAGCTAGTTTTTTGCATGAAATAACATAACAAAACTTGTTTTATTGAGCCAACAAAAGTTACGTAGTTCCGAGTGTTCGTCAAGGTCAAAATTGTTATTGTTTGGGTTTTTGGCTATTTTTACAATTAAAGTAAGCATATTGTAACGATTTATAGTTAACAATGCGTTAATGAATATATAACTAGGTAGTATTCTACAAGCTTTTCCAATTGGAATCTGTTTGATATAACTCTGATAATCGTCATCAAAATAGCGCATTGAATTACGCAATAAAAAACAACAAATGGCACCGCGCTTTATGAAGTTTGAGCTTGAATATTGCTATAATCGACTATAGAACTCATATAAAAGATCATTGTCATTAGATTACTCTTCTTTTCATAAGCTAGATCCCAAAAATTGGTGTAAATTGATGCAATAGTTTTGTCAGAAATAACATAAACAGCAACATAACTACATTCAGCAAGTTCTCTCATTTCAATAGGATATATATATTTCTCGAGTACTAATAAGACTTTTGTTTGTGATTTATTTCATGACGACATAATTAACGAACTCGAAACCATTTCAAGTGTGAGGATACAAGCTTTAGAAACGCCGCGATAACGTTTTTTGTGGCCGTTGTCGCCCGGTGTCAGATTTCACTTCAGATAAGCGGCCGCCCGCGGCGCTGCCGGCCGTCAAGGATTGGGTGACGTAATAACGTCTGGGAGGCGAAAGGTTAAAAAGTTCATGCAGCGTCATGTCGAATCGTGTCTCAAGGTGAGCTGGCCTTTATCTTGATATTAACTTCCGTATTTAACCACATAATTGGCATATTGGTATAAATAATACAATAACCTAATTGGAAGTTATTTGAGCCTTTTGGCGTTGAAACACTAGGCCCATGGGGTCCGAGTGCACATACAGTCTTTCGGGAAATCAGCAATTATCTCGCGCACGGTTCACGTGACCAGAGGGCTGGGCTTTTCTTCGGCCAAAGAATGAGTATTGCCATTATACTAACGCTTCGTCCTCGAGATTAGTACTGATTATTACACATGTAGTAACAAATAAGTGACACCACTCAGACACTTCAGTTGAGAGTTTCCTTCTTTTTTAAAAAAAAAATGCGGGTACCTCGGTTTCTCCTTATTAATCTACTTGGAATCTCTCGTCATTCACATTTTAGTGTTCCACCGCTCAACACGTTCAACATTTTATAGTACTGTACCGTTAATAATAATGTCGAAGAGAACGAGTAATGTGGATTACGAGCATCTAAAGAAGAAATTTCAAAAATACGAACGCAGATTACGGCGTTTGTATCCGCCTTCGCAAGACGCAACTCCTCCGATCGCGCATACTTCGTATGAGCAAACAGGTACGTTACCACTAGGTAACACACAATCACTAGATTATGTGTGTGTTTCTACTGAGTATTACAAATACGTATTTACGTAAAAACTTAAGTTTTGCACTCCGGGCTACCTATGGGTTTTCCGACGCACTAACTTTACTACTAATACTCAATAAACCAGTGTTATTTCACGGGTCCATCATGGCTTAACGTATTTACGTTTAAACAAGCCTTGCACTCCGAGCTGCGTGGGGGCTGTCGCAAAGATACCCGTAACGTCATGTGCACTTAGCTACCAATGTCCGTTCGACAAATTTTAGGAAAAAGAATACAATGTCTATTCTGTTTAACCCATCGGTAAAATAAATAAGTCGGTAGATATTTTTCTACTTTGTTTCCTACCTACCTACAAGTAAATTACTTAGTTATTAAATTGTAGGTACCTTATAAGTTTCAATGGCCTATTTCCAATTACGGTGTTTCTTTTTAGAATATACTCGTATTGAGCCTGAAGACTGGCTTCAAGATTCTCCGGAGGTCAGTAATGAACCCGACGAGATTATGACCTTTGTTCCTGCCGACCCAGCCGATCCTGTTATTTTGGCTGATAATATCGTAGGTACCAGCACTAGATCCGGTCGTACCAAGCGAGCCTGCGTCGGGCAAACCTAGTACCTCGCATGAAACGCCAGGTGACATTATCAACGCGGACCTTGACCAGGATACGATGGTGATCCTGGGGGAAGACCCGTCGACATCAGCTAAGTATGGTCCAGACTTACATAAAGAATTAAGCAAACGCTTCGAGTACATCGCCACTGAGGGTCTTGACAAGGATTGCCGGAAAACAATGATTGCAAAATATTTAGTACCAGCAAACTGCCATTATATCGCAGCCCCGGTCCTGAATGCAGAGCTGAAAGCAGCGATACCCGAAGCCGCAGCAAAGCGCGATAAGGCCATAGTTGTCAAGCAGGATCAGATGGCGAGCGTTATCTCCTGCTTGGGGCAGGTCATTACCAGTCAACTCGTTGCAAAAGACAAAGAGTTACTCCCTAAACTAATGGACGCCGCACGAATCCTTTGTGATGTCCAACACTATGATTCGATTACCCGCAGAAACTTTATTTTGTCTGCACTAAAAAGGGACATGAAGGAGGCCTTGAGTAGTACTAAGATTGACGAATATCTATTCGGCGACAATTTATCAGAAACAATCAAATCAGCTAAGGCTGTTACCAAATCTGGCACAGAACTGAAGCCCGATACCGTCAATAGAAACCCAACAAAACGACCAAACAACCCAATGCCGCAGAAGCATTTAAACCGACGAGCTCCTGCTCCAGCGCGCAGGCCGCTGGCAGCCGCGCCGAGGAGCCGCGAGCCTGCAGCACTGCGCCCGCCTCCCCCTCCGCCGCCCGCCAGCTCATCGAGGAGGTTGCCGCCGCCGCGCCAGCCGCAGCGTCGCTACTAGACCCAGTTAAGTACGCCGGTCGCTTGTCATACTTTTATAAACAATGGTCGCTTATTAACTAGTGATCAATCGATATTGTCGTGGATTGACGGATACAAACTTATCTTTTCCTCTCAGGTAATACAAAAGGTAACACCTGCTGAGCAAAGTTATTCCACTTCAGAATTCATTTGTTTTATCGAAGCTATTAATAGCCTTTTAGACATAGGCGCCATTGCAAAATGTGATCCGTGCTCAGGTCAATTCATATCTAGCGTGTTTCTCACTCCAAAACCAAACGGAAAAGTGAGGTTCATATTAAACCTCAAACAACTAAATAAATTTATTAATGCACATCATTTTAAATTAGAAGATCTAAGAACCGCTATAAAACTTGTAACTAAGGACTGCTATATGGCGACCTTAGACTTAAAAGACGCATATTTTTCTATTAAAATTCACGAACATTCTCGTAAATATCTTAGATTTTTATTCAATAACCAATTATATGAATTCAATGTCTTGCCCTTCGGGCTAAGTACAGCTCCATACTTGTTTACAAAGATAATGAAACCTGTTGTAAAATTATTGCGGTCAGCGGGTTTTTTATCTACCCTCTATTTAGATGATTGGTTTTTACTAGGAGATTCATACGACAATTGCGAAACTAATGTTGCAAACACAAAGAAACTGCTTTGCTCTTTAGGATTTATTATTAATTATGATAAAAGCAGTCTATCTCCTTCTACTATGTGTAAATTCTTAGGAGTTTTTATAAACTCTGCTAATTTAGAAGTTAGTTTACCGACAGATAAGAAAGCACGCATTAAAAATGAAATCCGTAAATTTATCAACATGAAAAGTTGCAAAATCAGAACCTTCGCACAACTAGTAGTTAGTGTCCGCCTGCCCAGCTGTTGAATACGGCTGGGCACACACTAAACTATTTGAACGATGCAAATTCTTAAATCTCAGGGGTGATGAAGATTACAATAAACAAATGATTCTCCCTGAAACGCTAAGGCCTGACTTTAAATGGTGGTTAAAAATTATCGATAAATCAAAGCACCCTAATAGGGATGACCAACATTGCATCGAAATATATTCTGACGCCTCAACAACGGGATGGGCTCTGGGCACTGGCCACTTGCCTTTTCACTACCACAGGAGGCGCGGTAGTGAAAAGGCAAGTGGCCAGTGGTCGACCAGCGAGCGAGACAAACATATTAATTATTTAGAGCTATTAGCCGCATTCATTGCTCTAAAAATTTTTGCTAAAGATTTATATGATTGTCAAGTATTACTTCGCATTGATAATTCGACTGCTTTAGCATATATCAACCATATGGGCGGGGTTCAATACCCCCATTTAACCAGTCTGACAAGGGAAATTTGGGATTGGTGTGAAGAACGGAAACTGTATATTTTTGCTTCTTATATACGATCTTGTGATAACACCATCGCAGACGCCGAGTCACGTCGTAATCATCCAGACATAGAATGGGAATTGTCAGAGTGGGCCTTCAACACTCTTAAGTGCAGGTTTGGACTACCCGACATAGATTTGTTTGCCAGTCGTATTAACAAAAAATGTTTAAAATACGTTTCCTGGCATAAAGACCCAGACGCGTATGCCATTAACTCTTTCACAATCGATTGGGGCCTTGCTTATTTCTATGCGTTTCCCCCCTTCTCGATAATTTTAAAAAGTCTTAGGAAAATTATTAACGATAAAGCTAAGGGAATTTTTGTTGCTCCTTTATGGCCCACGCAACCGTGGTACCCTCTATATAGGTCTCTGCTCATATCAGACCCAGTTATATTTACCCCTAACGAAACAATTTGATATCTCATTCCAGCAACCACCAGATGCACTCGACGCTTACCCTGGTTGCCGGAGTGTTATGCGGGAGGCGTTTTCACGAAGATGCCTGCCGCCCTCGTGAATAGATATCATGATAGCTTCTTTATCAGATAGCTCGATGAAACAATATGACGTATGTCTCAAAAAATGGTGGTCTTTTTGCAAAGAATCCGGTGTTAACACTTACGAGGCCTCAGTTCCATCAGTAATTTATTTTCTGACGCAAATTTTTAACAATGGTGGTCAATACGGGACTTTAAACTCTTATCGATTAGCTTTGTCACTGATACTAGAACCACATGTTTCTAAAGATGATTGAATTCTCAGATTTTTTAAAGGCGTTTTTCGCTTACGCCCGCCTAGACCAAAATATAATGTAACGTGGGATACAAACTGTGTACTAAATTACTTAAGGTCTAAATATCCCAATGACCAACTTTCATTAGATGAAATTTCAAAAAAATGTGTAACGTTACTGGCCCTTACCACGGCTCATAGGGTCCAAACACTTTCAAAAATTAGAATAGAGAATATTGATATATTATCATCTAAAATTATTATTAAAATTCCCGATTTGATTAAAACTTCTAGAGTGTAGCAATCTTCTTTTAACTTTGCCCTTTTTTAATGAGAGTGTAGCAATTTGCCCCGCTAATACACTAGTTTTTTACATAGAAAAAACCAAAGAACTACGCAGATCTGGCTTACTTTTTATAAATTCTAAAAAGCCGCACAACGCTGTAAGTGCTCAAACACTTAGTCGGTGGATTAAGTGCACACTATGCGATAGTGGGTTAGGCATGTCCCTGTTCTCAGCGCACAGCACGCGTCACGCGGCCACGTCGCACGCGCATTCTTGCGGAGTTAGTATAGATGAAATTCGCAGAACTGCAGGCTGGAGCGGTAGTTCTAAAACTTTCGCTAGATATTATAACCGTACCATCACTGATTTTGATGGGGGTTCTTTAGCTAGGTCGATAATTAATCAGTAAGAAAGAAAATAGTCTTCTTTCCTCAAAATCGTCTCTGTTGCAATTTATTTTTGTATAATAAATTCTACTCGTGCACAAACTAGAAGTTAAGTTTTTAATATGTACGATTGTTTATTTCTTATGGAATTTTTTATGATTTATGGTCTCATTCTGTTAGGATTGATTTTTTGTTATTGGAGATTAAAAAAAAAATAATAATAAAGGAGTCTGAAGTTAAAACACTGCGTTGTTAATATTTCCAGAAATAACTCTCAAAGTCTACATGTGTAATAATCAGTACTAATCTCGAGGACGAAGCGTTAGTATAATTAGTGATTAAACGAACTTACCTGTAAGCGAAGTTCTATCACAATTATACGAAGCGCTTCGTCCGAAGAGATTAGTACTCCCGCCCTCCCACGCTGCCGCTATTCCCTCACACTTTTTCAGAAAATATTAAGCAACGCTTATTCCTCTAGACTTTAAACTTAATGACGAGAGATTCCAAGTCGATTAATAAGGAGAAACCGAGGTACCCGCATTTTTTTTAAAAAAAGAAGGAAACTCTTAACTGAAGTGTCTGAGTGGTGTCACTTATGTGTTACTACATGTGTAATAATCAGTACTAATCTCTTCGGACGAAGCGCTTCGTATAATTGTGATAGAACTTCGCTTACAGGTAAGTTCGTTTAATCACTAATTCAACGTGGCAATGCTGCCAGTGTTCTGGGCACTTTTGCCAATGTGGATTGTTGTTTGATGCCCAATGATTTATTTTGATTTTATACGCGTTCGTACATAATGTAGATTTATCTTTAGTTTATGTATATAAATGTTAATATGAAAAAAAATATTTTTCAGTAACTAAGTATATGGACTCAAGATATAGGTACGGGTGTATATTTAACTTGTAACTCCACAACCATAATATTTTGCACCTACAAGCTTTTCTCAGGGAACTTCTCCGTGTTAGCTTCCCACAACCACAAGTACATTTTTTTTTCCAGAAAATTTTTAAACATTATTACACTCACACACACACAAACACACCATTACACACCCTCAAACTACAGCGCGCCTTTGATTAATTATTATTTTATTTTTGTTTTACTTTATATTTTTTATTTATTTCATTCTATTTTCTAATACCAACTGTAAAGGAATGTCTATTCAATAGCCTACACAAGTTGTAACTACTGGAAGAGCGGAACTTCCTAACACAAGTATACTTCTTACTTAAATGGAAATTCCCTGAAGACCAAATGTAAACGTATTCTTAAGTTATTGAAATAAACATTTTATTTTTATTTTATTATGATAGTCAGGGATCGTATAACTTCCTATTACTGTTTTTGTAATAGGATCAGCCACTCTATTCTGTCGACATCTCACCTGTTCACTTATGTGGAGTGAACGACAAGTGACCTGTCATTCCATCTTTTTTGTATGGTTTGGCAGCTCACTTCGAGATCATCATCATCATCAGCCTATAACAGTCCACTGCTGGACATAGGCCTCTCCAAGTGCACGCCATTTGGCTCGATCACCGGCTGCTTTCATCCAGCTGCTACCAGCCACCGTGCAAAGATTGTCGCTCCACCTAGCCTGACGGCGTCCTATCTTATGTTTGCCGATTTGCGGTCTCCACTCAAGAACTCGTTTACCCCAACAGTCATCGATTCTACGGCTAATATGACCGGCCCATTGCTACTTCAGCTTGCTTATTCTATGAGCTATGTCCTCAACTTTGGTTCTCTGTCGGATCACTTCGTTGCGGATTCGATCACAATGACAAACGATTGCATAACAATATCGCACGATCCAATGCTTCATATGTTTATTATAAATAGATATGTTTGACTACTTGAAACGCAATGTAAATGGTTGTAACATTTAGAATAGCATTCAATTGTCACTATATGTGTAATACAGTTAGAATAAGAATCGGGATTTGCCACACCGAAATCAACTTTTAGTAATATGCACGGCTTTTATAAGTAAACCGCTTTAAAAACTAAATAAGTAACAGTTTTTTTATGATACAATTACAATTTATTGTAACTACAATTTTTTTATTTTTTATTATTAAAAATGGGCAAACTCTTGGCCCAAATCTCACCTGATGGAAAGTGATGATTAGGCCGAAGATGGAAGCGAGTTTCACCCGGAATCCTCTTACACAGAGGAACTGGCTATCATACCTCTAACTGCCGGAACACAACAATGCTGTTAACATTGTTATTATGGCGACAGACTTAGACATGATGGTGGTAGCTTGCCAGGCGGGCTTAGAACAAGTCCTACCACCAACCAAACCGAGCAAATAATTTGCCTCCGCTGGGAATCGAAACCGGGACCTCTGGGTCTGAATCAGGTGGTATAACCACTAGACCACGGAGGCAGTTAGTGTCACCTGTTTAGCACCACCCGGGGACCACGTGTAGGGATTCGCTGAAGGGTATTCTCCTACGGACGCGGGTGACTCGGCCACCAAAAATGTTTCGAAATTAAACTCAAAAAACACAATCACGTAATTAATTTGCTCAAAGCTCATTAAAACTCTTATCAGAATATACAGCTTCGAAAAAACTCATTTAACTACAAAACGGAAGGTATTGTACCGCAAATGGCCAATTTAACGCTATTTGCCAAATATAATTGGCAAATGGTGGTATAGTACAGCTCTTTTTCGGTACTACAGTGTAATTCAGAAGATTAATTCGAAAATGTGCCCATGAGATTATGAATTTTGGCACGTATTGAACTGATGTTTCGGCTTTTACTATTAATGCCAATTACTATTAACGGTTTAATTAAAATAAGGGTAATTATTTAAGTGTAGTTCTAATGCCATGATACTAAATTCGTAAACAATAAGAGCGGATTTCATCAATCTGAAACTGAACGCGATCAACATAATTATGAACCATGTTTACAAGCTGTCAGTGTCATTACATTCTATTGAATATTGACACTGACAACTCTTGAACGGAGCTTGATCGCAATCAATTCATTGGTGCAATCCGCCCTAAAAAATAAAACGCGTAATATTTTATATTTCATTTTTTAAAACTTTGAAATCACACAAAATCGCTTCTCAGCCTACACCTGTCCGTCCGTCTAATACTCAAAATTCTTTCTTTTAAATTAAAATGAGATGTTCTTAAATCCAGCCAAAATTGTTTCTGTGCCCACCTGCATTCTGTACAAATCCCTTTAGCAGAAACCTTTAAAGTACGGGCTTCTTTTGTCAGAATTAAGAACCATGAAGATCATTGTAACAATTATGTCTGAAAAGGTTTCATAATTTCGGCTAAATCGATCATCCATTCTGCGAGCAATCTGCCCTGCCCACTGCCACTTTTATTTGCTATCCTTCAGGCAATGTCGGTAACCTTGGTTCTCTTGGAACGCAAGGAAACTCCAAGCGTTGCCCTCTCCATTGCCCTTTGAGTAACTTTAAGCTTTCTTTCTGATGATGCCCATGGCAGAAAGGTTCAATCTGAAATAATACCCTCAAAAAAGATGACGCCACAACACAAACTAATCTTTGGTTGTTGTTTTAAACAATAAAAAAACCTAAAATTGTCACAGAAGGGCAAAAGACCACGAAGAAGGAGTTATTTTTGCTGGTGCGATTAATTCTGAGCCTCGTTAAAACACTCAAACAAGTGGTGGATCATCATTAAGGCCAAGATTTGAATCCATGACGTGGTCAAAGCGCATCGGGAAAACGATAAAGAAAGGGAGAATCATAATGTTGACAGGAATAATAATCCAAAGTTGTTACTTGCCCCTTATACTTATTATGTAGGTACCTATTCCCCAAAATTTTATACAAAACCCCTCAATCCTTGCAATAGCACCAAAATAATTTTTGTTAATTCTTTAAAAATATGTTAAAAATTAAGACTGAGTTCGACTTAAAAGTTAAAAATAAAAGATTAGTCTGCCACAACACTGCTGTCATAAAAAAAATACAACCGACTTCCAATAAAAAAAAAACACTACAAAGTAAAAAATAACTTTCATTTCGGAAGTCGGTGTTTTTGTTAGTTTCTTCGTATTTTGACACCGACTTCCGAAATGAAAGTTATTTATTACTGAAGTTAGCGTGGATAAGTGACGGCACAACATCCGTTTCGCTTTAAACTGAAGTCCATCTTTCCTACGCATATAATCATGCATGCTCATTGACAATTGTAATTACAAAAGCTACCAAGCAGTCTGTTAAAGCCAAAACACAATAACCCCTTTTGATTTGCGCTCGTCAGTTTCCGTTCCAGCACGTCACATCCAGACACACGCTGATCTGTAACAAGAACCTTTAATGCGACTATTTAGCAAATTTATCGTACAAACATGTTCCAACCAGCTCAAATATAGTGGCTACCTATCATAGGACTTGACAGCTTTGTACAGTGGTTCCCAAGCCTTTACCACTCGCGTCCCCTATTTACGTCTCAAATTACTAACCACGTGTCCGAATGATAAAACTAAAATAAGCAATTAAAAGCTAAATGGGATTTATTACGTGACATTGATATCCAATGTTGTTGTTTTTGGACTTTTCGACAGTATTATTAAGGTTGATAAGTCACTTTGTCTCAGAGTCTAAGCAATCGATAACGAGTGCCGGAATATACGTACCTAATGTTAATGTACCGTCAAGTAAATTAAAAGTCACTGCTACTGCTATTCAACAGTTGTAGGCGCTAAGACCTTTTTTAAGGGAACTATATTTTCTATCACCAAAATTTATATTTGTCATCAAGTTGTATCACCTAATAAATAGATCTATCGCCACGAAATATTTTCGTTCTCAGATAAACAAAAATTGTTCCCAGGTATGAATAATTATCAAAGTTTTATTACTTAAATAATAGCTTTGTACTCAGAATGGTAGATCTGTCACCAAATAAATTGATTTATTAAAAGAAAAATGGTTAGGTTAGGTTAGAACTGTGACCTACGCACGACTCCATGATTTTATGTGATTTAGTGTGGAATTGATTTTATATTATTTGGTGACTTGATTTTGGTGACAAATCTACTATTTTGTGGGCAAACCCTATTATTTAAGAAACACAAAACTAATTAAATTGGCGATAGCTTAAATGATACCCCTTTTTTAATCCATACTAAGTTTTTTTTTTGATATCGTCTTTTCTGGAACCGCCTAGAATCTGTGCCCCAGCTTGGAACTATGACCACCCCCTCCCTTAAATTTATGCCTCCCAATAGGGCACGACTTAATGGTTGAGAACCCATGGCTTATCTGTTACCACGATATTCAATTTAGTATAACATCAGCAGATTGATATTTTTGGTTGTACGAACACATTTCCGGGATTAGTCCCCTTTATGGTTAGTTCATCTGGTGGGATAATTAATTGGTTTTGTATTCTGCGGTTTGAATTGATCTATCAATAAAACCAATCTGCTTAATGATTGGACCGGGTTGGTCGCAGCAGCCGAAAGATGGGGACGAGGTGGGTTATTGTAAGGTTTATAATTGGTACAGGCTAATTGAAAAGAAGGCCATTCGCTCTACATAAAAAAATACAAAATAGGTAAATCTTCTTTATTTAAAAATAGTCGTTAGTTTTTGCTAAAATTTAATATATAAATAGTACTAACATTGAAGAGTGCTGTGATTGGTCGAATAAATTCTCAACAAATCCATCATTTTACTTGTATTTTTAGTTTGTGACGTTTTGATACTGTCTATAAACTAATTATTACAGTCCCATCTCATGTCCTGGCATCCTAGGTTATCTGGAAAAGATCGCAGAATGCGATAAGGCCGCCCATTGAATGTGTTTTAGTTTTAAGATTCCTATATACTTTAAATTAAATTAGTAAAAAACAATTGGTTATAAAATTAACAAATATACTAAACTAACAAAAGACTAAATTATAGGATAAAAAAATTCGTTCTCCTTGCTGTCAGCTGGTAATGTACCCAAGAGACTGGCAGCATTGCCACGGTGAATGGCAATGCTTAAATCTCTGCCCAAAGTAAGAGCCAGCTCTTGGGTCACGGGAAGTGTCAACTAGCCGTTTCGAAATTTCTTTGGAAAAGGCTGTGAGCACAAGGGCCCCACGACCCTAGGGTTTCAACCCCAAACGGCTCAAAAATATAGTTACCAATAAGGTTACTACGCCGCTTGAGGTTTATATACTTTTGGTGTACCTACATTAAAGTGTGTACATTATATAAATAAATATTAAAAATTTACAGAAATTTCCCACTAGATATTATGTGAGTGTAAAGTACCCGTACTAGGGATTTTATACTATGTTGGTGTATATTTCATCACTTTATGATCTGCTTAAATCCTAGAAGTTGTCTCTACCTATAGAAAAAAATTGCAAAATTTGTTTTTGTGTGACAGTACGGTTTCAGAGAGATACTTGTCCAGCGCAACAACCAGCGAGGGTGAAGTTCGTTCCTTGAGAAAGGTCATGGTAGAGCGGACCAATCTGACCTTAAGCCTTGTCTTCCAGTGGGGTGACGACAATCTGGTCACTTTTAACGCCACCAAAACTTAGGCGTGTCTTTTTACCGCAAAAAGAAGTCGTTTCGACCAAACTCCTACTTTTCGGGGTATATCTGTTACTGTGACTGATCGGCTCGAGCTCCTAGGCGTAGAGCTGACATCCAGTCTGAACTTCAGCGCCACCATTGAGTACAAAGTCCAAACTGCAGCCAAAAAGCTGGGCATCCTGTATAGAGTGAAGCGATACTTCAGGCCTGGACGCCTTCCGCCTGACGCAGGTCCTCACCGGACATGGATGTTTCGGGAGGTTCCTGCACCGAATCAGGCGGGAGGAAACGCCCGGGTGTCACCATAGCGTGGATCGACCGGAGGACAGGGTGGAGCACACTGTGCAGGTGTGCCCCGCTTGGGCGGCGCACCACCGTGTCCTCGAAACGGCGATCGGCGGCGACCTCTCGCGTCCGGCCCTGGTCCAAGCCATGGTCCGGAGCGAGACGGAATGGGACGCCGTTGCCTCCTTTTGCGAAGCAGTCATGCTAGCGAAGGAGGTGGCGGAGAGGGAGAGGAGACCCTCTCGTCCCAGCCGCCGTTGTGGACGCCGCGGGCGTCAGGGGCCACCACCTGGTGACCTCCGGCCACCGTAGGCGTGGGCCTGTGGATGGCGAGCTATGGGTGGCTCGCCGTCCGTCCGTCTAGTGACGACAGGCCGTGTCGACGGCGCGTTAGTGTTCCACGCGCGCCTCAAAGAGAGTCAGCACACAGAGGGGCCCGAAAGGGCCGACGCCTGCCGGAGTCGCGGGATTATTCGCAAGAGACACCGTGGCTCCGGAACACAAAGGGCAATGAAGGAACATGGATGAGTTTTAGTCAGTAGAAGTCTGACACTCCCTCCCGCTACACCCAGAGCGGGAGGAGTCATTGGATGATTTCCCATCCCTAAAAAAAAAAAAAAGGCCTGGACAGCTTTTAAAAAAAAAAAGCAAAACTTTCCCTTTATAAAGCAAAAGTCCGATCCTGCATGGAGTTTTGCAGCCACCTTTGGGATGGCTCAGCTAAGTACCAGCTTGCCGCGCTTGACTCGGTGGAACGCAAAGCTAAGAGGCTCATCGGCGACGAAAAACTGGTGGTGGCCAAGCTTCACAACTTGGCTAATCGCCGCAAAGTTGCCTGCTTGCAGGTCTTCTACAGTACTACTGTACTTCGGTGGGTGTGCCCAAGAACTGGTATTCATTCGACAATGAATACCAGAATGTGTGTATGTCTTTGTGTCGTCTTGTGTTTGTCTATATTGTTACCATCTATTAAAAGGGGGTTAAATAGGAAACACATTGAAAAAAGTAGCACAGAACTGTTACTGTCGTTGAGAATGGAGGCACGACGGCCCATCAGTGGGGCAGTTAGCACTAGTTATGATAACATATACTTACGCTCGGTTATAGTTCTTAAATGTGATATGAGAAGTAGATCAGCATCATGTTGTTATGAAGCAGGTTATTTCAATGTCTGCTAGTAATGCATACTAATCTAAACTAATACGGGGATAAATATAATGACCACCATAAAATGCTTTGATACCCTTTTTTTTTTTTTTTTTTTTTTAGGGATGGGAAATCATCCAATGACTCCTCCCGCTCTGGGTGTAGCGGGAGGGAGTGTCAGACTTCTACTGACTAAAACCCATCCATGTTCCTTCATTGCCCTTTGTGTTCCGGAGCCACGGTGTCTCTTGCGAATAATCCCGCGACTCCGGCAGGCGTCGGCCCTTTCGGGCCCCTCTGTGTTGCTGACTCTCTTTGAGGCGCGCGTGGAACACTAACGCGCCGTCGACACGGCCTGTCGTCACTAGACGGACGGACGGCGAGCCACCCATAGCTCGCCGTCCACAGGCCCGCGCCTACGGTGGCCGGAGGTCACCAGGTGGCCCCCGACGCCCGCGGCGTCCACCACGGCGGCCGGGACGAGAGGGTCTCCTCTCCCGCTCCGCCACCTCCTTCGCTAGCATGACTGCTTCGCAGAAGGAGACAACGGCGTCCCATTCCGTCTCGCTCCGGACCATGGCTTGGACCAGGGCCGGACGCGAGAGGTCGCCGCCGATCGCCGTTTCGAGGACACGGCGGTGCGCCGCCCAAGCGGGGCACACCTGCACAGTGTGCTCTACCGTGTCCTTTGGTCGATCCTCGCAGTGGTGACACCCGGGCGTTTCCTCCCGCCTGATTCGGTGCAGGAACCTCCCGAAACAACCATGTCCGGTGAGGACCTGCGTCAGGCGGTATGTGAGGACGCCGTGGCGCCTCTCAAGCCACTCCTCAAAGAGGGGACTTACCGCCGCTATCGTGGCGTGCCCTATGCTTTGATACCCTTAGTTTTGTAACCAAAAATATCTACTTTACACCAGAAAAATAAAGTCTAATAACCTCCTCCTTTTTGGGAAGTCGGTTAAAAATACAATAGTACCAGCTATTTTAGTCACGACTCCACTTTAAATTGTATTCGACCACCAAATTTAGTAAATGATCACCAAATCTTAGCGAACAAATTAATATTCAGTTAGTATAATATTCAAATTCCATAGTAACGTGTCTGCGTCAGATCCCCTCTATGGCTGGTGAAACATGTGGGTTAGGTTAGGTTAGAACCATGACCATTAGCGAGCGAAGGCGAGCGAGCGAAGCGAGCGTGCCGCGGCAGCGGCCGCCGAGCGCCAGATTGGTTTAATTTTGGTGATCATTTACTATTTTTGGGTTACTCATGATTTACTTGGAGTCATTTTACTTAAATAGGATAGCAAAGTGTTAAAACTTTGGTTATAATTTTACATTAAAATGCGAGTTTCATTTTGGTGATCATTTACTACTTTTGTCTGCTATTTGTTACTATATCTGGTGGTAAGTTAAACATAAGCCAACTAATACTAGCTGACCGGGCAAACATTGTTAAGCCAAATAAAAAAAAGTCCACAACCTATATTCAGACCTAACAAATATACACAAAAAACATCATAAAAATCTTTCAAACCGTTTCGGAGGAGTTTTATAATAAACACAGTGACAAGATATTTTTATATAGGCATTAGATTATAAATGCAGAGTTACTTTCGTCTTTCTGTTTGTTACGTCTTAACATCTAAACAGCTTAATGAATTTAAATGAAACTCGGCACATGAGTAGAACATGTCCTGGAACAGGATAGTTTATATCACAGACCTAAGTTCCCTCAGGAAACTTTTTTTTTCACGTGGACAGAGGCGCTGTCAGATTTTAGTCATATAATATGTTACAGTACATAACGCTAGCGATAAACTTAACTATACCCTCAGGAATCGTAATCTAAGACCTCATAATAGCTAAGACGAAGTTAATCAACTCCCAGCAAGGTTTCGTGCAGCCCTAATTCTCATCTCAAAAAACAGCCAGCGGTGCACTAAATCACCCAGGATGAGAGTGTATGAGTGTACTATCCAGTATATTGAAGTCCGTGAGATTAAACCGACGTTATTAAACCTTAGTAGCGAACACGCGGCTCGCTCTGACACATTTTATTTACGTACGTAAGTATATTTGGGGCTCCACCATTATTGGATAACCAACCTTAAAACTGCCAGCTTAAAGTTGAAATTTGAATGGTTGCTAGTGTTATTTAGTACCAATACTAGCGTGTGTAGCATCCTATCAATTTTTATTCAACTCTTTGCTTAGATGTCTTCTTTATTGATGTTAATGTTATACGGGTGCAATATTTTCCCGACAATGAGAATAATTTCTTGGCTCTGCAAATTATTTGCTCTCGGCTGGTCCAAATAGTCGCTAAAACAATATTTTTTTCGTTAACTTTTATTAAAATAAGAAAATGAAACTAGTACATAGAGTTAACGTACTTTACTTAGGTAAGTCAACTTTTTTATTCAATTTTATTTTTCACCCAAAGAAACGTTGCTTAACCATTTACAGATATGGTAAAAAAAAAAATATTTGACTACATAAAGACTACATTAACCTCAAAAAACTACTGGTCTGTAGCTGTAAAATCTAATAAAAAATCCGGTACGAATCTCGGCTTAGCATCAATACCAAGCCTTTTTCCAATTGTATTACGGCCGACTAGGTACTAGTTTTTTAACTAAATGCAACTAAATACCAGAGTTTTACTCACTTTAGACTCAATAGAGACAGAAAATTATACCAACTGGTATCTTTTATTACTCTAAAAACCCCGTATAAACATGAGAAACATAGCATACCAATTAATCTGTTTCTGTGCATACAATAAAATAAATAATTAAGTGTCCATTAGTACCCAATATCACATTAATAGCTTTTCACTAAATACATAGTTAATTTATGTGTTTACATGGTACCAAAGAGAGGCAGCGAGCGAAACCTTCCTCTTACCCGAAGGGTTCCCTACCACTGAACAAAAAAAAACACCTTTTTTGTGGGGGAGACCCCCTTAATTTATCATTTAATTTTTATTTTTTGTTGTAATACCATGTCAGAGGCCCTTGACGCGGCTTAAAAACTTAGGCTGTGTGGGGTCGTTAGACCTTACAACCCATAAGATGAGAAGAAGAGATAGAGAGAGATTTTTTTGTTCTGGCGCCAATAGAAATACTCTGTGTGTGATAATTTCAATCGTTTATCTATAGCGGTTCTTGAGATGCAAACCGCTTTCAGACAGACGGGTGGAAAGACGGACTGACAGCAGAGGCTTAGTCATAATTATGGGTTCCGTTGGTAGACCTTCGGAGACAGAACCCTATAAACAATATTACAATTTTTAGCTTTCGGTGCGGTTGTTCTATCTGATGAGCGAAACGGCTTTACAGGCTGTCACAGCATATAGCTGATGTTAGATGTCAGTAGCTTTTATTTTAGAAAAATAATTTGTGTTCCGCGCAAGAAGATTTAATGGTAAATTTTACTGACAAGTGCCTATACAGACGGGTAGCACGTATTCTCTAATAGGTATTTATAAAGTAAACAATGATGAGAAAATATTATTATTTCTTCTTTAGTTATAAAGTAAATATAAATTAGGGGAACAAGTTCATTCATCCTAAAGACTTTTAAAAGTGTAATAACTTGGATAAAAATTATGAGTCTGTATACTATTTTATGGTTAATTTTAGTTACAAACCAGATAGCAATATCTCACTGAAATCTTGATTAAATTGTTCGTAAAACATTTTGAGAGAGAGAGTGGGACTTTAGACTCTGTTATCTTGTTGTATGGCTTAAAACACAAGCGACTGATTAGACTGGTATTTACGTCTTTCTAGTTTTGATTGCTAAGTTTATGCTGCAAGGCTGAATAAAGTAACAGGTCATATTTTTATGACAACGCTACTAGGTTCATTCTTCCATTTTTAGCGTTGCGTCGCCCTCAGGGAACCTTTAAAATTTCGCCATGTTCGTCTGGCTGTCTGTCTGTCTGTAGACGTCTGTGGTTTAGCTTGGAGATGCTAAGCACTACAATTTTGGAACTTGGTATAGATATATTAATTACGCCGACAAAGCGGTAAAATTAAATTTTGACAAAAAATTGCCCCAGACGTAAGTTGGCGATGTTTTTGTCGTATATTCCATTGTGTGGGTTGTCGCTGGATAGGTCGTTTAAAAATATTGAGGGCGTGCGACAGCCATTTTTCCATCCATGGATCCGTTTTCGAAATTTTAAGCTTATCTCTCTCTTCTGAGAGCTAAATAGCTGTTTTTGGAGACGTGAAAAAAATCATGATAGTAGCATATAATTATATCAAGAATTTAAAAGGAAAACTATTTAGGTCTTGTGCGTCGGGCAACTACGGAATCCTATCACTGCGCGTGGCCGGTTTTTATAAAACAATTTTTTGAGAGATTGTTGCCTTCGAACTTCGATCAATAATACCATTAATGATCGAAGCCTTCGAACATTAGTTTTTAAGTCATTTTTGTCTATCACTAAAAAAATGGATTGTGTGATCTGAAAAATATGTTATTTCATTTATCCGCTGATGTTCGACTCAAGTTTATTTTTCCTTCGCTTCGTTCAAACAAAATCTTTAGTAACAAAATATTGAAAAAATATAAAGTGTTATCCGAACCTTTTTTAAGCATCATTAAGCAAAGTTATTTTATCTTTATCTGAAACTGAGATAATATATTCAGTAAGTTATATTGAGCCGGTCCACTCCATGAGGGTAAACAATTTGATGTCCTCAAGCCGAGTCGATGGAAATAGTTAGCAACTTTAGTCAAATATACTTGGATGAAAGTTAACTAGGGGTATACCATAAATTGTGAAGTGGGGTATCTACCGTAATTTGAAGGCGACCGGGAAATGGATCAAACTGGTGTCCTAAATAAATGCATTGGTGATTTATCATGCTCGTAATTCTTTTAGTTAGGATTTAGTTTCAATTAGATTTTCTGTAATTTTTCAATTCACTGATTGGACTTCCGAGCCTCAGAAGGCAGGTTAAGCCAGTGGTCTAAGCTTTATTTTGTAGATCCGATGAGGGTTAGATCTTTTAGGGTTAAAGAGATCTGGTAGGTACCAGTCTCACTGGATGCTAATACAATAGATGCTGGTACTCAGCTATGTATGGTTAAACTGGAAGCCGACCTCAACAGATGTGGGAAACGGCAGGCAAATTAATTGGTTTTTATTACTTCTTTAAAAGCATCTACGTAACATGTTATTGGTGCCATTTTAAACTCCTCTAGGTGTAGATAAAGTGAAATTGTATCAGAAATAGCGACTGTCAATCGTCCAAAATATTTTGTGGTCACCAAGCGACATTTCGGTACATTTCGAACTTTTGACAACCGTTAATTTGCTGATGTAATGTCACTCTTTCTAGGCCAAAAGTCATTATCCACCTCCTAAATCTTAATAAAGAAAAAAGTTCTCAAGGAACCCAGGAACAATCTGCACGTATGAACAAACAAAAGATTTTGCTAGGGTGTGAGAGATTATTTAAAATTGTTACTATTATTATGTATTCAGTCCGAAATAAATAGAAAATAGTAATAACATACTTTTTTATAAATTGAGGAGCTCGTGGCGAAATCATAACAGCCGCACAGGTCAATCTTCAAAGTTAAGCAACGCTTGCCGAGGTTGGTCTGTGAATGGGCGACCATCCTAACATACCGAGTTTCCTCCGTGCCTCGGAAAGCACGTTAAACTGTTGGTCCCGGCTGTCATTTGGAGATCTTTGGCAGTTGCTACGGATAGTCAGAAGCCAGAAAATCTGACACTAGTCTTGCCAAGGAGAACCGTGTTACCCAGTTAGTGGGTTGTGAAGGTCTGGTAGGCAGCCGCTCCACGTAAAATACTGGTTCTCAGCTAAATCCGGTTTGACTGGAAGCCGAGCCCAATATAGTTGGGAAAAGGCTAGGAAGACGATGACTTTTTAATAAATATTTTTATATTTTTTTATTGAAATATTTAAAAATGTAGAAATAATTAAAAAAAATGGATAAACAGTATAATATTATACATACCCCACACGCTCCTACTTACTATTGTATTTTATATGGCAAACAAAGCCGATGTCGACTATTCTGCCCATGTCCAAAGAGGATTGGAAAAGCAAGTATGTGTATTAACTAGTAAGAAAATCAATGAGCTGCAGTTTTAAGCCAGATTCTTCGATTTATCGGTACAGTTGAATACTTGCTGGGTTAGTATGGAACTGATACAAACAAAAAATAGATTTACTTAAATATTTTAATAGATAGATAGATCGTTTATCTGGAACAAGGAAGGAAACACAAAAGCACAGCTATAAAACACAAAAAAAAAGAAATAGGCAGTTAGTGCCAATACTTTGCTACGGAACAATTTGCCAGATTACCTACCTACATAAAAAAAAAAAAATTGACATAGACACTCAAATGTGCGGTGTGTGTGTCTCTAAGCTGCACCAAATTTGAGAGCAACTCACCATGTGCCAGGCAAATATACCTGACGCTGGTATTCTGCTGGATCCCGGTAGAGGCATCACGGACGTCAAGCATATGCGTCGCGAGATGCAGAAAATAATAACATTGTTGTACATTCAATTCTAATATATTATTATATGCCACCTCCACACAGATAATGATTTATAGTCATGTATGACTCATACTTTAATATTATTGTGGCGGAGTATTACTCCTATAGCTCAAAGAGAGCCGCGTCGGCCCTTTCGGGTCCCTCTTTGAGCTCAAAGAGGGACCCGAAAGGGCCGACGCGGCGACGCCTGTCGCCAGAGTTGCGGGATTATTCGAAAGAGATGCCGCGGCTCCGAAACACAAAGGGAAATGAAGGAACATGGATGGGTTTTAGTCAGTAAAAGTCTGACAATCCCTTCCGCTCCGCCCAGAGCGGGAGAAGTCATTTGATGATTTCCCATCCTAAAAAAAAAGGTTACGCTATGTTTGTTTATGCTTAATTCGTTAATTTGTACAGGCACTTCAGAAACTTCGTCTTCTGGATGAAAAAACCTAGTCAATATATCAATGTTTGAATGACTTTTTGACAGTTGTATTTTTCATTAATCATATCTTTGTTTTTTTTATTTGAAATGAGTGTGCTCTTGAATGATACCTTGAATTACTGTAGTAGATGGTAATAAAAAAACTTTTTACAAAAAAATACAACCGACTTCCAAAAAAAAAACACTACAAAGTAAAAAATAAGTTTAATTTCGGAACTCGGTGTTTTTGTTAATTTGTTCGTTTTTGACACCGACTTCCGAAATTAAACTTATTTTTTACTTTGTAGTGTTTTTTTTTTGGAAGTCGGTTGTATTTTTTTGTAAAAAGTTTTTTATTTTTCACTTTTTAGTGGTACCCCACACTTAACAACATCGCTGCAAATACAAACGCACTTGTTGCCCATACGATTTTCGAAAGTTCCCCTCGACTTCTCTGGGATGCCATCATCAGATCCTGGTTTCCTTATCATGGGACCATTTGGGAAGTATTCCCTTTCCAACAAAAAAATCATTTTTAAAATCGGTTGGCAAGCGACGGAGTTATGCCCGAACAAACATAAAAAAAAAAAAAAAAAAAAATACAAACATCCGAATTGAGAACCTCCTCCTTTTTGGAAAGTCGGTTAAAAACGATAAAAACTCAAGCAGCATTATGAGAGGAATTAAATATACTCTGAACCCTATAACTTAAGGCACTTTAACCGTTGTTTACAAAACAAATTTTAACCCTAAATTCTCGTAATCCAAGCATGAGTTATGAGTAGAACAGCAATTATTAAGTTGTGTGACGTTTTTATCTTTATGTCTTGTAGATTATATTTCATGCTGTGTTTTGTTTAGAAATACCCACTTTTAAGAATGACAACGTTTATGTAAGTATCTGCGTCTTTACTATAATGGGAACCATTGCTAATCTATACTACTTAATATTATAAAGAGGTAACATTTGTTTGTAAGTTTGTATGTAGGGGGTAAGTATTAGATAGCCCATGTATCAAAGAAGGATATAGGCTACATATCATCACGCTAAGACTAAAAGGAGCCGAGCATTAATGGAAAATGTGACGCAGACGAAGTTGCGTGGGTCAGCTAGTATAATATAATCATTATAATATCATAATCATGTTGGTCAGATTGTTTCCAATAATTTATGTCTAGGAATTTACTTACCTACATTTCAAATATCGTATGGCTTATTAAGTTAATTATCAAAGTCAAAGGGCTATTTGGCAGTATTTACGTTCAATTGATTCAATCATTTTACCAAATTCATTCAATCTGTAATGAATTACCGAGAGTTGAATAATTTTCAGGTATTTCTGAAATTATTCGACTGTCGAATTGTTCTTTGTGAATATGTTTACTTGGAAAATACGTTGCGTAATCAGAATATACTGTTCCCACTCCTGGGACTTTTCTTTTTGCTGGAAATTTAATCTGTTGTCTAAATGGGGATTGAGGTATGTCAGGGCTGGAGTCGCGGGACTATTCGAAAGAGATACCGTGACTCCGGAACACAAAGGGCACTGAAGGAACATGGATGGGTTTTAGTCAGTAAGAGTCTGACACTCCCCCCCGCTCCGCCCAGAGCGGGGGAAGTCATTTGATGATTTCCTATCCCTAAAAAAAAAAGGCATGTCAGGGCTTCATTTTTTGTATGATATGTCCTAATTTCATTACATTATTCATACTGTGCTGCGACGCCGCATCGCTTCGCTGATGTTCCGTACGCGTGGGAGCGCCACCACCATCCTGGACGTGATCAACCACAAGCTGGACAGCCCCCTTCTGTGGCACTGGGTTCAAGCACAAGTGCGTGTGCCCGGGGCTCCAGAGGGTGGTAAATACTTAAATTAATTAATTTATAAATGCAACTAACATAGTTTTTTAAGTTGTACTACTAACAATATTATGGGCCTAATGTCTGAAATAGAAAGATTTTATGTTATTTTATTTATTTACTAGCTTCTGCCCGCGACTTCATACGCGTTCCCGTGGGATAAAATAGCCTTTGTGTTATTCCAGACCATAATCTATCCCAGTTCCAAATTTCACCCCGATCCCTTCAGCCGTTTTGACGTAATTGAGTAACAAACCTACACACAAACTCACTCACAAACTTTCGCATTTATTATATTAAATAACAGCAGAAATCGTAATATTTTAATTTCGCCATAACTTCAAAACCAAACGTCCGATTTTAATCATTCAAAGACCAAATATTATCTACATAAACTGTACTTAGTGATGAAATACTTTATTTTGATACGGATTAATAGCATGAGTAAAGTAAACGCGTTTAAATGTAGTAAAAAAAAAATCAAGATTTTTAAATAAAAAAATGGTTGTTGTGCCTCACTCGACATAAATAGGTACAGTGTGTTGCGGACTTTTTTGTAGATATTTATAAGATCTACAATTAATTTGAACAATTTATGGTTCTATCTTTTATAGTTTAGGCAGCGTACGCAAAATAAGTAACTTTTCTGGTTGATTTTTACACCTTGTGTCCGAAAAACCCAAATATCTTACGGAACCCTATTTTTTCCAAAATAAAATATAGCCTATGTTACTCGTAGATAATGTAGCTTTCAAATGGTGAAAGAATTTTTAAAATCGGTTCAGTAGTTTTTGAGCCTATTCATTACAATCAAACAAACAAACATACAAACAAAGTTTTCCTCTTTATATTATTATATTATATATTATATATATAGTGTAGATTAGTGTAGATATTGCAAACTGTCGTCAGGCGTTTTACGAAGCTACTCGCTAGCCTATAATGCGTTCGCAACCATGGCTTATTATTAGCGTATTTCATGTATAACTTTGGTGTTTCTATGACTCTTTTTATGGAATAGTTAATATAACTTTAATTAGGGACGACTGAGAGTTTTATAAACGTAAGAGTAGACAAATATAATCAGAAAGCTTCGAACTGCTAAGCTATCGGGAGTTACACGTGTTATTGTTCGTCAAACATAAAAGATAGACATATGCTGTCGTTGGATATATTTTATATAATTTTAAGGAGAACATTTCGGTCATACATGATTTCTGTGTAGCTTTCACCGTTAAGGTTGCACACGCAACGGAAGCTTAAAAAATGGAGTAACTTCTCCCGTTTTCCCAACATTTCCCTTCACTGCTCTGCTCCTATTGATTGTAGCGTGATGAAAAGTACACTATAACCAGCTCAGGAGGATGAAGAATAATTGTACCAAGTTTCGTTAAAATCCGTCGAGTAGTTTTTGTTTCTATAACGGTTATACAGACAGACAGACAAAAATTGTACTGATTGCATTTTTGGCATCAGTATCGATCCCTAATCACCCCCTGATAGTTATTTTGGAAATATATTTCATGTACAGAATTGACCTCTCTACAGATTTATTATAAGTATATAGATATAGATTACCCCTTATTTTTGTTTTGGGATGGGAAATCATCTTTGACTACTTCCGCCCTGACTGGAGTGAGAGAGAGTTTCAGACTCATACTGACTAAATCCCATCCGTGTTCCTCTTAGCGCCCTTCACGTTCTAGCCCCAGGGTTGTGGTGACTCTTTCGAACAAATTTCACAACACTGGCAAGCTTTAAAAACCTGACAAGCTTCTCAACTCTGGCAGGCAAACCTACAATCCACCGCTCGTAATTCAGGGTAGCACCAGTTAGTCACAAACACCAAAATTCATGCAGCCAAGCTTCAAAAATCATAATTTAAGCCTACCAAAAATCATCATTAAGCGAGTACTAATGAAATTTTAATTGAGGTGACGAGACCAACACCTCATTTGCCAGAAATATGAATTATTATGGGAACATGAGACACTTCTACTTTTGATTTTGTAAACCGATGAAGTTCATTATACAATTCTGATTGGTCTCTGTACTGCATAGTCGTTTAACCGCATGATTACGAAATGTGTTGTTCGTCACTGTATCATAATTAAGTCAGATAATTAAGTCTTTCATCCTGATTTCGTAGCACCCAAATAATAAGGTACCATCATTTTATTTGTCAATCAAACAAAGTATTTCGTTTCATAATTTTGGCATTTTTTTGGAATGAATCATTGAAGGATTATTTATACCTACAATATTGCACAAATAGGCTGTAAGCCTATAAGACTAGTGGACCTAGATAGGCAATGACGCTACAGACGAACTTGCGAAGAAGTACCAAGTTAGTAGTGCACCCATACCCACCCCTCCTAATAGCTTTCTCACAGTTTCGTACATGACCTTGCCAGATATCAACAAAACTTCATGAGAACGAATGATCACGGGCTACAAATTGCAGGCCGTCAAAAATGACAATACTTTATCAGCCTAGTTAGAAATATCTCCTGAATAATATAGGTATAATGAAGGGACTTTAAAAAAACATACAGCCCTCTAAAAAACCACCTCTGCAACAAAGGCAGACAGCCCAATTTGCAGAGGTTGCATCGACGCCGAGAAATCAGTCGATTCATCTTGGAAATGAGACCGTTGCAGCGACGTGAATAAATCCTCGGAACGGTGAGGTCGCTGCGCGAAACTTGTGGAGCAACCGAGAGACTTCTGTGCATTTGGGTGGAGCTAGGCTGGTTATCATAGCCAGAACATCTACGCGCAATGGACCGAATGGGAGTCCAAGTGCGGATAACGCAGTCTCTACTATACACAATGCCACATATTAACCGTTTGCATAATTTTACTTATCGACATACACGCGAATGAATTCGCGGGGAACAGCTAGTGCCAAAATATAAGGGATGCATCACGTGATATTTCACCGGCATTTGTCAATCCTATATTTGACATTTTGACAATCTTCTTCGTCACTCTACCGCTGACAGAATGTCACTTTAGTAGAATCATATTAGGATCGTAATATTAATCGTACAACAATCTGTCAAATTTAATTTTCATCTTTATCGTTAACAGTTTAGGTTCAAGATTGATTGGGAAAATTTGTACCGTGATGTGCTTTCTTATTCTGCTAAAGTGGCCTTTTTAGACTCGCTATTTGAAACCTTCGAAATTGCGAAGACTTTTTCGACTATAGTCAAAGTCAAAAAAGTCAAAAGTCATTTATTCAAATTAGGCTGAGTGCCAGCACTTTTTGAAAGTCAACGTTTACAAGAAGACAGTCCCCCAAAAACGCCCGCCCGTCACCACTTCCTAGTGTTTTAGCTGGGAAGAAGAAGTGGCCAATAAACTCCCCAGCAACACATCTGTCTGTTGCGTTAGAAGAACTTGCATTTATACAAAATAATATAAACGATTGCTACTACTATCATGATCGCTCACTAGTCGCTTAACTGTAGTCGACGACAGTTGCCTGGTACCCATCTGCTATAGTAGAAAACTCAACTCACGCACACAAATGTTGTTGCCTGGTTGATAGCAAATGGCTCGCCACATATTACATACTAGCTTTAGCTCGCGACATGGTACGCGTATATCCCGTTATTTCCCGTTCCCGTAGGAATTTCGGGAAATATTCTCTTAGTGCACGCCTACACTCCCCAAGAAACCTACATGCTAAATACTAGTAGTTTCGGCTATGCTTTGTCTGTCAGTCTCTCAATCACTGAGTCACACAATCACTAAATCACTCTGTCAATCAATCACTCAGTAAAGGAAGATTTTTACAGGGTGAATTTTTTAAAGCATGCCTTTAGGGCCAAATCCCAAACCATGAGGATTATCGAAAAACACTGAAAGGAGTCTCGATATCAGTTGATTTTTTTTCTTTGGAAAATAATAAACTCACTTATTAAAATGAGAGTTTTCCTAAAGTTTTCCATGTATTATTCATTCCTAGAATTTGATCCTTATTGGCTACACTTTTGGATGGTATAATGATTTAAGGTGAGTTTTTATTTTTCAAAATCAACCGGTTCGATTCCTGGGTAGGAACAACAATGTTTCAAAAATCCAACTATGCAGTTTTGCTTGTCATCAAAATCGGGCTCGAGACATTTTATGTGTTTTTCGATATTTCTCGTTGTTTGGGAGTTGGCTCTGAAGGCACACTTTTAAAGTTCATCGTGTATATTGATGGATATGAGACTTAAAAGGTAACAAGCCTAATGTGTGTGTACTACAGACAAGTACGCCGCTCCTTACCCTTGAGGGTAAACACGCGTTATATAATGTTACGCTATGCATTACATTTAACTGTGATCTACCACAGAATGTGTTTAGTTATGCTCTAATAACTTACACGCAACTTATCCGTTTGTTTAGATAATTTTCAGCTCCGCTTCTCATTTTAACGCGAATTAAATAGAATTCGCAACCTTGTTCTTGTGACATACGTAACAATTGAGAGGAAAGTAAAAATAAATGGGATAATATTAATGATCTGACAGTCTATAAAGATGACCGGTGTTACGGGACGTAATTTAACAAGCGACAAAACGAGCATTTGTGCAGTCAGTGTGTGGAAACGAGCACAAAAACGCGCAGCGAGCCGCTTGTTGCTTGTTTCCAGTGCTCTGCCCGCTGTCATTTTATTGGCGAATCCCTATGAGTGTAACGCAGTTCAGTCAGTACGCTGCGACAAGTCAAAGATCTTGACTGTGAGTGTGTTTCTCTTTATCTCAGTTAAAATTTTGAGTGAAACCCATAACCAAGCTGCATTCCCATTATAAATTTTATGAACCTCAACAACCAACCGGCCTGTAACAGCTCGCCACTCTTCCCAGCCGTGTGTCCGCACTAGACAATCTAAACGCGGCAAACAGTAGGTTTTACCCCGTCAGCAGCCCAAGGGGATATCACGCAGATTTACGCCATTATTTAGCTCCAGCGCGACTCCGCCTTAATATAATTAATTGGAGAATTCTTACTGTTAAGACCATCCCTTTATAATTTATATTAAGGTGGTGGTTGTTTTGTTACACTTGTGTTCTAAGGACAATGTAACGGGACTGGTTCTGTCTAATTATACTTGATTTAGATCATTGCTATCTTCTTCTTACGGATAAAGCAGGAAAGGGAAGATAATATTTAAATATGAAAACTTGAGGTGTTAGCAAAACACTGAATATTTTACTTATCAAATACAAATTACCTAAATGGTAGGTGTTCTAAGCCATCGCTTTTTTCTTACAGATACCTTACTTTATCTGCAATTGAAGTTAAGATTAAGAAAGTTTATTTTTATTTTTTTTTAGATTTATATCGTGTAAGATCAAAACGCCAGCGCCAATTTTAATTTATAGTACATCCTTATAATTTAGCAATTCATATAAAAAATAAAACACGGCAATTATTAAATAATTGATGACGCAACATGTAATTACATGTCAAAGACAGTAATTGAAAGAGACGACTATCAACAAAATTGATCGGAGACGATTCGGCCAAAATGATGTGATATTAATTTGTTATTTTTAGGGTTTCGTACCTCAAACGAAAAAAACTAAACCCTTATAGGATCAATTTGTTGTCCGTCCGTCCATCCGTCTGTCTGTCGAGACCCTTTATCTCAGAGACACGTTGAGGAACATATTATACTCACAACTTTTATTTTCTTTTTTGGCCAAGTCCGTACCCCACAGGGGGTGCCCTTAGCGCGTAGTCGCTTAGTTTGTAGGTTTTAAGCAAGCCTGGCTGGAGGCTTTAATACTACATTAAGGCCTTCACAGGCAAGTCCGGTTAAGCAGAAGCCAATCTTCTTAGGTAGACCTGCGAGAGGCCACACATAAAAAAAAAAACTCTTGTCTCTTTGAAAAATTAGAACTTCTAAGTTAAACGTAAAAAAATATAAACCATTTATACCACAAAAAAAACGCAAATTTTGACATTCAAGGGAATAAAAATGTATATAGGGCATTTTCCGTTGGACTGGAACTATGAATATTGGCAAGTCCGTTATATATACTACAAATATAGGAAAAACTCCGAAAACTATACATTTTTATTGAAATCATAAAAAAATTAGTATTTATTTCAATTAACATGTAGGTATATACAGTATGGAACTCTCGTAGGGCGAGTCCGACTCGCACTTAGAAATAAATACTTCCAACAAACGCAGCTGAATTTCAGTCATACTTCCAGGAAAAATTGTCACTAATCATCTTCCTAGCCTTTTCCCAACTATATTGGGCTGAAACCGGGTCGACTTCCAGTCAAACCGGTTTCAGCTACCTATTTTACGTGGAGCAACTGCCCACCAGACCTACACAACCTATTGACTGGGTGACACGGTACTTCTTGGCAAGAGTTGGAGTCAGATTTACTAGCCTCTGCATATTCGTAACGACTGCCAATGATCTACAAATGACAGCCGGGGTCAACGGCTTAACGTGCTTTCCGAGGTACAGAGAAATCTCGAATATCAAGTGAGTATCTGCCCTTAAGCTCGTCCATGTGTGACGCATCCTTTATTTAATTTACGCATGTAATTAAGATTGGTTCGCACTGCTTTGTGTATTGTGGAGGAAAATAGTTTGTGCTCAAAGATACTTTCAGTGGAGTACGAAAATTTATTAGTGTACATTGTTGAGGATTCCTGTGAGACATACAAGCTAGAATGAAATTATATCATACTCGGCACATTTCGTTACACAACGTTTATTTTTAAGTTCCCTGTAACAGAGGGAAATTTCAAATGGATATACCCAAGAATACTCAGATGTTACAAAAATCGTCGAATAGTCAAAAGAAAGGAAATAGAAAATATAATACAAAAGAAGATATAAGGATAGATATTACAAGTAATTAAGTGCAGCCCTTTCACCTCCCATAATCCCTTAGTTGCGACTTACGACGCCCATGAGACGTAATTACATGAATCTCGAAACCACTCAGCAGATCTGCTATTAAATATCTTAGTATCTGTTCACACACACCTATCTACATCAGGCATGATATTTGTGATTATGTTTTCGTCAGATTTATTTACAAGAGTCAAAACACAGTGACATATATAATTCGCCAAGTCAATGATTCGTAAAATAACAATCTTGACTACTACTAGTTGACTTGTTAATCTTTAATTAGTAATGTATAGCTAATCAATTATGTTATAACTAGAGGCCGCCCGCGACTTCGACCGCGTATAAATTCTCGTTATTCCCGTGTAAATCCCGATCCCTCGGGAACTCCGGGATAAAAAGTATATAACCTATGTGTTATTCTGGGTCTTCAGCTACCTACACACCAAATTTCATCGTAATCGGTTCAGTAGTATTTGCGTGAAAGAGTAACAAACATACATACACATACACATACACATACATCCATCCTCACAAACTTTCGCATTTATAATATTAGTAGGATATTAAGCATTTATTTCAATTAAACCATTTACAGGCACTTTTGAATTTTCAATGTCGGCCGGCCAGTCAAAGAGATGAAGTTATTTGCACGTTCCAAAGCGTAAATCTCTATGGAGGAGAACGTGCAAAAAACTCCACGGACACTCTTTTAAATAAAAAAACTGTAACAAATTTGTGATTATATTGCTCTTAATGAAATTATTCATACATGTGACAACGATATAAAAAGACTTGCTCGATAAAATCAATCACAATGAAACAGAAGCATTTACTTCATCCGAATTACGTGTTTCAACTCATAGATTCAACAGAACTAACTTTTCTGTTTACGCCATATCCAAACTCATGTCAGTGATGTACATGACGTTGGCGCTGCACAGTTTGACTTGACGTGGCCCGGCTTGACGTACTGCATCTGACGTGGTTCGACCTCAGGTCCGCTCACTTGCCTCAGGCTTTTCCCGAAAATTGTTCGAGCATTTATCCACGTTATTATTTTCGTCTATTTCCAATGAATCGTGTAAATATTGAGTTTGTGTGAATATAACAAACATTAACCGACCAAACGTAATTCTCGTTGCATAAATATTTAATGCGCTCTATTTTAGGGTTCTACGAATTAGATGAATAAATAAACTACAGTCTGTGGATCTACGCAACTGAATCTTGTCTCATAATATCGAAATAAACAAACTTTATCAATCTTTTAGCAAATATCAAGTTTCATAATTATCTTCAGGCACTTATATATCATAGAATTCCACCATTAGTTATTACATTCAGTCACACATTTTCACCAACAAAAAAACTTAATTGATGAAATGAAAACAGATAAAATGTTCCAAAGAATAAATTACGAACCAAACGAGTCATGCAGCAGCCCCAAAGCCTGCAAACCACCTGAACATTTCTCTCAGATAATTAAATAAAAAAAACGAAAGGCAGCCCCAATACACCGTGTTTATCTTTAATCCCATCATCTGCGACGAAAAAAAATACGGAACCCATTCCCGTTTTACGGTTTGTTCTTTTCGATATATTGCGCAATGTATTTATGACTGTAGTATTTATATTGTTATTTAAACTTACCGAAGTATGTGAAAGGGGGTATAAAAAAATTCTATTGAATCAACTGAAGCAGATTTCCCCTGAGTACTGCGACTGACCGCTGGTTTACCGAGCAGAATTGGAAAAAATGGCGCGGTTTACATTTTTGTTTTTCGCTTTTCCATTCGTATATCTAGTGGGGTGTGAGTAATTTCGTTAATTAGTAGTTTTTCTGCAAATATTATACTTTTTTTTTCAAAATAAAATGTGTATGTTGGTTAGAAGACCGCACTGTGAGTTATTTTATAGCTTTCCTCTTGTGTACTCTGGTACTAAGCTGGCATGGGCATAATTAATTATTGAAAATTATAAAAAAAGGCATTCCCGTTCTGAAAAGTACAGTCATGATCATCGTTATTATTTCAGCCGAAAGCAGCCGATTTTTTTTTCGTGCAGGAGTCCAGCTCTTTTTGCCATCTTGTTTCAGCCCTGCCGCGTCGCCGGCAACATTGGTTAGGTAGGAGGCATATGCTGTAGGCCAATGTGCGTTATTTTATTTTTTTGTTTGTTATTTTGTTATTTTCTAGGCATGTGTAAATTACTAACATAGTTTTAAGTTATCTTGATGTACTAACACTCTATGGACCGGAAACTCTGAAATAAATGTTTTGAATTGAATTGAATTTGCACCGTCGACAATAGTTTGAGTTAGATCTCTGCCTTATCGTTCGGATAAAAGTGTGTATATAACAAATCAATACAAAAACAGAAAAAATATACTTAATTATTTTGCCAGGGTTATTTGAGACCTCTGTATATAAATCATTTAATTGGAGGCTACCGCTAAGTTTGTATCAGTATCTCTTCTCAGAGCAGTCGGCTAGGAAACACCGGCCTCGTCTAGTTTAAATTAAAACGACCAAAAAGTGTTATTTACAACCTACTTACAAAATAAATATCATTTATCAAATATTGAAATAACTGGAATCTAATCTTTATCTATCTTCCGAAATCTCAACCCGAAACTCTGTCAAATTGCACCACATTTCTAAGCACTCGTTCATGGAATATTTAATAGGCAAGCTCTCAAGAAGTCGGTTACTTAAGTATTCAGTAGACCGGGACGCAACTCCCCACTATAGAAAAACATTACAGTTTTGTTCAAAACAATTTACCAACAACCTACCCTTGCAAAACTATAATTTCATAACCAAAATACACGTAACAGGAGCAAGAATACCAAATGAAACCATTTCACATTACCGTCGACTCGAAAACTTATTTAATCTAACTTTTGACAATTTTCACCATTTTTTCTGCACCTCTTTGTAGGGAAACCTAGCTAATGTCACTTTTGCAGTATAGTTAAAGTTCCTTAGTGTTTGGGGATGAAATCACTTTATCCACATTACAAAGCTGGCTTGGTGCCAGAGCCTTGCTGTTTTCATTTTACTGCCAACCATATTCTGAATACTCTAGACTTTATTGTAATAACAAGGAAAAATTGAAAACGAAGTGCCTTGATATTTTGACTGTGTAGTGGAAAAATTTACGGCAGAGTGATCGATCTTGTTTTCTATTCTTACAGCAAATAAAGGCAAATTTTGAAGCTTCCATTCGATTTTCAAAAATGTTAAGTAAATGTAATTTTATAGTTTACATTACTTGGAAATATACGTAGGTCACAGTTTTGGAATTCCAAACATATTTTTTGCATCGCGGTCATACTTTAATCAATTAATAAATAATAATAATAACTATAATTAGTTAGTATAAAAATAATTATCATGACGAACAACTATCGGACATTTATTGTGAAGGACGGCACGGTCGACATATGTCGGGCATGTCACCGTCCGGTAGCATCAATTCGCCACATTTTCTCTGGTTGTTCTCGTCTAGCTAACGGAGAATATTTGCATAGGCACAACCTTGTAACCAGGATTATCCATCAGCAACTTGCACTGAAATTCCCTCTTGTGGAGTCGGAGGTGCCCTACTATAGGTATGCGCCCGACCCAGTTCTCGATTATGGCAATATCACATTGTATTGGGATCGGTCCATCATCACTGTCAGGACTATTGTATCAAATAAGGCTGATATAGTGGTGGTGGACCGAATTATGAGCCGTGAAATGATTGTAGACATAACCGTCCCGCATGATAAGAACCTCGTTAAAGCCAAGAAATATAAACAAATCAAATATCGTGACTTGGCTCGCGAGGTTGTTAACATGTAGGATGTGGATTTCACAATAATTGTACCGATAATCTTGTCGGCCAATAGTTTAATAGCCACGGGCCTCGACCAACACCTTAGGAGGCTCTCGCTGGGCAACTGGATCAAGGATTTGAATCAGAAAACGGTACTTCTGGACACGACTCGTAGTGTAAGGAGGTTTTTCTCTCTGGAGTCCTGACCGCCGGTAGCTTGGACCCTGTTCCCGATACCGGTGGGCTACTATTTTTAATATTTTAAATGCATTTAATAAGAAATAAACAAAATAATAAATAATATTAACAAATACACCAAACTTACAACAATCTAAAATATAGCATCAATATTGATGACCATATGATTTTAACCTAATAATAATTGTGATGAAGTTAATAAATAACAATAACACTGGTATCACATGCGGTTAGTTTTATATCTGATGGAGACTCATTAATGCAATTAATATGAATTCCTCGAGGCAAGCGTGTGGCATTTTGGGCCACATCATAGTTTACTTTCAGGTGAGATAATGGTCAAACGCGTGCCTATTAATAGTAACTTCTTCCTCATTCTTAGACCCTTAGGGCTCTTTCAATTTAGACGTTTCATGTCGGACGGCTGCCGCACGTTTACCGTGCCGCTGGTTATACCCCGCTGCCGTGCCGCTGCAGTACGGTTGCCGTCCACCAAACGCCTAAATTGAAAGCGTATCTGACTGCCGTGCGTTTGTATGCTAGTGATGTTTTAAATTTATTTGACAGCAGTTATGTAAGCCACGGACTCTGACGAAGAAAAATTACGGTTAGTGCTCTTGTTGAAAAATATCAAACAGAAACAAAAACGACGGCCCCGTAAAAGAGCATCACCAATTTTTTCATTAACATGTAATTTTGGTGATTTCCATAATCTTTACCCTAGGTTAAAACAAGATCCAAGCCATTTTTTTAATTACTTAAGAATGTCTAGAGAATGTTTCTACGAATTACTTGAATTAGTTGGAAGTAAAATTCAGTGGCTAATCACCGCACTATTCAACAGCAAAATGAACACGTGGAGCTTGCTACGTTTCCGTACTGTTGTCGTGCGTTCTCGGTACCGACACCGCACTGTTGCCGCACCGCGCGCTTTGTTTGAAAACAAATGACCGTCCCTGCACCATACGACAAACGCACCGCTTCGGCACTGCAGCGGTCCGACACGAAACGTCTAAATTGAAAGAGCCCTTAGAGTACATTCTTCCAGTTAAGAGTTTTCTTAAATAAACATAAGAGAAACTGACACCCATCGTGTCCCGGGGAACACTAAACTGTCTTGCAACTTGCAACGAACTTAATCAACAAAAAGGTGCAGCGAGAAAACAAAAATTTTTTACTTTACTAAGAACTATCTTTTTACAGTCGTGTACTACAAAAAGAGAACCTGGAACGAGAATTGTCCACGATTCTAATATCTTTGTCTTTATTGCCATGAGTATATCATTTGGATTCTGTAGAACTTGGACAAATGTTATGGAAAATCAGTAAAAACTAAAATCTACCAGCTTTGGCCTTGTTAGGTAGGTACTAAGCTTCAGAGGGGCTAAAAAAAAAACTTTTTGAGAATCATAATAATTATATTAATCACACAACAATCTGTCAAATTTAATTTTATCGCTAACGGATGAGGTTTAAGGTTTTTTTTTTATTTATTTTAGGGACTTTTACACATTGAGCATACCAGTCCCATTATACCCTAATCACATATGACTGCCAATAGCTTATACTAAAATATAATATAAGTATTAAAATTCACTTCGATGCCATTAATTCAAACAGACATTTTGCCACTTTAGAATTGGGTTGACTAAGAATCACATTGAATGTGCCAACATCCAGTCTGTTTAATTCAAAGGAATTTGCTAGACATGTTCTCCCACACTCAAATCGAACACATTCCAGCAATAAATGATAAAGATCCTCACATACGCCACAATCTTAACAGTTTGGTGAGTCAGTCTTCCTCATCATGAAATTAAATTTATTGCATGGTATGTGTCTAGATCAGAGTCTGTGAGCTGTAACAATCAGTTTTCTATTTAACTTAGTGTCTGTGCACCAGGGGATATGAAGGGGCAGACACTGGATGGTTTTGTACCATATTCCTTTTTCTAATGAGCGCTTATTCAAATACTCCTTCCAACTTTCAAAACATAGTTGTTTGTATTTAGGCAAAAACTCTGAATAATCTGGTACAATATTCATTTGTTTACCAGAGGTAGCTGCAAATTTAGCTAATGTGTCAGCCTCTTCATTACCCCTTAAGCCAGTATGAGAAGGAACCCAATCGGTCTCGTCCAATGGTCGTTTGAAGTCCTGGGTTTGATTCCCGAGTCGGACAAAGTTATATTGCGTTTGCAATCTGTTATATCTCAGTTGCATTCTGGATTTAGATATTTTATGGAGTATAATAAGTTTTTACTATGACAGTCAAATTCACTTCTAAAGAAATAGTTAAATTATCAAAAACTTTGTTTTTGCATTCCTGGATGAAAACAATGCACCTAGCAAGTATAAAGTCACCCATTCAGATATCGCTGTGCATGAAGTTTTTAATAAATTAATTCGCCCAACTTGTGAGTCAACCTCATAATCTTTACCAGTATGGATCTACAAATACAGACCCATTACCTACTTATAGAGATAGTATGTTCATCTTCTGCAAACATAATTAATAACTCATTATGATACACGCCCTCTTCAGATAAGTTCGTTACGACAAACGTAAGTATATCGCTAATACACGGTTTTTCTTCCCTACTTTATATATATTATGAAACTCATAACGTCTCGTATGAACGCTATTTTAAAATGGCGCTTGTTATGAAAACTAGTGAATGGATGTCTATTCGATAACTTACCTTTTATAAACCAGTTATATCTAGATCTAAGGGATGCAATCAGTCTAAATATACCTCTAGTATATTTAGATGATTGATGATTTCTAGTACTTATATTTTTTTTGGAATTCTGTGTGTTAGTGAGAGACGTCAAGTGCAATACAGGCTTAACAAAAATTCTGGGGCACGGTAAAGGGTTTCACACCACCACCTCTAGCCAGCCACTGAGCGATGGTAAGTAATAACCCATGCATAAACTACGCTGATGTTCTAGTAGTCTCAATCGCGACTGCTATGTCCTGAGTTTGGAAGAACACGGGTGGATTTAGTCTAACGCTCCCTTCGCGGAAGCGGAAGGAGCCATTTGATGATTTCATATCAAAAAATAAAGGGTCTTGAGTTGAATTCCGAACTCTAAAATACATAAAACGTAGGTGAAGCCACGAGGCAAAACTCGTATTAAGTAACATTCCATTTCAGCAAATCATCGTATGCTCATCACTTTATTCTGTCGCCCTATGAGATTAGCGTAAAGACAAGATAATGTGAACACATCCACCTTACAACATTAATCATCTACAAATATATCTGACTAAAACAATAGAACTAGTTATTGTTTCACTAAAGTACATGGCTGTAATATACCCGTGTTGTACAAGAACAAGAGTATTAATATTGTATGTCTAATTTTGAACTTAAACCTATATAATCTTTGGCAGGTTGGGTAACTATGACATTAGAGCAAGTAAACAGAACGCTTCATAATGAGCCTTGAAGAGAATATACGAGAAAACGTTAAATTGCTCAAAACATATTTTTTAAGAATCAGTACCCGCAAGGTAAGCAAAGGAACCCTGTTTCTAAGCCTCTGCTGTCAACTCGTCCGTCAATCCGTTCGTCTATCTGTCTGTCAGCGGGCTGTATTCCAAGAACTGTGATAGGAACACAATTGAAGTTCTCACAGAGTGTGAATTTCCATCGCCGCTATAATAACAGATAATAGATTTAGGTATAATTACCAAACTAATGTCGCCGGCAGCTATTTTAGAATATTCATTAGTTACTTTGTAATCTTTGGTCAAGGTTACAATGGAACAGGTGTAACATTTTTTTAAAAGTTACCTAAACAATATTTAAAAATAAAATAATAAATAATAAAATTAAAACTAAAAATTAAAGACTTCCATACAAGAAACATGATTTTAGGGTTCTGTTTCCCAAAGGGTAACCAACAGAACCCTGTTTCTTAGCCTCCGCTGTCAGTCTGTTCATCCGTTTGGCCGTCCGTCCGTCTGTCTGCCAGTGGGCTGTAAATCAAAAAACCGTAATAGATAGACAGTTGAAATTTGGACAGAGTGTGTGTTTGTATTGCCGCTATAACAGCAAAAATAAAAAATAAAAGGTTCCCAGGTTAAGGCTTCCATACAAGACAAGTGTTTTTTTTTTTCGGTTTATGTTATACAACCCTTCGTTCGAGAGTACATCTTCATCATCATCGTCATATCAGCCCACGGGTAATGCTGGACATAGGCCTCCACCAAGCGTCTTATTATTATTTTTTACTTTCTCTAGTCCCTGGAGACCCGGTTCTTTGGTAGGCGTACGAGGGGTCAGATCCAACTCGCAGAGGCCCCGTTAGACATTTGAAATGTAATGGGGCACCAACCGGCCATTATCCCTGTATGCACTGTGAAAGTATTCCCGAGGACAATCCCTAGTAGGAGCTATTTCAGAATATGAAAATCAAAGATGAAAAGCTGTGGGTTTGGGTGGTTTAGTGGACTGATAATCGTTTATTATAGAAGAACTATTGGGCCCTACCTGACCACTAACAATATACGCGGCTTTTAAATGGCAGGGGGTGACTTGCACACTCAATGAATGGGACCCCGAAAACGGTCGCTAGCACAAAGTGACGTAGCACCATGGTGGCAACATAGCCTGAGGTGCTAGAAGAGTAGATAGGTATAGCACGGCTATCAGGTGGCACAACTCTGTGCATTTTCACGTCTTAATGGCAGAATATATTTAGATAAAACTTGGCACACCATGTCTCGTAGAAGACATGATACTTTATATCCTAGGTGTATGTTTATGGGTTGGAAGGCCCTCCCCTACCACAACGTGGACCGATGACTTGGTGAGGGCTACGGGAACGAGTGAACGAGTCGCAAAGAACTGGTTGCTGTGGCGACACTTGGGGAGGCCTATGTCCTTTTGGCTAATATGATGATGATGATGTATGACTATTGCCTGTATGACTAGTGCATGTACGACTACTGACCAAGGCTTGCATTGACTGGACAGGTCCACTCAAATCTGTGTCGTTCTTTTCTCAAAAGACCATTTCAGACACTGGTCTGCATGGTCCTCATATAACGTATTGTGAATATGAGGACCAAGTAGATTGCTATGTTAGGGGTTCATTTCATTTAATGTTAGTCTGGCGGTTTGAATTCTTTATGCTGCCTTCACAAATGTCCTTACTTTGGTATTGTTCGTCAGTTCGTTGAACTCCTTTCAGTTCTAAGTTTGAGCTACACGATAACTGGCAAATGCTTGCACTGTCTGGACAGGTCCACTCAAATCTGTGTGATACTTCTCTCAAAATACCACTTCAGACATTAACCTACATGGTTCTCAAATGATTTGACCAGTACGATTGTATGGACTTGAGACTTTGACCTCTGAGTTTGTTTTGGTGTTTCTTCTCAGAGCAGTCAGCTAGGAAACGCCGGCCTCATCTAGTTTAAAATGACCAAAAAAGATGACGTGTAAAAGTGTTATTTACAACCTATAATTATTTTACCAACCTTTAATTATAATTTATGTTTCACAAAGAAGAAACCGCTAGCAGAGGCTATAGTCATCTCTTCTAGACGCTTGTTGGAGGCCTTTATGAATTTGATGACCATTTCATCCAATGAAACTTGTAGCCTGTACGTGTGCCCTGGAACACAAACGGCATTAGGAGGAACACAGATAGTTCCAGTAAGAGTCTGACACTCCCTTCTGCTTCACCCAAGGCGGGAGGAGTCATTTGATGAACCTATCCTTAAAAAAATAAAGGTATCTGAAATAATAAATGAAGTGTGTGTGAGTAGGTACCGTAACAAATAAGTTGTTACGAAACAGCATCAGCTCATTTGACCTTTAAAACTTTTTATCAATAAAATTTCATGAATACCTTCTCAAGTTTCCCCACATGACACTTTATGATCTCGTCTTAACAATGTAAATACATCAGCGTTCCAAATCTAATTAAAAAACTTCCAACGTTATTGAAAGCTCCACATACTGGCATTATGAAAAAAGTTCGCTATTTCGTTCAGTATGTTAAACTTCATAAAAGGATCGGTTACACAGTCGAAAGTTTGTGCGAAGTTAAGTCCTGGTTTATTGTGATTGCTCTTAATACTTTTAAGGCGGTCTCGGCGCATTGCAGTGTACAATCGGAACTTAGTCAAAGAGAATAAAACTCGCAACAATATGCAATGGCTGCTTCTACTCGAGCCAAAGCGTAAACTGAGTTTAGTCGTTATTCTTAAAATGGTGCAATCGAATGGTTTTGAATCACGATATTCTGTGATTGTGTTGATTGTTCAAACTTTTTGGTTCGGGTTATGCGCTCTCTGTAAAATTAATTATGCATAGTTTTGTTTGAACAATATATTAATTTTAAGCGCTTTTAATGAAGCTTATTCTGGCTTTGAGGCATCTTCTGGTTTAAAGCTAATGGTCTCACGAACTTATTCTAATTTTACGACCAAATCAAAACAAATTCTAATTAAAATTTGAAAAGGTTCAGTTATTAGTTTGATTGAGATAACCTCTTTCATCTGTATAGTGATCTACCATTCCATTCCAATACGAAAATGATTACCCCGACAAATAAAGTTACACTATCACGAAGCCATGAGCAACTTTACTCCCAGCAATACGCATGATGCCTGAATGATAAATCACTGGGGCAAAGCTGTGGGAAAAACGAACTATTTGTTAATAATTGGTACATCGACAAACACCATCACAAAGAACATACCGCACAAACGTAATGTATCAAAAGATTCTCAAAACCTCAATGATGCAACCAGTCCACCACAAGCAGACTAAAAATCAACAAAATTAACGCTCAAAAATTAATTTGTTACCCAAAAATCACCATTAAACATTATTAATAACTTCGGCATTCGGTCGAATATCGCTTGTCACCGGTTTTAACGCAATTCATTTAAACTGACACAGAATAACTAGTGGTTATTGTTTCAATACGATTTCAATGGAATAAAATCATGTGATGATTTTTTTAATAAGTATCTGTGTTCGGAGCTCATTCGTTGTTTGCTTTTATTTTACAAAATCATTTAAATTGGAATGATTGTCGTTAATGGTGTTGTAAATTGTGAAATTGATCACTTGAAATGAAGTTTACTTAGTATAGGATAATTAAAGTTTGCTATGTCGTTTTTTAAACAGCATGTCTTGAGGAAAACATACTAATTTTTCTCAACCTACAAAAATGTTTCTGGACATTCATTTGAGAGGTTAGTTAAGGCGGGGTTGCAGTACTTTTTAAGATTTTTGAACGTCTGAAAATCTAATTAATTATGAGTTTTTTAATAAATAAAAATCATTACATAAAATTGAACATACCCTCAAGTAAATCGTAAAGATAGAAACGCGATTTAGAATGATTGGCTCGATACTTTTTTATCAAACATGACACTAAATTACAATTTTAAACGTGTACTGCTAAGAGATTTTATCACGAATATATATAAAAGTTATATCAATAGATAGAGCTTTTTATTTTGAAGTAAATGTTGAAACCATATTGTATTATTTCTTTATTAGTTTTCACCAAGAAGAAAAAACAATCAAAATTTAGGCATTATTTCGCTCGCCGGACAGTCGGTGTTGTTCGTCAAAACACACAGTACTGCAACCTCGCCTTAAGGCCGTACCCTGACCAAATAACCTTGAGCATTTTTTCCCTCAACAACAGCGCAAGAGATACAATAGCGAATACGCTCAGAATGTTGAAAAAAATCGTTATAAAATCTAACTTTGGTCGTTTGAAAAAAATATTTCTACTTAAATGTTCATAATTAAATTGCCTATCCATTAGTGTAAGTAAAAAATCAAAATAATCATTCGTTTTCGAGAAGATGCATGTTTTCAATAATTATTTCTCATTTCTGTAGTGTCGTTGTGAGGAGATTACTTAAACATTATACTAGTAATAGAAAACAAAAATCTACCTTTTGAAGCCAAGATTATGTAGAAATTTAATGTATTTTTTATAAGTTGATATGTCTTTTGGATAAAGAGTATATAGCTCCAAAAAACAGCACAAAAAACGGCTGGCGCTGCGTTTTGCACGGGGACGCGCCTTAATAGGTAGGATTCTACTGAGTACAAGCGTTATTTTAACCATTTCATCAACATAATTAAGCTGATCAGATTCAGCTGAATACCAGTATTTATATAGAGCGTCTGCCTACCTACCCTCCGAAACCTAGTAAAATGGTAACACGGTACTTCGTGGCAATACTGGAACAGTATAAAAATGGACAGTACAGAAACTAGCCTAGTTGAGAATGTAATTACCTACGCTACATTGAAGCAATAAGGTTGTCACTTTAATGTTTTTGTTTTTTTTTACATTTTTGTTCTGGAGTGATCAATCAATCGAATTTGAATAACTAGCTTACAAACACAATTTAAATAGGTAATCTCATGGCGTTGGTTAATCTCAACAAAACACAATAGGTACTTTAAACACGTTTTTTTTTTAAATAATTATTTACACACAACAACTTGTAGCAATAAACTTTGTCATTAGGCGTAACCTTTTACAAGTTTTGGCGGTAGCGTACAAAGCCGCTATTGGACGAAAACGTTTCGGGCGCTCGGTACCTATTGCAGCCGCCATCTTGGATTCACGTTTTGACATCACTATCGGCTTCAACACCCTCGAAAACCATGAAAATGACACCCATGACGAAAAAATTGGTACCTATTGCAGCCGCCATCTTGATTTTGATCCATCACACGGACTTATAATTCGATAACGATTAAATAACAATATCATTAATGATTCTTACCTTTCAAAATCAGCAGAAAGTTTAAAATACGTTAGCTCCGGTTGTGATGAAGCCGAGTTCAAACAGCCGTATACTACGCAATACGTTCGTGGCATTTTTAAAAAGATCGCAGGGCTACACTCGTCTTGACGCGGCCAGCGGTACTCACTACTGAGAGTACCGCGACGGGCACCGAAAAGTCTCGTCGGTGCGCATGTTTGTGTGAGTGTGCCGTTTCGAGCGGTTGTAGGTAGTTTCCGTACTGTCCATATTTATACTGTGATACTGGTGACAGACTTTCTAGTTTATGCCAATCCGTAACGACTGCCAAAGATCTACAAATGACAGCTGGAACCAACGGTTTCCCGAGGCACGGAGGCGTCTCGGTATGTTAAGATGGTCACCACGTTGGTTGCTTAACCTTGAAGATCATCTCGTGCGGCTGTTATTATTTAGCCACGAGTTCTAGTGGACCTAACTTCTGAAAATGATATAAAACATCCATGCTACGTGTTAAAATAAACAAAGTTGCAATTAACATACCGGTCTTAAATATCGATTACAAAACAAGGTACTCAGCATCCACTAAAATGCACTCATTTAAGCCCCTAATGAAGGCATCGCATTAAAGACCGGTTTTGTTAGTTGCAGAAGATCCTTGTATCACAAGATGTCCGTAGTACAATGAAGAGCCTGTTGTGTACCATTGTTAGAGGCGCCATTGTTCCAAACTCCAGTAAAGGGTTTCGCCTTTTATGCCACGACGAGGGCCCTCACTGCTTCTGATAAATTTACTTACAGCTGCAACTGAAGTGAATGGCAATGAAAAGTTAAGCGGTGGTTTTTTTAAATAACGAATATTTGGCAAAGGAAATAAATCTGACAGCCTTTTATGCCAGTATTAACACGCAATGGGGTGTAATAAAAAAATAATTGCTTTTTTAAGAAGGTTCGAAAGTATTAAGGTTTTAATATAGCTAAGATGTTGTTGGATAAGTGAATACGTTTTATATTAAATAAAGTTATGGCTCATAATTCTTGGGATTATGTCTCCTTAGTAACGGAAGCTTAAGAAATGTTAGCTTGGAATTTTAGGTAATTAAGATGATTAAATGTTAAAGATTTATTAACTGGCGAATCACGACTTTTAAATAAGGCTAGTACCATTAAGTAGCTACGATTTTATGGCTAATTAAAGACTATTTGGTCATTACGTTGCAAAATCTAATCACTGCTCTTAAATAAGCCTAGACTTTATCAATACAGATAGTAAGAATAATAAAAACGAGATTTTTCATCACAAGTTAACCCATCTCTCGAAATTTGCGGCAAAGAAATAATAAAATAATCTTTTATCATCACAATCGTCGATTCCATTCGCTTCAATAGAATGGAATGCGTGAAAAATCAAGTGTTTCCACTCGAGAGCTCCGTAACCATCGAACGGTGAACCTTTCTTTTTCAATCGCATAGGTAACAGCGATTTTCAATCAATAAACCACACATTTCCTGCATAACACGCGAGGCTCCCCCGGGGTCTCAGGACCGGATGAAAATATCAAAGCTGATACATCACTTTTTATTGCATTCATTGCGGTTTTTCTTCGACCTTCCTTTAGTTTTATTTTCACAAAAAGGCGATGGATTGTGGGAAAGAATGGGAGGGTTTTGCATCGTTTTGTATGGTAGGGTCTTTGAAGCCTGGTCCATTAATCTCCGTCAGAAGTCAGAGGGTCGACCTCAAAAATCCAGCGTCCTTGCATTGTCCAGTCCTTCTGTGCCGAGTCATGGTGGAACCATGGCAGCAAGATGTGATTGATAAGTTTTACCAAGTTTATTATAAATTGCTTCTCTTGTGTATCGGGCAGACTTTAGCGGTCTGACGTCAAAGGTCACAGCAAAAATTCAGTGCATTTAACATATTTCGCACAATGTAAAATTAATCATGAAGTGTTATTAATTAGGTTGGCAAAACCGTAAAACTGAATAATTTACTCTGGTAAAACACATAATATTTATTAACCGTTATTGACCGAAATTAAATATCGAGATAATTTACGGTAACCACGTATGCACTGCAGGTGGAACTAGTAAAACGGGTTAGAACATTCGAGGACTATGTTGTTATTTTAATTTATATAAACCAAACGATTCGAAGTCTACCTAGGCTAAGAGCCTGTGTATTTAAATAACATAATAAAATAAAAACCTAGCCAAACAAAGAATACGTTGGCTTAAGCATGTTGCTAACATATTAGAACAAGAGCGAACTTATTTGTGACAACAGCAAAACACGTGCTAGTCTCTAATTCACTTCAATTCAATGCAACTGAAACTTTCCTAATGATTCACGTGTCTTATCAAAACTTTTAACTCTTTGCCTCAGTCTTGAAACTCCACAACACACTGACATACATTACGGCACTCATGAATAATATAACATCGCAAAATTCTTGAACAAGACATCTCACTTCTGTTCCAAAAGTAATTTGTAACAAAACATTTAATTACACTCACAATTTTACATACAGTTCGCAACTCGATCCGCTTCGAACAATAGTATCACTCTCGTCAAATCATAAAAGATTATTCTAAGTCACTCTTAAAGTTATTAATTCGACATGAAACGTTAGATAAATCAGCACACAATTCCTTGTGGGGAGATGGATCCTCGCTGAGAAATGGCCTGTTTTGTTTAAAACCATCATTATACTTGATGGAGTCTATTGTTTTGCGAAAGTGCGGGTCGGAATGGAAGGATTATTCATTTCACTCAGTCAAAAGGCAGCTTTTAAAGTTCCGTAACTTAAAATATGATGACTGGAAATAAATTCGTACTTGTTTACCACCAAACCGGCTGCTCATTAGCATAGTGCTGTGTAACTTACTTTATGATTAACTAGGTGTTAGTGTCGGTTTTGTTCAACATTATTGTATCGAGAGAATTTCTGCATATTGAAAAAAAATTGTGTGACTCTCGCTACGAATGTACTCAACTAAATGGCAGACGCACATAACCCTTGGCCCATTCCATAATTTATCTCCTGTGATAAAAATAAAGCAAGCACATTTTCGAACGCAATTTCTATATTTAAAGGCTTTCCGTTTCGTTCCTTCGGCGGAATTTTATTTGAATAAAAATGTTTCTTTCATTACGCACATAAAAAATGTTTGAGCATACATGGCCGTTCGCGCTGGGGCAAGTGCCGCCACTAATATCTTTATTGCGTCTATACCAAATGTTTACGAGCCCTGCCCACGCTTATTGTGGCCCAACACGACACAACAAGCCGCTCTTTTCGTAATATACTGGCGATTTAGTTTGTCGTCCGCCATTTTTTTTATCTTAATAACACTATTTATTGTTATGGCTCTCGCAAACTATTAATGTAGTATTGGTAGACGAAGCGAGTTGACAACCATCTTTATTTGATGAGTCATCTCTGTTATTCGCCTCTGTTTGCTTCACTTGTTTATTATTTTTATTATGACTAGCGATGATAGTAGATTAAACCGTAGTCTAAACAAACTTTGCTATTTACTAGTACTTGTAAGTAAAATTTGTTTTTCTTTTTATGCTCAGAAAACTTTTAGATGAAGAAGATTTTCTTTTTATTTATTTATATAAACAAAACGTAATCAGTGAACTTTAAATTGATTTGTTAAAAACATATCTGAATAATTCACTTGCTGTTTTCAGCTAAGTTGCTTTTACTTTAAAAGAACAGTCATTATGCACAGACAATTTTAAATTCTGTTTTTTTTTTTTTCAATAAAACTTGGTGCATAAACTTTAAGTTCGTGACCATTCTTCTGAGTTGATTATTAATCTCTTACTCCGGCCGTACCCGTAAGATGCACTTTAAACTCGAAAGTATAAATTCAGGCACTCACGCTTATGGTGCCCATAACCGTGGGAGTCTCATCTCACAAGTGTTAAATATATTTAACAAGCTCTTGAGAGCTTGTTAAATATATTTAACACTTGTGGCATAGATATAGGCCAATATCTTCTGAACCGGGAGTGTCAGAAACTTTCAAAGGATCTCATGAACTTAATATGCTTCTATGATATTGTTCAAAAACTAATTCATCCAGTTGGTTTTCTTAGTCACAGTAATTGTATTTATGATGTTTAAAATTGAGCAGAGTTTAAAGAAATGTAATTTCGTCACCCTTTTGTTTTATTTGTCATTCGTGTTGGTACGTTGTCAATAAATCCGCGTAACCTTTTCCCACTATGTTTGGGTCGGCTCCCAGTCTAACCTGCAGTGCGATTCTGTAAACATGTCGAAGTGAACGACAAGTGAGCTGTCAAACAATACAAACAAGATGGCATGACCACTCACTTGTCGTTCACTCCACCTAAGCGATCACGGTGAGATATCAACAGAATCGACTAGCTGTTGACATCTCACCGTGTTGTTTGTATTGTTTGACAGCTCACTTGTCGTTCACTTCGCCTAAGTGTTCACTTCGACATGTTAACAGAATCGCACTGCTGAATCGACCGGCTGATTCTCCAGCTCCACGTATTTCTCACTCATTCTTCACTTGGTGCTTTCCGAGGTACACAGGAGTCTCGGTAGGTGTGTTAAGACTGACCTATTCGCGGACCTTGAAAATCGAGCTGTTTTTATTTGGCTACGAATAGGCACGAAAAGTGCCTAAACTGGGCTGTAAAGTTTTCATATAAACCTATCATAGTAGGTATTATTATATGTAGCTTAATTTTTTCGTACATATAATATGAATTACGAATTTTGGGGTTTAACGCAGAGTGCCTGCCAGGTCCACACCCGCAGCGACCTAAGTATATCATTATAAATCATCCCTTGCCAATTTCGGGCACTTCATTACAAAACGATATGTGTTGGAGTAATATATGGAGGTCGCCGCACAGCGTCCACGACTGTCAGCTCAACAAAAAAAAGTGTGGAAATATGGAACAGCCGTATGATATATCCGACCCACGTCAAACTGTTATGCTCAGAACGATGTTATTTGAAAATAAATAGCTGCCCACCTAATTTGCATGGGATCTCCCTCTGTTACAGCTGATAGGGTGCAGTAGTGACGTTTTTGTATTTATGTTGTATGAGACACTTTTAGTTCCGGCGTGTTTTTGTGGGATCGGTTACTTTTCGACCCTCGGAGGGTTGAGTTTAATATGATGTCATAATGTGGCTCTTGTTCCTAGTAAAGGGTAGGGCGTAACGAGTTTTGTCTCGAGGATGTCGCTAGGTGGTTTTGAAAGTAATATGAGTGTGGATTAGCATAATTGAGGGGATGTTCTGCAATATCTACGTGTTTGTTTGGAAATATGTGCAATAAATAAGAGAAATAAGTATTGCATTGAGAATGCGGAGTCTTTTTCAATACTATTAATTGAAAAATTAAAAAAAAAAACAATGATAATTAATTATTTATTTATAAAAGATGAAATAATTTCCTTACTCATTGGGTGCCCTATTCCAAAGAATAAACAACCTGCAATAAGAATTCTGGGTAAAGAACGCCTTTGTAGATTAGTTTGACTGTTACAACTATTGTTTATATTATAGAATAATGATAAGCGATCCAAAAGAAATGCATATCATCATTATAAATTATTTTTTATAAGAACTGCTTATAGTTAGTTGCCCTACTGCTTTTCAATACACCGCAAAAGAATTCAGAAAAATAAGAGCATTACCATGATGATTTTAATACCGTCTGAGTTCAAAAACATAGACACATATTTTATGTACGTATACACAAATAAAATAAAACATAAATGTATTCACCCCTGTACTGAGGTCGGAGAGTGCTACATCAAAGGCTTCAATTTAAATGCCATCAGCACTTATTTTGTGTGTACAAACATTTTATATTTGTCCATTTGCAATCAGGGGTCATCGAATTGATGTTGATTAAGGGGTTCAAGGTGGACTTTTTATTTTTTTGCAAGCTTTCATTTTGAGAGATTATTCATTCATAGACCTATATTTTTTACGTTGATAAACCGGTTGAGTGTCAATTTTATTTCACACACATTTTATTGACAGCAATTGAAATAGTTCGTTTAGCAATTCGACCTAAACATTAAAAATCATAGTTTTCTTTTAACCTGGTAATATACCAATGCCAGAGTGCAGCACTAGCGCAAAACGTAAACAGTTTTTTTTGACAAGTCATTCAAAGCCGGATTACAATTGCAAAAACTGGCCTATTGCGAGTCGCGCTCGCGTGCAAAAGGTTCCGAAACAACTTAATTTACACTACAGACTTCTTATGGAGTTTCCTGTAATCTTTAGGTGTAGAACTATTATCTCCTTTTTTCAACATTTCAGGCTCAGTAGTTTCAGAGATAATGGTCAATTTTCATCTAATTTCTTGAATAACTTTAAACCCGTTTATTTCATATTATGAAATAAATATAATTGAAACCCTTAAAGTAATCCCTTTCATTTGATATGTACACGATACAAATTAAAAAACCTTTTTTATTTTTTCTAGTTTGTCCCAAAAGTGACCCCCATAAAAAAAAATTACGTGTCCGTGTTTGAATCACAGAAGTCCATATGTATACCAAATTTCAACAGAATCGTTTCAGTAGATCCGGAGAAAACTGTCTGTGACAGACGGACAGACAGACAGACCGACAGACAGACACCCGAGTGATCCGATAAAGGTTCCGTTTTTATGTTCGGAACTCTAAAAATATAATCCTGTTCCTTAATCGAATCAAGCTTTACTGTATCGGCCAACTTCCACGTCGCGTCGCCCTGTCTCCAAAATCATTAAGCAGATTAACAACATCCGAACGACGAGTGCCCAGATATAATATTTAGATAATCTAGCATTATAATTAAGGCACGGCCACCAGTAACAAATAAATAAAATAATTAAACCAACTCGACATCTTTTTCAATAGTCGTCAAACATTCCCGGAAGTCCCCAATTAAATTAACGTGATTTAAGATTAAGACTGATGGGGACTTCGACAAATTGCAATAAGGTAGAAAGTCCAATGAAGTAGCTAATATAATATTACTTAAATATTTGATCCATTTTATACAATAAAATATTATTCTTATATCAATGCTGTCTCCTTGCAGGTGTATATGTCGTAGGATAATTTGATACTTCAAATCTTCGCGGAAATCCTAGGGGTTTTGCGAAAACGCGGATAATTAGACATAGGCGAAAAATTATCAAATCTTACTGGACAAAGTCAGGATTTTTGCGAAAATACTCGTTATTATAGCAATATTGCGAAACGAAACGCTGGCTGTTATGAAATAAGAACGCTGACTGGTCGGTCAGCGCGTTCAATAAGAGATCGTCTCTGATTGGTTGACGTCTTAAATGTCAATCATTTGTTGCCGCACGTTATTTGTTTACGTTTGTGTCTGAGTTAAATTGCAGAAGTGTTTTGTTTTTTATCGTAAATAGTGTACCTACTTGGACTTAAATAAAGTGGTAAATAAAAGTGCTACACGGATGTACATAGTGTCATATATCATAAAAGTCTTAGTCAACCACTCAACAACAACAATGCTTTCGAGATTGGTTTAGCGGTGTTTTGTTTGTCATTGTGATACAAGTGGACTATAAAATTGGACTTGAACTAAGAAACGGTGTGAATAGGAGGTTTGGTTTTCATATAATTATGACAGATTCGACAGAGAATGATGTTCAACCTTCAGCAGAATCGGAGAACTAGGAACTACAAACTAGGAACCATTTAGAAGTCAGCCAGCAAAATTGTAGCCAATCAGTGTTGAGCACATCAAATCTTACTATAGTAACGAGTATTTTCGCAAAAATCTTGACTTTGTGCAGTAAGATTTGATAATTTTTCGCCTATGTCTAATTATCCGCGTTTTCGCAAAACCCCTAGGATTTCCGCGAAGATTCGAAGTATCAAATTATCCTACGACATATACAAGTCCAATGAGCAGTCGAAAATAAAATTAGCTTTGAAAGTTTTATTCGTTACTAATTTTCGCCCGTGGCTTCACTTGCTTCCAAGTCATACTTCTATCCGTTTCCGGGGTTCCCAATATGTATATTCTATGCAAAAGTAAATAAATACAAACTTGTTGTTAGGATTGGTTTTGCCATGTAGAAATAAAATGCATTAATCAGTTTTCATGAAATGAGAACCCCATCGGTCTAGGAAAAATAAAAGGAAATTCTTTTATATGAAGCTAAATAACAAAAAAATTACTCGTATATGTAAGACCAGACATGCCGTGCCAAGTAATTTAATTAGCATCCATACAGACATAAAATAACCCCATTAAAAGCAGCCATTTCACAAACAGTAATTAATTAATTTAGTCTTGTGGCTGAGAAATCTTTTATGTTTTTACCACCGTATCCGATACTGGAGTGAACACCTAAATCAAAATGGCGTCGCAGCCGATTGCCGAATGCCAATTGAATTCATGGAAATTCTCTAACAAAGCCGAGGACCAAGCAATTTACAACAACAAATATTGAAATAGAAATTGTGAAATTGGTGACGAATAAACTGTTTTCTGCGCCTTAAGTTACTCAGGCTACTCGATCGTGATGGAAATCATTTTCACTTAGAATCGGGTGGGTTAACGCAACAAGCGTTTGCGCGATTGCTGGAGTGCAAGTATTTTGTATTGCGATCGCTCTATAGTGTTATCTGTAGGCTGAACAAATAAATCACATTCAGATCCGAACCGTTTCATCAACTCGAAGATATTATTTGAGTTTTGATTTTTATTTTTCAGTCATCAGTCAGCTTTTCTCCGAAAAATAATTGTGGCAGATTAAAAGGCCAAGTTTTCAATAGAAAAAAAAGCGGTTTGACAGCTCTTGTAATGAAAATAATTATATCAAACGCCATAATTATTAATTCTACACATAAAAAATTTTTGACTGTAAAAAAAGCGACCACTTAATGAAACTGGTACATAATAATTTCCTAACACAAAATCACCCCACCAAATTTTGACAACAACATCACTCAAAAAAGAAGCAAACTCACTTTTTCGTAGTCACTTACAAAAGGGAAAAAAAAAATTAAAATTAATCATTCAAATTTAATGTCTCGCTTCCCGCTTTCAGTACACCGCTATGAGCAGACGGCGTGCCTTCGAGATAATAAAATTTAAAAGGGCAAACTTCGGCGGCCATAGGACGGAATGAAAAGTGATTTGCCTAATCCACTTCTTAATTTTCCAACTCACTGGTCTTCGAGGATCTACAGTGACTATTGACCTCAACTCTTCTTGTATATGGTTCGTTGTTATGATAAAATTATTATGATGTGCATTCCGAATAAGTTTACTGACTAGGTACTTTATACTGTGGCTCTAGGTACTCCTATAGCTGGTGTCATGCATTGTCCTAGGATTGGCACTCACATCACACATATAATATGCCTAGTCATTTCCCAATTACATGGGGGTTGGCTTCCAGTCAAACCGGATTCAGCTGGATACCAGTATTTTACGTGAAGCGGCTGCCTACTAGACCTTCACAACCCATTAACTAGGTAACACGGTATTTCTTGGCAAGACTGGAGTCAGATTTACTGGCTTCTGACAATCCGTAACGACTGCCAAAGATCTACAAATGACCAACGGCTTAACGTGCTTTCCGAGGCACGGAGGGAACTCGATATGTTAAGATGGTCATCCATCCACAGACCAACCTTGGCAAACATTGCTTCACCTTGAACATCGACCCGTGCAACAGTTGTTATTTAGCCACGAGCTCCTTCCTTCGCTGGCACTCACATACATATGAATTCGGAATTCAAGATACTTCAAGAATTTATCAATATCAACCTACAGTTACAAACTGGGCAAGGTCCCATAATAATTATTACTTCCAAGCCAAACGCTGTTTACTCACACATGCTGTTTACTGCTGTTACGGCACAGTACTCGCAATTATTGTATAAAAGTTTTGAGTTAGTGTTTCCATAGATGCCATTGTGCAAAATTTTATAGACATGTTACCTTGGTAGACACTTTAAAATAAAATAATATTATCATTTTCTTATCATAATATTTTATAATGGGTTCATCTATCAAGGTGGCCTTCACAATACAAAAGATGTGAAACATTCATTTTATCAATGAGGCAACTTTATGTTGAATTAATTGTTTCGAAAGAATAGCTATTCTGTCTTGTAATTTTGTAATGGTTTTAATAATATTCTACAAAAACTTCCTGTACTTGTCACGTTTTAATTGTCAGCGCAGAATGTTTTCTTCTCAATAATTCTATTTTTTGTTATTGTTTCTATATCCTGCCTTAGCTTTGTAACAACCAGAAATTTCCCTTGGGTATACTTATATAGTGCATACAGGGGTAATCAGCGGAAGGTGCCCAATTCCATTAAAATGTCTTTACGAGTAGGCGATTTTGAGCAAAACATAATTATCACTGTTCTATTACTTTTTTTTGTCAATAAAATCGAAAAATTTAATAAAACGTAGTATCACTTGTCATCCTCACTAAATCACTTTTCAAAGTGTGTTTAAAAACAGGCTCCCTACTTAATACTTTTACATTCTTTTCATTTTACTGACGCTGATTGACGTTTTTGAAATCACGTTTTAAAAAACCTTTTTGGGCGTCCATTACTTTATTTTTAAACCTTTTAGTTAATGCCAGAATATACTTTGCAGCTATTTTCGGTACGCAGTTTCTACGCAACACATTATGAATATATTTAACCTTATCAAAAACACAACCTGTGTATATTTTGACCTTTTCATGTTTTTGATAAAATTATGGAATTTTTGCTTAATCTACCTGTCGTTAAATGTCTTTTGCCATTGACAATTACTACGAAGTATTATTTTTAATTATCTAAAAATAATTTTATCCAAATTAAATTGTTATCATTTTATAAATCGACTTTTTTTTTGAAAATTGCAAAAAAAAACATTACAAATTTAAGTTGCTTTATTGCATTCTACGTACTGAATTTGAAAACTAATAAAGGGTTTCGAAAGACTCCAATCAAGCATAATAATAAGTTTTGCAGTAGGCTTTCCTTTTCTATACTTACCCATCTGACCTAATCTTCTATGGATTGGTGTTATCCCTTAAATTGTGTTTTTTCTAGATATTAAATAGTTAGGTACACGGTGTACATTAACAAGAAGCATTTTATCCATACATCAAATCGTATCACTTGTGTTAAAGCCTCTTTAATTCTGATAGTATTCTATCTGATAGATTACAGTATTGCTAGGTGCTAATTGGGTCTCGCCGCCTTAATCCCTCTACTTGTGTATTGAATATCTAACTATAATTCAATAAATTACTAGTAACAAGAATTCGTAAGGAATTAATCTAGAGATATTTATTACTTACTAGCTGACCCGTACCCACTTTGTAGAGTGATATTTTTCGGGTAAATTTAAAGCCTAGACACTCAAAAATAACGAGGATTTTTATTGGTAAAAGAATTTTCTAAATCGTTTCAGTAGATCAAAAGATAACCCTACAACCTCACAAACTTTATAATACTAGCATAGATTTATCAGTTTTAGGGCGATTTTTTTTTTTATAAGGGCACGTTAAAATTTGTTTTCCGACCAATTTTTTCTATTAACTAATGGTTATTTAGTCGACCATATAGGTCCTACAGTTCCTAGAGTAAGACGTTTTCTTAGGAAATTTTCTTCTCTTTCTGAATCTTTTTTAAATTTCACGTATCTTAATTGGATTTTGAGATATTTAATAAAGAAACAAATCCCTTTTTCTTTTTTCAGTAAATTGTTCATAACTTTTGCAGCTTTTTCGAGCGCTACTTTTTTTTTTTCAATTATCATGTACATGCTCTTCCGAATCTAATGACACCTCATTCATATTTTTCCGAGACTGCTGAAAATAGTTGAACAAAAAAGCAATGACTAGACTAAAACGAGATATAATTATTTTTAACAAATATTCTCGCCAAAATGCATGTTTTCTATAGCATCTGTATAGGCGTTTTCAAAGTCCTTAATAATATCGGTCTTCTCTTTCTAAATATAATTTTTGAAACATTATAATCTCATCGCTGATAAAGGTCTTTAAAAAAATATTTGATGATTGTTTACTAGAACGAATAAGTATTTAATTTGGTAATAAAAAATGCATTTTCCTTCTATTAAACAATGGATAGCAACGGATCAATAACCTCACTCTTAAAGACATTTCGTAATCGTGGATCTGGTTTTTTTCTCGGGCGTCTGTATAATCGTAATATTTCATTTAATCAGTTTGACTACTTAAAAAAAGTAAAGCAAGTAAGATTTTTTGGTTGGCCATACTTTTTAGGTTAATTAAAATTAGGTACAACATCACATGAGAAATCGGATCAAATCCAACGACAGACACGACAAAATCAGCCTTAAATCAATCTGATAAAGACAGTAATCCAATATCAGAATGTCCTTTACTCACCGGGGAGTTTTTCTCAAAAAGATAATAACTCGAGATCCTATTGTCGCCAGGATCTTTATATTAATTACAGACATAAAAATGATTAATGACAAGAATCTGGAAACAATGCTTAGGAATCCGTATTTATTGGACGCCTTCGCCCGGTATTTGTCATCATGACAAATTATTTGCCCAATGTTTGTTTCCGCCATTTTTAATATTTCCCCCCTTCTCATTTATTTTTCTGTAATGTTGGCTATTTATTTGCTGCTGGTATCAATTTGTAATGCCTTAATTTCGAAGGTTTTATTAAAAAACATTCACAGTTAAGCAATGTTGTTGCCAGTAAATATCTATCATGTTTTAGATATTTGACCCTCTTCAGATATTGCTAAACACTTAATTTTAGAACCTGAAACTATTTTAGCACACTTACCCAGAATTTCACAAAGAAAACCTCAGGAATCTTAGTAATCATCTGGTCAAGCTTTGATCCTTCAAACCTTTATACAATTGACCGTTGCTAAGAAACACTTAACGAGACCTCCTAAACCCCTCGTAATGTTCTTCAATTGATTGTTTAAGGGGGGGTCGTGATACAGTTAGATCGGTCAAGTTATGTTGGTCTTTACGCGTTTTTCAAACAAAGCAAATCAATAATTCAAGAATCGGGACACCCGGCGTGAGGCAGACCGCTGGGAATATTTCCTTTTATTTTTCTCATCTCAAAGATGCTTTTAATTTTTTATAGAGAAACTTGGGGTTTTAGAGATAAGGCGCTAAGTAAAATTGTAAGTGTTTTCCCGCCCTTTTGGTAATAAAGAAATAAGTACTGGGTCACGTTCATAACTTATCGTAGGAAGAATTTTAAAGAAGTAAATGGGATGTAAAATGCAAATAAACACATGCTATAAAAACGTTCAAAACACATTTCACATGAAAAACCGAAGCTGAATGATACCCCTATGGATAAAAAGAACCTCAAGCACCATTTAAGATAAATTCAATTAAATCAGAAGACACACATAAGGCTTTTTTTTTAAGGATGGGAAATCATCCAATGACTCCTCCCGCTCTGGGTGTAGCGGGAGGGAGTGTCAAACTTCTACTTACACATAAGGCTGCCTGTCCGTTACAGCGGAGCGAGGCAGCGGAGCGGAGAAACGGAGAAATTTACCAATCATGTCAGTCAAAATGTAAGTGAATCATGTTGTGATAAATGATAAATGATATTTATTTTGTAAGTAGGTTGTAAATAACACTTACACGTCAATCTTTTTTGGTCATTTTAATCTAGATGAGGCGATTTATGCAATTCCACTGGTTAAAATTTCTCCGTTTCTCCGCTCCGCTCCTTTAACCATACAAATCTCGACATAGTTACCTTGTTAAGGCCACCCGTACACAGTCAATTTTGAACGCGATCTACGATCAAAATCATTTATTTGATTCATGGATCGCGTGTATTATTGATTGTCTACGGGCGCCTGATGATCGATAGCTACATAGGTATGTCTAGACTTCCCGCTTTAGTAACGCATATCTAGAGGTACTCGCTCCTTTATAAAAATAACCGCAACAAAACAACCGCCTTCTTTTTGTCACTGGTCAAGAACTAAGATAAAACTTAAAAAAATACAGTGTATTTGTTGTAACAAAGTAACTTTGCTTATCTGTGAAGGTATAAAGTAACTTTCCTAATTAGCTAGACTACGTTTTTCGCGTAATTCAATATCTTTTGATTCCTGAATGTCATCTCAAGTGTCTCTCTTAGATTTGTTTTTATGTTATTGTTTTCCTTGCGAAGTATACAATGACATTGGGAATCTTATTCTATTATTTGTTAGGTTTTACCTGTGCATTGGGGTGCATAGACTGTAGTATGTCCATCACGAGATTATAAAAATATCGGTTCTGATAAATTAAAGGCCTGTGCACTACACGAACTCCAGACCATTAGCGAAATCCTATGCTTATGTATTATGTATGCTGACCTACTATTGAAACCGCTACTACTACGGTCGTGGACCACCACATTGGTGGAACCTGATTCACAAAGCAAGAGTAAAGATAGTCTTACTAGGTGGTATAGTGATACTGGTTTTCCCCTTTTCGCTCTACTTGTGGAACTCTTTACAAAATATCTGGCGAAATAACGCGTGAAACCGAGCATTTAACGCTACTGCGTTGTAATACTTTGTACTCCTACTTGATAGTTAAAAATTATAGATAGTCATTTCACCGGTGTAAAATCATCTTATGTTATAAATTAGTCCAGATCATGTTCTACCCGTGTACCGGGTTACATCCAAATCTAATTAGCCGCTTAGGCGTGGTTACTTGACAAACATCCGAATGTCTAGACTTTTCCATGTCTACACTAATATACAACTATGAAGTCGCTTCTCACTGCCACGATTATTGAGTTTCTATGGCCTGAGAGCAAGACCACAACAACAAGGCCTACATATATGTTCAGCAACGGGCTTCTCTTCAACAAAACTATCCTTCTTTACACACACCAACACACATAACTATCGGTTCTCGTAAAGTTGTAGCAGTTCAACGGAACGGTTTGACCTTCAGCTGTTCGTGTGAATTATTTAAAAGTTGCGCGTAGATATTTATTGCCTCACCTACCTGCCGCGCCGAGAAAAACGTGAACTTCGGTGATCGCGAAACTACGTGAAATACTGCTTCGAATTCAAGTTATACTGTCTGATTGATATGTTGTGGGAAAAATACACATTCTGAAGGTGATTCTTAAATACAATAGGTTAATCGAATGGAGGGTTTTATGTCCAACCCTAGTTTAGAAATATATCTTTTGTAAGGCCTAATGCAGTCAATCTTGATTAATTTCGCCTTTGTAGTTCTAGTACTTGGGGATGAAGTTTTTTGACAAATTGCTTGATTCCAATTACTGATCACCGGGATCATGTGACCAAATAAATTCTGAGTACGATATCACTCCAAAAACACGTGAAAGATTCAATAATAATAACATTGAGGTAGAAGACTTTGATGTCACAGGCACTTCTGGCGAAGAATGACATAGAAAGCCAACGACCTCAAATAATGGGACCAAGTTAGACAATGTGAGACTACCTACGAGTAGAATTTTCACAAGTTTTTTAATAAATCGAAACCTCGTAATAGCCGAATAACCTATATTCATTTAGCCTACTACCGATTCACAATAAAAATAAAAGTTCCACTTTCTTTGTTCTTACCAATTTTTTTTGCTTCTTTCTGTAAAGAGCAAATTTTATTCTTATTTATAGCAGGCCCTTTGTCCATGAAAAACAAAGTCCGAGTGTTAAATTATAAAAAGGGAACGAAAACATTTTCTGGGGTTAATTTAGCGGTCGCTAAGAATAAATCTCTGTGAGTTTTCATTTGTTTCTCCCTTCCGATTCACCCTGGTTTGTGTGAGGGAATCGGACCAATGGCGAAGCAAATGTACAAAACATGAAAGAAAATCAAAGGTCCACCCCTAGTCTGTAGGTTTTCGGCGTAGCTTTAGTGTGGGGCTGTTTGGATCAATCAAAAATAAGGGCGATTGTTTTTATAGAATTGGAACGCACAAAGAACTTGATCAACAAAGATGTTTTAATTTGATTGTGAATGGGAACAAACTGTACCTGGGTCGTTCTACTTTTCTACCGACAATGGTCTGTCCATCGTCTTATAATGGCATCTCGTTCGAATAAACGCCCATATTCTAGGCAATTTTTCATTTTCTCTTACTAAAATATCCTTGACAGAGTCGGAAACCAAAATGCAGTCTCCACAGAAAAAGGCCACTTTCTCACATTATTATTTTTTTTAAACCAACATTAAAAAAGAATTGATATTAGACGGAAAGGAAACTTTAATTAGTCCTTATGAAAACAGATGCAATTTTTTTTAAATCCCACACAATAGCCACAATTATAATATGGGTAGTGAAACCAAAAAAACAGAAAAACGCCGTTTCACTGTCGTTAGAAAAAAAAAGAACGACCGAACGAATTACTCTCTCATAGTATGTACATTTTTAAATATATAAAAATTGATAAATCGTTCTTATGCGTACATCATTTCTAAGGTAGTTATTTACCATGATAAAATAATTTAGTTAACCATAGCCTGCCTAACGTAAATACTACGTACTCAACTTATATCAAACCTGCATTATTTTTCATCAAACGTGTTGGGGTCGTCGGTCTCCATTCCAACCAGATGCAGCTGAATACCTGTACTTTACATAAAACTACTACCTTTCTGGCACTCCTAGAATGCCTGGTATCAGATTTTCTTACTTCGACGTTGCAAGTGTAGACTGTCAAAGATTAACATACATATGACAGCTGGTATCAACAGCTTAACGTGCTTTCCGATCTATGGCGGAGATTCGGTATGTGTTTATGGCCACCAATCCACGGATCAACCTTAGCAAGCGTTGCTTAACACAGAAGATCGATCCGTGCAGCCCTTATGATTTAGCTACGAGCTCCTATTTAGCGTATTTACCATATGGTCATGAATTCCATTCACAAAAGAGGGCACTCTATATCATCATTCTATTCACCCAAAATCTTCCCATTCTATCAAATGATCTCACAAAAGTATGAACATTACTTAAGGATCCTACAAAAGGCTAGCACCAAATCTAATTCTAGATTTCCGTGGCCATTCACATCGGAGCAGTCGTTTAACACATTGTGCTCGCTATGGAAATAAAGGCTTATTTTCTCAAAGCATTTGTTCCCTTCCAGAAGATGTATTTCGGATGCGAAACAGTTTATCTCGGGAGCTAGTAGCTTCTGGGACGCAGAGGTGTGAAGGATGGAGATCTTTATGAAGAGTGATATAAAGTTTCTGTTCGTTCACCGGTCGTTGTGGTGACGCTTTGGGGAGGCATGTACAGCAGTGTTTGTCTTTCAGCAGACTTAGTGATGAGGACCAGACCCAATATTTATGTTGTGTGGTTGAATACATTACATAGTTTCGTATTGCAGTTATTTTAGTACAATAAAATTATACGGTAGTGGCATAAACTTATGTTTTTTAGCTGAAAAGTTTTATAGTAGCACCAACCTTTTGCCTGAAAATATAACCACATGGTATCGCAGCATTAAAGCACATTTTTTCTAACCACCATTTCTCACTTAGAGTGTGTGTGCTTACAATAACATTTTCAGTTGCACAATCTCGCTGGCCGTGTGTCTCACGGTTACGTATCGTCGTTAGGAGTGGAAGTAATCCGTTTTTATTGTCGCGCCACTAATGCTGTCATTTTTATAAAAACCGCAGAGATTTAACCGTTAAATTAATAGGTAATGTTTGAGAACATTCTAGAAGTCGTTTCGAAACTTCAATGTACATAATATGGGCAGGAACTTGAGATAATTGAATTGGTAGCTATATAAACATTTTTCGAAGATAAACAAGACGACTAACATTGATTTATCTTGTCTTCTTTCCGTTGTTTTTTGGGTTCCGTAGCCAAATGGCAAAAACGGAACCCTTATAGATTCGTCATGTCTGTCCGTCTGTCTGTCTGTCCATCTGTATGTCACAGCCACTTTTCTCCGAAACTATAAGAACTATGCTGTTGAAATTTGGTAAGTAGATGTATTCCGTGAACCGCATAAAGATTTTCACACGAAAATAGAAAAAAAAACAATAAATCTTAGGGGTCCCCATACTTAGAACTGAAACTCAATTTTTTTTTCATCGAACCCATACGTGTGGGGTATTTATGGATAGGTCTTTGAAAATGATATTGAGGTTTCTAATATATTTTTTTTCTAAACTGAATAGTTTGTGCGAGAGACACTTCTAAAGTGGTAAATGTGTCCTCCCCCCCTTAACTTCTAAAATAAGAGTGTGATAAAACTAAAAAAAATATATGATGTACATTACCATGTAAACTACCAGCGAAAATTGGTTTGACCGAGATCTGGTAGGTAGTTTTTTTTTAATACGTCATAAATCGTAAATCGCAACTTCTGCTTATAATATGTATAATACCTACTGGTTTGTACGAAACCCTTGGTGCGCGAGTTCGACTCGCACTTGGCCGGTTTTTACTCATAAGTTCCTACAATGTGTAATCATTTCCGCTACGTTGTTAAATAATTATGCAACCCAATAAAGGAGATTATGAGATTCTAAGTAAGAACAACTGCTTTTAAATCCAATACTGGATCTTTGGGAACTTTACAAGTTTCATTAACTGAATGCAATCAGTTTCCATAGACACAATGTAATATTATAATAGGGGCAGACGACCTTAAATAATCAATAACGTTTAAAATCGAGCTGCAGTTTGAAGCTAGTGATTCATCGTCGACCACATCGATACTTTCCATGAGATGAGATTGTGGTCAAACGCGAGGTATCAATAAAAATAAATTAAAACAGATACACTTTTTTTTTATTTTCTTTTTTTTATTCAAAACGGTGAAACTCTTGGCCCAAATCTCACCTGATGGAAAGTGATGATTAAGCCGAAGATGGAAACGAGTTTCACCCGGAATCCTCTTACACAGAGGAACTGGCTATCATACCTCTAACTGCCGGAACACAACAATGCTGTTAACATAGTTGTTATGGTGACAGACTTAGACATGATGGTGGTAGCTTGCCAGGCGGAGAACAAGTCCTACCACCAACCAAACCGAGCAAAAAATTTGCCTCCGCTGGGAACCGAACCCGGGACCTCTGGGTCTGAATTAGGTGGTATAACCACTAGACCACGGAGGCGGTTAGTGTCACTTGTTTAGCACAACCCGGGGACCACGTGTAGGGATTCGCTGAAGGGTATTCTCCTACGGACGCGGGCGCTTTTCTAAAAGTAGCGCCTTTCGGTGGGAGCAACGAAGAGCACTACCCAACAATGCGACAACTGTGTAAAAACTATTCTTTAAAAAAACTAGATCTGCGTATATAACTATTATTTCAAAACATAAGGATGCACTCTCCCAATAACTTTATCTGTTTTCTATGGAGAACAATTTGAGTCTCAACAGAAAACGTAGCGAACAAACACAATTCAAGATTTGATATCCACACTCATTCAATCGATTGAACCAACGAACCATTGAATCAGTTGAGTTAAAAGTTAAAATAAATATTGTGAACGATAAACTGAATAAATAAGTACAAAACAAGTGCGAGTCGGACTCTCTCACCGAGGGTTCCGTACAAACCTGTAGGTATAAAATATTATGAGTAAAAGTTGCGGTTTACGCTTTATGACGTATTAAAAAAACGACTTACTATATCTCGTTCAAACCAATTTTCGGTGAAATTTTACGTGGTATGTACATTGTATATTATATATATATTTTTTGTTTTATCATTCTCTTATTTTAGAAGTTACAGGGGGGGACACACATTTTACCACTTTAGAAGTATCTCTCGCGCAAACTATTCAGTTTAGAAAAATATGAGATTAAAAACCTCTATATCATTTTTGAAGACCTATCCACAGATACCCCCACGTAAAAAAAATGAATGAAACGGGTTTGATGAAAAAAAATTTGTTGAGTTTCTGTTCCAAGTATCCTCCCCCCCAAAATGTATTGTTTTTTTTTCTATTTTGTGTGAAAATCTTAATGCGGTTCACAGAACATTATTTATTTATATATACATCTACTTACCAAGTTTCAACAGCTCAGTTTTTATAGTTTTGGAAAAAAGTGGCTGTGACATACAGACGATGACAGAGAGGCAGACAGACATAACGAATCTATAAGGATTCCGTTTTTTGACATTTGGCTACGGAACCCTTAAAAGCAATGTTATAAGCTCTACTATTGAATGGTTAATGACTCTCTCATTTTCGCTAAACGTGTTTTCAAAAATGAAACATTTTTGTATATACTCGTACCTAGTCATTACATACTTATATATTTAATTGGAATAACATTGTATTGATGAATTTCTTATAACACTGATTTTATAGCTGTGTTAGGGGATTTTTAATAAACATTCATGGTCTGAATATTTCGAGGGCTAGGTAGAGATGTATGTATGTTTATGTATTTATTTACACATGTTGCTGTCGTCCCTGTAGTAGTCTGTAACTATCCCTCCTCACACAATTTACACCGCAAAATCTCTATAGATTTACTCTATTTACTAAAAAGCATGTTTTGGTGTATCCTTTTATAGAGAATGGTTATTTTTTATATGAGAAGTGTATTGTTTGCAGATTTACCTGTTAATCGAATTCAGTTGCTGCTGCCAACTAGCTAACGTCGACGGAAAAAATAGAGAATGCGAAAGTTTACAAATTGTAGCGAGTCATTTCCATTCGCGTTACGTTAATTTGCAACTTTTGTAAATACATTGTGTAGCCTTTTAGAAGCAAATGTTTGGCATCAGTTTTTAGGTTAATTACGTAGAAATTATAAGAAATTATTGCAGGGTCAGACAATAAAACAAACCAGTAAATTATCCGTCATAAAAACCATCGATATATTTACAACTGTCAATATTTACATATTTACATGATCGAATATTATTACAGTAATAATTGAACCGTATTTACACAGTACATTACTTGGAAACAATAACATTAAGTAAATAAAACGTTAGATATGTAACGTTACTATGAAACCAATGCATAACATCAAGCGGTGTATTGGGTCCCATTAAAATATACTGGTCCGTTTTTAGACCGACATTATTTTTCATTGAGCGATTCTTTCTATATAAAATAATCTAACTAATTAACTGGTATTAACTTGACTCTCTGTACAGGGTAGATCGGATATCGAAGCACACCTTTAAAATGTAACCAAATGTTTGTATCTAAGTAACCAATCTAATAACCTTTGAGCTCCCCAGTTTTTTTTTTAACTTTAGCATCTGAAACCTTTAAATTGCCCGTCGGTCGTCCGAAGCCAGCAGGTATACGTATGTTCAAAGTACTTTTTAAATCTACTCTATCCCACACATTTTCTTACTGAGAAAATAAGTAAGGTCTGGGGCTCAGGGAGCTGGGACTATAATTATGGTCCAAGAACGCTGGGTTTGATGTTTTTGACACCATTTTCTGATTTTTACCTCTCAATGTTTTTTTTTTTTTCTTTAAACTGTACAAAAGTGTAAGTCATATGGTGTGCGGCGATGTTCCTTTCACCCTGAATATATTTTGCCTCGCACACATAATCAACGTTCGCTTATACTAAATTCAACGGTGTGATAAAACAAAGTTACTCGCGTTATCCATTCACGTGTGTTGCCATTTATCGATGCAGAATTTACTGAAATGGTTGGAAACAATGTGATATCGATGAAAACTTTGACAAACAGTGATATTAACAAAAATATGATCGTGGATTAGTATAAATTGGTCTTAAAACTGGCTGGGGGTTAGGTTAGCCTATGGCCTTACATAAATTTATAAGTGGGTGTGTTATGTTGGGAATAAGTACTTTTAACCTAACAAAGATTGGTGTATGTATCATTTGTTATAATCATCTATTGCTATAACATCTTATGATAAATATACTGCCATGAGACACAATTTAAAAGTTATAATTTTCATCTATACTAATATTATAAAGAGGTAAAATTTGTTTGTTAGTTTGTATTTTTGTAAGTTTGTATGTAGGGGGTAATCTCAGGAATTACTGTTCCGATTTGAAAAATTCTTTCAGTGTTAGATAGCCCACTTATCGAGGAAGGCTATAGGCAATATATCATTACGCTAAGACCATTAGGAGCGGAGCAGTAATAAAAAAAATTCGCAGACGACGTTGCGTGGGTCAGCTGGTATTATATAAAATTTATTTGATCGAATGATCATTTGATAGAATTTTATCGAATGTAAACTCGGCGTAAATAAAGGTCGTGACTGTGGAAAATCGATAAAGTCCAACGGCTCCTATTTCTGTGAGAAAGGCTTAAAGTAACATGAATGGGATCACGGGAGCTCGCTTGGCTCGCTTTGCTCGCTCACTCTAGCTCCCGCCACCCCATTCGAAACCAACCAATCCCTGCCCGAGTGCCCTAGGTCGTTCCATGTTCAGCGGTTAAATCAAATGTTTGTTATACTTAAACTGAACGTCATATTAAGTGAAATTTATGTAAAATGTTATAAGATGAAGGAAATGTTACGTCACTTAAGTAAACAGAGCAAATAAACTTATATTTAATGAGCGGCACTCTTAATAAAAGTTTAGTAGTAAAATAGTAGGCAGATGGCAAATTCTTACTGTATAATTAATACGTTAAAATTTCTTCCCCATTCATGTTGGTGGTTACAAACCTAATTTGAAACAAATAACACTTAAGTGCAAACAAATTCACAAATAAAAATCAATCTCCGTAATAAAATAAGCCAAATATTTGCCCCAATTGCAAGAATCAAACCAGTAAGGCGAATTCGTTCCGCCATCGCTTCTTACTGATCTAATTGAATGTTCTTTCAACCCAAACCACTTATCTTTCTCGTCTTTCCTTTATTTCTTTCTCATAAATCTATGTTAAATGCGCATTTCAATAGAAAGTAATGTCGGTCTTATGGAATTTTGCTAACATACAGTGCAGAAACATCTAGAACATTTAGAATTATATACCATTTTAATATGCAGTGTTAATAACGAAGGGTGTAGCAGTTATTGTTATTTTGAAAGGTTTAATTATTAAAAAGGGCCATATTTTAGTCACTTATCTAATCTGTTACGGAATAAGTCGACTTGTTATTGAGTGTTTGAGAACAAAAATTTAGGGACAATCTCGTTAATTACAATCCACATTAGTATAACTGTAATAAATAATGGACATGAAAAGTGTTGACCACAGTTTTACAATTTTACTAAGATATCCATGTTTTTTTTTGCAGAAATAAATAAAATAACATAAGCCCCAACAACAATGCTTCACCCAAATTAATAATTAAATTCTGACATCAAACATGGCTACCATTAACTAATTCAGAATAAAATTTATCTACTTCATATGCGAGATGAATTGCATTCATTTGCATAGAAATATTTACTTAGCTTTTATGCAAGAAATGTAATAACATGTCCGTGGTTTGTTTATAAATCAGTATGTTTTCCTTGAAAAATATTACGAGTTTTTTTTATAATTAACCAACTAACTTATTTCAAAAAATGTATTGTAGATTGTGAATAATTGTTCTTTGTCCATTTGCAATAATTGCAGACCAACTCGGTTTGAACAATTATTTTTAACTAGCTTCTTCCCGCGACTTCGTCTGCGTAGACTTTAGAACTGGTGCGCAACTTAAATGCCTCATATTGTTATTCTTGTAATTGCATCTTTATGATTCTGGTATCCAGATAGTGTGAGTCCTAAAATTACTTTTTGAATAACTCCTGGTATTGTGAATCTTTGGCGCTCATATTTTGAGCCTCGATATTACTTCAACATGTTTCTGTTCTCCTGGTATCTTTTAAATCCTAAATTCTAAATACTTCGATATCTTTCTGGTTACCTGGTGCCTTTGAATCCAAACCGCTTGCAATTAAAGCCCCGGAAATACTTTGATGTGTGTGGTCTCCTGGTACTTGTGAAACTTTAGCGCTCACAATACCAGCTCCAAAACTATTTGGATATTTTGCTTCTCTCCTAGTACTTGTGAGTCTAAAGTGTTCACAATTCCAGCACAGTAAAAACTTCGACATGTTTCTGTACTCCTGGTAAAAAAATCTTTCTCAAAAATACTTAAACATGTGTCTGGTCTCCTGGTACTTATGCATCTTTAGCGCTCATATTTCCAGCCTCAGAAATACTCCAACATGTTTTTGTTATCCTGGTACTTTTGAATCGCTTGCAATGAAAGCCATCTATTTTCCAGTAAAAAACTACCCTAAATACTTGGACATGTTTCTGCTCTGCTGGTTACTCGAAAGAAAATCTTTAGCGCTCATATTTCCAGCTTCGAGAAAGTACTTGGACTGGTTTTTTTAATAATATTAGTAGGATTGTGGTGAGAAAAATCTCATCTCACCTCATCTCATCTCATCTCATCTCATCTCACAACTCCGGCGCCGAAAATAAATCGACGTGTGTCTGCTCTCCTGGTTATTTTCGGGAATCTTTTTATAGCGTTCAGAATTTCCAGCCCAAAAAATACTTCGAGATGTTACTGCTCTTCTGGTACTTCTGAATCTGTAGCGCTCGTAATTCCAGCTACAAAATGCCTCGACATGTTTTTGCTCTCCGGGTCTTGCGAATCTATAGCGTTCACAAATTCTAGCCCAGAAATGACTTCGACATGTTTCTGCTCTCCTAGTACTTGTGAAAATATAGCGTTTACAATTCCAACACGGAAAATGCTTCGATATATTTCTGATCTCCTGGTACTTGTGAATCTAAAGCGCTCATAATTCAAGTGCCATAAAAACTTCCGAGATGTTTCAGCTCTCCTGGTAATTGTGAATCTGTAGCGCTCGTAATTCCGGCCCTGGAATACCTCGGTATGTTTCTGCTCTCCTGGTACTTATTAATAATCGGTAGCGCTCGGAATTCTAGGCAAGCGTGCTCCACCTTAGACCGCATCATCGCTTAACATCAGGTAAGATGGCGGCCCAACGTTTACCTAACAATAGTAAAAAAAAAAACCAGGCCCGAAAATACTTCGAAAAGTTTCTGCTCTGCTTAAAAAAAAATCTTGCCCAAAAATAATTTGACATGTTCCTGGTCTCTTTGTAAATCTTTTAGCACTCGTAATAAAATTCTAGCCCAGTAAAAAATTTCGTCATGTTTTGCTCTCCGGGTCTTGCGAATCTATAGTGTTCACAAATTCCAGGCCAGAAATGACTTCGACATGTTTCTGCTCTCCTAGTACTTGTGAAAATATAGCGTTTACAATTCCAACACGGAAAATGCTTCGATATATTTCTGATCTCCTGGTACTTGTGAATCTAAAGCGCTCATAATTCAAGTGCCATAAAAACTTCCGAGATGTTTCAGCTCTCCTGGTAATTGTGAATCTGTAGCGCTCGTAATTCCGGCCCTGGAATACCTCGGTATGTTTCTGCTCTCCTGGTACTTGTTAATAATCGGTAGCGCTCGGAATTCTAGGCAAGCGTGCTCCACCTTAGACCGCATCATCGCTTAACATCAGGTAAGATGGCGGCCCAACGTTTACCTAACAATAGTAAAAAAAAAAACCAGGCCCGAAAATACTTCGAAAAGTTTCTGCTCTGCTTAAAAAAAAATCTTGCCCAAAAATAATTTGACATGTTCCTGGTCTCTTTGTAAATCTTTTAGCACTCGTAATAAAATTCTAGCCCAGTAAAAAATTTCGTCATGTTTTGCTCTCCTGGTACTTGCGAATCTATAGTGTTCACAAATTCCAGCCCAGAAAAAACTTCGACATGTTTCTGTTCTCCTAGTACTTGTAAAAATATAGCGTTCACAATTCCAACGCGGAAAATGCTTCGATATATTTCTGATCTCCTGGTACTTGTGAATCTAAAGCGCTCATAATTCAAGCGCCATAAAAACTTCCAAGATGTTTCTGCTCTCCTGGTATTTGTGAATCTGTAGCGCTCGTAATTCCGGCCCCGGAATACCTCGGTATGTTTCTGCTCTAATTGTATTTGTGAATATGTAGCGCCCAGAATTCTAGGCAAGCGTGCTCCACCTTAGACCGCATCATCGCTTAACATCAGGTAAGATAGCGGCCAAACGTTTACCTAACAATAGCAAAAAAAAACCAGGCCTGAAAATACTTTGAAAAGTTTCTGCTCAGGTTAAAAAAAAAATCTTGCCCAAAAATAATTTGACCTGTTCCTGGTCTCCTTGTACTTGTGAATCTTTTAGCACTCGTAATAAAATTCTAGCCCGGTAAAAAAATTCGACATGTTTCTGTTCTCCTGGTACTTTTTAATCTGAAGTACTAAGGTAGCAGAAACTTTATACTTCCACTTCTTCCACTGTCTCCATTAAGTCATGTATGTTACCGGGATAAAAAGTAGCCTATGTGTTATTTCAGGATGTGACCTATATATGTGCCAAATTTCATCCAAATCCCTTCAGCCGTTTTTGCGTGATTGACGGACAAACATCCAAACATACAAACATGAACGCTTGCAATGAAAGCCAATCTATTTTCCAGCAAAAAAAAAACCTGACCAAAAATACTTTGACATATGTCTGCTCTCCTGGTACTCGAGAATCTTTGGCGCTCACAAATTCAGACCCGAAAATATTTCGACATGTATATGCTCTCCTGGTACTTGTGAATCTGAAGTACTAAGGCAGCAGAAACGTCTGATTTCCACTTCCTCCTCCGCCGCCATTAAGCTATGCCTTTTATCGGGATAAAAAGTAGCCTATGTGTTATTCCAGCATGTGAACTATATGTGTGCCAAATTTCATTCAAATCCCATCAGCCATTTTTGCGTGATTGACGAACAAACATACAAACATACAAACATACAAACATACAAACATACAAACATACAAACATACAAACTTTCACATTTATAATATTAGTAGGATTGATAACAAATAAATAAAGTAATAAATTTGTAGGCAAGATAGATTACACCATCACAAAACACACAAAATAAATAATTTCTCATAGGAATACTTAATTTATTCCAAAGTACTAAAATAGCTTTGGTTTTTATCACAAAAACAAAATTTACTCGTATGTTTCAAACCATAGAAAAATCACACGATAGTTAGGTAATACCGTTTACTCCAACTATTTACATGAATCGTATATTGAAACTTCTACATATCAGTCTGCAGTGTAAAATATACTCTAATTACATCGACTCGAAGGTTCATATTGCTAAGTTGGTTCTTCAAGTTCACTTTTAGTTTGTATTTGTTCACCATCGAGAGCTTTCAAAGTGGTCGATGACGTCAGAGCTATCAAGTCTTCGTCTATCGTGGTCAGCTGGGAGTACTCCGTCTTCGGGTATATCGTCCGGCATTTATGTTTTCTTGATTTTAACTGTGGAAGAAAATAATTATCAATTTAAGCTATAGAAAATGTTTTTGCCTACTTATCTTCCCATGTTACTTAGGGTTAACGCAACGTTTTCATCTTCCATTCACTCCTGTCAACGATCATATTGCTATCATTTGCTCCCCTTTTGATAAATATCATGAATGTTGTTTACAATTAGCTAAAGGTACTTTCCATTGGTTTCCCGCTTTACAATTTTCATTCAGGAATTTTCTAGACTTGATTTCTTACAGAGACACAAAATAGAATTAATAGAATTGATAGTTTACATAGATAGACACAAAATAGAATTAATAGAATTGATACAATTCATAGTTTATTTGCTTAGATACCACTAATGTTAAAGCTAACATGTCGCAAATGATCTAGACTCTACACAGGACTTTAATACATAGAAAACAATGTAATAATAGCTATTTTACCTTGACAGCAATCACTATAACGACGATAGCCAGTAGTACGGCGCCTCCACTCCACACGGCCACCGAGTTTCGTTCTAGAATGTTCGACGCGTCCTTAGAGTCTTCTATGAAAAACGACGCTGTAATGTGCGAGCGAATGTTCTCGGCTATTCGTCGCTTGCCAGCTGATGAGCCGTTTAGACAGCCTCCTAAAAAAAACACGTATTTACTAAGTGTGCCAGAATGAGCTATAACCAGGGTTGCGAAATTTGTTCGAAAGAGTCACCGCGGCCCAGAACGCAAAGGGCATTAGGCAGAACTCGGACGAGTGATAGTTAGGGTCTGACACTCCCTTCCACTTGTCATCCTAGCGATGACGATTGCAAGTAAAAAGGTCAATGTTTGGAATAGAGTATTAGACTGTTTCTTTAAAAAAAATGTTTAAGAATCTTAAAAATCACGGAATCTGTGAGCGTTTTAAAATGCATGTTATTTATTGGTGAATCAAACACAACAGGTAAACAAAGTTCAATTCAATTAATCTTCAATTTGTCATTTACAGGCTGGTACAAATAGTGGATATCCACTCTTGTGCTCTGCGTTCCTGCAGTCCTGCAGCTGCTTACGTTAACGAACCAAGTGCGAACCCATTTCGCAAACGATTTACTATGATGACCAATTGCAGGAGTTTGGAGTTCAAGAAGTTTACGAACATAGTGGATAGTCACCATTAGACGAAGTTTTACGTTCATTTTTAAACAAACACAAAGCAAAATAAAAATTAAATTGGATTTTCATTTGGTTTGTCATTACAATCAGTAAAACTACTTTCACTAAATAAATGTGGCACATTTATTGGATGTTCGCATTTCCTACCCTTTACCTTTTCATACAAAGCTTAGAAACATTCATACGGACAAAGGGTATTTGTTAAGGAAAACTGTCAGTAAATCCCATACATTCGAGCTAGTACGACTTCAGGGCATTAACTGACTGTAAGGTCAGCTAGGAATCTAATTCCTTTAAATGATGGTGAACACGTTCTTAGTAAAAGTGCTTGTAGTAAGAAATTGCGGTTTCAATTCGCGAAATAAGTATTTTGGGGCAGGAAGTGATTGACTCAACGTTTGATTGCCAGTTATGAAAATTCAAGAAGACAGTTAGGTACACATTGATTTGGCTATTATATATGGACACTAACAGCCATAAATCTATTTCCTTTCATTCAACCCATCCATAGGTTGTCTGTAAGAGATTTTCTTTTACAATCAGACTGTCTATTGTACACTTTACTACATATTATAAAACAAAGTCCTAGTCCCGCCACGTCTGTCTGTCTGTTCGCGATAAACTCAAAATCTACTTCACCGAATTTCATGCTGTTTTCACCAATGGATAGAGTGGTTCTTGAAGAAGGTTTTTGTATATAATTTGTCAAGCGGGCGAAGCCGCGGGCGTCAGCTAGATTTATATAGTTACTAGCTGACCGGATAAACGTAGGTTTGCCGTATAAAACAATAGCCTACGACCCATTCTCAGACCTACCAAATAGTACACACAAAAAATTTCATAAAAATCGGTCGAGCCGTTTCGGAGAAGATCGATAACAAACACCGTGACACGAGATTTATATATATATATATATTTGTCTGGTGCTTATTATGAGGTTTACAATAAGATATCTATATAATTTGAATACTTTGGTACAAAAAAAAATACTTTACCACAATTTTAAGCCACGGCAAAAAAAAAGGAAAGTTTTCTAATTATTTTCTAAACAACAAAAATAATTAATGTACCCATCTAACTAATGGGTGTAATTGACACATGCCAATTAATTAGTTCAAAATAAAGTTTCGATTAGACACTAAAACTTAGGTTCAGAATAAAGTCTTACACTAAAATAAGGACAGATGCTAGTAAATAAGATAAAGTGCTCTTTAGAGATTTATAAATCACAAAAGTTGGTAGCATTTACTTTTGGATAGGTATACCCTAAAGTTTAGGTGGGTGTTACAATTAATTTTAGATTTTTGGTTCATTATTTTTCAATATTAACATATTTTGAAAAATGCTGGAAGCTTTGGCGATAAGTATGGAAATCGCGGGATATTGTAAGGAAATAAAAAATCCCGTAAATATTATTTCATACTATATTGCATTTTAGCTCGTGGCTAAATAACAGCCGCACGGGGCGATCTTCAAAGTTAAGCAGTGCTTGCCAAGGTTGGTCTGTGGATGGGTCCTAAAATATCGAGTCTAATTTGTGCCTCGGAAAGCACGTTAAGCCGTTGGTCCCGGCTGTCATTTAGTAGATCTTTGGCAGTCGTTACGGATTATTAGAAGCCAGTAAATCTGAATCCAGTCTTGCCATGAAATACCGTGTTACCCAGTTCATGGATTGTGGAGGTCTGGTAGGCAGCTGTTTTACGTAAGATACTGGTATTCAGCTAAATCTGGTTTGACTGGAAGCTGACCCTAATGTTGTTGGGAAAAGGCTAGGCAAATGATGACTGTATTGTATTGCACTGTTAATGTGCAAGAAGACAATGGGAAACGAATCCACGTGATCACGGAAAACTATCTTCATAAGCATCATACAGATCTTGTGGCTATTTCGGTAATATAATATTTGCTCATCAGACCCATATAGATCTTCGCAAAAATGGAAAATTGTAATTGCCAACCGATGTACGCTGCGAATATAGAGGCGGCTTTTAAATAAAAACAGTCGAAAATACACGGACGCTTTTATTTTTGGAGGAAAATTCCGAAAATGTTTTGAAAATAACTTACCTATATCCTTATCACAGTGACAGCAATCCGTCTGATTGCTATTTACGAGAAGCGATACCATGCTCTCTGTGCAGCACGGCAAACATTTGTGGTTCACTCTGCAAACGAAAAGTCTGTGTTTATATAACTGTTTTATTTGAGCCAGGATGTTATCCTGGGAAGGGGAGGTGGCTTGGCGATGACCAATGCGAATTGGTCGTCAAGACTATAACGCAATCAGAGTAAGATTAAATACATTTTTGGTACAGAACTGATTAAGTAATTTTTGTAATTCTGATATTTAATCCAATTTCAGATGCTGTCGTAACGATATCTTAAAATGTATATTGCATTGAAAGCCATTGCTTTTAGTAGCAAGCTTTCCAAATTTTCCATGCTTTAGTTTGCACCAGGAGTTTGGTTTCCTCAGGGTTTAATTGCGACTAAAACCGTATACCAAAATCAGATACCTACTCTTTTGAAATCAATACTTAAACACAAAAAAATACAGAAACAATTTAATTTCATAAAGTAATTACAACCTGAATCAATTTAACTGTTTCCCATTTCCATTAGTAAAAACAATTAAAAAGCAATTTTGTTATAGTGTTTCACTCAATGAAGACCTGCTGTTTACTTTAATTAAGTAATTTTAAACAGCTTACCTATCTAATCGAAGTGGATGAGCACACGTGACACAACTGGTGGGCCCCGGGCCTGAGCATGACCTGCACGAGTCGTGGCATGGCCGGCACGTCCGCGTCCTAGGCTCGTAGTACTGGGAACTAAGGCACTCCACGCATAAACCGTTCTCTAATGAAAAGTGCGGTGGACAGGACGTGCACCGCTGTGGACCAGCGCCGTGACAGTCCTGGCAATAGTGGTGACATCGACGACAGCTGTCCTGCCACGGGAAGAAGTTCTGAGGACATTCTGGTCGGCACTCTCCCGCCGCTAACCTCCATTCAGGAGGACAAGATGCACACTGGTCTCTTCTAGGACCCGTGCATGTTTCACAAGACAAGTAACACTTGGAACAGGTCCCCTCGTCAGGGTAGTAGCCAGGAGCACAGGTCGCTCTACACGTCCCCGACTGCAGGCGTAAGGCACCAGCACACAATGTGCAGTTTAATCTTGAGACACAACTCTTGCAAGTGTGCGGGCACGGCGAACATCTTCCTGCCGTCTGATAAAAACCCTGCCCACATTCTGCCACGCACCTAAAATAAATATTTCATTATAACTGAACACTTGAAACCGTACAGGAAAAGGTCTAGATGGATAAAGGGCCATTACCTCGATCCTTGTAACAACAAGGGACTCGAACAAGACAAACAGTCCCACTCGTTCGATCCGCTACATTTCTCACAGGTTGAATGGCAATTTTTACACCTTCCCGCCTCATGGTACTCACCTGCAAAAAGTCACTTTGAGTCTGCGTCGAACAAGAGTGAAAAAAGCTTTTGTTCAAGGACATTACTTACTCGTGTCGCATTTTTCATTGCCATCGGGGAGGCAAGTTCCGCTCTTAGTTAGAATCCATTTCTCTTGACAAACAGAACAAACAGCACACGTGCAAATTGAACAGCCAATAGGACACCTAAAACAACAAAACAGTTGTTCTTTAAACGAGCTTAAATATAATGGCGACAATTAAATTCTTGAACAATGTAGAGTTCAAAGCGAGGCGTTTGAAATTCCGCACGCTCGTAAGATTGACGACCTCTGTTTCATCACGAAATGGAATGCAAAGATAAATTATCATAACAATAACACTTACGGCAAACATTCTCTTCTTTGGGCGTCGGCGTAATATCCTGGGGGGCATTTTGATACGCAGCGATTCTTGAATGCGTAATCACCAATGCGACACGAAACACAGGCATTTTGGCTGGGGCCGTGGCAAGATTCACACGTTTCATGACACGGCACGCATCCGAAATCATCTTTTTGATGTGTTCCCGGAGGACACGCCGCTAAACAAGAACCATTGTAGAGAACATAATTGTGAGCGCACGAGGAGCACATATCTGCCTTTTCGGAGCAAGTTTCGCAGTGCTCTGCACATGGAAAACAAGCGTTCGCATCGGGGTCTTCATAGTATCCGTCCGGACACTGTTGCAAACAAACAGCTAAATCTACGACGAGCAGGTGTGCGGGCGCGCACGTGAGGCACGAGTCCTGGCCGGCGCCCGCGCACGTCTCGCACGACTCGTGGCACGGCCAGCACACGCCGCCCTGGTTCACGAAGCTCCGAGGGGGACATCGTGACACGCATGTATTATCCAAACGGTAATGCTTACAGGCGACACACTGAGTTGGCCCCTTCCCATAACAACCTTGTGAATCACATTCCGGATCGCACAGCCTTTGCACTTGTTTATCGTTGGCATCTGCCAAAACATTTTTCCGCTGTGCGGAGGGAATATTTTGAGGGTAATTGCGTCTATCAGGAATGCCGAGTTCGATTTCGTTGAGAAATTGTGAGTACTCTGAGGCGTCGTAAACATCGTTAACATGATAAGCCTTCTCTTCTTGGTAAACATTTTTGGAGTTAAAATAGCTTTTATTTCGTAAACGTATTGGGCTCGTCGCCGTGCCGTAAAAAATTAACTGCCACTTTTTCAATATGCCCGGTTGAGTGACGTGGATATTACCGGCGTTTAATATCTGAAGGGTCCAACGCCCTTCGGCACTTTCTCCCCAAAAATGGACACTTAAAAACGGCCAATCGTCGAAGTTAGAACTCGTTGCGTCATGCGTCCTCTCGAATAAAAGGGTGGAAGTAGTCCCCATCGGCGACGTAAGCAATATCCGTAAATTTCCTCTAGGGAAAAAGCTCAGTGAAATTTTACATTGAACGTGTTCCAAAAATCTGACCTCGTTCATCGTCCCGCTGCACCCATTCACATCCATGTGCACTGATATCGTATAACCGAAAGATGTTTCAATAGACTTGTCCTCGTTTATTTCTTGTGACTTACAAATGTGCTGAGGGGGTACGCTCGTCCATTGTTCGGCTAATGTTACCATCTGAGCGGCGTCCATTAGTCCATAGCCGAACTTGTGACTTACTTTTCTTTTTACGCCATTTACGATCCATCCTTCTTCCTTTTCTAGTGGTTGTGACCGAGACGTCATTACGACGAGGTGTTGCATGTCCCGCCACGTTAGTAATGTATTCGCTTCTAAGGCTAATGCACATATACCTGCGGCTAATGGCGCCGACGCTGATGTGCCCGTGTGATCGACTGTGCAGATGTGATCAGGCCTTAATTTCACATCCATATCTACTGTGGCTACGCTTTTGTCTCGACCAGGCGTCCCCGAGCTGTAAGTTGAAGCTATTGTGGATGAGCATTCTTCTAAATACCATGGTTTATAACCCCCCTGCGTCGCACTAGACACAGAAATAGTGAATATGCTATTCGCATATCCATCACAATTGCAAGAGTCTGTATGCCTGCCTCCGTTTCCCGACGCCCATATAAAAATAGATCCTTTCCCTCCTCTTCCGTTCGTCACACCGTTTATAAACGCCCTGAAACAAAGCACTTTTTAATGAGCTCGCCCGTAACCATTTCTCTAAATCGCACGCAATTAGACAATACCTTCTAGCCAAGGGGCCGGGGCCGTCGACAGTTTTCCCGTCGTCCTCGGGCCCCCACGACGCGCTGTAGATGTCTATGTGGTGCGTGTTGAAGCTGAGCGCCTGCGCCTCTACTACGTCATTGACCACGCCGTCCAGCATGCGCACGCCGCCGATGCTGGCGTTGTAGGCAATGCCCACGCCGCAGTACCTGTTGTAGGCCACCGCAGCCACCTCGCCCGCGCACCGGGTGCCGTGTTTATTGTCACCATTGTCCTGCGGCGTTGGATCCGTGTCGTTCCCATTTATGTCTGTCGATGCTGCAGGATCCTACAATATCGGGTTTCTCGTTCAATACACTTCAGTTACGTAATATATGGTCGCAAAAGGAATTTTTTTGTTCTAAATTGGGTTTACATTTGACAGTTTGTAGCTGCCTTGATTAATGAGTTTCAGTGTACTTTCAGTAGATATAAGTAAGATATATTTACATAATTCTGTGATAAATCCGGATGATTTGGTTGAATACCGTCGTCTAGAATAGTTATGACGACTCCTTTTCCTGTATATCCTTTCCTCCAGGCGTAACCGACGTTCATATCTAACCCGTCCGCTGCACCTCCGTTCTGAAACAAAAAATAAGGTTAATATCTAAAAATAACGTAGAAATACACTCAAGTGGACGGATATTACGCTTTGCGCATTGAATACTTAATGTAAGTGTTTGTGTTGACGTGGAATGGGCGCGCAGCGGCGAGCGGAAAATGTGTGACGGTGACCATCGTCGAAGCTAAGGCGGGCAACAACGTGACGCTTACAACTAGTGAATATCGTCTATATTCACTAGTTGTATGCGTCACGAAGTGTCTTACAACTAGTGAATATAGACGTCAACCATTTGAAGGCCAAATCTCATACTTAACATAATGCTTTGCACAAATTCAAGCCGCAATATCATCTCAGTGAAATTAGGAAAATTAGAGGTTTTTGACAGTTTGTGACTGCAATGCGAATAAAAACCGTCCTGTCAAAACACGAGATTGAACCGTTGGTAACCCAAGGAACATATTTTTTTTGTTTACATTACAAAACATTTTGTAATAAGTCTCGCAACGCCTGAAGATAGAAACAAAATCCTAAGTTCCGCACCCCGCTGTCCTCTGTGGCTTCGTCCCCTCACTTAGTACACGTTGTCGCGTGCAAGTAATAGATACGTGCGTGCCAGGGCGGCGGCGTACCTGCTGTAGTACGAGCATTAATGTAACTCACCATTAGATGTAAGGAAAAGTTATTTAATATTCACTTATAAAAACACTAGCTGACCCGTGCAACGTTGTTTGCGTAACATTTTTCATTACTGCACCGCTTTTATTGGTCTTAGCGTGATGATATATAGCCTACAGCCTTCCTCAATAAATGGGCTATCTAACACTGAAAGAATTTTTCAAATCCAACCAGTAGTTCCTGAGATTGGCGCGTTCAACCAAACAAACAAACTCTTCTGCTTTATAATATTAAGTATAGATATTACAACGTAAGTTATTATTAAATTTAACAAAAAAAAAAACAGGTATTTTAACCAAATTTCAGTTGAAACTCCGAAAATACGTTCCGTTTATGTCATAGGTAGGCAACCTAAAACAGGATCTCTGTAAGTTCGCATGAAGACATAAAATACTACGTTCACATTTAACGTGTGGGACTCGCAAGTCGTATACCAGTAAATCGTGTTATAGACGACTTACGGCCAAATAAACTGGAACAAATTCATCACACCGGCGAAAATGTTTCATACCTCCCTATATTTTATTCAACGAAATTCATTCTCACTTTAGTCAACCTCTGAACAATAAAATTGTACCCGAATAAAGCAGCAGACATTACGAGTGGCCTTATGAAACAGTAGGACATCAAGGTCACAGGTTATGTACCTCGAAAAAGGAGATAGTCGCTTTATACCTCGATCTGGGACTAAACAAGTGAATTAGTAATTCCTTCACTATTCTTTGTCGGATGAATTTTAGTAGAAGTCCAAATGATACCGTCTCGCTTTGTTCTGCTAAAGTTCGTCGACTTGGTACACTCGTACTATTAAATTATGCTTAACATCTGCCACTGAAATGTTCTGCAATATTTTGTACTTGGACTGAATTTTAAGCAGTACATTATTTTTATTCGTAATATAGTTACTGGAATTGTGACTATTGTCACGTATTTTCAGAATGAAGGAATATTATATTCATTAGTTTCATAAATAAATTATTTTATTGTGATAGTTTTTTTTTTTATTTGTGATGGGTTTGCTTTTGACTCTAGTCTTGGTCAGAGATGACAGAGAAGTCTACGATGGAGCGAGCTTACACAGATGGAGCCTGTTCACTCTAACTTTGAAGAGATTAGGGTTATAAGCGTTTGGAAACACACGACGGTCTTCCTGCCCTTATCCCATGTTACTTGGGGTCGTTGAATGGTATTGTTTTGCTCCCGTTTTTACCTACTTAAAGTGAATGTGGAACAAACCACATGGCAAAGGTCGCTCATACAAAAATATCTGCTTTCAGGATTAGTGCATGCCTAGATAACGTGCTTTACACGCCTATATTGTGTTTCTGTTTAGAACAATTTATCATGGTCTAAAGAACAGCAATCCCCGCTAAAGTAGTTCTTGCGATATCATTTTTAAAGAACGTATACACCCAGGCCTAACGATAACGACATTTATAATAAAACATTAGTATAAACTCCATTGTCCACATAATAAACAGAGTCTAAAAAACGAAAGTCAAGTTATTTTTTTCATTATTTGCGTTGTAACAATGAGAGCAAACGAAAATTTTGCTTTTAATGTGTCTTTTAATTGTTATAAAGGGCATGCCGGACGCTCATAAAAGGAGAATGGCCAGTACTTTATCAGGAGTACCGAAACGTTTAAAAATCTTTGTCTTTTTATGATTCAGCGCTTTTAACTTTCTTCTTTTTCGGTATAAGTTAAAGGCGTCTTAATCTTGAGTTTTTAAGGATTAAAGTATTAAATTAGACTGTCGATGTCAAGAATCCCATCCAGTTATTAATAGAATGACCTTAAACTACCTTAAGAACCTAATACAAAATAATTCTTATAGTAACATGCTTTTAGCGACAAACCTAGTAATAAACTAACAAAAATTATAGTGCCAGACTGGCAAGCGAGACCATACATAAACATAAACTGTATAATACTACCAGAAGCATTTACAAAACATTTCAATGTTAATATATTACGACCTGTACATAATATATTTATCTTGAAATTGCCTAAAGTAACTACTAAATATATATAAAAAACTAGACGAATAATCGTCAAATTATGTACAGTAGCCAGCACAACAAACTATCCAAAATGTCAAATTTTCCAATCAACCTTGAACCTAATGGTTCAGTGATAAAGTTGAAAATCTAATAAACAAAATTGACAGATTGTTGTAGTGCTTGATGTGCTGGCGTCTATACAAAAGCGTATAAAAAGAAAATAAATCATTGGGCATCAAAGAATTCATCCACATGACTGTCAATGGCAAAAGTGCCCAGAACACAGGCATTGTCGCGTTGAATGGCAATGCTGATTCTTTGAAAAAAGCTCTCTGGTCACGGGAACAGTTTTTTGGTTAAAATATGAATGACTCACCAAATACCACTGCTCTTTAAACAGTGGGTCAGGGAAGGCGGGCGCACTGGACTGTCGCATAACATGCCGCGGCTTCCACTGATGGTCCCTCTTCGACCTCCGCAACTCCCTCTGCTGCATCACCCATCTCACCTGTCAAATGAACTGTCTATAATCCTCTGTGATAAGTTAAGGAGAGGCGGGCAAGAGTGCTCGGAATATAAAAGGTTTTGAAGGTCTTAGAAAGTATCGGTGAGTACCTAGCCTTTTCCAAAAATATTTCGTTCAACAAAGCTCAGATTGTATACTAACAAATATTCTGATTTTACTGAAGAAATTGTTCATCCGTTAGTATGGTTATTTCAATTTCTAAAGCAGAACGTAATATCAAGATTTCAATTTCACGGTTCTATTGGCACAAAATCTAAGCGATTTGCTTCTGTGTTAATAGTTGAAGGTTTAATATCTACTAGTTAATCAATAATCTGATATTTGTTTGGATAAGAGCTCATGTAATATTGTAATGTAGGTTTTAGAGCGAGGCTCCTTTAGTGCGTTGCGCTCCGTTGCGTCGTCGCTGCGTCGTTTTCCATATATTTTTTATGACATGCCCCATTAGACCGTTGCGTCGTCGCGCGCGATGTTTCAACGGATCGACGGACAAGAGACGAAGCGGGAGGGAGGGTGATGCGCTGCGTTGTCGGAGCTCCGCTGCGTCAACGGACAGTGATCCACTGCCTCAGACCAACAAAAAAAGGAAGACGGCGCACCGCGAACAAAACAGTGAAGCCACAAAACCGTGCCGATGCAAGTAAACACACACGCTCAGGCACACACCTGCACTCCATGCTGATCGCTCTTAGTACGTCACGAGTCGTCGTCGTCTAGTGAACATACAATAAAAAACTGAACTGAGACGCAGCTGCGACGGCGTGCATACCCTCTTGCGTTGCGTTGGCGCAGCGTCAACTCTCTGAATTGTTTAGATAAAACAATCACTCTACCTCTTTCTTTAAATAATTATTTTATTGGATAAAACCGGTATTGTAACACAATAATTCACTGATCACAAAATTGAAACCTAATAATAAAACCAAAGTAAACACGACATGTATCTAAGCCCATTAACACTGGACCGTTAGTTATGTTACAAAATGCGAGTCGTCACGTTCTGGTCATAAACAACAGCATATTAACAGCAACTAGTCTGCAACTACTAAACTTGCTAACAATGATAATACCTATTATGTCTGAACTTAGGATATTGGTGTTCCGAAGTAATTGGGTTTCCGAGGTCAAATACTCGCTCTGAGAAATGCAGAGATAATTGATTACTATTATTATATCTAATGCAATTTAAGCCAGTTAACTAACTGACTTGAAAATCGTGTACGTATTTACACCGCGACTTGATGGCCAGTTAGACCATTATGATTTTAATCTATATTCTCTTTTAATATTTTCGAGAACAATCGTCTCTATTTTTGTAAGCCAGCAATTTAAAACATTTCAAACGTATAATATACTAGTGGTGCTGTCAGTGTTTCACAAGTACCTAAACTTAACTAAACCATCAAAATTACTCAGGCAAATCGATGTTTTCACCGGACCTCCATTCTGGACAAGCAGTCGACAGGAAAACTTCATGGATGGCTAAACCCCATTCAAATTGAAAGATTAACTAACTGGCCAGTCCTTTGAGACAGAATCCTTACTTCAATACAGCATAGAATCAATTATTATTCAAAACGGAGCAAGTCATGATATCGAAGCCGATAACTTTAAGGATAATCCCAATGAATAATTTGATGGTGGACCGATGTCAATCAAATTAACGTGTATTGATTGGGTTCACAAACAAACGAATGGTTCGGAAGCTAGGCTGAGGAACATTCGGTTACTATGCGAGTTTGTTAGACTTGAAAACATAATTGGTAAAAGACACTGGCTCGTGTAATTTGAATTATTTCGTTTGATATTTAATTATAAACTAAAATCATTATATCACTCTCACATCAGAATTAATTCGAACTATTCCACACCCATAGGTACTTAATACGATCTAATTGAAACAAATGACAGACCACGCTTGTCTAGACTTGTAGAGTAATTAAAATGTAATTTGCCTTACTTAATAATTAACAACATACTAAAATCAACGAACATGACTAGGTTTTTTTTTCTGTTCTACTAAATTCTAGAATTAATTAACTTTTTAATTACAATTTTAGGCCTCAAAGACAAAAAAATCGTTAACTTCTCCGACCGTAAAAAATCGTGTACCTATCTAAATACCTAATTATGATCTTTTTCGTTTTTTTAATACATATTGTATTTAATTCGTGGTTTTATTGCTCTGATAAAACAGACAGACCTCTGTTAACAAAACGCAAAATTCATTAATCTACCAAGACTTTTCCCAACTACCTACACTAATGGTGTCCAACCATATGCTGAAATGTACCAGAATTTTACATACATATACCTAACCTAAGTATCGAGGCAATACTGGTTAGACTGGTGTCTGTATTTATATTTTCTGGCTTCTGTCTACCCGAATCAACCGCCAAAGATAAGTGACATCATACACCAGATCCTGGACTAACCGATTATCGTGCTTTCCGAGACACAGATGAATCTCAGGTTGTTAATTATGGCTACTCATCCACAGAATGCACTCGACAAGCGTTACTTAACCACGAAAATCTGCACATGAAGCAGTTATTATTTAGCCAAGAACTCCTACTTTGTTTCCAAATCACTGTGTGTTAAATTTTCAACGGACAATCTCTCTCGTTCCTCAGATAGAGCCTTGTGTTATACAGTTGCTAGTACGGCCTTTGGGAACTAAAACTTAGGATTGCACGTTGGGACCATGTTATTCTCGGTTAAAGATTTAGGAAGCGAGGTAGGCAGTACTCAAAACGTCATGGAAGGTGTTCTTGGAAGGTGCCACACGAAGTTGCAGTAATATAGAACTACACACAAATGAAACTTTCTATTTATTTAACAGTGTAGATAAATAAACTAAATTGAGTATCAGTGTTTAATTTGCATTCTAGGATAAGTTGCTATCCAATTATCGTTGGTTAGTTAAAACATCGACATGTTAGGCATATTTAAATGTTATTAATTAAACTACTTACCTGTGGGTCATTTTTGAGACGATTTATGTGGTCAATGCTGGCATTCGGTGATCTTTTACTGACGTGTGGATGTGATAGTAAAAAGTAGTGCTTCAGGTTGCCAATCTGCAAAGAAAGAAAAATGAACATTTAATTAAAACAATTCTGATTTATTTTCAAACTAAGGGGATCCTAATTATACAGTGAGTCGCAAAATGAACGTAACAAAGCAGCGGGATTAGATTAATGATACACGTGTCAAATTAACCTTAAGGGCAGACGAAGGACACGTGCCGAGACGAGACAACACATGTGAAAGAGTACGGATAGCACGTCAAAAAATGCCGCGATGGTAAATCGAACCCAGTCCCTCTATTAAAAATGTTCATTAAAATCGTAACATACAACCAGAAACTTGTAAACGCAAAATCTTGCTTTGCTGACGTAAGCAAGATCCTCATTCAGTATGCATTCCAAACATTTCTCGCTCTCCCAACCGAGTTCCGCTAACATTAATATTATGATATACTGGTCTAACAAGAATTTAAATTTTACTGTGAAGGAATGACCTCATTATCCTGTTATCATAAAGTTCTTATAAAATCATATGGAAGTTTAGGGAAGATTTTTATTACTGACTTAAGTAAAAGCAAAATGAATCGTTAAAAACAATAAATGACATTACGATTTTTTTAATAAAAGATTGGTAGAGTATATCTCTAGTTTTAATACTATAGTGCTACTATTTATTGGACACTCCAGAGTTTAGGGGTCAAACCAGGGCCGCAAGATAATAACGATCATTTATACCAGCTAAACCCATGGGAAAATCGTCATAGTATACTACAAGGTAAGGATTATATATAGTCAAAATACACTACATATTTCATGACCATTTCATTGTTCTCAACTCTACAAAGATTTCATTAAACCTCTTTGAGAATAGCTTCTTCAACAATACCTTATCAATGGTAAACTTACCATTAATAAACAGGTAAGAAAATAAACATTAATTCCTTCAAGACTAAAGTCAAACAATAGATTCAAGCCGAACAGTACATTTGTTAAACAAATAGAACTAGTTTCTATCGAGGATAGTGTGGTCTATAAAACATGTCCCTTTATACTCTACAAACGACTTAGGTAGAGATAACCCTTTGTTTTACGACCAAGTGATAGTTCACGCCATCGACGCACGAAGATTTTAGTAAATTGTTGGCTCAAGCCTAAAGCCCTGTCGTAGCGCTACGACGTTACGTGACTACGGCGTAGCGCGCAGGCCGTAGCGGTAAGTTGTCACTTAGAACAAAATACAATCATGCGTTTTTGTTCTTTTTACCCTATATCAAGGTTGATTTTGAGTTGAGTGAGTTTGGTAGTCTATGTATGTGTGTATGGATCTGTTCCTTCGTAACTTCTAAACTTCGTAACACAAAATATCCTATCCAAAAAATAATTGTTCAAAATGGTGGATTGAGTTTCGTATGAAATTGTAAATTTAACCTATCAACGTCCGTAAGACATATGCACCCTATATGCACATTCCGCAAAAAAAGTATCAATCTTTTACAGTTTTATTCACGTCAATCTTTAAAATCGAACGCCCGTAGTCAGGTTTTAGTTTTGAAAACTTACCACATGGCTTTCAGCTTCAACAATACACAAAGTAAAGTAGTCATAGAATTTATAATTGTTTTGCATTTATATTACTACATAATACACTAGTCAAAATCCGCAGCACCATAATCTTTCGATGATATATTTAACTAATTAATCAAACATAAATTACTTGTGGTACGCGTAGTGGAATACAAACCTTCTTACTAATCTGACTCTATTACACTTATATTGGCAACTTTATCTACCAAGAACCATGAGCTTATTTTCTATTCAAAACAAAATAAATCTGTTTTCTTCGCATTGAATAACTAAAAGTGGATTACGGCAGTCATACATTTAAAAATGAGAACAGGAAAAAAGAACATTGGACTTTAAAAAAAACAGGGAGAGGAAACTCGAAGTAAAAATAATCTGACTACATCAAATATTTATTACTTACTGTGAGCCGGGACGTCAATCACACGGTCGTGAAATGTTAATGATATTATTATAAACTCACAAGTGTTATAATGAAACGTTTGTTAAATATTGATTTAGTAACATCCTCTAATGTGTAATGATTGGCGAGAATAGGATGTTTCCAATATTATATCAAATCAAATCAAATAATATTATAAAGCAGAAGAGTTTGTTCCTTTGTTTAATTGAACGCGCTAATCTCGGGAACTACTGGTCCGATTTGAAAAATTATTTCAGTGTTAGATAGCCCATTTATATCATCACGCTAAGACAAATAGGAGCGGAGCTTTAATGGAAAATGTGACGCAGACGAAGTAGCGCGGATCAGCTAGTATCAAATATACGAATGATTTATTGAATCATGGCTTTCTACTGAGATAAAAATACTGTCAAGGACCAAGTAAAGCACTATTAAAATAATAAAACTATAAAATCCATTTCAGATTAAAAAACCATTTCTACGATGTCATATCATGGATTATTAAAGCGATGAACTCAACACAGGGGCTCAAAGGGTTCGTACTCAAACATTTTTTATCGACCATAAAAAGTGACAGGCAATAGTTATGCTAGCATCGGATCGAGCGTCGTTTTGCCCAACAAAAGGCTGTTGTGCCAACAATGGGTCATTGATACAGTACACACCCATGCAGTTTAGCTGATCGTCGGTTTGTTGCCTTTAGGCTTCGATGTAAATGATATTGCTGTATTTTTGTTCCCAATCGCCACAAATTTTTATGTATTTATTTTTTTGAGGTGGGTTTGCTCTTGACTCTAGTCTTAGTCAGAGATGACAGAGATAAAGTCTACGATGGAGCGAGCTTTCCCAGAAGGAGCCTGTTCACTCTAACTTTGAAGAGATTAGGGTTTTATGCATTCGGAAATATAGGCGCAGGCAGAGAGTTGCCGGGGTTGCGGAATATGTTCGAAAGAGTCACCGCGGCCCTGGAACGCAAAGGGCATTAGGAGGAACACGGATGGGTTTTAGTCAGTTGGAGTCTGACACTCCCTCCTGCTTTACCCAGAGCGGGAGGAGTCATTTGATGATTTCCCATCCTTAAAAAAAAAATAGCAACAAGCCTTTGCTTTGATGTGGCACAGTATTAGGTTGATTTTAGAGTTTGCGTGGTATTATTTTTTAGTTTTCATACACATAACTGTATAAGTGATTTAATTTACACAAACACTTAAAAATGTCTCAGTTGCGTGAAAATTCAGTAAGACTGTTCAAATATTAAAAATCTTTGCTATCGTTTTTAGGTAAAGCATTTGCAATATTTTGTACAATTTTGATAAATTCAATTAAGGTTTACGTGAACATAACATTCGGCAACAAAACAATTAAAAGTTATTTTCTTTTCTATTTTTTATTACAGTCCGGTGTAAACGCGGCCCATTTTAAACGCTCACAAAATAAGGTCAAGCACTTTGTGGCTGTTTATCCATACTCAGTTTGTTCCCATTGTTACGAACGGTTCTAATTAATTTAAAATACCTTTGTTTTGTTATACATTTCCCATTATTTTGTCGGGAATTTGACAACTAAGTCTTTTGTCAGATTAAACAAATAATTTATTAATTATCAGAGGAACGCTCTTGTGAATTGGAATTATTTAAGGCTGTGAATAGATAAGACGTTTGGAAGATAAACGAGGGTAGTAACAGTTGTCGTTACGGGTCAGCGCACATGAAGTTATAAAACCAGTTGTCTCTTGACGAGGGGTCTGACTTTGTGACGGTCTACCGACTCGGACGAAGTCAAGCACCCAAACAGAAATTGTACCAATATTACTGCAATTTTGTTTTCAGCGGTAATATTTATTTTTCATAGATTTTTCAAAATACTTCATCAGTTCTCAAAACTAAAAAAATTGGATGAATATTAGAAAGTACTTATAATGTCAAACTTATTATCCATATGGCTATCTCTACGGACGATTAATTTTAAATTAATTAAGCTTATGATCGGTAATTGTCGGTAATCTCCGCGGCCTATTTAGCGCTATACAGTAGGGCTTATTATAATCCCAGGGGAGTCGTAATGAGTTGAATAAGTGTGTCAGCTAGCTAACTTTACAAATTGGCGAATGATAGAGAAGTTATATTTTAGTAACTGCTTCAACCCGTGCAAATGAAGAACTTGATTCAAGGAAGTAATAGTGCATTCCCGAATGTATTCGTAAATCTCATTTATTTTAATCAGGTGATCATATCATTGTATGGATAATCCGAATCTAGTGCTAGACTAGTCCAAATCTTCTCAGCCGTTCGCACTGGCTTCCATATTGTAAGGCGTTTGGAGTAAATTCTTTCAACCTTGTGTTTTAAATATACATTTTGAATATAACCTAGCATTGTACCCAACGTATGCCTTTATTGGTATAAAGTTTTGCAATCTATTAAAACTATTTTGACAGGGGGAAACCTTTTGAAGATAAGCAATAATATGAATCCCTAAATGTGACCCAATATCTGTTTCACCCTACCCACATTGCGTTACATAATATGAGTTTGTTACTAAATATATTGCTAATATGAAATGCTTTTATTTTTTTTTAATTTATTGTTTCAATATATACAAATTTATCTTTAATTCATTATTTTATTGTTATTGTTCAAATTTTAATGTGTTGACCATGTTTTTTAAATCCAAGTGTACTTATTTTTATTATACTACTGTATTTTTATATGTAAATTCAGATACAAGATACTTGTTTATGAATAAAACTGACTATGAGTATAGCTATGGGTTTTTGTTTTATTTTTATAATCAAAGCCGAAAATTACGTACATTACAACTCACATACCAATCTCGCATTGTCATGTTTTATTTTAAAGCATTGTATAACGAAAAAAAAAAAAACACTACACGAAAAGTTTACTGACACGAATTACCTCTGAACTAACTTATTCTGCTTAAATCATCAAATTGTCTATTAATAAAATTCAAAAATTCAAAACTCATTTATTCATATTAGTCTGAGAGCCAGCACTTTTTGAACGTCAAGTTCTTCAACAGACAGTCCCCCAAATACTATAAATATTCAATCGCAATATTTTAACAATCTATTGGTATGACTGAAAACTTTCAAGAATATTTCTCAAGCACTTAAACTAACCTAACGACTGATTTAGCACAAGTACCCCACAAAGGAATAATACCGACTAGATTTAAGTAGACAAAACTCCAGGCGATTTTACTAAGTGCTATCTGAGTTCACACGACCATAAACTGGAGAGTTTTAAGATTGCAGTGGTGCATAAATTGTGACCAGTTATTGTGCCGCCGGGAACGCTCGATAAGGAGCCACTTGCATCCAGCATTTATATCTCTCACGTGACGAAGTGGGGGACGCAACAGGTTTTTTCTTTTTGATAAGATAAAAGATTCTCTTGAGAATGTGCACAATTTAGGACTAGTCTTGGATACTCTTGTTTTATAAGGACAATAAGCAAGATCTTCATGATATGCGGGTTAATACAATAATAAAAGTTGTTCATAATAATGCATCAGGTTTTGTACCTTCCGCATTATTTGAAAGATTACAAAATTGTTTAATTTTATTGTTGGACACAAATAGACGTACTGGGCAAGCATTTTGATTGAATGTTTTTAGTTTATCTAGGTGATGTTTTCATTCCAAACAGCTGTTACTTTCTAACAATTATGATAGTAGATACCCTAAGCATGCGTTGTAGTTACTTTTGCTTCTGACCGTTTGTTATTGATAATTAAAGTTTAAGAGCTTATTTAAACTGAAAAAGCGAGCAACACTCTTTTCACCACTTCAAACCATTTTACTTGGAAAACGTCTTAGATACTCGTAAGTACCTACACTTATCTAACGTTTTATAAGAGCTGATTTCGTTTTAGCTTTAAGAGTGTGTATTCCGTCCACTAGCGCCGCCAATCGTTTTTTTATTAATTGTGGTAAATTTAAGACACGTAGATAAAAAACCGCTCTGTAGTGTACTGAAGAAATGTATCTATTATTTTTTGAGAGTTATGTTTTGTACTTTAGAACATAAATAGTTGCCAAAGTCGATATTTTTGCTAAAAGTGGCCACTTTTAGCAATAATTGCCGTTTTGGCTATATAGCCATGAGTTATGTATTAAAAATAGCTGTCAAAAAATAATAGATACATTTCTTCAGTACACTACAGAGCGGTTTTTTATCTACGTGTCTTAAATTTACCACAATTAATAAAAAACGATTGGCGGCGCTAGTGGACGGAATACACACTCTTAAACGCTTTTGAATCAAACCAGTCAGAACTGGTTTAGATCAATTAACCGTTTAAACTATAAGATATCTAAGCGCCACAATGAAGAGGTAGCTCTACAAAGGCTCGGCGAAGTGCGTTCAAGCGAGATTCCAATTATACACAGCTTTTGTTCCGTCTCTCTCCGATGCTCTATTGTCATCACACTCGCGCATTCAATGAATATTTTTCATTCATTTGAGGCTTTAATTAATATCTATTTTAGAAATTTTCAATTGAAACTGTACCCTTCCGTACCCAACGTGTTCGTTTTTGTTGTTTAATTGATTTTCGGCGTTATCTGTACTGAAAACGTAATGGAACGTGTTTAGTCTGAATAGGCTTTTATGTGCTCGAATCACGCGTTTATTGTGGGCGCAGCTTTATACTGAGTTTGTTGCTTTGATACTTTAAGCCTTTTACAGTATTGGATGCTCTTATTTTAGAAATCAACATAGGTTACAAATTCAAATATCTCATCCGCATCGCATTCGCATCTCAATCGCAATCCGTCAAAAATGTATGAAAATTACGGCTTTTTTGACAGTTGGCAATTGACGTATGAATTTACCTCATAAAAAGGGTATTAATAGTAGTTACAGATGACAATTCAAATTATTTTTTCTAAATAAAAAATGGGCTGTCAGTCTTTTGTAGAATTTTTCTAACCTTATTTGTTTTGTATCAAGGACTGCTGCACGACTCGACTAAACAACTTGGTCTGTCTGAAAAGTCGTATAAAAGGGTATTGCAATATTCTCCATAAAAATCATTACAACTTCGCTCAATACCAAACACTTACAAAAACTGGTTCCAAGGCCAAGATTCCAATAAAAATGAAATTAAAACACGAACTGAAAACAACCAGTACTTGAGAAGTAACCTCGCAACTTTTAACGCCATCTGTGACCGCCCAGTGTAACTACACTTCGATACGGGAAACTTCCAAGCGTTTCGAGGTCGGCCATTTTTTCCATAGCGATTTGCATTCTTTTCACATTTAGAGCAAATGAGCGTACTCAGTAATGAATTTGGGAAGTACTCTCCGGTGTTATGACGAATTTTTATAAGGACCTCGTTTAATACTGACTTGATTTTGTCGCACTCCGCCAGCCATGATTTTGAGCACTTACTTTTGGATAGTTTAGTGGGCGCCAAATAGAAATGCCGAGTGTTATTTTGTTTCCAGATTGTTGAGTTGGGGTCAGACGACGGTAGTCTTAGGTCGCGGTCACGAACTCAGCGGCAGCGGCGGCGGCGCGGGCAGTTCTATAAAAATCTATGCATTTGAAGCGACCAGCGGCACTTTTAGATACATAGATTTATATAGAACTGCCCGCGCCGCCGACGCTGCTTGCCCGCTGAGTTCGTGTCCGCAGCCTTAGTGAAAGCAAACATTTTGCATAATTGAAAACTCTGGAGTAACGACAGTTACGTTTATTAGTAAAATTGGTATTTCTGAATAGTGTTTGATTTCTTTTATAAATACATTTTAACGGTTCGAATTGCTTTCAATAACAGAACATTTTCGATTGTTTTCGGAGGCACATTTTTGCGAATTGCCTTTGACCAATAAACAACTAAAATACATAAAAAAGGACATCGTTTCCCATCGACGTTTGATAGGCAGTTAATTGATGGATTGTGATACCAACATGATCCCCGGTCCCCGAGTCACGAGGATAATTTATTTTGCTTTTGTTTGCCTTTCCTTTACTATGTGATAAACTCTTTTTTTTCTTGCTTCCCTATTTTTGACGGTGGCACGTTCTTGGGCATCCGGATAAATAACTCCGTTAGGTTTGGAGCTTTGCAGAGCAGGAAGATTTGCATCGATTGAAAATGTGCAAATGAAAATCGATGTGACGTTTACGTAATGATGATACGTTTAACATATTTTCTTATGGTAGGTAGAATATAAATTGTACTCTAAAATACTTAAGCTTAAAATTTAATTTGAAAAAGTTTAGTTATTTTACAATATATCATATACCAAAATAACACATCGATTGAACGAATAACGTCTCTCACCAATGTATTCACACATTTCGTTTTACTACTTCATCATCAGACTCTGATCACAATATCTTATTTTATAATCCATTCATTGAGACCACTGAAATGAACCTAAACATGATATTATCTCTGCTGTAATTAAGTGACGAGTCGGGTATTCTGCAAACTTCAGGTCATGCTACAGCTTCAGATCAATGTTACAATGTTCTTGCAATGTCATTGAAGTATCAATAAAAGTTGCTAACGTCCCTTCCTTGACTAGAAATAAGCTGGTTATCTTCAAAATGCTCAACTATTTTTTTTTAATCACAGCTAAGAACATTTTAGATTAAATTTCCTTTAAAACAAACTAAATCACAATCTGTTCATCCGTTTAAGAGCAACGATGCCACTGACAGACACACAGAAACATATGTGAAACTCATAAAACCCCTCTTTTAGGGTTCCATACCGAAGGATCACCAATGGAACCCTATTACTAAGCCTCCGCTGTCCGTCCCTCCGTCGGTCTGTCCGTCCGTGCGTCTGTCTGTCAGCGGGCTATATCTCAAGAAAGTAATACAGACAGTTACATTTTTCACAAATTGTGAAGGTATTTCTATTGCCGATAAAGCTTATTTTTTATTTATTGTTATCTATACTAATATTATAAAGCAGAAGAGTTTGTTTGTTTGTTTGGTTGATCGTGCTAATCTCAGGAACTACTGGTCCGATTTGAAAAATTATTTCAGTGCTAGATAGCCCATTTATCGAGAAAGGCTATAGGCTATATATCATCACGCTAAGATCAATAGGAGCGGAGCAGTAATGATAAATGTTGCGCAGTTGCGTTGTAACGCAGACGACGTTGCACGGGTCAGCTAGTTGACAAGAAATAAAAAATAAGTTTTATGACACGAAACCCTTCTCGTGCGAGTCTGACTTGGACTTGGCCGGTTTTATTTTCTTTTTTAAACTTATTCCGCGTTATTTTAATTAAGTGCCTATAATAACTTGCCTAAGATAAAGTTTCGGTTCTCCCACTTAAACCTAAGTTCGCAAGAAAAATTGGTGGCCTTCAAGACTTAATACCTCGTAATAATAATTTCTTTAATAGCTATACGTCGGCAGTTGTCCGGATAAAGTATGTAGCTAAAACTTTTCCAACTGAAAGTACTTCGACACTCGCTAAGTTTGGAGCGATGGAGAAAAAACTTTCCTGCCCGACAGTCCGTGATTTCGGGCATTCTGTATGGATGTAATCTCGGTGGCGTGAGTACATGTTTTGAAGCTATTCCTTAGTGTTCTGATTAATTATACACAATCTCATTTAACTTTTTTGGAATCGAGTAAGTTTTGTAAGTACATAAGTTTGTATGTTACGTGAATGGAGTGAGAAAAATGTAATTACTACTTCGAGAAGGAGCTCTCTAGGGAGTACTAAACGTTCCAGTTAGTACGACTGTTTTGTATCTATTCGATTTCTTTTAACCATTTACTAGTATACACCTCTCTGTTGGTTTGAAAGCAGTGAGTGTATTTCAGAATTATATTTAACATTCCTTTAAAAACTAATGAAATAAAACAGGCGTCCGCGTCATTACAAGGTCTAACCCATAATCCGCAGAACTGAATGCTAAACCACTGAGCCATTGCACAATTGGTGCACAAAGGTGCGGTCGCCGAACTTTGTAAGGAACCCCATAATTTTAGTGGTCCGTCAAGGTTATTAAGCAACCACCAATTACACCGCCTTTTTTTTCTAATAAGCTAAGTTACAAGCCAAAGTATTCCTAATAGTTCCGTAATAACCGCCTAAGCTTTTGTTTACTCCAATGTAAAAATAAAATAAACACTATAGATCTGAATCTCCAAAGAAAATTAACCGTAAAATAGTTAAGAAGTCATGTTAACCCTAACGTAACGCCTTGACACGTAACAAAACGTTCATGTTTTTCAGGTTTCACCTCACTTAGGCATTGTAATTAGCTACAAAGGGTTGTTCAACCAATGACCGTGTTCTGGAACACAAATATGAACCGACCTCAAATTATTAATGTGTTTATTTTATAACTGATGAAGAGGGATGGGTGGTGTTCCCCACGGGGTTGTGAATGGAAGAGGGAGTGTCATAAGACTTTATTACGTAAGGGGTTGCGTTAGTCGATCTCGTAAGTCTATCTCTTTGAATCTACTCAAATTGCTCGGTGTGTAAGTAATGATGTATTTATTTACTTCTATGGCAGTTGATTTTATGATGAGTGAGTGTTATATTTCTTTAGGTAATTTAAATAGAAGAATATGTAAACTTTGTGAATATAAGGTATTCTTGCTTCAGTTGCGAGAGTTTAACTATCTGAATTACTTTCATATTATAATGTATTTCGTTCATAGTTTTACTATGACTATACGTCTAATTTTGTGAAAGCCATCACATAGAACAAATATATTGTTGGGTAAAGTTTTCTAATAAAAACGAACCCTTATTTGTTCAATAAAAGGCTATTCAGAATCGCTTCCAAGCAAAATTTCTTATTCTAATTTAATTTAAATCTTAACAAAGTCAAACCTAATTTAGGATTCTTCGTTAACTTCCAAAAAATTATTACATTTGGAGCACAAAGCATTAGTATTCTCGGCGCGTTGTTTTAGAGATAAACCACAGTAGCATACCTACCTAATAAATATGTACAGAATTTCTGGTTTTATTTGCGATGTTAGACTTTACCTCGCTTCACCTACATAATTAAATTCTTTTGTGGGGTCTAAGAAAGCAGGGCTCGAGGGAGTTAGTGTATAAGAAGTGAATAGTAGAATTTAAATCGGAAAGCTGGGTTATTTTTACGTAGAGAGCCGTCTAGAGTCGGGGTGTATTTGCGTCCTTAATTTGTACATTTAGGAAAATGGAAAAGTTGAAGCAAGGATTATTTGGTCGGGGCAAAAAAATGCCCACGTGTAAACCTATATCGACGAAAAATACGCAATGAACAACTCACCGCCTATTAAAATAACTCAAAAATATGTTCAAAAGATAAAACAAGAATAATAACAGATATCGCTTTCGAGAAATGAAATCCATTCTCAAAACTAGCAACTGAATATAGTAAAAGATTAAAATCGAATCCAAGTTTCTCAAGTCAGCTCGAAAACTAGTTCAGCTTATAGATTCCTATCGATGGTTCTACGAACAGGTGCATCCGAGAAACCTGCAGAATAAACTTCGCTAAGGAACTACATAATCAAGATCGTGTTTTAAGATGCTGCAGATGCTGCATAGAATAAAATTATCTAACATTTGCAGGATCGAGACGGTAAAATTAAAAAGATTTCTGTTTTCAGGACGCTGTGTGTACAGGCTGTTACAAAAGCGCGTACCTATGTTTAAGGATATGTTTAAAGAAACAGTAGCAGTTTTGACTTGTATCAAAACCCGACCGCAATAAAGACCGAAAAGTTCGACACAACTAATTGTTCAAGCATTCTGGTGGTAGTGCATTTGCATTTTTGGTTTCAGTTAAAGATTTGATAGGTAGGTATATTAGAGGGTCAATTCTATTAATTTAAGCAATGTATGAAAAATTAGGTTCGTTTAACGGATTTTGACTGAGATGCGATATCGAAATATTGAGATCTGATCAAAATATTACCTTTAAATATAATCGATCATGCACTTCTGAAACAACAACAATTTAAAACTTTAAAAGTGGAGTTACCTTGTCAAAAATAGGAAATAAAAGACAGCGTGACAGTTTTCACGGTCAAAGAAATGGCGCTGAGCCCCAGGAATATGGGACAAGAGCAGGAAGCTAAGGTGACGTCAATCGTACCCTGAAAGAAAGCCAAGTCACAAAAAGCACCTGTGATATTCTCCTAGCGATAGTGAATGCTTCTTCTTTTTTAATAGATTGATGTGTGTGTCCACAAGGTGGCCATGTTCATAATGGCATCACTGCCATTCATAATGTTCTGAATGGTGCAAATATTAGGGTTGCAAAATTTTTTCGTTAGCGTCACCGCGGCTTTGGAACGCAAAGGGCATTAGAAGGAACACGGATGGGTTTTAGTCAGTAAGAGTCTGAAACTTCCTTCCGCTCCACCCAGAACGGAAAAACTTATTTGACGATTGCCTATCCTTAAAAAAGGGGTACTCCAACAAGTGGGTCATGTTTTTGACAGCGGTTTTATTTGCAGCTTGCGGTTTGCTAATGTATAAATTGCTTGGGATTAAATTTTATTTTTTAAATTGCTAGAATGTTTTTGTAAGCTCCGATTTCATACATTCTTTCCCTAATAGAATGCTGAACCATCTCTGAGTGTCATCGGCTACTTTTTATCCTTAAAATAAATACAGTTCCTGCGGGATTTGCCACGGAAGCGAAACCGTGGGACTTAGCTAGTAGCTGATAGATTGTCACTTTGTCTTTGTCTGTACCATAAAATGTTCCTAAGGCGATAGTGACAACTGGATAAGCACCTAACTCCGGTCTATTATCATTTGCCATTGTAAATCCTTCCGCTCAACGTGGTGACTCTAAAGATACAATACCGACCTTGGCGACCGCAACCGGCGCTAAATGAATTACTATGACGTACATACGGGTGCACACACCCGCACCCGCTCCGGCTGCTTGCTCCAGCAGTGGATCGCGGTAGCACGTCATTGTCGCAGGTCGGGGTCGGGCGTCGCAGTCGCCAAGATTGTCGCCGGAATCGTACCTTAAGAGTCCTATTACGAATCGTATTTACGATCGTTTGCAATAGATCAAGTTATGTTGGTCTGCGTTGGGGGTACATCTATAGTCCGCGAAATTATTTGATACTTACTAGTCTGAATAGGATTATAGTTTATTTGGGCGCTCGCGCGAGACTGAGGAGCGCGCGCGCTGAATTGACGCAGAATTTATAGTACTTTAATTTTATTTATTGTAATTCTGTTGTATTATATTGACAAACGAAAACTAATGAAACGTATTCATTGTAGATTGAAATTTTATATCATATTAATTTATTTGATAAAATTGTTTTTATTTGGAATATAATGGACGCTGAATGAAGACAATTCTGGCTTAAATTAGGCTTTCTTTACGTTTTTTTCCGTGAAAACTCAAGGAATTTCAAGAAATTCTAGAACTCCAATAAACAAGTAAAACATTCAACTTACCTTTTAGCAATTTTAGCTTTTAAAAGAATTGATTGTAACAATGTGAATTTGACCGTCAAAGTTCCATCGCCGACATTTTTTCTTGCAAACTGAGTTCGTAAAATATTTATGGTAAATTACACGAAAAGAAAAATGAAAATGTGTAACTCTAACTTACAAGAAAGAGACTGGCACTATCGTTATTCAGGATCATATAATTAAAATATCTTACTACTGCTGAAAATTACAGCGTCAAAAATCATGAATTTCCGTAAAAAATGTAATAGGACTCTTATCTAGCTCTTTTAAATTTCTCTGTAACCAGTCCCATTTATCATTGGAAATAATTGTCCATTTCAACCGTTTATATTTTAGGGGGAAAATATTATAGTTACCTACATATTAGTCTTTCAACTTTGAAATAAAAATACCACTAAGCCTTGTTGCTATTAGTGCTATAGTAGGTATATACTATAATGCTAGTTCATTTTTATCAAACTTATTAGTGCAGCCCACTTCATTAGACACAAGTAGATTTATCTAAGAATAGGTGACTTGACTAAAATGTTGTTTTACACACTAAAACCGAGTTACGTACACTGTCTCAAACAAAGCTTTCTGAAAACTCACCAGTACCTTGGAGAGAACAAGAGATAAGAACATAGTACTTTCCCCACTTTCAAGTAGTAAAAATATAATTGTCTTCTGCACTCGATATTCGACTCTAGACTTTCGTAACAAGGTCGAGTTTAGAAAATTACAGATTAAGTTTCTTAAAGTAGGTTAAGAGAATTAGTGAAGGTATATCGTAGTTTATATCCATAGCGATTCTACAGAACTTTATGTTTAATTTTTATTTTACTTTGTAGGCCGAAAAAAGGAACTGTTGCTAATGGTTTTTAGCATTATAGCTTAGGATGATACACAATACTTTTACTAATCGTAAATTCCATTCTTTTTTTTAATTTCTCTTTAGCCTGTCACAGCAGAGGTATTTAGATTATTTAACTATTTTTAAATAAACTTTGCACTGTATTGTCAATTGCATTTTATTATATAGTTATGATTGCAGGAGTCATATAAATCCCTACTAATATAATAAATGCGTAAGTAACTCTCTCTGTCTGTCTCTTCTTCATGCTTAAACCACTGAACCGATTTGGATGAAATTTGGACAAAGATAGTTTGAGACCCAAAAAAGGACATAGGATAGCTTTTATCCCGGAAATCCCACAGGAACGGGAACTACACGGGTAAAACGGGAGGAAGCCGCAGGGGACAGCTAGGATTATATACATTTGTCGCTATTTGTAGCATAAGAAATTTTAAATTCCCTTTTTTCTCCATCACAATCGCGCTTGCTTTTGAGCCCAGGGGTGAGCCTCCACATATATTATGTATGTAGCGGTATAGTTTAGAGATCACGGCAGTTATGTTAAAAGGTTTAACTCCCTTCGGGAACAAACATCTGTTAACTCTAATCTCTTCTCCCTTACCGTTTGATCTATCGCTAGGGTACCCCATCCCATAAGAAATCGTTCATGCGTTTATCAATAAGAGGTTTATCTAGAGATGGGATAGTTCGGAGATTAAAAGGAAAGACTGGCGAATGAAAGGTGGTGGGTTGGAATCCCACATCACAATTTTAGTCGACCTATGTCCACTGCCGGACATAGGCCACCCCGAAAAGTCTTGTCGCTACATTGTCCGATCCTGTGCGTCTCACAAACAGTGGTTCCCCGCGACCTTTATCTGGTCACGGTCCACCCTATCTAAAGTTCACCACTTATAATGGTCCCATCAACCATTATTCCGCAAGCAATGTGCTCTGCCCACTGCCACCTAAGTTTATCGATTTTTCCGCCTATGTGGGTAACGTTGGTTCTCCTGCGGTTAATTTCATTTCTGATTAGATCATGCAAGGAAACTAAAAAAAAACCCTCTCCATTTCACATGTTGCAGTACATTGCACATTTATTTGTCATCATTATCATATTCTTATAACCGTTGGACTTAATCCTCTCTGATCACACGCTTTTCACCTTGATTCTAAGCCACAAATTATCCAGGAAAGAGGTATTTGATACCCCGAGAGCATCGTCGCTCTAGCATTCTATCCAACCTTTGCCTCGTTAATTTGACTTAATCTCTAATTTAGTTTAATCACCTCTTACTGTACTGCTCTGTAGGGAAATAATGAAATAGCAAAAAAGTCAAGTACCTACTCCAAAAATCACATATGAAGCTGGTTTATAAATAAGAATTTCATGAAGATTAGAAAAAAAAAGGTTACGACACAACGTTACTTTTTACAACAAACATAGTAAAGTCGAAAACATTGTTATTATATTACGCTGTAGGAGAAAAAATACAGGATAATAAAAATGTAGGTCTCGAAAGCAACGTTTAGCGTCACCAGCAGTTTGGGAAGTGCCTCATTACGCTAGAAATGAATTGGGATTATACTCGACTACTCGTGTTCCAAACTGGGTAGACAGTTCCGTTGCTACAATCAGCTACGTCACCATTAATGATGCCTTTCTTGGATTAAACATTTTACTACATACAAAATGCAGCATTATTTGCGAAAATATCATCGTTCGAGTACACAGTATGAGTAATTTCTGATGCCCTTCTAATATAGAATCTTTCTAATTTGCCAATTGTTTTTAACTGCTAAGCAAACGGAGGCCTTTTCCAGCCTTTTTTGTGTCTCTTTGCGAGCAGACCATAGATCGTATTCCTGGTGGTTCGGATTTTGAACCATGTGAAGAACATAATACTGCACCCAAATACTCATTTCACTGGTTTTATATGTATTTATTAGTCAGTTAAAATTGCTTTGCGATCGCCAGTGAAAATGTTTCCATGATGGACTGGGTTCAGTCCTCACATCTTAACCCACTTGTTAGGTGCTACCGGAGTTTGAACCGACGGTTCAGCTTTTTAACTCCAACATTCAAACTGAATCTCAAGGGCACAGCAGCAGCACGGCTAAAGCTAACCGCTAGCGCGCTAACTATGCGCCGCCGCCGGCCGCGAGGTGCAATCTTGCAATCCGACGTTGTTTTGTCGGCGATTCTGTGTCGGCCTCGGCGCGCTGTAAACACGTGGTTGGCTCGTATAAAGCGCGGTGACTGCCAGCCGTTGGCTTTTTCAAATGGACATTATTTAATACATTTGCTCAAAATTGCATGAAGGTACCCCCGTTTTAATTTTGACTTATTAGAAGTCAAAATTAAAACGGGGGTACCTTCAGTTCCGGGGGAGTTCGGAACGAGGGTCCATCCAAGATTGATTGGTTGCGGTAAGATATGCGCTGACTGTGATAAGCCACTGCAAAGCATATTCCGTCTATCTGCTCACTCGTATCTCATCTGAAGCTTTGTAGAATTAATGTAACAATACTTAAAAGAAATTGATAAAGTTTATGAGCAGATATTCTTAGTAATATAGTATGTCACCAAGAGGACCTCCTGGCTAAATAATAAGAATCGTAAGGGCCGGCACGCATATGGCGGAGCGGAACGCATGGCATGCCCGCGAAGTTCTCTAAACGCGTGACAAATCACGTGATTTTTTACCCGAGAATGCGCGCGGATGCACAAGTATGCGCGAGTATGCGCTAGACTGCGTCCAGGGTCGATTCATAAGGTCAAGAAACGCTTCTCGAAGTCGGTTCGTGGTCGGCTATTGGCAATCCATTATATTCCGAGTCTCCTCGATGCTTAGGTAAGCACGTTAAGCTGTAGGCCCTGGGCTGACATTAGCAGTAATCTTAACAGTCGTCATTGGTTTTTACAAGCCAGAAAGTTACACCAGTCTTGCCAAAGGGTACTGAGTTGTGGAGGTAAAACAAACAGTCACTCTATGTAAAATACTGATTAGCAGCTGCTGCTGCTGATTCAGCTGAATCTGGTTAGACTGCAAGGCAACCACAACATAGTTGGATAAGATTTGGCAGAAGAATGACAGCGCGTGCGAGACCGGAGACACAATAATAGATATAATAGATAGTTATTAGTTAGATAGTTCACATCCTTCGTGACCTAATACTTTTGTACATGATGTACCAGTACCAATACCAAACGAAGGCCTTCCTTAACATAAACAACTACGAGAGGAGGATAGACGTACCAATACTATAGATAAAGGCTATCTATTAAAACAAAGAGTATGGTGTCACTTTTGGGGGAGCAACTAGAAAATTGAAAAAAAGTTTTTGAAACCGTACTGTGTGACATATCAAATGAAAGGCCATAATTTTGATGGTTTTAAGTATGATTTTTGTAATATGTTTAATGAATGACTCCGTAACTAATAAGCCTATAATTTTGCAAAATGCAGATTATATTTCTTTAATAGATACGCTGTGTTTAAAATATTCTATAAAATAATAAACACTCATATTACACAAGTGAAAGTAGCTGTGTCTGTCTCTTAATGAACTCCAAAGGGCTGTAGGTGAAACTTACCACAGGGCTCAACTATACCATGTCTTGGATTGTTTTATCCAGGTAGTATGCTCCCTTGGGATAGCTCCTAACTTTGACACGAGTGAAGTCGCTTGTAGAAGCTACTAAAGAAGTTTAAAGGTACTTTTTAAAGTTTTATTCCGAAGGATTGATCTTAATAAAGAAGTTAAATAAAACTTACATCTGCGACATACATACGAAACCATGTGCTTATATTTTCGCATGTAGCCTTCAAACCGAGCATCTATTCATTTAGCCATAGCGAAAAAGGGGTGAATGTTTTTTTTTATTAACAAGCAATTCTTGCTAAAATGGTATCTTATCACTTATTTTGCTGTGCAAGAAAAAGTATTTGATTAGCAAGCGACTTCATTTTTTTTTTGCCTGCTTAAACTAAATATTTCATAAATATGCAAATACCTACTACTTATTCCGAATCGCACTTCTTATGAACTAAGGTTCTTTAAAATTAAGAATGTTCCATTTAGAGGTTCATAAAATATCTTATTAGATTACCGGATTTTCTCCTAAAACCTGATTTAAATTCACGTCGCTTACCCATGAGACAACAACGTAACATGCAAATACTTTCGGAGAAATTTTATAAAAAAAATATCTAAAATTAAGCTGGGACTCTCGGAAATATTAATTTCCGGCGACTTATAAATACCGCCGCAAACCATTTCTTTAACAAAAAATATGGTGACCCCAAAAATAAATCGTGGGATTTATCCTGTCATTAATCCTCTATCTTGAGGCCGCTGTAACAATTGATTACGTCACGGAGAGATCATCTCTCGCTTTCTCCCTCTTGGACGAATGTCGTCATTTGTCTTTAAGATTTTTACCTTAATTTTCTTTTTTTTTTAAGTCGCAGCTTAAAATGGCATTTGAAATTAGAACGGATTATGGAGTCCGTTGTGAATGATCCTTGTGGTTTTGAGTGTCTGAAAGAACCAATTTCCTCAAAATAGAGTTCAGGTATTTGTTGGCTGCCCGTATTATGTCAGTAGGAATAATAAAACTATACCACAAATTTCATATAGTAATGGAGATCTTTATTGACACTGATATAGGTTATTTTGTGATGAGGTTTTTCCCCATTTCTATTACACATAAGTTCATAGTACCTTCATCATTATCTGAATAGAAATTCTACCTGCATAATACATCATATCTCCGTTCTTTTCACCAGGTTCTGAGGCACCCATAGTCACGGGTTTAGGTATCGCCCCAAGTATTGACAAGTTATTATCTCATTCATTAGGACCATCGTATTAGGCAGGTTCCCGTTTTCCTTATCTGTCCACATGATTTGTGAGAATGGATAGCAATTTGTAGCAGTAGTATTTCGCAGAAATTACGAAAAGCTCGGATGGAATATCAGTATAAATAAATAATATCCTTGGACATTTCACACAACGCCATATAGTCCCAAGCTAAGCAACCTAATGCTTGTGTTATGGTAACGAGATGGCTGATAAACTACTTATATACATTTTTTTTTTTTGTAAATACTTAGTATAGAAAAACACCCAGACTCGGAACAAATACTTGTAGGTCGTACAAATATTTCTACCGTGCGGGAATCGAACCCGCGACATGCTGTGCAGCAGTCAATCGCTCAACCACTGCGCCAACCGTGTCGTCAGTATATACCTAAGTTAACAAAACAGTTGCCTACTTAATATAACTGACTGTAAAATTAGAGATAACAAAAATATGGTAAAAATCTTAAAAACAATAGAAAATCCAACAAGTGTCAAATTCACAAAACTTTAGTCGAAATTTAAAAACAAGTTTCGACATTAGAGACGAGAATAAGCTCCCTTTTAAACAGTTTCCGTAGCAAAGGAATTTACTGTACAGCCTTTACGTGAGTTTGTAACTAAAATATTCCATTTCATAGTCAAGAGCATCAGAGTTATGCCTTTCGTTTACAGACGGTTAACTAACAAAATCGCACGAAAACTCCAGAACAAAGTTTAAATAAAATTAGCCTAGAATATTTAGCGCTAAAATGCTGGGTTCACATATTTCCATTGCTGGTAATAAGAGAAGAGCCTCAGTTGCTCAAAACAACGCCATTTGTAAGTTAAAGGGAGGATTTAGTTTCTTTAAAACTGAAACGGTAGGTAATAAGGAGAGGTGGTAGAAAATACGTGTAGAAAATTCGTTTTACTTAAGGGTGATAGAATAACCCATACATGCTTTATTTTATGTAGATATATTACACCCACCTTAACTTAGCAACGTTTGTAACATTCAGGAAATGATTGACACATAGATCAATTTTAAGACAGATATGTGCATTTTAAAATAATAAAATAGATAGCTGGAATTTGACAATATAATATCTTCGTAAGTAGTTAAAATTTGCCGTTTAGTTTTTTAGTTCACATTAAAACGATTTTTTCATGTAAGTGTAGCTTTACGAAAAAAGTGATGACAAGGCATATTACTGAAATAATGTCTTTTATTAAAGTAAGTTTCGTCACTCAAATACGATTCTAAATCTAAACATCTCCGAGTACAATTTTGCCGCCTAAACAGAACATTCCACGTTTCCCAGCGGCGCGGCGTGGCGCGGTATTTATTTTGCTTATCTAATCGTGACGGGGCACTACAGCTGTGATTATATCATTATTTACTCTTCGATCACTCCATCTACGAATATTTGAATTATTCACGGTTTAGGTACAGTGATTAGATATCATTAGAGGCTCATCATCGCCACTGACAAGCTTGTCACACCCACTGCTGAGAGTTAGCCACCAATTCTTGGTGATTTTTGTCGTTATATAAATCAATGTAGCTCATTAAGAAATCAATATGTCTGTAGATTTATTCACTACATTTTATTAAACAAAGTCCTCGACTGCGTCTGTCTGTCTGTTCGCGATAAACTAAAAAACTACTGCACTGATTTTCATGTTGTTTTCACCAATGAATAGAGTGGTTCTCGAGGAAGGTTTTAGTATATAATTTGGTCGCGATAACCGACATCCACGTGGGTGAAGCAGCGGGCATCAGCTATTGAAAAAGTAAAACATTCATGAAATATATGCAGGTTCACCCCTTTTGTTCAGAAAAACAATGAAATAGAACATAATGAACAATTTCTATAGTTTTACACATGTCGGGATCTAATTGAAGAGCCATACCTTAAGTCATAATACTATTCATGGGCGAAGAACAATTGAACTATGTTGCAAATTTTTTTTTTATTTACATCCACTTTAACAGCTAGGTATAAAACGGCAACAAAAACGAAACCTTTTCTGTCGTGTTTCACCCTGAAGCTTATATCTAACCACATTTGGTCCAAATCTGACTATTTTTATCCAACACATTTATAAAGTTTATCTCCAAGGGACGCTCTGTTGCCTTGAAAGTTAAAATGTAACAAAACTTTAGCATTTATTGTATTAGGAACAATGTCTCAAACTTTTTTTTCTCTTATTAAAAATGACAGCACGATTTCTATGAAATACTGCGGAATTCTATGAATGTTTTTGTGGGATCGCTTTTTAAACATTGACTACCTACTTTTCTGTAACCTAAGCGTTGTAGATAATATGGAGTATTCTATTCTATTACTACTATAATTCGGTCGTGTATTTATAAAATACCTCCCTTAATAATCCTTAATGGTATGTAGTCTATTATTATATTTAGTAAATACCTAACGCAGACTTTTCTCTGACATCAAAATGTACAGGAAAAAATAGGACGAGTTGATATTAAAAGTATTTCACGTAAATTGTGGATTTACATAATATTACTCTATAAGCATTAGGAAATAGAACATTGCCACATCAAAAAAAAAACCTATTTGGGCCACATGAAACTGCCGAATTTCATCATTGGATTAACTAAATTGCTGTTTTCATTTACTGAACATAGCCTAGTATTGTAATTTATGTGCATGAATAAAATGAGAAACTTTTGCCCATACATTTATTATTTGTTGTCATGCCACATTCCACAACAAAGTCCATTAATAATTCAGTGTTACAAAATTAACAATTTGATGAGCCATAACAGGCTCATATTTTGCCTTTAAGCAGGTGCCAACTTATAAAAAAATAGGACTTAGAAAAAATATTTTTTTTTTGAAATCCGAAGAATAAATATTTCAGCAGCTTTTGTGTAGCAAAACGTATCAAACAGAAATATTTATCTTCAAATCAAAGTTATCAGGTGATTTAAAAACGGGCAATTAAAGACTACGTTAAAGTATTTGGAATCGTATCACGCTATTTAGGTAAAACCAGGTCACTGAGAGGATTTCTTTATCCTTCGTGTTCCGGGCAATGCGCTAAAGCTATTTCATTTTATCTAGACTTTAAATCTAAACGTTAGTACCGCGTCTAGCATTACCTAGAACTAACTACTTGAAATTTTGCTTGAACCGTTTATGAACACGAAGGGAACTTATTAATTGAAAACGTATTTCAATGCATGGCAAAAAGTGATTTAGAACCTTAGGGTTTTCAGTCTTTGAAATCATTCTAACAAATTGTCAGAAGTAGGTAATACAAATTGTCATAAGTCCTGAAATATGTTCCCAAATTAAAACCCAACTATAACGAATCTTTTCATAAGAAATGAAGGCATAATCCCTACTCCAAACAGTTCATTAATAACGTCCGTACAATAAGCTTTTCTTGGTCCTCGCAGAAATGAAAGAAAAACAACGCAAGATAGATCACTTGTCCGCAGCATCCCATCCACACTTACCTCCCCGTGATTAATGAAGCCATGTCTATGCGCCAGTTCGTGGGCTCTCTCTGGCCCACCGGGCACAAATACTGCAAACTGGTGATGGTACAGAGGCACACAGACGTCCAACACTGTCAGTACCACGACCACGTAAGCTAACATCGCGCAAGCCGCGCATCGCACGCTACTACCTAACTAAACCCCGAACCACCAACCGAATCATTATAAGTCTCAACACTCGCGAAATTTTATTTTTATTAGTTCGAGTGACGTCCGTTCTATACGACGTCTCCGCGAAGACTGGCTCCGTGTGACTGGAGTTCTTTCGGTCTGTTTTTGCTGGACGCATGCGCGAAAGTTGGCGCCCTTTCTTAGTCCACTCTACCCGAACGTATTGTGTGTAGCGTCAATTGTCTTGAATAACTAATTGGTTTGCATCGATGTGCGTACTTTAACGAGATAAGTGATTAAACTTTTCTCTGAGAGTAATTAAATATTTAACATTCCTCTTTAGAAATCCAAATCTGGTTTATCTTGCATTCTTTGATAACAAGATCAGAATCTCATGTTATCTTCATTAAAAAGTACCGAGTGCTATGTTCTCTGAGAAGACTTGCCGCTATAAACTGAAAGTCTCACATCACACTGAATTACACTCAGCGAAGTGGTGGCATAACTTGACGTAGGACAACAATGTTGCACAATTACATAGTACTAGCACAGTTGCGGTATTTGGAGAGAACCTACAAGTACTATTAAACTCTGAAGTGGTATAGTAAACTGAGTCAACTCAAGTTTCACTGCATGTAACAGTATGTTTTGCCAGCACATTATGTCCACTTATATAATTTTGGTTTGGACCTAGCCCAATGCGTAGGGCGTTACCAGCCTTTTGAGCGATTAGTCATGAGTTCGATGCCCGCCTGACTTGTTGCGGTTCACATGAACACCTTTCTCGAATAATATTCTAACATTGGGTTTCTAATGGTAACTAGTTAAAATATAATTCTCTATAGGAAAGCCTGATTTACAGGATTAACTACAGGAAATAGCCTTGTTAAAAATTTAAAAACGTGAAATATTGTCACAATGTCAGTAGCAACGTAACCAAACAAAAATACTGCAACACTTGTGCGAATATGTAGCCATAACATTATTGTTGCAAGTTGTAACAACAGTCTTCAAGACTTGACTCTACTTGCAACTTGTCGGTGTCTCGATATGCAAGTCTTTGTGAAACCAGTGCGGGATAGGAAACTTATACAAATACGACTTGAATAGAAGTGCAATATTAGACTTGTATGAAATCGAAGTTAGATAGAAATACTGCTCGTCGATAGCTTGTACGTTATTATTAATAACTAGCTTCTGCCAGCGGCTTCGCCCGCGTGATCCCTAGGGAACATGTTCCCGGGATTAAAAGTAGCTTATGTGCTATTCCAGACTATAATCTATCTTTTTTCTAAATTTCATTAAGATCCGTTAAGCCGTTCTGGCGTGATTGAGTAACAAACAACTAAACTTTCACATTTTTTCTGTTGATTGTAGCGTGATGAAAAGTATACTATAACCAGCTCAAGAGTATGAAAAATAATTATACAAAGTTTCGTTAAAATCCGTCGAGTAGTTTTTGTTTCTATAACGGTTATACAGACAGACAGACAGACAGACAGACAGACAGACAGACAGACAAAAATTTTACTGATTGCATTTTTGGCACCAGTATCGATCCCTAATCACCCCCTGATAGTTATTTTGGAAATATATTTCATGTACAGAATTGACCTCTCTACAGATTTATTATAAGTATAGATATAGATAGATATAGATTTGTTTATGATAAACTAGCTGACCCGCGCAACTTCGTTTGCGTCACATTTTCCATTAATGCTCCGCTCCTATTTATCTTAGCGTAATGATATATAGCCTATAGCCTTTCTCGATAAATGGGCTATCTTACACTGAAAGAATTTTTCAAATCCGACCAGTAGTTCCTGAGATTAGCGCGTTCAACCAAACAAACAAATAAACAAACAAACTTTCTGCTTTATAATATTAGTAAGTATAGATAATAAGTTTGGAAATCTTGTATCTAAAAACGTTCAAATTCAAGTCGCAAATATAATCTTAGTCATTAAATGTCAATGTAATTGTTTTGCATTATTCTTGACTCTCGTTTCTGAATTAATTAAAATTACCCTTCCCAATAACCAAGTGACATCTTCTATCCTTAAATTTTATTGCAACTGCAGCTTATTTTTAAAATTAATAAGTAACACATGTGTATAATATATGGTAGTGGTTTATTTCCCATTAAATAAAATAAAACACCTTTTTTTCTAGTTATGATCCAGTTCTCGACTGTGATTTCGCCTGATGAAGCCCATGATATCCTCGTTCACTCTAGCACTCGAGCTGACGTGTAATAGGAGATGGGAACCAGGGACAACGCGCGATGGCTATGAATTCCATAAATAACTTGAATACCCCAAAACGGGAGTGATTATCCGTAAATGAGGAATGTTGTACAATTCGATAATACTACACTCACATTTTGATATCCACACACAAAACAATCACTATATTCACTCGATCACGCCGACTCTCCCAACGCTAAATTCCCCGATATTTGACATAGAAGGTATGTAAAGTGTGCCAGTTAGATGGGTTATTCTGTGTGTGATGTCATAACTGATCTACTTTACGACGGATGATAAATTCTACAAGCCTTTGAAGCGTTCACAACTTATCGTCTGACAAAGTTTTAGTGTTGCTGATATTGGATTTTGAAAGAAAGGAATAAATAGAACAGTGATTTATTTTTGTGATCGGTTTGCTCTTGACTCTAGTCTAGGTCAGAGATAACAGAGACAAAGTCTACGATGGAGCGAGCTTACCCAGAAGGAGCCTGTTCAATCTAACTTTGAAGAGATTAAGGTTGTAAGGGTTCGGAAACACAGACGCAGGGGTTCCACTTCTTTCCGCCGTGGTAGACGCCGCGGACGTCGGGGGCCTCCTGGTGACCTCCGGCCACCGTAGGCGCGGGCCTGTGGATGGCGAGCTATGGGTGACTCGCCGTCCGTCCGTCTAGTGACGACAAGCAGTGTCGACGGCGCGTTAGTGTTCCACGCGCGCCTCAAAGAGAGTCAGCAACACAGAGGGGCCCGAAAGGGCCGACGCCTGCCGGAGTCGCGGGATTATTCGCAAGAGACACCGTGGCTCCGGAACACAAAGGACAATGAAGGAACATGGATGGGTTTTAGTCAGTAGAAGTCTGACACTCCCTCCCGCTACACCCAGAGCGGGAGGAGTCATCGGATGATTTCCCATCCCTAAAAAAAAAAAAGGGGTTCCACTTCTTTGCTGTGCGCATTATAAAAGACTGAACCAACCGCTTAGATTATTATATGGAGAAGTCTGAAGCTACTTGAAGTTATTACCTACTAGAGGCCGCCCGCGACTTCCCCGCGTATAAATTCTCGATATTCCCGTGTAAATCCCGATCCCTCGGGAACTCCGGGATAAAGCCTATGTGTTATTCTGCGTCTTCAGCTACCTACATACCAAATTTCATCGTAATCGGTTCAGTAGTATTTGCGTGAAAGAGTAACAAACATCCATACATACTCACAAACTTTCGCATTTATAACATTAAGTAGGATTCTACGCAGACCAAGTCGCGTGCACTTGATTCTGACATCTGATTTAAATTAAAGCTTATTGTCGTCCTAATGCAGTTAGAAATATATTATTACTAGCTGACCGGGCAAACGACCGATTCTCAGACATAATGAATGTACGTAAAAAAAAATCATGAAAACCTTTCAAGCCCTTTCGGAGGAGTTCGATAACAAACACCGTGTCACGAGATTTTTATATATTAGAAGATATAGTGGAAGTACTACTCTATTCCATTATAAGTTGAAGGGTACCTTTGGATTTTGAGGTTCATGTACTGTAAAGAAAAGAACAACTTACTATGTAGTGCACTAATTGCAGAAAACGTTATTCAGTTAACACAATATTGGTATTCTAATTGCCTAAGAAAAAGCAAAAATCATTTTCAATTGCATTTTACGTTAGAGCCAGGTGCTATAACGTAAAAGTGTCCACTTACTGTATATAATATCTCAAACATTGTGTTAAGTCAATAGTTCCATTATCACAAAGAACATACTACGTCATCAGTGTCCCAACAGATGGCGCTAGCGGCATATAATGGCCTTTTGGAAAAATATTAAATTACGCTCGCAATTAAGAAGCCCGCGATCTGTGAGCGACACACTTTGAATAACAATGTCGTAGGGATACCTCGGAAACAATTATAAGACTAACATTAAGCTGTGGCTTTGGTCGTGACGTGTTCGCAATTCTGCTTTACATCTTATCAATTTATTTAACACTACACACAACTGCACAGAAGTGGACTTATGCCATAGGCATTTTCTAGCATCATCGTAAACATCGTGACAGAATAAATGACAAAAAAAATAAGTTGTAGTTGTTCTTCAAACCTTTTTTAAAACATTCGTGTGTACCTATTGGTTTTGTTCAGATACATTACCTATTGAAATACATTTTTTGCGCAAAATAATGTAATAACAACGCAAAATATACAGTAGTACGCACCAATGTCGTAAATAGAAAAATGAGATTGCTATTGGTTCTAAATTAGGTCATTTTGTTTGTGCATAAGACGCAATATTCAAATGAGAGCGTCGTACGTCTCGCACATTCTGTAATACGTTGTATTTAAGAATGGGTTCTTAAGGACGACCCTTGAGTTCTGCTAACGTGTGTATGAAATGCATTGGAGGAGCCTTCACAACGATTTAGTCAGCTTGCCTGGCTTGCTGACTGGATAATCGACTTGAAACGGTAAAAGCTGCTACTATAAAACAGTATATAGACCTTTACTGTAGAAAAAATCATAAGCATAATGTTATGCTAATAAAACTTTGAATCATGTTCTCTTTACTGAGACACAGGCTTCCTTTCTGTTTGAAGATAAGCTTACTATATCACGCGGGCCCAACACTTATTGAAAGAAATAACATAATTATCTTCGAATTATTAGTGCTGGTTTTGCTAGTTACCTGAATATATTATTTTACTTAACCGTATTAAGAGCATATGTGATTAATTAAATATTTATAGAAACTAAATTAACAATTGGATTTGAATTGAAAAAAAAAAAAACATCCAAATGAAAATACTTTATCAGTCTATTATATTATCGATCTACAAGCAATCCATTTCCCTCCAAGATTTAATCTAGTAACACAAAGGCAACCGAAGAGTTATTAGTAACTTATTTGACACGCAAGTAGAGTAAAACGAGTCCCGAGCCCACAAAGACAGATAATATTATTCTTAGTTAGAACGATGACTCGGCGTATTTACAACTAGTGTCCCAAATTATTTACAATATAATAAACATTGGATGATACTTGGGAGTATTTTATAAAAGCAATTAAGGGAATTATAACTTGTATAAACCACGTTAGACTCACTAGACCAGGTATATTGAACCACAGTAGGTCAATGGCCTCCTTCTCCTTGTTTACGTCTGCGAGTGAGAACTGGTAGGAGTCAAACTTCAATTCTAACATTGGTCTGCCGCAAGGACATCTAGTGTTTAATGGGAACTAATCGGCATACGTTAGGAGTTTTATTAGGTCTTACAACGAGACTATCTTTCAAAAACAAGTCACTATTATTTCACATAGATCCACGTCATAAATACAACTTGTCTGTACCGAGTGCTATGAAGAAGCCGAGTAGGTAACTAAGAGTGGTTCTTTCAACCTTTTACTTTTTCCTACTTAAAAATACGCTATGGAAATGTTACATGATAAGTCACACGATGTGGATTTATTAGACATAGTTGTGTATGGAACGATGTGGATCTGTGCCTAATCCACATCGTGTTTAATTTTGTTTTACTCCAGTCGAGTCAATCACGATAACAACAGAAAAAAACGCCCGATTAATGTACATATAATTATGTGTAATATAACAAAAAAAATCTGTCAATTAGATTGACTCAATCTATACTGCCAACTGGCGCACTTATGATTATAGCACACATATCAACTCGTAAAGGCCATGTCACCGTATCAACTCGAGCCTTGCAATATTAATTGTATGAAACTCCCTACTGCAACGCACACTAGTCGCAATCGTAACGTAATTGCCTCGAATCAGGATCACTAATCAGCACACACTCCGAAGCAAACAACAGTTTAAAATTTTATTTGAATGAATGAAAATATTTCATGTTTTAAATTCGACAACGTGTTTAGTTTTTGTAGTGCATTCGAGCCAAAGTAACTATAACACTACTCTACTTTTTAAGCCTGGCAGTGTCATTGTTCGTTCAATGAATGGTACCAGTGAGATTTCACGAAATTCTGACGACCGACTGTCGCGTGTCGGTTTAAATCCATAGCGATGCAGACTTACGCGCAGATGTTGTGCAATTATTTCGGACGAGTAAGTACATAACTGAGCTAAAAATGTGATTGTGTTTTACAAGTTCCACCTTCAAATTGGTTACTTGCATCATTCTTTAGATTCTACTTTAGTTTTAGCTTTTTTCTTTCATAGCAACTCAGTCGACTCCGACTATGGCCTCAGCCGAATCTGCCAGTGTCGCATAATTGTTTATTCTAATGCGATAGATTAACTGTCATCACAGACCAGAGGGGCAATTCCACTATTTATTGTTGCTTAAAAATTGTCCAAATGGCTCCTGCCTATTAATAGGAATGATGATGATGATGAATCCAAATGAAGCTCAAAATTGAAATAATGTTAGGTTGTTTCGCCCCTTTCGATTTCCCACAGACCAACTATACATGGCATGTAAGGTCCTAACAGTACGCCAACTATTTGTTTTGCAGGTAATTTTGCTCCAACATACTAACCTTTATTTTAACCCATTACCATCAGATAGAAGAAGAAAAGATTTGGTATGCACTAACTTTCGAACTAAACATGCTTATGCTCAGCGATTCTACTTATTTTTAGGACCCTACTTGTATAATCAGTTTAACAGAATACTAAAGATCTATAGTCTAAGTTATAATAGGTGTAATTTACTAGTTCAGGAATATTTAGCAAAACAGAATTATGCAGACACGGAAAAACTTCTAGAAATTGTAAAATAATGCCTCTTTTCTAATGTAATTAACTTTAATTAATTATTAAGTCTCCACTTTATTGGCTACAATATTGTTCGTAAATTTGTTTAAATATAATATCATACTTAATCTAGTTTAAAATAATATTACTCAACATGTTACTTTTAAGTCATTGAAAATATTGTCTTCTTTTCTTTTATTATTTTGCATCCATTTCATTTTGTTTTTCATTTAAATGTTTGATCTAAATAGATGGCCTGAAACACAGGTTTTTTTTATTAACCTAGATCAGGCAGGTCTACATTACAGGTAGAACTAAAAACATTCTCAATTGTAATTCATGTAAATCACAATTGTACTAACTTTTTACTTGAATAAATTATTATTATTATTATTATTACTTAAAATAATAAATCAATCAAGGAAAACTTATAAACACACAAGAATTCCACGTACCCTTGAATAATATTATTTACATAAACTCTCGTAATAACATTCACTTCAAAGAACCCCTGGATCCGGCCCATTGAACAACACATTAAAAACCTAATAGATACGTCTATTACCGCTCACAGTAGAACAAAGTTTCCTTAGTTTACTTTAGCAGTCTTTTTAAAACATGACTTTTAAAGCGCTGGTGAGTTCAAAACTCCAAGTCGGGGTATTCAATTGGAAGTGGGCAGAGAAATTCAAATGCCTTATTTGTTCTACGAACTTGCCAACTTAAAGTACGCGGTATGAAGTTGTTCTAGGAACTACCAGAGAGTGGAGGTATTCTCGGCAGAGGGAAACGAATAAACACGTTTAGTTGTTGCCAGTTCGCAGTTCTCTGCGCTGTATTGCTTTTCAATTATTTTCGCGGGATCAGCTGAATTTCGGGAATATCGTCAGTTCGCTGGCTCGCGTGGAGTTTGTATTAGAAAACAGTGCTCGACTCGTAACGTACGTCTATCACGCCAATAGTTTGAATTGAGATGTGCTGCTGTGAACTTCAGTTAGATATTGAATAAAATTAAACATTGCTTAACTATTAACGAGATAAAAACACTAACGAAGGCGTTACTTAGATTTTAAAATCAGTATTATTTTATATAACAATTCAGCCACAGGTTATTCTATTTATACAGGGAAAGTATATAACACACAATTTTATTACTTTCGAGTATAAAAATACATTGCGGAGATAATTAATTATGACCTCCACATTTAAATGCTGTATAAAAATAGAATCAAATATGACCAATTTTATTGTATTTTTAGTTAATACAGGGTTTTTTATCTGTTAATAGCGAGAGTTAATATCACCAACATAATTATTTAACAATAACTAAATTATTACTGATGGGATTAGGCAAATCACAACTGCTTATAATTTGCTAATTAACTTTATTTAAAAGTATTGGTGGGAAAATACACGGTCACTACGATGCCACAGAGTAGAGAGAGTTTTTACAAAAAATAAAACTGTCAAAAAGAGTGAGCTGGTGTTGCAAGGCGCAAAGTTCAAAAATTATATTTAACACCCTACCTGAATTTAAGCCTAACTTAAGTGGAAATACTTATAATGCCTTACAATACTCAGTTAATAAACTGAAGACATCTATTTTTAAAAAAATATTAAGAAACATTTTTCTTATACATTAACAAAGAGAATCATATGAACACATTCCAAGTTTGGTTCTTAAAAATTTAAATTTATCTTTTGATAAAGCTTTTGTCAGTATGTCTGCATATTGATCATTACTCTTAACAAATTTTAATACAATAATCTTTTGATGGTATTTTTCTTTAATAAAGTGATATTTAATTTCAATGTGTTTACATCTTTTATGAAAGTTAATATTTTTAATGACACTAATAGCACTTTGATTGTCTAAGTAGAGACACATTGAGTCTTGTTTGTATTCATCAATATCACTTAAAATTGTTTGATCCACATTGTCTCTTTGGTAGCAGCACAAGCTGCCATGAATTCAGCCTCTGTTGTAGACAGAGCAACTGTTTGCTGTCTTTGACTGGACCATGTTACAGCCGCCCCATTCCTTACAAACACATAACCAGTGACTGAACGTCTCATGTCCAGATCATTTGCGTAGTTTGCATCGCTATAACCAATGACTTCAGCTGGTTGGTCAGTTTGTGTGTAGCACAGCCCATAGTCTTTTGTATCTTTCAAGTATTTGAAAATCCTCTTGACTGCATTCCAATGGGTTGTGTTATAACAATTAAGAAAACGACTCACCAGACTGACAGCAAACATTATATCTGGTCGACTCACAATGGCCAGGTGCATCAGGGAGCCAACTGCTTCTCTGTAGGGAATATATTTATCAGCTTCTCCATCCACTTTATGCAGCTTCATGTGAGGGTCTACTGGTACACTGTTGGAATTAGAGTCAGTCATGTTAAATTTGATTAACATTTGTTCTACATATTTGGTCTGATGTATAAATATACTTTTATCCAACTGTTCTATTTGCATTCCTACAAAATTTCTAGGTTCAGTTATTATTTTTATATCTAAAATGGTTTTCAGTTCTTCAGTTATTTCTTTTAGTGCATGATCATCTGATGAAAATAACAATCCATCATCAACATACAAGCACAAATAACAATTCTTTTTGTAGATTCTACAGATATATACGCATTGATCAGCATTGCTGTTAACAAAACCAAATTTCTTCAACACAGAGTCAAACTTACTGTTCCAGCATCGTGGAGCCTGTTTCAATCCATAGAGGGATTTATTTAGTTTACAAACCATATTTTCTGCATAGACTAAGCCTTCTGGTGGTGTCATAAATATGGTCTCTTCCAGTTCACCATAAAGAAATGCTGTTTTGACATCCAGTTGAATGATTTTTAAATTATTTTGTACAGCTACAGAAAGTAACAAGCGTATTGAATCATACCTCACCGTTGGTGCAAATGTTTCCTTATAGTCTATGCCCTTGGTTTAAGCATATCCTTTTGCACATAAGCGTGATTTATACCTTTGTCCTGTTTGTTCCTCCTTAATTCGAAACACCCATTTACACTGTATCACTTTGGCATTTACAGGTTTTTCAACTAATGTCCAGGTATTATTTTTCTGATGAGCATTCAGTTCCTCATCAATTGATTTAATCCATTTGTCTTTATCTATGGAGTTCACAGCTTCTTCATATGTCATGGGAACGTCTGCAGGGTAGTCTTCATGTTGACAGAGGTAAATTTTTCCTTTTGCATCTTCAATTCTGTTCTTTCTAGGTCTTAATGTTATGTTACTAACTGGAGGAGAATCTAAATTTATGTCTGGTATATACTCACTGTCTGAAGAAGATTTATTTTCACATACAGTATCATATGAACTTATACTGGAATCTACATCTTCTGTTTCAGTGGTATTATTTTCTATACTGTTACTATTATCATTTGTAGAATTCTTCTCTGACAGTTCTACCGGTACATAATCTCTTTTAACAGTAGATTCTAAAAATGTTGCATCCCTGCTTTTGATCACTTTTCTAGTTTTTGGAATCATGAATCTATATCCTTTGGTATGGTCACAATAACCGATGAAGATCATTTTCTGTGCCTTAGGGTCCCATTTCTTGCGTTTCTCTTGGGGTAAGTGTACCAACGCTTCACAACCAAATATGCGCATGTGTTTCACATTTGGTTTTTGTCTGGACCACATCTCTTCAGGTGTTTTAAATGATAGGGACTTGGTTGGCGAACGATTTATTACATAGGCAGCGGTATGTACTGCATCTGCCCATAGTTGTTTTGGCAAATTGGCATTAAGAAGCATACATTTTGCTCTTTCAATAAGACTTCTGTTCATACGTTCTGCAGTCCCATTTTGTTCAGGTGAATATGGTGTGGTTGTTTGGTGTATGATACCTGCACCTTTTAAGTATTCAGAGAAATTCTTGTTGACATATTCCAAGCCATTATCTGTCCGGAGAATTTTTATACGAGCATCAAGTTGATTTTCTACTTCATGTCTAAATTCTTTGAATTTTTCTAATGCTTCTGACTTGTTCCGAAGAAAATACACATAGATTTTCTTTGAGTAGTCATCAAGAAAGGTTATAAAATATTTGGCACCACCTAGTGTTTGTGTCTCCATAGGACCACATAAATCCGAGTGGACCAATTCAAGCAGACCCTTTGCTTTGTTTCCTTCGCTTTTAAAAGGAAGTCTTGTCTGTTTACCTTCTTTACAGGTGATACATGTCAGATTTTCTGAATTTGCTGAGAAAATTACATGTTCAGTGTTTTCAGACATTTTCTTTAAACTGTTAAAATTTAAGTGTCCCATTCGTTGGTGCCACAGGAAGGTATCTTGTTCATCAACATCGGACATGCATGCATAGCCTCCTCCGGGCATGTTTAGCCGGTACATGTTATTGATTATACTAGCTGTTGCTACTATCTGACCTTTGTTGTTCATAATAACACAGCCATTTTTGTCAAATCTTACTTGGCCTCCATTGCGAATAATCTGACTAACTGACAGTAAGTTAGTTGCAAGTTCTGGAACATATAATACATTTGTAAACAGTACCTTGTTTTCTTGACCTTTTTCATTGTAAGTATTTTCACTTGTCCTGAGCATTGCACTGATAATACTTTATTGTCTGCTACTCTGATATTCTTTATAGTTGAAGTAGTTTCATTCAGAAGCAAACTTTTATCTTTTACCATATGTGAGGATGCACCAGAGTCCACATACCAGGAATCACATTGTGTAGTTGTCGCTATGAATACAGCAGCGTATGATGAAGAACTACTTGATTTTTGTGATGGATCTTTAGTTTTGGATTTACATTCTGGGCTTTTGTGTCCATACTTATTGCAAGTATAACACCGTGGTCCTTTAGACAGCTTCTTATTATTTTTCTGAAACTTCTTGCTAACTGCGAATGCTTTGGTATCGTCTTCAGATAGCCTGACATCTTGTAATAATTTTGCTTTGACAGAGTCGGAAGTAATTTTCATGCCCGAGCTTTCTATAGCTATTATCATTGGTTGATATGATTCTGGCAGACCAGAGAGCAGCAGTGTTCCTAGCCACTCGTCGTCAACCTTAAAGCCAATGTTTCTGAGCTTATGAGCCGTGCCCATAATTTTGCTTACATATTGTTCTACATTTTTACATCCTGTTAGTGACGTATTACAGAGATCACGCAGCAGACCAACTCGGCGTGTCAGCCCAGAGTCGTCAAATGCTGAGGACAGTTTATTCCACACTTCTTTGGCAGTGCGAGCTTCTTGAATGTGCACATAATTTGTCGGATCGACTGAAAGGATAATCTTTGTCTTTGCCTTAGTGTCTCGTTTCGGATCTGATTCGGAGTCAGATTCTACACAGTCCCACAACTCTTCATGTTGTAGGTATGTTTGCATTGCAAACCGCCAAGTTGCGTAATTTTCACGTCCAGATAATTTTTCAATTAGTGCCATGTGATTATTTGCCATTTTGTATGAATTCACTTTGTTTATACACTTTCCAAAAGTTCAAATGAAAAAAAAAAACACGTTGCTGTTTTGAGGTTATGTTCATATAAAATGTCCTTTAGCACTGTTTCACTGAGATTTCGCACTGTCTTTAATTCTGAGCTTTCTGGGCCATAACCTGATGGGATTAGGCAAATCACAACTGCTTATAATTTGCTAATTAACTTTATTTAAAAGTATTGGTGGGAAAATACACGGTCACTACGATGCCACAGAGTAGAGAGTTTTTACAAAAAATAAAACTGTCAAAAAGAGTGAGCTGGTGTTGCAAGGCGCAAAGTTCAAAAATTATATTTAACAATTACAAATAGGTGCATGCATCCTTAAAAGCAAAGCGTATCATTTATGGTTGGTTGCACATGGTTTTATCTCTGCGTCATACAATATAGATTACTAGCTGTCCCCCGCGGCTTCACTCCCGTTTTACACGCATATTTACCGTTCCCGTAAGATTTCCGGGATAAAAACTATCCTATGTCCGTTTCCTGGTTTAAGCTACCTTTCCACTAATTTTTAGCCAAATCGGTTCAGCCGTTCTTGAGTTATAAATAGTATAACTAACACGACTTTCTTTTATATGTATAGATTACCTATTTTGGAACCAGTACCCACACAATAACTATACAGTATCACATTCCACCATGACAATATCACATAGCATTATACTCAGGAATCGAAATGAAATACTGAATTACAGGTGGAGTAGTAATAAGCTATTGAGGGCTATTGTTCAGAAAGTACTGAATGCTATTTTGCTTATTTTTTAGATCCACTGGCGAACAAGATTGATCGACCGTTTATCGGGCTATGGGCTGGCAGGCATGTGCGTGCACATCACGTAGCCAATTAGTGTTTTAATGTATTTTTAAGATATTGATTTTACTAACATAGGTTAAGTTCATATTAATTACACTATAAGGATCCCTTGGTCTGAAATATGTGTAATTTATTTGATTTTATATCTAATCGTTAAAAAAAAAACCTTGAAATATAATTATAATATTATAGTATAATCCGCAAAATGTGGCTATACTATAGGTATAGCTAGACTAGGTATGATTGGGCTGCAGCCATATGCGAACAAGTCTACCAATAAAGCACAACAAATGCAGGGTAATCAACTGTGTAATCAACAACCCTGTGGTGTGCTCTATGCCTCATAAATACTGTTAACCCATCAACACATCAACCCCGAATAGGGAATATGCATGAAAAAAGTATTTATGATTTGAACAGTTTATCTAAAAGTATTCGAAAATATAATACTAACTGTGAAATTGGAATCTAAATTGCTCGAAAAACGAACGAGATACAATTATTTTAAACAAATATATCTGTCCCTCTCGCGAAAACGCTGTTTTCTATGGCAGCTGTATAGTCATCGTGTTATTTGACGTCACATTACGTATCGGACTTCTCTTTCTAACTGTAGTCTTTGAAGCTTTATAACTTAATAAATGATGAAGGTATTTAAAAAATAATTTCATTATTGTTTACTAGAGCTAATAAGTATTTTATTTTGCTAATAAAAAAATTGCATGCATATTCCCTATTACTTGAACATCCCCGTGATATAATTGAACCGACAAAGTGCCATTGTTAACCCTATAATACGGTCTAAGTTTGACGACACGGTTGGCGCAGTGGTTGAGCGATTGACTGCTGCGCAGCATGTCGCGGGTTCGATTCCCGCACGGAAGAAATATTTTTACGACCTACACGTATTTGTTCCGAGTCTGGGTGTTTTTCTATCTATAATATGTATGTATTTACAAAAAAAAAATGTATATAAGTAGTTTATCAGCCATCTCGTTACCATAATACAAGCATTAGGTTGCTTAGCTTGGGACTATATGGCGTTGTGTGAAATGTCCAAGGATATTATTATATTATAATCAACAACCCTATGGTGTGCTCTATGCCTCATAAATACTGTTAACCCATCAACACATCAACCCCGAATTACTTGAACATCCCCGTGATATAATTGAACCGACAAAGTGCCATTGTTAACCCTATAATACGGTCTAAGCTAAATGAGACTATAATGGGCCAAGTTAACAATAGAAATAGCTCAATGGGCTTATAATGAATTGTTATAGAGCCTCGTTCGTAAGAAATCCCGTTGAATAAGGCACCTACGTCTTGAATGGGGAGATTTTATAGATCCGGTCTGGCTGTATTGTTAGTATGAATAGCAGTCATTATCGAAAGATATCCACTTCGTGAATTGTGTTTGAATAAAATTTTGTAAGCCATTGTTGGGTTGCAGTTTAATTTCGAGGTTTGGGATTACGTTGATAACGCTATACTAAGTCAGTTTGTCTCTTACAGTTTATTTGGGCGGGGAATTAAGGTATTCTTGTCTCTTACAGTTTATTTGAGCAGGGAATTAAGGTGTTCTTGAAATATTTACTTGTTTTCGTTTAATAACAAATCTTCATCAAACTTAGGAGAATAAATTTAGGTACTATAGTTTTAAGATATCAATAAATTGCAAATGAATATCTAGTAAGACTATTCCATTAATTCAAAACTTCTCATGAAATCTGACCGAAGAGTTGTATAATGAAGCGTCGTCCATTATGATTTTCACGGAAATAGACAACAGAAATGAAATGAACAACAAGAGATGCTAGAAACAGAACTGGTATTGAAATCAGGATCTAGTTCTGACGTCAATCAATTGACATTTCAATTAAGTTGTTGGAAACCTAACTGGCTTAATTGATAAAAAGGGGCCAATTCTAATAACTTTTCAGCAACGTTCGCATTGCATTGGGAAACTGTCAAAAAAACCTCAAATTTTGTAAATCTTGTTGGACACCACAGAAATTATATTACATTACTGCAGCGGCCAACAAAAGAGGCATTAATGGATGATCGTGTAAATGTGGGCTGAGGCGACGCCGAGGCACACATACGTAAGTCTAGTCTAGATTGTCAAAATAATGCTCAAATTCCCAAGCATGCTTGAGAAATAATCATTTTTGCAGCCATTATCCGTGTAGTTATGTAGCAAAAGTAGGTTATTTCAATAACTAGTCTTCTCCACTATACCTTTTGACGGAAAAAATACCTTCAATATTATGCCAACATACCTGTACAATCCAAATATACCTATTTCATTTAATGTGAATATACACAATATTTTATTATGTAACCTCAATACTGTGAACATGTTACAATAACCATTGTCTACGAAACATTAACATTATTCTACGGGTTGCTACAATGTGCTACGATGTGCTACGAGGTGCTACGAGGGGCTACGAAGTGCTACGAGGCTACGACACTTCGACGTAATGGTTATTTTGTATGATATTTAGGTGTAAGGGGACATGGATGTGGGTTACTTGCGATGATTATATCCTGGTAACGCTTGATTACATCTTCATCATAATTTCTTGCTCGTTTTTATTTGAATACGATTTAAATCAGTTATGAACAACATTCAAAATGAATACACAAACACACAAATTAAACTATTTAGTTTAATTTGTGTGTCTCATTCTAATAGAAATTGCCACGTAACTTCATTTTGTTTTTTCCACATTTAGGTCAGTCACCGTAGATATCTGTCCACGGTGACTAAACGCGCTAGGTCGCAGAAAATTTGACCATCTTGATTTTTGGGTGATCGTTAGCATAAATACCAGTAGTGTCCTCCCAATTTTACAACGTGGTGCTCAGAAAACTTCTTAATTTTCGGACATTTTTGAGAGTTAAGCTTAATTCTCCTAAACTGTGCGTTCTACGGAAAAAGTTAATATGGATACTTTTAAAGAAAACAAAATTTGCTACAATTTGACTGTAACGGTTACTCTGTAGGCAGCACTTCAAACATAGCTATTTTTTTCCAAAAACTTTGAAATTTCTGTTTTAGTTTTAAAGTCGGGGTAGGCTATATCCTTACATTGACATATTTTTTGGCATAAAATATCAAAGAACACTTTAATGACACGGTGACGTATTCATTACTCATGTATACTTTTCCGTCGTGAAGTTATAGGTACTCGTAACTCTTTGGGCACGTAGAGTAAATCTAGAGGATTTTTTTATTTCCCTACCCGCTCACTAATGTCTGCACACGCCATTGTAAGTGGTTTTACGGGCAAGGCGAATCAACATCGAGATATAATGATTTTCGGTGATGCCGAAAGCAGTTCATCTCTGTTGTGTATACTTTTTTCAAAACTTTTTCACGTTAAAAGACTCACTCTACACGAATAGAAGTAAGAGATGAAGTCCAGGTGAACAACAGCTGATTCAGACGGTTTAACTTTTTTTGTGCAGAAAACTAACTACAGTCAAAATCGATTTCATAGCCTTAAGGACTGTATCTTGGTGTTTAACGGTAGTTCGAAAGCACCGAGGGGTACCGCGTGACCCACGCGGTCCCCGCATGCTTCCACGTGTAAAGTTCGAATTATCGAACCTAGCGCCATAACATCAAATTTATTCAAACCGTCAACTGATTTAGTGTTGCTCACACACATCTATACTAATACTAATATAATATAATATAATATAATATAATATAATATAATATAATATAATATAATATAATATAATATAATATAATATAATATAATATAATATAATATAATAGGAGCGACAGGAATAGTAGCTAAGAGCATACATAGATACTGTGATAAATTAGATGCAGGCATAAACATACACACGATTCAGAAACAAGCAGCCATTCATACAGTTACCATTTTGAGCAAAGTACTGGGGGACACAGTCTTTGTAACCACTTAGCAGGGGATCCGAACCTCCTTTTCCCTGAGGGTCTCAGGGCGGGAGTAAGGAAAAATCACCGGGAGCAATCCCGAGTAGAAAAGCTCTTTCAAAAACATAATATAATATAATATGCCTCTGCTATTATGACTAAACAGTTCGAAAGAGATATTTTAAAAATGCCTGTTGATGGTAAGTGTCGGTTATGTCTAACGAAAGATGAGACCACACAACACATCATCTCTGGGTGTGAAAAACTAGCTGGCACTTACTACATCAAGCGGCACAACAATATTGTTCAGTACATATTCTGGACACTAGCGAAGAAACACAAATTTAATGTTGCTAGCTTGTGGTGGCAAGAAGTTTTAACTGAGCCGCAGATAAAAGAAAATGAGACAGCAAAACTAATGTGGGAGATTCCAGTTCAGACAGATGTCACAGTAACTCATAATAGACCAGATATTATTTACGTAAATAAAACAGAAAACAGAACTTATTTAATAGATATAACAGTACCATCTGACTATAACATAGGGCCTAAAGAGATTGAAAAGTTAAGCAAATACCACCTACTTAAAACAGAGATTACACGATTGTGGAACACACCTACAGAAATTATACCGGTAGTAATAGGAGCGACAGGAATAGTAGCTAAGAGCATACATAGATACTGTGATAAATTAGATGCAGGCATAAACATACACACAATTCAGAAACAAGCAGCCATTCATACAGTTACCATTTTGAGCAAAGTACTGGGGGACACAGTCTTTGTAACCACTTAGCAGGGGATCCGAACCTCCTTTTCCCTGAGGGTCTCAGGGCGGGAGTAAGGAAAAATCACCGGGAGCAATCCCGAGTAGAAAAACTCTTTCAAAAAAACATAATATGCCTCTCAGAAGGCCAACCCTACGTCCGAGTATAACATCTTAGCTCACGTGAGAGGCGGACACCTGCAACGAAGTTTCCATACAGGTGACCAACAGGGCTATGGCAAACTCCAAACATAATGGAGAATATTAATGAAAATTTACGTTTAATGCCGCTGCCCGGGGGCGAGCGCCGGGGCACGTCTGGAGCTGACGCTGGACGTGACAGCATGCGGACCGTCAGTGGCTCTTCGCTGAACAGGCGGGCGAGAGTCGGGGAATCCGAAGAGATCACAGCCGAAATTATCAGGGATGCCGATGATACTTTGCGGGACGTGGACGGAAACGGTCCTACGAGTCCTGCCGGTGCATCGGATACGACCACGACAAGTTCGCACAATGGTGATTCTAGACGAAAGTGGTCACAAGAAGAGCTACAGGAATTAATGTTCTGTTACTTTAGAGCAAAAGCAGAAGGTTCAGGCTACATAAAAAGATTTGAAAAACTATTTAAAGACAGAAACCAACACAACCCCAAAGCAAATAGATTCACCGGAAACACCCTCTCAAACCAAGCACGTAGCGTTATTACCCGTAAAGTCATATCTACTCAACTGTTAGATGAAATTAAATTAAAAGCAGAACGATCTTTACAACAGCCAACCCCCAATGCAAATTTAGACAATTATAGTGAACTTATAGAAGTAGACACAGACTCCCATCAAACACCAACCTTAGATCCTACACTAGACACTATTACAAATGCCATCACCCCTAATACACTAATATTATATGACATGAACATAATCCCAGAATCAATAGTTGATGCAAATCCAGTATCACAGCATATAGAACTAGACGATAACCAAGACCCTATCATACTTCAATTCCTACAAACTCTAGCAGAAACAAAAGAAATAGAGATAATAGATAGAAAATTATTACCCAAACCAAAGTTTAATAAGCAATTCATTAATAACTTTAATAAAATTTATATTTACATAGAAAGGTTACTAATTACTAACAATAGTCTCCGCGAACTTAATGAAATTATATACTCGGTAGCCAAAACACTTATTATAGCTAATGGGCAAAAGCCATACACTCCTCCCTCCATACTAAAACCTAAAAAGGATCCGCCGTGGAAAATTAGAATTAAGAATAAAATAGATCTGATAAGAAAAGAACTAGGGAGACTAATAGAAATAAAAAGAGGAGTTAATACTAGAAGAATGATACAAATAAGAGACAATCTATACAATAAATATAACATTTTCACCGAGCAAGACCACGACAATACAGTAGAAATATTAAATCAGAAAGTTAAAGCTTTTGCCGGTAGGATAAAAAGATACGACGACATCAACAACAGAAAGGTTCAAAATCAAAAGTTTAGCGAAAATCAGCATTCTTTTTACAGGTCCCTTAATGGCTATCAGCAACAAGCACCGACAGAAATCCCAACCAAAGATTTAATTCAAGATTTCTGGTCATCGATAATCTCGCAACCTGTGTCCTACAATAAAGACGCGACATGGATCTCAGAGATACAAAAAGAGGCGGATAGTATACAAGAGCATAGGTTTGAAGAAGTAGATTTAGAGATGGTTAAAACAGCATTAAGGAAAACCCACAATTGGAAGACACCTGGAATAGATAAAATACAAAATTACTATTTAAAATATCTCACAAGCACCCACGAACACATAACTAAACTATTTAATAGAATCCTTAGCAAAACAGATCCAGTAGAAAATTGGTTTACAACAGGACAAGTAATTCTGATACCCAAAAATGAAAAACACTAGCGAACCACAAAACTGGCGCCCAATAGCATGCTTGCCGACTATGTATAAACTTTTAACCTCCGTTTTATCCAACGAACTGTACAAACATTGTGAAACTAACGACATTATTGCTCCAGAACAAAGAGGTTGCCGGCGGCGCGCCAGGGGCTGCAAAGATCACCTCATGATTAACAAAGCCATACTAGAAGACGCACATCAGTCTCAGAAAAACTTAAGTATGGGATGGGTAGACTATCGAAAGGCATTTGATAGCATCTCACACGAATGGCTTCTTCAGGTATTGAGGTTGTACAAGTGCTCGGATGCTATCATAGGCTTTCTAGAGATGGTCATGCCTACATGGAATGTTATCATGACGGCCCGTGGCGCGAACGCTTCTGTAACCACTGATCCCATAGTTATTTGCCGAGTAATATTTCAAGGAGATTCATTATCACCACTACTGTTTTGTTTAGGTATAAACCCAATTTCAACCATACTTAACAAATACATACTAAAAGGCTATAAACTCAAGAGTAACTTATCAGTCAACCACTTAATATACATGGATGATTTAAAAGTATATGCAAACAACAAAGCTAGTTTAAAAATTTTACTCGACAGTACTGAAATATTTACACGAGACATAGGAATGCAATTCGGGTTAAACAAATGTAATGTTCTACATATAACAGCCGGTAGAGTTAGTGAGCAGCATGGAGAAGGACACACATTACTAAGCGGATTGAGATTTGAACACCTGAAAAAAGACGAGACGTATAAATATTTAGGTATTAATGAGGCGGGTAAAATAGATCATAACAGAATAAGAGAACAACTCAAAAAATAATATTTCGGTAGGATTAAATCAATAGCTAACACACAATTAAATGCCAAGAATCAGATAAAAGCGATAAATACTTATGCGGTACCGGTTCTACTCTACTCATTTGGCATTATTAATTACAAGAATAGTGATTTAAAGAACATAGATGTTAGAACTAGGAAAATTTTAGCAATGAATAAAGCACAAAAACAAAAAGCAGACATAATTAGGTTATACTTACCAATACAAGAAGGTGGAAGAGGCCTAACCAATATAGAAACTCTGCATAAAACACAAATAATAAAATACAAACAATACTTACATAATGAACAGGACGATATTATTAAAGTGATAGTTAGACATGATAGAGATAAAGATAAATACTCATAAAGAATCTAAAACAAACGCAGTAGGCTAACAAGTATTACCACATCATATTGATTTAGATTCATAATTTTGGAAGGTTTTTTTTTTCTTTTTATAGGCAAACATATGACCACTATCTCACCTAATGGTAAGCGATGATGCGGTCTAAGATGGAACACACTTGCCTAGAAGTAACCTATTCACTCTTGACTTCAAGCCTTTTTACAGAATTTTCATTTATTTGTGGAAAATTTGAAACCCACGCAGACAAGTCGGGGAAAAAAACAAGTATTTACTTAACACAATTCAAACGCGACTCCATTTTCTTCCCTAGGCTTGTAATTTATTCTTACTACTACATTTTATTCTTGACACATTTATGTTTGACGTTTTTCAATCCTAAAATCCAAAAATATTTTAGCGTGTGTTTTGAAATAAAATATGAAATTAACGTTGTAAAAACAGACTCTAATACAGAAAATAAAATGTTTATCCAATATTGCTTTGTGATGTGAAAACATTGGAGGATCCTGTGCGTGTATACAAAAGAAGGTGATGATTTGGAGTCGCTATTTTCTTCAAGCTATTGTTATTCATTTCCTGGAAAATACGTCCATCATCGCCTTCAGGTAGGAAATCCCAACGACGTTGTACCTTATTGTATATTTGCTCTTTCATTTCATACATAATTCAAAAGTTGGCGCGGTTAGAAAAATATTACGTTGTATATTGATCAAGGTCTTAAGTATACACATTGACTTGGTTCAGACACTTTTTAACACTAAATTAAACTTTAAAGTGCTAAACTACTATAGTTTACGCCAGATAAACGTGGAATAAAGTACATTGACCTTTCCCTAATATCTCTTCGTAGATACTAAAACAATAAATTAAGTACTGTTTTCGTTACTAGAGAACGTAAAGGAACACAATAGAAGTCGATGCATGACAGCTTTATGTCATTATTTTTTATTTTGATCTTAAGAAAGTCAATAAATGTATGTGGGTCAATGTACTTTATTCCACGTTTATCTGGCGTAAACTATAGCATTAACTTAAAAAAAAACATATTTAAATTACGATAATCTGACAGCTCCGATTTTAATAAAATTGACACAGGTCCTGCGTGCAGGAGCTCCACGGAGCAATGATATTTCGAAAATTTCTTCGTATCGTGTACCTTCTTTTAGTTGGATACTAGATTATATAGTCAAAAGGCACATAACACAATTTCACATTCCTGTTCCAGGAACCTAACATGATACGTCAAAACGAAAAACGGCCTTATTCTGAATGTGTCGCCTTTATTCACATTCCTTATACTACAGCTGTTAAAAGTAGTAGATTTTGTTTGTGGGGATTACAGCTATAAGAGCGGTCAAAATCCTTAATTTCGGTACTCAAAATTAGTCACCTAACTAAGTCATTAACTCCGAACATACTGACAATAAAAAAGTCAACTCACTACCGAAGGTTGTTTTTGGGAAACTTTTTTTACTGGTATAACTTATGGTTATTATGAACTGAACAAAAACCTTAAATTTTTTTTTACTTGATATGGGTTTGCTCTTGACTCTAGTGTAGCTCAGAGATGACAGAGACAAAGTCTACGATAGAGCGAGCTTACCCAGAAGTAGCCTGTTCATTCTAACTTTGAAAATATTGGGGTTGTAATTGTGTTGCATTCGTAAACACAGACGCAGGCAAAGAGTTCCACTCCTTTGCTGTGCGCATTATGAAAAACGCTTGGAAGCGCTTAGTGTGAGTTGGTGGAATAGCAACAAGGCAGGCATGGCAAGTTGCAGTGCGTCTGGATGTCCGATGGTAGAAGAGGGCTGGTGGGATGAGGTCGTGGAGTTCTTGGTAGTAAACTTTTTCACATTTTAATGTAAATATTATAATTATTTGTAACCGAAAATTACAAATAGTTATGTCCTTTTTAATAGCTCTTTCCAACGATGACTAGAATGATGCTATGGGGCGCTAAAAACTCCTAAAATCCAGTATCCAAAAATTATTTGTCCGTTCAGATTTAATTTTATTCAATAACTCGAACGAATTCATAATTAACTAAAGTCGAATAAGTAGCAACTGATCTTCTAGAAAAGGGCTTCCCAACGGTAAATTTTTAGGAAATTGAACATTCGGGTATAATTAAATCTCTTCTTCTTTCTTGTAGGATGACCATTTTCTTAGATTGTTGAAAATACTAACTAACTTTATGCCGTACACAGAAGTATACGGCATAAAGCAACAGAAGTTGCAGAAGTCAGCTGAGATCCCGTCATCACGTAACGTAAATCATTCCCCTTAATTCTCTTCCATATTTGAATAATCCCAAAATATGTTCATCTATAGGTACTAACTGAAAATTTTGAAGTTTTCCGAGCACCAGGCAGTTATCACAGGTCTTTCGAAGTTGAGTAGGTAATTGAGTGTATACTACTGGCATCTATCCTAATAACATTCCAAAAAATCAGGGCAGTCAAAAATACTGCGACCTAAAATGTCTTGTATGACTGACTTATTTCATGGAAATTTAACTTGATCTTCTCTTTTATGTATTTTTCATTGCTGGAGATCGTCCACGTCCTTGAGAAGTTTGACGGAGTAACTGGTGAGCCATTCAAGCCATTTCACGCTCTCAAGCCATTTTGTCTTCGGCTCTCCTCAGTGCAGAGGTCACAGTAAGTCCAGTTATCGCCTTGAACTGATCTGATCAACGAGAAGATGAAGCCCGTGCAGTTTTTTCCCCGGTTTTCTAGTTGTCTTTGGGCAATATGACCAAAATAACTAGGTCTCGTTGGCAGCAAAGCGTCTAGATTTGCTGGTCAAAAAAAGACGTATCAGGGCGTTTTTCTGTCCTTGGTTTTCACATCATTATTTTACAGCATCAGTATTTTCCAGCCATCGTTTGAATTGCCCAGGATTCTCTGGGCAATAAGTGTTTATAATTGCCTCTTGTCTTTAAAATGAAGCTTTATACAGAGCAAAAATATGTTCCAGGATACTTTTGGTATATGATAATAATCTATAAACTTGTTTAAGACGATGGACAGTTATAAGATCGTTCTCTTACGAACAAAATACTCACTAACTCAGCTTACATGATATTCCGGAAAAACACAACTCACTTTATCGACCCACACGTCCAACAAACGCAAAAAAGTAATTTTAATCTAACAATATAAACGACGCAACAGACGAACCGACAACGATCCACGCCTCATAAACGTCATGTTAGTACTTATAACCCGCGAAAGTATTTCCACGTCCCTGCGACGACGTATCTACATTCCTTTTCACACTTAACCCTAAAACGCGGCGATAAAACTAAAACGTATATACGCTAACCGAACGTTGGTATTTCGTTGTACGTCATTTAGACGCAATAAAATTCTGAGTAACGAACATTATGGGGTTTCTTTTGTCGTCTGATTTATGTTATGAGCTATTTTGTGCATACTTTTCCGAGATCGTTTGACGTGTTTGAGTGTATGAAATAATAATGGCGGCACATGCTTGTCGCTAGTAGACAGACCAAGTCTCACACAGTGTGTTAAATCTTAAACGAAGTATCTTGTTAACCGTGACTATCGAGTTATGTTCTGTTCGAAAACTAAAAACGAAATTGCCAATTAAATATTCCAAAAAAATACCAGTTGTTCTAGTCACCATCAACTTTACATATCTATACTCTCTTATTTCCAGATGTCAACTCGCACCCCCGAATTCTCGCTTTGGTAAAATAAACCGTGTGACCGCGGCCGAACGTTACGAACACTACCCGAAACTTTTTTTACACCATTTTTTATTCCCTGACGTACATATATTGTTGTTTAAGCAAAACAACTGGCTCCCAGTACGGGTATAGTCGTCACAGATTCGTACACTGTCGAGAGTTATATCACCCTTGGGCAATATTCAATTAGCGGACGAATTGGAAGCGCCTGTGCCACTGTTTGTGCGCTTCAATCGCTGCAAGTGGCGATTGAGTGTTATACAGTCTAGCACTGAAGCGCTTGAGCGGATGGATTCTGAAATGTGTATAGAAATTGAAGTTTTAAAATTGATTGATAAATTGTCGAGTATTTATTTATTTATTTGGGACAAACAGTAACACATTATATCTGAGCAAATAATATAAACAAAGATATTACAAATGTGAAACTCACACCTTTATCCACAGCATATACAATTCATAAGACTATACTAATGAACAATCTATGCGAGTAAGACTACAAGACTGATCAAATAACTATATATCTGAATCCTTAAGTTTCTTTAACAAAGCAGAACGAAATCTATTTGCTGACACTGAGAATAAGTCTAATTCTGTAGTTTCTGAACAAAAGTCCTTATAGTGTTTGCACAAGCGACGTAGAGGCGCCCGCAGACCAGCATTGGTGCGGCAATGGGACACAGCAAAAAGAGAACGTGCGCGTACCTCTCGTCGAATAACAGTTCTTGGGACACAGTAGCATATTTTATTAGTAATCTCAGAGCAGTTATACCTGTCATAGCATACGTCGAAAAGAAACATAATTTCTAGATATAAACGTCTAGACTTCAGGCTCATTAGATTGTATTTATTAACAAGATTTTTATAGGTTGGAAAATTGTGGTAGCACTTATAGTGCGTCGATCTAAGGAATTTGCGCTGCACTCTTTCTAGCATCTCAACGTATTTATTATAAAAAGGGTTCCACACCACCACTGCATATTCGAGTTGAGATCTAACTAGTCCTTTATAGAGATGAGAATAAGTGCTTGCGTGTTTAAATTCAGTAGCTGACCTCATAACGAACCCGTACATACGATAAGCCTTTTTGATGATGTTATCAATATGTTGAGTATGATTGTAGATAGTGCATTTTTTTCTCAATAGATGTCAGGAAAGCTAAATCTGAAGCATCCGCTAAAAAAGTGTATTTGAATTAGTTTAGCAATCACTAATAGAAATCGACATTTTATTTCTGACTTTCAACAACATTATTGCATATCTATTTCCTAGAAAATGCCTCCTTACTTTTACTATCTGAAGAAATTTTATGGGTGACCGTAAATCTCAAGACGACATCCGTTTATATCTTTGGCTTCGATAAGTAATGTGTGAAAAAGGAGTATTTTTGCTTTCACTTTCTGTTTTCGATGATTATCTTTGCACTACCTATTGGTGTGATTTTTTTTCAGAGTTATCGAATTTCAACAGGTTTAGTTGATTTTTATTGGGTCCAGAAATCATCATAAAGGAAACAGCAGACTGTTTTCTTTGAATGGGTAGGCGAGTTGTAATGAAACACTCGAAAATCACCAGTTGTTTAATATATCTCATTTAATATGAGCCGAGACGGACAGGTGATGTTGTCATCTCGGATAGAACCTGGATGAGGTTGCCACTGGAACGTGAGAATTGGCACTAGATAAGAGAAGGCTATGCCCATCCGCAGAAAAAATCGGGCTGTGGCTGATGATAGTGATTATAAAACCCACGTTTAAATACGTCTGTGAATATAATCATGCTCATAAACTTAACAAAATTCCTGTCTAAACTTAAGGTCAATTTAAACTTTTTGACACGTGTAAATGAAGGTAGCCTTTAGAAAACTGAGCTAACTATATTTCGCATGTTAGGTACCTTGGCGTACCTAAGCCTGTTATTTTATTCTAGACAGGCTGTCAGGGTTAATATAGTCCGACACGTGTGACGGGCTAACAGTCTGTTCCTATTTAGGTATACTTTATTACGTCATAAAATACTCAGGTGCTATTAAGTTTGATGTGGAAATAGTGGGGTTTGCGGTGATTTCGATAAACTGTAGCTAAATTATAAACAAGATGGAACGATCAAGTAAAGAACTCATCGACCTATAAATTCTACTCAGTTGTAAGAGACGCGCTGGATGGACACCGGTGGAGACATATCATCCACTCCAGATGCAACCCTGATGCTTACCACGATCCTCAGACATGAGGGACCGACTCCAGAGGGAGAAAAGCTTATAAATTACTTAACATCATAAAGTTTGAATGAGAACATTTTCTGTTAAAGGAACGCTAAAATTAAAAAGACCTAAAAAGTTTGTTTGTTTGCGAAACTATTTATTATTTCCTTTGATTCTATTCAAAAATAATTGAATCGTATCTTGAACCTGTAAACCAGATCGGCCTGTCAAGTTATTCGAGACGATAGGCACTCAGAGAACAGGCTCCAAACACTCAGAAATTGGTTCATTGGATTGCCCTTCTTTTGAGGTAAACTCTCACTACGTAAATGTAGACTTACGAAGCATCCTTTTTATAGATCTACATACATTCGTTCTGAGATGGCGAGTCAATCGGCATTTTGTTCCGAGGAAAAAAAAATTGTTCATTCGATTACATTATACTGAAATATAAATAACTAGCTGACCCCCGCGCAACTTCGTCTGCGTTACATTTTCCAATATTGCTCTGCTCATATTTGTCTTAGCGTGCTGATATATTATAGCCTATCTTTATGTATGTCCTTCCTCGATAAATGGGCTATCTAACACTCAAAGAATTTTTCAAATCGGACCAGCAGTTCCTGAGAGATTAGCGCGTTCAACCAAACAAACAAACAAACTCTTTCTTCTGCTTTATAATATTAGTATAGATATAATCAAATATCTACCTCCTGATGTTTGATCCTGGAGCTTTAATAAATTTAGTTTTTGAGAGTTTTCCATCATATTCGAATACCCTTCACTATGTTGAGTTGTTTGGTACAATTCCGATTCTACTTTTGGCATATCGGAGTCGAAGAAAAAGGACTGAAATGGAATTTTCATTCGTCAAAAAATATCCCACTATCATCGTCATCGGTAACGATTTTTTTTCTTTTATTAGGTCTCTAGATTAACGGCCTTGCGTCATTTCAAAGAAACTTTATTGGCACATAAAAGCCGGTACATAAAGTTCGCCATTAAAGCCGGGGACTTTAAATTAACCAGAAAAGTAACTGACACTGTCATTCCCTAACCAACAATGTTATACATTATTTATTATCCGATTTTATTGAGGAAGTCTTTGGAGATAGTAATCAGAACCAAAAGGTAAGAAATGTGCTTAAAGTAACGAACTTGGACTTTGATGTTCGCGATAACAATTTAGTTTTCTGTGCCTTTAAAAAGGACAATAAGGAAAATTTTGACTGAACTTCAAATAATATCTCGTCGTTAAAATCCCTATGCAATATTCAATGGAATTGTTGACATTTTAAGGTTGCGGAACTGTTTTGAAAAAACCTGAACCCCTTATGATTTCTTCCTATGTCTGTCCGGCCGAATGCCACATAGGTATTTTAATCGAATACTAACACCGTGCCAACACTACATCGATTAAAAATTAAACGAAGGTCTACGACCTATCCAAATCTTTGCGGCGCTTAGCATTTGTTTGATCTTATTTAATACTTTACGAATAAGCAGACCCAAAATGAATATATGATAGTGAATAGTACCTATATTATGTGTTCGAAAGTATGCTTTTAATAAATTAAAATATGTAAATGTTATATATCACTTGTCAAAACATAACCAATGAGTCCAAACACGATCGTTCGGTTTTGTATGGTTGAAACAACCTTCCGGCCGCATCGCCAGACCAGCTACATAGTATCATTATCCGTATAATTGCATGGTCTGCATAGCAATTTAATTATCCTAAGTTTAATCTTAATAGGAGACTGAATGTATACCAAAGATGCAAATGTAATTAAAAGCTTGTTAAATTGTGGACACAAGCTCATATCAAACTATTGTGATTATACAACGTAAAACCTTTACCCCGTTGGTGTAAAATAAACCTACCATTCTCATTCTATAAATTACCTACATCTAAGTAAACATAAGCCATGCTTTCGTAGGCGACCATCTTGAGATCCCATATTTTATGGTGTCATGAAATCCATGGGTTTAATAGGAAATATAAAAATATTACCGAAGTTTTTTCATGGTGATGTGAGAATAAGTAAGAATATGATTATGAGCCCTTTTATAAGGTGAAGGTGTGTTTAAAACATGGGTAAGAGTTATCGTTTTTAAGGGCATCTGTCACATTATTATGATTTGTTGAAAGCGAGCTTTGCCTACATTTTTAAGTCGGTTGCATACTCAAAACTACGTTAAGTCAGTTAAGTTTATGTCGTATTAGCTGTGGTAGTTTTTTGATACTGGTTTGGTGACAGACTGCAAACGATTTCTTTTATAACGTTTTCCTGTGCTTGTTATGAGGTGCGCAATAAAGTATAGTTGTAAGCAAGTCGAGTACGCACTCGCCACCGAGCCGAATCACACGCGTCACCTAATTGCTACGGAGCTATTATCTGCGCACGCGCAATCGTTTGCAAAAATGAAGTGTACAAAGTGTTCCAAAACAGTGACTAAAAAGTCTCCTGGATTGCAGTGTACAAAGTGCTGTAAGTGGTTGCATGCATTGTGTGCAGGCATCTCAGCCGAACAACTAACAGCATTAAAATTGACAGAGTCTGTAGATTGGAAATGTCGCTCATGTGTGGGTAACTTAAAACCCAAGCGTATTTCATGTATCCTGCCAGACCCTGAGGATGACGACAATACCGACACCGAGATACTGAGTAACACGGTATCGTCTCATATTATCATGGAGCTTCGTCGAGAAGTACGGGAAACGATCCGGGTTGAAATGCAGTCGATCCAAACAACACTACAGTTCTTCTCAGACAAGATTGATGATTACGAGGAGAAATTTAGTTCATACGATTCCCGCCTGAAAATACTGGAAAATCAATATAACGATCTCAGAAATCAGCATAAAAACATTAAGTTGCATAATGAGGCACTGGAGCAAAAAATCGCCTCCATGGAGCAAGCGGCACTCGCAAATAATAATAATAATATCCTTGGACATTTCACACAACGCCATATAGTCCCAAGCTAAGCAACCTAATGCTTGTGTTATGGTAACGACATGGCTGATAAACTACTTATATACATTTTTTTTTTTTTGTAAATACATACATATTATAGATAGAAAAACAGAAGTCTGTGGAATTCCTGAACAGGAAAATGAGGGAATACAGGACGTCACATCCAAACTATGCACAGTATTTGACCTCAACCCTGATGACATACTCAAGGCCTACCGAAAAGTTAGTCGTAGGAAGAGAAACCCCAAGAAGACTCAGCCTCCAGCAATCATAATCGGACTCCGTGAAGGCAAACGAGACCAGTGGCTGTTGGCTGCGAAAACAAAACAAAAATCCTGCAAGGACATGGGAGTGGAAGATGACAGCAAAATATACTTTCGTGAGTCACTTTCACCACATATCTCTTTTTTGCTATGGAAAGCTAAGTCTGATCTGAAAGACCTATATAAATATGTCTGGTGTAAAAATGGTCATGTTTTGGCACGGAAATCTGATAGTGATAAAGTCTGTCATATCAATTATGAAAGCGACATCAATAAATTGAAAATCGCATGTCATGATGTCAAAGATTGATTCACTCACAATTCTTTTTACTACCTACATCCAATGTCGTCGATATACCGGCGACACAAATATGTACCTACCACTGATATGATTCTATGGATGATTCAACGATCCAAGAAAATAACCACAATACGTGGTCATCATTTATGAAGAGTATTAAAACGGTTGTGGAATTCGTTACCGCCTGACATTAGGAAGAGCCAAACTCTTGCTATTTTTAAAAGAAGACTGAAAGAACACTATCTTTCCTTCTCGTCATAGTTGCATATATCTAAGTATATTAATGTTTATATTTTAATATTATTTAGTATAATATGTATATTAGTTGGTTATTTATGTATTGTACGTACCTTATATTTAAAATTTACTATTTTCATTTTAGCTTTTTAAAACTTTTGCACACAATGTCTACATCTCTTTCTATATACTCTCCTTTCGCAGGTATGCTGGAAGAGATTTCTTTAGAAATAAGCATCACCTTTGTACCTATTTTTCTGTTTCCTTCTTCTCTTGTTCTTGTTAAATGTGTGAACATAAATGGTTAAAAATAAAATAAATAAATAAATAAAACTAAACATAATCGCCTAAATATCCTACATGTCAACATTCGCTCAATGCTCAAAAACTATGCCCACCTTGAGTACATAATATCGTCGAGCCCTCACATCGTACACATAATAACAGTTACAGAAGTTAACATATCAGACAGCTGTGTTAATCTATTTCAACTCCCGGACTACAACATGTACTCGCAACTTCGTCGTTATCGTAAAGGAGGCGGCATTATCATGTTTGTGCATAATAGTCTTAGTTTCACGCGGACACCTATAACTACAAGTTTCTATGAGTGCATAACTGGCGAGATTGATACGAACTATGGATACAAACTATGTGTATGTGCAGTGTATCGGCCGCCCGATCTGAACAAAACATCATTCATAAAGGAACTCTCACGTGTCATTAGTTTGTACCCACGTACATGCAGTTATGTTCTACTAGGGGATACAAACATTAATCTTAAGCAAATAACACCTGTACGGACAGCATATTTAAATTCTATGAGTGAAAATGGTCTCGAATGTGGAATTACGCAGCACACACGCGTCGAAACAAAAGGTAATTCAATATCTAAGTCTTGTATTGATCATATTTTTGCACGTCTAATGAATTGTAAGGCGGTATACTCATCAGTAATCAACTATAAAATAGCTGACCATTATATAACGGGTTTAACACTTGTTCACAATACGCGGCCTACCGGCAATCATTTTAAGATTATAACTAAGCTAGATAATGTTAAGGTACGAGATGAGCTGTGTAATATAAATTGGAAGACTGCGCTAGATTTAAAAACTCCCAATGAAGTATTAAAGTTCATAACAACACATTTTAGTGCAATTTATGATAAATGTAAAATACAAACACAAATTAATTTAGGAAAAAGGCATGTTAGTACTTGGAGTAATGACAGAATGCGACATATGTGTAAGAAAAAGCTCGAGTTATTTGATATATGGAAAAAAGATGAAAATAATGTTAATAATAGATTATTGTATAAAAGGTATAGAAATAAAACAAATAAATATATATCTAAAATTAAAAATGATTCAATTAGAAAAGATGTGTCAGAAAACTTTAGAAATACTAGAAAAATATGGCAAATAATAAACAATATATGTGGGAAAATGTGTAATGCAGTGGATGACGTAATTAAAAAGCATTTTAGGGAAGACTTTAGTTCTTTAAGCAACAAATTTGCTCATGGTTTTGAAGATAACATCAATAAAATTTGTAAAATTTGCGAGATACCTCTACTGCAAGACACTTCTTCCCAAAAAGTGTCTAATGTGTCTATGAGATTAAGAAAAGTTACCGATGGTATAGTTTCCAAAATAATTTGTCATTTGAATAAGAAAAAAAGTCCTGGTTTAGATAGCATTCGAGTTAGTGACCTGCAGTGCATTAATTCCGAAATAACACCTGTCATTACTCATCTAATAAACCTATGTATTTCCACGTCATCCTACCCTGATGAATTAAAGACTGGCATAATTAGACCCATACACAAGAAAGGTCCATACAATGACATAAATAACTATAGACCTATTACTATTCTACCTAGCATAGACAAAATAGTGGAAAGGTATTTAGGTAACGAAATTAATACTTTCTTGTCTAGTAATGACATAATAAACAAAAAGCAGTTTGGGTTTCAGAAAGGTCGTAACACGTCGCAACTTTTGTCTGCTTTTTCTGATGAGGTCAACAAGCATCTGGGCGCACGTGAACAGGTGCTTGTTGCCCTCATCGACTTTAGCAAAGCATTTGATACTCTGCGGTATAAAACATTATTCAGTAGACTTGAACAAGGTGGTATACAGGGTCCTTTTTTGAAAATGTTTAAAAATTACCATAAAAATCGTCATACAGTAGTTCGCTTAGGAAATTGCCTTAGTGAAAAAATACCCACTAAAATGGGCACGGCCCAAGGATCAATAATTGGCCCAACTGAGTACTTATTGTATGTTAATGATATGTGTAATATTATTCCGGAGGACTCTGTATACCAGTTTGCCGATGATACCTGTCTGGTTACCCATAATAAAAACATTATTGAGGCTCAAACAGTGATGCAACGTTTATTTGATAACCTGTGTAAATGGGCACACGATGCAGGCCTGGTTATCAACGCTAGTAAAACAAAGATTATTCATATACACTCTCCTCATATGAAGATTAGTCATGTACCTACGATAACTGCGCATGATCACCAGTGCCTGCATCGCGGGCCCACTGCTCGCATGTGTGCATGCCCTACGCTGGAGGCTGTCGACCAGCATTCTTATCTCGGTCTCATTATAGACAAGCATTTCAATTGGGGACCACACATTGAAAATGTAAGTAACAAACTTAGGTCTATTAACGCCAAGTTGGCTATCCTCAAGTATAAACTACCCTTCCACACGCTTCGCATGCTGTATCTCGCTCTGGCGGATTCAGTCATAAGTTATGGGCTAACCAGTTACGGACGTTCCTACAAAACTTATTTAGATAAAATATATAGACTACAGCTAAGTATACTTAAGACTATTGTACCAAAGAATATTAGACTTAAATATAAAGATGATGAGTATGGAATATTTAAATATTGTAAAGTTATGTCAGTCTTTGATAAATTCAGGTCAGCAATTATCTTGGATAAATTTAATAATATAAGTTCCTTAACTTTAAACATTAGACCAAAGCAATTACGTGATCTTGATTACCTACCTGCATATAAACTACCTATAACTGTTAATGTGTATAGCATGAGAACGTGGGAATATATTCTACCTGATACCTTAAATAAAATTCCTAAAAATGTACAATCAAATATTGTTTCTAGTTCATATAAAAAATGTAAAAAATTATTAAATTATTACTTTTCTGGTGACATCACTTAAGTTTTAAGTAGGTAAAAGTTTACCTGTTTGTATTTTTTTGTAAGGACATATTGTGAGCGAGTTTGCTTCCTCCACTTTGTCACATAAACCTTTATAGGTTTCAGACAAGTGTTAATTATTTGTTAATGCAGCTTGTAATAATGTTTTTGGAAAATAAAAGCAAAAAAAAAAAAAAAGCGTAAAACTGTAAAAATACTTCAGCTATGCGAGCAAATCTAACTCACATAGCTTAGCTTTTAATCTGTATCTGGTTCTAATAAAGTACTACTTCAAACTAGCAAGCGAGTGACTATACCTACACAGACCAACATAAATATTAAACATAATATTCTTCTTTCACATCAGAATTACCGTAATAATAAGATACTCCACGATCACATCTTACAACATGTTGATTCAGACCGCGAGCCTAACAAGGAAAAACGCAAATCATGTTCAATCTGTACACTGAGTGATGGAAGTAACAGCGGAAGCACCCTGTATAACAAATTATGTTATTTCATACAATACAATAGAAACATGTCAAGTTTCTTACACACGTGTGGACTTATATTGTGTGTTTTTTTTTTAAATAACATTCTCATCATCTTATTAGTGTTAGTAACATTGGAAAATAAAATGTATTGTTACCAGAATATATCATACATATGTAGGTGGTCTCTACGTGGGTATTTCTATTAATTTCAGATTTTTCAATTTCAGACATATTTTCTAGAAAAAACTTAAGCAAGGACTGGCACTGTGGACGGCGAGCTATGGGTGGCTCGCCGTCCGTCCGTCTAGTGACGACAGGCCGTGTCGACGGCGCGTTAGTGTTCCACGCGCGCCTCAAAGAGAGTCAGCACACAGAGGGGCCCGAAAGGGCCGACGCCTGCCGGAGTCGCGGGATTATTCGCAAGAGACACCGTGGCTCCGGAACAGAAAGGGCAATGAAGGAACATGGATGGGTTTTAGTCAGTAGAAGTCTGACACTCCCTCCCGCTACACCCAGAGCGGGAGGAGTCATTGGATGATTTCCCATCCCTTAAAAAAAAAAAAAGATATAAAAATATAAATAAAATATCTTAAAGTTACATACATCCTCGCCAACCAATATCTTCGTGCAATTTTTAAGTCACTCCCTCCATTCCTCGGTCCATTACCCCTAACACCTTCCCTAAGGCGATAGGAAATATATTAGCCGCACCGTAAAACGTCATCAGGCGCACACGCCGCACGATATCTCGTTAGTTCTCAATTTGAATATCGGCCAATCAACGCGCGACGCCACGGCCGGGGCGACCCCTACCCGATTCAATTATTTTGTTTTTTGCGCTCGCAACACTGTAGGTAAACATGTTTTCTTTTTATTATGTTCGACGTTTCCAGTTCAGTTTTTTAAGTTTTTTTGTCGAGTTAGAGTAGACGTGTGCTTTAGTTAACGAAGGTATCTTGTTATTTTGGTTCAATGATTTTTGTATAGATTCACAATTGACATAAGTTTATAGTTATTCATTAAAAATAAACAAACCTTGTAGGTTTCTTTTATGAAATATATTTGGCACTTATGAAATGTCAGAAACTGGTGCTAGAATAATAACAAGCAGGAAGATCTTAACGAATTATAATGTGGATAAAGCATTTACGATGAATGTTCATAAATATGGACACTGGTAAAGGATTATTTAACTGGCCTATACTCAATTATTTTCGAAAAGTCGTGCCCGAACGCAACGCTAAAATCCACAAATAAAATTTGACTGAAAGCCTTCACAATATTCAACTAGTAGACTATTTCACAAAAATCCTATACTATCCAATCCAAAAAAGATAGCTAAAAATTTGACAGCACTACTCGTAACTTGTAAAAGCCAATCAGGTATAACAGGGCTCCGGGCAAATATCGATACCGACTGACGTGAGATACGAATCACGGGAGGCGGGAAATGTATTTTTATGAACGTACTAGCTTTCGTCCGCGACTTTGAACGCGCATAACCAGTTTTTCCCCGTTCCCGAAGGAAATTCACCAAATCCTCTCTCAGTGCATCCCCACGGAATGTGAGAAAGCTTCATGCCAAATTTCAGCTTACTACGACTAGTAGTTTCGGTTGTGGTTTGATGGATCAGTCAGTGAGTTTCTGCTAAGTAATAATTTATTTATATATACATAAAAAAAATATAATTATACATTTATATATAAATAAATTATTATTTAGCAGACGGCACGGTTGGCGCAGCGGTTGAGCGATCGGCTGCTGCGTCGCGTGCCGTGCGTTCGATTCCGGCACAGAACAAATATTTGTATGACCTACCTAACTAGTATGGAGCAATTTTTTTTATTTTTTTATTTATAGATCAAAATGAAAAACAAGTTTTGACGGCTTTTTATGCCTATTTACCAAACTGTGCACCGAGATTTTACTTCGATATTTCTTTTTGCACAAGAAAAAAGAAAAAAAAAGCAAGGTATAAAAGAACGACTGATGAAAAGGTGGACGACAAAATAAAAGGTAATGTACCAATTTATGATACTAAAACAAAACTTCTGCTGTAAGCTGTCATGTCACTTCTGCTAATGCCAGTATTCTCAGGTTTCATATTATTTTAGGTTTCTTTTCACGGATGACGTGTAAAAGTGAACATTGTTTTCTTCACATGGAGTAGATAAGAATAACTATATTTAACGCAATTTCCTGGAACAATCTGATGACCCAAATCAAATTGCCGACAAATAGCTCATAAAACTAATACCTATTGTAAAAATGCTTCCATAGAGATTACGGCCTAACATTAACTTAGTAAAGAAAATTATTTAAAGCAATAAAACCTTCACGCTACTCTGCATAGTTCAGATATCAAAATTATGTGCGATTTGCGTGTCGGAAACGTAATTATATTAGCGTCGCCGCGTCTAAACGTGAAAAATAGCATGTTCGAGACATGGTCGAATGTAGTGAGGGAAAACATTATGGTAAGTTTAGGTGTTGGCATACTAAGAGTTGTACTGTGGCAATTAATTGACCTGGTTGTTTGACAAGAAAGTTGACAGTTTAAGTTAGTCTTCGAAATCAACTAGATTATTATCATATAATATCTAATATTTACTATTATTATCATTATTTTTTTTACTGAAGCAATGAAATGTCTATTTGACATATTTTTTATTATACAAAAGCTGTCAAACCTCCATTTTATTCGTCAAGTAAAAGTTATCATATCAATTTTGTATATTTCTTTTTGTATTTATCAATTCTAATCAAAATTCATTAAGAAAAATTAGGCTGTGCCAACACATTTTGAATGTCAAAGTCCGCCCGTCACCACTTCCTTTAGTGTTTTAGTGGAAAGTAGAAGTAAGTAGCGCAACACAATCCCCAACAATAAATCTGTCTGTTAAGTAAAAAAGGGGCAAAATAATTTGATCCCCTAAAAATTAATTGATCTATTTTACATAAGCACTTTTAAAAATAACTAATGTGATTATATTTAATCTTTATATTAATTATTGCGTCTATATCAGTTGATCTACGGATAAATTATAAATAAACTTCATTTAAGGTAACATAATAATTATGTTTAAACATACTCTTTTAATGTTTGGTATGCAAAAATAGTATTTGATCCTCCTAGATAAAAAATCAATTAATTTAATTTATTTTATGTCTCAAAGAAAGAGGATTAATCATTAAAATAGAAGACCATTTAGATTTTTTTCTTTGCTGTTTTAAAAAAATTGAAACGATCATTTACATGACTTTTAAAAATAGATGTCTGTGTGTACCTACTTACACATGCAATGGTATAATCTAACAATAGGCTTGTGACTGGAACTAAAGCCAACAAAGTAATAAAAATAAACAGTGAGTTTATCGATGTAACAATTTCAAAAAAATAAAAAACCAATGACCAGTAACACGAACAGTTTACAATCAATCAAAACTTTTTTAGCATCCGATCACGAGCATAATGCAAAGATCAGCCATTGGGGGCAGCCCCCGACGCTACCGCATGCAGCGATATCTAGGGGGCATGACTGCTGACGGTTGTTCAGGAAAGAGTAATATAAAACATTTATTGAACAACACTACTTCATCATACGTTGCAATACAATTTCATTTTAAAAACAGATGTAATGAGTAGATTATTTAAAAAAAAAAGTGTAGTTAAAGATCACTGACTTACAAGGTCAGACTAAAACAAAATTGATATTACATAAATTCTTAACACCTGTCATTAGCTAAAATATTGAAAGAACATTAAGTATGTGTTCAAAACTATGAGTCATCAGTTGTTATTGGTGATTTTCTTTTTCACCTGTTTATTAGCTTGGAGATCTGTGTCAAGAAAAATGTCATAGTAAATGCTTGCACAACTGCAAGATATTGCTAGTAAAAACTAATATTTTATATCTGCTATTTTCCTTTTGTAAACCAATATGCTCTCCCTACAATATTGGCTTACAGCCAACATCTTATGCATTTTGCAAGACAATGCTGTTTTAAATTTGTTAACATAAAGATTATTTTATCCCAAAAGTGTCTTAAAATTTAATTAAATTGTATTCCAATTGTAATCGAAGTTCCACAAACAATTATGGTGGCCCGGAAAAAAACGGCAATTTCATAGGTTCAAGCAAGACATGATGTAAGAGTTGAAACAATAAGACGAAAACTGTAACGATCAAAAGAATCATGGTTTACATTCAAGTAATCCTACCTTCTTAAAAGTCTACATATTCAAAACCATTATCAAAATGCAACATGTGTGTGTACTTATTTGTTACAAGAATACAAAGATACACATATAATGTCAATCATCCTCTTATAGGCTTCTAAATTTCATATTATTAAATTAACTAGACTTATAACTTAAAAGTCTAGCCTAAAAATTCCACAAAAATGGTAGACTAAACAATATTCAAATTAATTATTCTTTAAAGACAAGTTACTTTGTAATTCAAACATGGCTGTAATTAAAATTTAATACGAGAATGTACTTGTACAATATACTCCGACTTACTTAGAGAATCATTAATTTTAAAGTACTTGAACATAAGCCCGAAACAAACAAACCGCACATACTGTAGGCAAGTAACTGTTCTCATGTAAGGTCTCGGTGCCTCCTACACGGCTAAGATTACACGTCTTCACTTAATATTATAATTAATAGTTCTGCTTTAAGTTCATAGCTGCTATGTCAGCACTAGTCAGCAGGAATGTTTTAGAACTTACCTTACTGATAATATTCAAAACTCAAGCATTTATTTCAATTAAACCATTTTACAGGCACTTTTGAATTGTCAATGTCGAACGTTCCAAAAAGATGAAGCTATTTGCACGTTCCAAAGCGTAAATCTCTATGGAGAAGAACGTGCAAGAAACTTCATGGACACTCTTTTAAAAATAATAATTTGTTACAAAGTTTTGTTACATCACGTTGAAATTATACATACATGTGAGAACGACGTAAAAGACGAGCATGATAAATAAGTCCGCAATAAAAAGGAACAATTCAAAGAAATAATTAAATTAAACCACGGTAGCAGAGAAATGACCAGTCCCAACCGACGGCGCCCGTTTACGAACATGACGCATGCGCCAGGCCCATTCGTCTCAACCATTTTGAATAGATCCGAATGATCATAGGCATACGCCACCATCAGCTAGGCTTTTGATTAAGCATGACACTCACAACCGCCAGGGTACTTGAGTCTATACATTGCAAACACACAAATATTTAGAAATTTTGCTACTTTTTAGTGTAGGGAAACTTATTACGATAAATACGTCGTTTAACAGAGAGAGAAGTTACATGTGCAGTTTTGTTTGTTGATCAAAAGGTAATAAAGTAGTATGGATAGTAATAGCAACTTTTCAACGCATTCAAAAATGTATTGATAGTAGCATTGTCGTTTGTCGGTGCCATGTTTCACAACAGTGCTTCTTCAGGCTAATTCATTCACAAGTAAATCTAGCTTAAATGGAAAGTATAAAAGAATGGTCGAAATCAAACTGATTTCTAAGCACAAATTAATTATGGAGTTTGTTTGAAATCCCCTAACAGTTTTTAGGAGCTGAAGTTCCCAAACTGCGAGGTACTAACATATTGCTGACCTAATACTGTATGTTTCTTTCAGCAGCACACTGGGGCAAAACTGCGAGGCTATTAACTGAGTTCTGGTAACAGTTGGAAGCCAATTAAGCTGTCAGTTTAAAATTCAAAGCGCCCATTCAGCAAACCATAGCTGGCCTATATTTAGGATATATATATATGTAGATTACATAAAACCCTAGAGAATTAGGGCAAACAAAAGTTTCAGGAGATTGAGGGTGCGCCATTTTAGTTTTTTAAATGTTACAAACATTTCTTCACGTTCTTCATGAGTTTGCTTTTCTCAAATTCAATTTAACTTAGTAGTAAGGTCGGACTTGTCGTTTCCCAGGTTTATGCTAACAGACGTGCATGAGTTGGGTGTCTGATCACATAAATCTGCTACTGCACTAGAAAAGTTTAGTCAGTTAGATAAATAAATGTAAACAATCTTGATGTGTCTTTTTAAATAAACACATTATATGGAAAACAAATAAACTACTGTTCAAACTAATGGTTCTATTGATATGTAACCATTACTTGTTAGTTAGTTATTGAGTTATTGTTGTATTTGAATTGGTTTTTAGTTGCATTTTATTTTTAAACTGTGTTTTAAATGAAAAAGATTTAAAAATATATCTAGATTGTTTACCTTTATTTAACTTCCTAAACCTATCTACCATAGGTGTATGTATCTCGAAGCTATATCTGTATTTGAATTTCGTATAATGCCATATATTCAGCATTTTACAAAACAAAACAATAGAATAAAAAAATAATACATGTTTTGAACATTTCCCATTGCTGAATACCCGTCATTTAACTGGCAAAGCCCACAACAGCACATCAATCCAAGTCGTTTCAAATTTAAATCGACTATGAGCGTGTTTTACAATTCAAATAACGCGAAGTTGGACACCGTCGGAAAGGTGGAACCTTTATATAAATGAAGAACTTGATCCTGGTTCGAGTTGACTTTTAATATCTTTCAGATGTCTGATGTAGGTACTGCAGTTGGTGACGGCTTTTAATGGTAAATTTAGTTTTTGTCTTTTCTCTCATTTTAAATTCGTGTTGTATTTTCTGGCGAATTTAATCATCCTAGTTGTACCATATGACATTGAGTACCATTACTTTATGGAAGAAATTCTGCATAGCTTGTCATTAGCATAATTCATTAGGTAAGTCATCAAGATCATATAAGCCGAGAATTATTCACTGCTAGACATAGTCCACCCCCAGGAATCGTCACTTTTTACAACAAACTACATTTTTGCAACATTTTGTTCAATTTTAACATTTAAACGACATTCATCCTCCGCAACTTAAAAATTGTTATAATGAAGCGAAAATGGTTTGGAGTGGCACACCTAACCATTATTTAGAAAGACATGTGATTTCCATCAACCCTCACTGGACCTTTCTATTTCCCTCCACAGAGTGCAGCTGTGTCCCAGCCAGTCCCAGCACATCATTGGGTGATTATGCTATGCTTATAATACACAACAAAATCTCCGTTGCCATGTATTTACCTAAACCAAGTGGTTAGTCAGCATCACTTGTATAAAGATGTTACAATATAAAAACGACGGGGGTTTTTTCGTCATGACTTTTTTTTTTTTTTTTTTTATATTCAAAACGGGGAAACTCTTGGCCCAAATCTCACCTGATGGAAAGTGATGATTAGGCCGAAGATGGAAGCGAGTTTCACCCGGAATCCTCTAACATAGAGGAACTGGCTATCATACCTCTAAATGCCGTAACACAACAATGCTGTTAACATTGTTGCTATGGCGACAGACTTAGACACGATGGTGGTAGCTTACCAGGCGGACTTAGAAGTCCTACCACCAACCAAACCGAGCAAAAAATTTGCCCCCACTGGGAATTGAACCCGGGACCTCTGGGTCTGAATCGAGTGGTATAACCACTAGACCACGGAGGCGGTTAGTGTCACCTGTTTAGCACCACCCGGGGACCACGTGTAGGGATTCGCTGAAGGGTATTCTCCTACGGACGCGGGTGACTCGGCCCCAAATTTTACCACATTAGTGCATAATGCTAATGTAATCGTAAAAGGCTGTTCCTTTTTGTGTTCCATAAATACAAAGAACAATAAACTAAGTAATATAACACTGGCATTTCATAAAATATAATGCAGATACATTAAACGAGTTCTCATGTTAAATTCTTCCCTCGTGTAAGCATTCTGTCGGCGTTTAATTTCAACGTTCTCAAGACGTTATGCACATTTGAAGTTTGTTATTAATGTATGATTCTCTTCTCGGTATTTTCCTCCACTTTACATACAATTTTGGTGATATAACACAACGTTCAGAACCTATTTGTTATTAATAAGGTGAACCTGAATTTTGTTCTTTTATAATTAGAGCTACTAATTGATATTGATTTTAAAGCTTTGTATTGGATCTTATCTATTGTAAATAGTCAAGTACGTATATCCTTTGTAAATATACATTGTAAAAAAACTAGATAGAAATCATCGTGCCTACTCTATAAACATGATTATGAAAAAAAAACACTTAAGGTTATAAAGCAAACATTTTAGAATTATCAGAACGCTAAACTTGTTATTAGGTATAAAGGTACAGAAACACGATTTTTTTTGTCGTCTTCTCAAAAGCTACGTAAAGTTTTGAGTGATGCCTGGGGCCGAGAGAACTGTGACTCGAGAACGAATTACACTGGACTTTCTTATTCCTATTCTTTGAATTTTGAAGTGACCTTACATGTAATGTGACACTTGTCGTAGATGACTTTGTGAGCGTATGTATAGAGTAGTTTAACAACTTTGTTGTGAATGGAAGTTGTTTCTTGGAAGTGTGTATATTTGTGGCAAGTAGGTATTTATTTATTCATTTACGTTGGAAAGCTGTTAGGTAAAGTAGTAAAGTTTTATTATATTCAGGCACACAGAGAAACATACAATATTAAATTCCCCATAAACTGAGTAGCTGGTAGCACGAATGTCACCATTGTCTGTACTTTCTAAAATATGAGAGTAACTTCCTTCCCTATAAAATGCGTAGCCCAGCCGTTTTACTTGCCGGTAGTAAAAAGTTCCACGTGACTGAAATGAAGTTCTTCTTAATCTTTGGAGAGGCCGTACATGTGTGCTTATGAGTTTGAAACTTTGAACACGTTGGGATAAAAAACGAATTATGTATGTAAGATTTTCAAGCAACCATTAAAATCTTACGAACATAATTCATTTTAATTGGAACATTAATACATTTTGTACAAAAAATTATTTACTCTGAGGATTTTATATCACAATGTCCATCCATTTCCAAAATAGAATATTTTTAGACTCTTATAAGTACCTAAGTCTCCCCTTAAATCTCATGTTACTTTGTATGGTTCTCTTTTAGTATTTAGCAACAATTATATACCGATGATGCTCAAAATTGTTAGCTGGCTACATCAAAAATGTTTCATATAGACAGACTGACGTGCTTCATTACAAAATCATACCTAATTTAGATGCTGTGTGATTTGTTTACCTGTTCTAGACTTATCGTTACTCATACAGCTACCTTATGCACGCACATAGACACACATACCAATAACTATACATCCAAGGATTTACGAAGACCTATTGCCTTCCGACCTCCAACTTTAATTGCCTCTTACCGCTAGTTTTATGGCCCAGGCTTAATGTTATTGGTAAAGATTTCAAACTACCTCCATAAAAACTCCAGTAAGTTTCTAGGTATTTACTGTTAGTAAATTAAAAAAAAACCCAAAACAGTTTTCACTTTTGCTTGCACATCTATACTATGAGTGATATTATCAAGAGGCACAGTTTGTGAGGTTGCAGGGGGGTAATCTGTGACGCAGGCACTCACCGGACACGGTTGTTTCGGGAGATACCTACCTGTTGCGAATTCGGCGGGAGGATACGCCCGGGTATCAGCACTGCGAAGATCGCCTGGAGGACTCGGTGGAGCATACGGTGGAGGTCTGCACTGCGTGGGTGGAGCAACGTCGTGTCCTCGTCAAGGCGATCGGCGGCGGCGACCTCTCACCTCCTTTTGTGAAGCAGTAATGCTAGCGAAGGAGGAGCCCGAACACCGTAGGCGTGGGCCTGCGGTTGACGAGCATTGGGTGGCTCGCCATCTGATCAGAACCAGGCCCGGGTTTCGGAATTTGTTCGAAAGCGTCACTACGGCCCTGGCACGCAAAGGGCATTAGGAGGAACACGGATGGGTTTTAGATAGTAGGATTCTGACAGTCCTTCCTGCTTTACCCAGAACGGGAGGAGTCATTTGTTGATTTCCAACCCTTAAAAAAGGGGGTAATCTACACTAATATTAAAAAAGAGGTAAAGATCGTGAGTTTGTGAGGTGGTAGAAAATTCTTTTACCAATGGAAAGCCACGATATTTGTGATATTGCCTATCACTATTGATTGTGTCATAGACTACCTATAGTATATTAACCCGAAAACTACCGCCCAACAAAGTGAGCACGGGTCGGGTCGGGTCGGGTCTATACTTCTATACTAATATTATAAAGAGGTAACATTTGTTTGTAAGTTTGTATGTAGGGGGTAATCTCAGGAACTACTGGTCCTATTTGAAAAATTATTTCAGTATTAGATAGCCCATTTATCGAGAAAGGCTATAGGCTACATATCATCACGCTAAGACTAAAAGGAGCCGAGCATTCATGGAAAATGTGACGCAGACGAAGTTGCGTGGGTCAGCTAGTTAAATAATAAACTAATCAGCTTATATATAGTAGTTCACTGCTACTTTAAAGGTGGAATGATAATTTTATGGAGCCTATATTCTGTCTAAAACGGCTCAATACTGTAATAAATGGTAAAATTACATACAATGGCCCAGTTTCTCCAACGAAAATGATCACAATGCGTAAAGTGACAGGTCGATACTAGAAACCGGGGTTTAGTTTGTAGCTTATTCAGAAAAACTGACACATTTTCTCTGGAACTTAATAAAGGCAAACTTTACCCAGAATGCTTTTAGTTCACTCCACAGGATTCACAGAATCCATTTTAATTAAACACTGCCTTTAGGTTACCTTAGAAAAACTAGTATCCCGAGCGAAGAACTAGCTTCCAGGTAATTATTATAAGAGTTAATTAAACAAGCATAATTACAGTAGCGAGCCAATTATTCTCTTTTATAGTGCTATGTGTCTGTAACACTGTGTTACCTGTAAACTTGGCGGTCGGTTACTCCGGGCTTTAAATGTAGTTCCTGAACCAACAAAAGCGTTTGATTTAGGAAGTAATCAGTTTTAACCTTTGACGCCAATGTTTAAAAAAAATGGTGTATTTTGATTAAATTTGTTATTGAAAATCTACGTTGACAATTTCTTTGACGAGAAAATCTAAAATTATCATTCATCTTCTCATAGAAAACGACTTACCCCAAGTTCTTATTACTATAATCAAATGCAACTAAATTCCAACCGATTAGAACAAAGTTCGGTTCAAACGAAGAGCTGAGCGATAACTTTAATCCCAGTTTAGTACTTAATCTCGCGTTTAGTCATAGTGCAATCAACCTGCGAATGTTTGCTTTTATTGCACTACAAATTTTGTACTCGAGATCTTCTCTTAGGATAATGTAATATCACCTAATTACACTACCATATAAAAGTGATAAAATAGGGTACCTATCAAGATTTTATGACTTTGCATTAAACTTAGCTCAACGGGATGTAATGGCTGTTGTTCTTAAAACCCTTAAGATATTAAAACTACTACACAGCCTCTTAATTTTATAATTTTAAGCACGAAAGATATTACGGTTCTGTTCTTTGCTCACAGAACATTTCTTTATCGTTAAGTTAAAAGTCACAGGCTAAGCAATCAGTAATTTCATCAGCTGTAAATATAAAATGGAAGATTACAAAAATACCAGACAATAAATTTGGAAAAAGCGCAAGTTATCACCACAATAAAATTGGACAAAACAAAAAGTAAGTACGGCGACGCAACGTGTTGTAAAGTAACAATGAAAAATGACGGTCGCCAAGTTGCTACGAATTTGTCCCACCTCAGTAACAAAGTTAGGCAAAAGTGGCTAGATTTATCGATGGGGGATCTTACCGGCAAAATGCTGGCAACACCGTACACTGAGTTAAAAGCCGTGAAGTTGGGAAATTGAAATGAGTTTACTATCTGCAATTCATAGCTCAAACTTGTGCGCGGCCGACGTTTTGAGAATGGAGTCTGGCGTTTATTTAAGTTGTAGTTAAGTTATGTGAAATTATTTTATCAGCTAGAAATCATTTTTATTTAAAATTAAATAATGCGTACGAAGCATTTACTTAGTCTTGTTTTGATTTTTGAAGATTGATTTAGATTGAGATAGAGCGTACTCTTCATTTTTCTTATCATTTCAACACAAATCGTTTCATTACGTTATTGCGACTCACTACTTAAGAACAAACAATCCTTTCTCCCTAATTCCTAGCCGCCCGCCCACACGTCACACTCACCAGATGGCGTCTATAACGCAACTTTATGGGAATACCATCAACACGGCGCAAATCGTTGCCTGTCGACTGATTGGCCATTATGCAAATTTCACACTAACAACGCCCCCGGAGGCGCCTTGCATATTTTACCGGATTATACCCGTAACGCCAATAAGTGATGGCAACCGACCCGCTAGATGTTTGCGTTATTGTGTGATGTATGCCTCAATGAGTTGGGGGATTGAACTGTTATATTTTATTAATCGCAAGGATATTGGGGGAAAATATGGTTTTTGTGTGCGTTTTCTGGTCGGCAAACTCGCTATTTATCATGATTAGTTTGTCTTCTGAATGTTTCGATATTTTATATTTGACAATAATTATGGCGTTTCAGAATGCACCTGAGTCCAGTGTATAAGCTTATTTTCAAAATAACGACTAAAGTGAAGGCTGTAGGACTACTTATTTCACCAGGTTTGTTTAAGCCCTTTATGATACAAATTCAGACTCTGAACAAAATATTGAAAAATTCCAGTTGAAAAAACACAATAACACTTTTACCAACCAAGGAATCAAACCTCATGTTTAGCAAAAGCTCTTTTTTTTGTTTGAGATAGGTTTGCTCACACACTACATCCTATCCTACTTATAAAATATATATACCATATAATATAATAATTAATATTTAATATTTTAATATTAATATTTTATAATATTATAAATGCGAAAGTTTGTGAGGATGGATGTATATGGATGTATGTGTATGTATGTTTGTTACACTTTCAAGAAAAAACTACTAGACGGATTACGATAAAATTTGGTATATAGGTAGCTGAAAACCCAGAATAACACATAGGCTACTTTTTATCTCGGAATTCCCGAGGGATCGGGATTTACACGGGAATAACGAGAATTTATACGCGGACGAAGTCGCGGGCGGCCTCTAGTTCAAAATAACCCACAACATAGCGACTCACAGCAACACAGTTAATTTTACGAGATACAGTTTATCTTTACTTTACATAAATCCCATAGATACAAACTAAAGGGAGAGGTATATCCCGGCTTAAGGGCGGGATGTTAAACAAAATACAGCTGATCCCTTACTTCTGGATCAGCGGGCAAAAGAATCGATTCGCACACATCCTTACTGCGGGGCCATGAGGTCAGCAGGAACCACAGGAAAATTGAGCGAAGCTCTACAAAATGACTCAGATCCGGCATCGTTGTTTAGCAGACTGCATAACAAGACAACTATGATGACGTAAAACAAAAAAAATATGATTAAAATGAACAGGTTTTTTGAGTGTAATAGTGACAGGGTTATTTATGCTTTGTACATGATAATAAGTTGTAGAATTTCAGTTGTAAGTATATACAAAACGATGGATTTAAATATCCATCTGAAATAATATATACCATTTTTTTAACATCATTTTAAGTACCTTGTATGACGCAAATAAATAAATATGAATATGATTAATTAAACATATTTTACAAAATAAAACTGACTTTATATTCCTCTCGTACAAAACGCCAATTTCATATGTAAAGACCTAATAATATACCATTCAAGTGACAGTTTTTTTTACAAATACACGTAAACTCACACTCTCTGTTCATAATAATACTAACAACCTGACACTGGATTTACACATACCTTCATCGTTTATCGTTCTTTTTATTTAGAGTTCCGTATCAAAATGGTAAAACCACCCTTATGGTGGAACTAAGTCTGTCTTTCAGTTACATCTGCAATGAATATCTCAGTAACTACTAAATTGAAATTTGGAATCGTTTTAGATGACGTTTACTTAACTATTTTGCAAATAAGAAAGATTTTGTTTTACGCCGCATGGTTTTCGACTTTTGACGAAAATGAAATTAAAAAGAAAACAAAACTTAAATTAGTTTCATTATCGTTCAAAAGATGGCGCTTATCTAAAACTGCAATATATATTTATTTATTTATTTATTTATTGGCCTATCTACAATTGTTACACTGTTTATACTAAAAACACAAGCAATATAATACAAGCATAGTGTACAATATGATGCGATAGACACAGCATGCAAAAACAAAATTAAAATGTGAATAAAATTACAATAGTAGTGCAGAAATAACACTTACAACTAGTGGATAGCTTCACAAACACAGCAGATATGCGCAGTGTTAAGACTCTTTGACGAATGCAGGCATCACTGATGTCAATCTACACTAATATTATAAAGAGGAAAGTTTTGTTTCTTTGTTTGTTTGATTTGAATAGGCTCCGAAACTATTATACCGATTTGGATGAAATTTTGTACAAAGATAGTTTTAGACCCGAGGAAGGACATAGAATTTTTGTCCCAGAAATCCCACGGGAACGAAAACTGTGCGGGTAAAACGGGAGCGAAACCGCGGGGGACAGCTAGTAAAACATATTTCACGTTTTTATGATGGTACGGAACCCTCGGTGCGCGAGTCCAACTAGCTCTTGACCAGTTTTTTTAGTAGTGAAAACTCTATCTATTATAATCAATTGCATGGTTTAGAAGGAGCTTAACAGACAGGCAGAAAGCGACTCAGTTTTATGCTACTAAGAGTAAATACCAGTATTTCCTCGTTCACTTCGTAGAAATAAATTAGGTAAATCAACCAAATAATTGTACTCCCCTCCGCTAGCTTCATTACCACAACCTTGAGATTACATGGAACTTGATTTATCTAAAGCAGCCATCGTTGAAACAATTTACAACATCCGTTCTGGATCACCGCGATTAATTATCAACGTGCCCTTGTTTAAGGCACAAACAAATTTGTTTATTTACCTACATTTCATCAGGGTTGATTAGTCGGGAAATTATTTTGATAAGGATCATTAAAAAATTGGTTTGAATAGAAGCATGGATCCTCGAACGGTAAATATTGGATATTAAGATGCCAAAGAATTTAGTTTAGAAATAATCCGACACTCCAAAATCTGTAAAATAAGTGCACAGGCATGTTAACCTCATTCTGGTTGTACCTTCAATTTGTTTTTCAGCTATCCTGTAACCAATGAACGAGGACCACTGCTCACTCGCCAAGTGGGATTTAAGGACACGCCCTAAACACAAGCTGATGAAACGTTTTCCATGTAAAATTTTTCGTAGTAACTTAATTCATAAAATATTCTTCAACATCCAAATATAACGAGATTGAAGGTAAATATTATTAACATTTCTCGTCACATTACAGGGAATCAGATTATGAAAACTCGACACAACGCTGTTAAGGTGCTGGGTTTTATATATTTATTTATATATTAGTACCTCATATTCCGACCACCATTAGGTACCTTTTATAAAGTTCGATTTGTAGATAAGTTTTTATCGATTCAGCAAAATAAAAACGGCGCACTTAAAAAGTCTCTTAAGAGTCCTATTACATTTTTTACGGAAATTCATGATTTTTGACGCTGTAATTTTCAGCAGCAGTAAGATATTTCAATTATTTGATCCTAAATAACGATAGTGCCAGTCTCTTTCTTGTAAGTTAGAGTTACACATTTTCATTTTTCTTTTCGTGTAATTTTCTATAAATATTTTACGAACTCAGTTTGCAAGAAAAAATGTCGGCGATGGAACTTTGACGGTCTAATTCACATTGTTACAATCAATTCTTTTAAAAATTGAAATTACTAAAAGGTAAGTTGAATGTTTTACTTGTTTATTGGAGTTCTAGAATTTCTTTAAATTCCTTGAGTTTTCACGGAAAAAATCGTAAAGAAAGCCTAATTTAAGCCAGAAATGTCTTGATTCAGCGTCCATTATATACCAAATAAAAACAATTTTATCAAATAAATTAATATGATATAAAATTTCAATCTACAATAAATACATTTCATTAGTTTTCGTTTGTCAATATAATAAAACAAGATTACAATAAATAAAATTAAAGTACTATATATTCTGCATCAATTCAGAGCGCGCGCTCCTGAGCCTCACCCGAGCGCCCAAATAAACTATAATCCTATTCAGACTAGTAAGTATCAAAATTGTTTCGCGGACTATAGATGTACTCCCAACGCAGACCAACGTAACTTCGTCTATTGCAAACGAGCATTTACGATTCGTAATAGGACTCTTAATAATGATGTTTTATTCATTTGTGTAGGTAGATTTTTTTGTTTGTTTTTGTTTTATGGGGCAACCATCAAAAGGCGCCTGAACTTTTGGAAAAAAGCGAGTGTAGGATTTTTACACAGCACATAAAAAGGGCCAGTTCTTAAAATACCACTCCAGAAAATCTTAGCACATGTCAATTCAGTTGCGTAACATTTTTGTACCTTTCCGACAGCCAGAGTGATGATGATTGTTTATTATAAACTAACATTAATTTTTAGTGTGTAACAATAAGAACGCAACGCGTTAACTGTATGCGTGTTACTTCTCTACCAGTTATATGTATTTATGCATAACGACAATGTCTTTTCTTATCATCAATCAATGATCTTCAATTAAATACATCAAGAGCAGTGCCGCTCGGGTTCGTGCTTGACGTCTATGACAAAGCAGATGCAAACATCACAAAATGTATAAAATTCAATTCAGAACTGTCGTATTAGTTGTCACGGACGCTAAAGATAGGTAGCTAGTCATAATATTCCATATTTCCCTTCACAATTAACAGCCAGAAAATATTAAGGGTGTTTTTGAAAATAACTATTCTTACTCAAACGGTTTTATTAAGCTTGCCCTGTTTATTTATTTGGCTCTTTAGTATGTTGTCGAAATTTTATCCCCTTCCTGTTTTGATTGTACTAAAAATATCACAATTAATGTACAAAGGCAAGCTTCACCCAAAGTTAAGTTTTCTCGCAGCAATCTTTTGAGCTATAAGATTCCCATTATCCGCATATACGGGATCATATATGACGTACCCTAACCATCATGATTCCGTTAGGTAAATGGGATAGTATTATGCGTCTTATATAGCGCTGTCTCTCTTACACTGGAAACATTATTGTTTTACGGTAGTAGGGCCCATGATAACCTTATTGATTTGCATGATGTGAAATGATATGTAGGTACAGACGATTGTTGAAAGATTCTAAGGTACAGATTATTCAAAGATCCGTTTATGACCTCAGACATTACCTATATCTAAGATAACCGTCGAAATGCCAAATGTAGAGAAGATACGTCACGATGTTTTGGTAGCGTTTGACAATCTCAAATATTTTGAAGTTAGAAAATCGTTAAACAGTGTCGCTTTGTCTAGTCCTGTTCATTTACTTATTTATTATTTTGCAGATACAACTGGGTGACTTCTGGTTTAACCAGATGGTTAGACCAAAGTCGACTCAAGCTAGGTACATTGATATCGTTGTACAGAAGTTGAAGCAAGCTTCCGAAACCTAACCCCCAGTGAAGAACATCACAAAGGATATCAAATCCCATCCTCAGCCGTATTAGTTGTCACAAAACTTTTTCCTCCAGTTAGCTTAACAAGAAGAAACTTGTAAGAAGCGTCAAAGGGCAACACTAAGTCAAAGACATCGTTATATTTTTAGCTCTCTTTTATAACCAAAGCGGTAACTTTATCTTTTGAATTCTTTGTGAGTTTGTTTGTCCGTTGTTAAGTAATGCGAGCATTTTTCAACTGATCTCGATAATTATTTTTCGAGTACATATCTATGGATAAGATAGGATCAAAGTGGTTTTTCAAACTTTTTAAGTGGATACTGGAAATGAAATCAAAGGTTTTGTACATATATAGGTACATACATTTAGGATTGTCATTTTTGTGTACCAATAGCGAAAACCAGCATCAATGTTCCAGATTTACAACGTACCGAGGGGATATGTCTTATGTCATCGTTCGGTTTAGAGTTTAACTCGAGAGCGTAGAAAAGGAATAATGACTTATTTTAGTTTAAGAGTCCTATTACGAATCGTAAATGCTCGTTTGCAATAGACGAAGCTACGTTGGTCTGCGTTGGGAGTACATCTATAGTCCGCGAAACAATTTTGATACTTACTAGTCTGAATAGGATTATAGTTTATTTGGGCACTCGCGCGAGACTGAGGAGCGCGCGCGCTGAATTGACGCAGAATATATAGTACTTTAATTTTATTTATTGTAATTTTGTTTAATTATAGTGACAAACGAAAACTAATGAAACGTATTTATTCTAGATTGAAATTTTATATCATATTAATTTATTAGTTAAAATTGTTTTTATTTGGAATATAATGGACGCTGAATCAAGACATTTCTGGCTTAAATTAGGCTTTCTTTACGATTTTTTCCGTGAAAACTCAAGGAATTCAAAGAAATTCTAGAACTCCAATAAACAAGTAAAACATTCAACTTACCTTTTAGTAATTTCAGCTTTTAAAAGAATTGATTGTAACAATGTGAATTTGACCGTCAAAGTTCCATCGCCGACATTTTTTCTTGCAAACTGAGTTCGTAAAATATTTATAGTAAATTACACGAAAAGAAAAATGAAAATGTGTAACTCTAACTTACAAGAGAGAGACTGGCACTATCGTTATTCAGGATCAAATAATTAAAACATCTTACTGCTGCTAAAAATTACAGCGTCAAAAATCATGAATTTCCGTAAAAAATGTAATAGGACTCTTAAGTTTTCATGACACACTTCTTATTCCTGTAGATGTTGTGTCATGGCTGCGGTATTCGTTCGAAATAGTCAACGCGGCCCCAGAACGCAAAAGGTATTAGGATGAACACGGATAGGTTTTAGTCTATAATGAGTCTCACACTCCCTCCTGGCTCGCCCAGAGCGGGAGGAGACATTTGATGATTTTCCATCCTTAAACAAGGTGGTGTGTCATACAAGTGCACCAACTAATTTAAACTTGTTAATTAGAATTTGGCAGCATCATACAACAGATTTTGCTCATAGTATTAGGGCTATTAGCAAATACGGAGAAAGAAAAAAATTGAATTTGCAGTTACTTTGAACTTGACTATGTTCCAAGAAAGACGAAAGAATTTACTCCTCCTATCAAATACTATAGGTAGATACCTACTTAGTAGAATGTTTTAGGTATTGTAGCCAATCAATTATAATTTATGTCACTTTCTATATGAATTATCATAACTTACTATTTAAATTTAAAAAAATAATATATTTTAAAACCTACTTCATAAATTAAAAACTACTATATAAATTAATATAATTCATAAAATTAGTGTTTCGGATGCAACGTAGATGGGGTTTGTTTTTTTTATGGTCACGCAATAAACAGAGTTTATGAACTTGTTTTTGTTACCATTGATAGGCACGCGTTTGACAACTATCTCACCTGATGGTAAGCGAGCCTCAGCGATGGTTACTATAATTAATTACCCGACAGCTTTAATGCACTATGGCATAATAAAATCTGCCTCTATACTTCGCAGACTACACAACAGTCCCAACAGTCTTCTTAGCCGTCCGGGCTGACATCCCGCTATTGAGTGGGCGTTAATTAATCGTAAACGATAATTATGTCTTAGTTATTAAATAGGTACAACATATACAATATTTTACTTAGCATATTATGCTAAGTAAAATATTGTTACTAACATTGTGGACCTCTATATTTGATGTCTAAATAAATAAATAATAATGGCATACGTTCGCATGAGCGTAACGTCACGGTGAACGAAACTGTCATTTCAAAGTTGCGTTTGCGTTTACCTCGGGCGCGAACACGTAACTAAAGTGTCAGTTTGCCAAGTTTTGAACAGCGTCTTCATATCTTAGGTGTCTGTTTGTCAGTTGTTATTTAGTGCTGGAGTTCAAGGTTGTGTTGTTAAAATTCTTATATCATACGATATTTTTATTTATTCTCTAGATAGGGCATGAACTCTTTTTTTCATTACTCTTTAAAAAACATTGTATCACTAGTCTAGACCTTGTAATCTAAGTCTTTTAATTACTTAATATGGAAACTGTTTCTATACTTCTTCAGACGAAGAATGTTACCAACAAAACTCGACCAAACTTTCTCAAAACCTTTACTAAGAATTTTTAATGAAAGAGCAAAAAAAATCTCATCAGAAACACTTAAATAAATTTATTCTCAAAACTTTGGAAACTGGATCACGTATAATGAAAAATACAAGAGCATGAGGGTGGCGAGATTAAAACTAAACTGTGTAACACAAGATGCGTTAGCTAACGCCGCCTAGCGTTTAAGATAAAACTTTTAGAAAGCAGTATGATAATAAATCGTCAAGTTTCCCTTCTCGTTGGCAAGTCTTGGAGCAATGATAATGAAAAACTAGAAGAGATCATAAGAATTTAATACAAACGGTTTTGTAAAGTCGTCTTGGTTAAGTATTGCTAGATCAGAAGTAATCATCCAAATTTATAATAAACTATCTGTACCCCGCGGCTTCGCTCCCGTCAGCTGGCTACCCTAACTACCTTTTTTTTTGCTTTTAAACCTTTCCTGTATTCTGGCAAACTAAACAAAAAAAGAATTACCGAAATCGGCCCAGCCGTTCTCTAGTTTAGCGAGACTAACGAACAGCAATTAATTTTTATAAATATAGATTATATTAGTTAACATGAAATAGATTACAGGAAAATCAACCTTGGAAGAGACCTCTACCCCCACTGCTTTAACACAGATGTTTTTTCTGATCTCAACTCGCTCACTTTTTGTTCGATAAGGTACAACTTAGCCTATAAACTCGTAACGCTAACGCACGTCTTTAAATCCATGAGATTTCAGCTCATTTAATCTAATATTCATCATAACCGAACCCCTGCCTATGTGTATATGAACCACTCACTTATAATTCAGACAGCCCTCAATTCCACGTACGTCTAGGCTCATCTGTGAGCCAAACATGATTGATGACATCATAAATTGAGCTGTCATTACATGGCGCATCCAGTAGTAATTTAACATCCGTACCCTGTCTTGTCCTACCTTATGACTTAGCAACGGCATAAATTAAGCGGCGCCAAGTAATGGGCAATATTAGAGACAAGGCTGTTTTATTACCATACTTGGGTGCAAGTTTTCTACGTGTCTCTTACATCGAGCATTATGCCACAGTTTTACTGAACATGTATCGGTTTTCAGATTTATTGGCAAGAGTTTAATTTTGTGCGGTTTAGTTTAGTGTACTGGCTTTTGGATGAGTTTAGAATTATCGGGCTTTGAAGTCTTTGGTGAGGAATTGATGCTGACTTCTGATGAAGCTGATTGTGTTAGTCGTCAAGTAAGGTTGATCGCAGATTAGATCATATCGTTTTGTCAGAAGCAAAAAACAATCAGCCTCCTTTTTACTGAGTGTTGCAAAAAAACATTTAACGTAGATCGGGACAAATGTGCAACAAAGTTCTTTCATCACATTATAATAATAAGTATAGGCCTCCACGACAACCAACTATGCATAACGGTTAATATCCGAGTTCAACATCAGATTGAACTCTGACTTTCCAATTTATACCTATCTATTAATTTTTATCATCTAACTAATACTGGATATAAGAAATGAACAATTTTCGAAAAATTAATAAAAATATATCTCATCTGGTTACAAGGTGATGAAGGTCGATCTTCTACCGTCTCTTAAGCTATACGTGCTAAATGTATAGTGTATCTACCTACCTGTCCATTACAGCGGAGCGAGGCAGCGGAGCGGAGAAACGGAGGAAAGTTAACCAATGGAATTGCATAAAATCTCCGCACCACGTGAGTCACTGACATTTTAACTGACATGATTGGTTAAAATTGCTTCTTGGTTTATTTTTCTGTCATAATTGGTTTATGACCACAATAATTTTATGTTCTCAACATTCATCGTAACATTATACAAAAAGCATTTTTATTTGGTAACTAGCTGTCCCCGCGGCCTTAACCTTACCTACCCATTTTTTTTGCTTTTAATCCTTCCCTGTATTCAGGTGAACTAAACAAAAACAGAATTACCGAAATCGGCGCAGCCGTTCTCGAGTTTTAGCGAGACTAACGAACAGCAATTCATTTTTATAGAAAGATTAATCATTGTGTATATTCATGTGTCCTTCCATTAATTTGTTTAAATACATATTCGGTGTGTAATAAACGCAATTAATTTAAATAACCACTTTATTATAGACATCCTGGGATTTGTGGAATTGATTTCGATGACCGTTCGGAGAATTCATCCATGCTAACATTTATATAAATCATTACATTGAAACCACTGTTTTTCAAATAAATACACGAATAGATTATATTATTTTTCTACAATTTATTATTTTAACGAAACAACAGAGCTACTTTTTGTTTGAAAAGTCCAATTAAAGATCCATTTATTTTGTTAGATTGAAAATTATTCAGTACTTTTTATAATTTTACCTATTACGGTTCTTGAGATACAGCCCGCTGACAAACAGACGGATGGACACCGGAGGCTTAGTAGTAGGGTTTCGTTGGTTACCCTCTGGGTACGGAACTCTAGAAACTATTAGCATTAAAACATTTTTTTTTAAATGCAGCTGTTTAATACAATAAGATACTATATGGAATTTATCATCTTTCATTATGCTTTATTATGTTTAAATCTAGGGTGGTTGGCTTTTGGGAGATCTTCGTAGAGCCGACATTCACTTTCATTCATACCTGGCGGTATGTAACGGAATGAATCGACTAAAACAATAGAATTTGGAGATGCCATGCCTATGACGGATATCTGAAACAAAGAAAGTGAGGTTGAATGTAGTTATATGGACACACCCAATGTCTTTTACTCGCACAAAGTTTCTAAAATCAGTTTAAATCCGGATGTTTGTCAGGATTTGTCAGGACAAATGCGGTTAAATTAGGTAGTAATGACAAAATTTGATAGGTTTTCGTGGTAAAGTAGAGTTTTAAAAATTCTAAATGTAAAATCTGCCGGTCGATTCTGTCGACATCTCACCGTGATCACTTTTAGGTGGAGTGAATGACAAGTGACCCGTCATGCCATCTTGTTTGTATGGTTTGACAGCTCACTTGTCGTTCACTTCGCCTAAGTGTTCACTTCGACATGTTTACAGAATCGCACAGCAGTTCTGAAACCGGTGGTAAGTGAATGTTCGCAGCAATGAATACTCGAAGTCAGATTTTGTGAAATAATTCAATTATTCAAAAACCTCGTATTCATCCACGAACAATTGGGTGGCCCTAATTACGTAATATAAGTACATAACTTAATATTACGTAATTCTCATTATTTGCAGTAGTTATCACAATATTCCTTAGTTTATTACATTAACAGCTATTTTTGTTATTACTTTTGAACGACAGATCAGTTTCATGATAAATAAGTGGTACAGGTAATTAATGTCTTAAAAAATTTAGTCCACCCTTTCTACCAGTACGGTGCACAACATTTAAACAATATACATTTAGTCCAAAAAATTTTGAGAATGGATGATTTGTTTATGTTTCCAAATTATTTTTTTGTTGTTTTTAGATTGGCACAACTGTTTTTCATTTAAGCGCGAATTTTGAGTTATATCAATTAATTACATTTAACACAGTGCTATTTTTAAACATACATGTAATCTAGTTGCGAATTTCATAATAGATAAAAACATCGACAAAGAGTTTGTCTTAAATTTTGCATCGCCAATGGAATTTCGTGTTCGGAGTCACTGTAAATGTTACAGAAGGCTTACAGTGAATCGATTTTATCAAAAACATATGCTTATGAGTGGTACAAAGCGATCAAAGTCGAGATGTGATGGAAAATTTACCTCTCTCTGGTAAGCTATCAACATCTGCAACTGAAGATAACATCCATCGCTTTCCGTCAGGCGTGATTGTGGTCAAGAGCAAGCTCATTAAGGCGAGGTTGCAGTACTGTGTGTTTTGACGAACAACAGCGACTGTCCGGCGAGCGAAATAATGGCTAAATTTTGATTGTTTTTTCTTCTTGGCGAAAACTGATAAAGAAATAATACAATATGGTTTCAACATTTACTTCAAAATAAAAAGCTCTATCTATTGATATAACTTTTATATATATATTCGTGATAAAATCTTTTAGCAGTACACTTTTAAAATTGTGATTTAGTGTCATGTTTGATAAAAAAAAGTATCGAGCCAATCATTCTAAATCGCGTTTCTATCTTTACGATTTACTCGAGGGTATGTTCAATTTTTATGTAATGATTTCTATTTATTAAAAAACTCATGATTATTTAGATTTTCAGACGTTCAAAAATCTTAAAAAGTACTGCAACCCCGCCTTAAATAAAAATAAAAAGTGAAGGAAATAGTGACTGAAAATCCTCATTCAAGTTTATTATTTATTATTAAATACATAAAAGAAAACTACTGACTAAAACAAATATATTATGTACAAAATTTGTGGAATGCATTGGCATTTTAAGTCGTTAATTATCTGATGACCTCAGATATCTAGCTTGGAAGTCACAGAGAAACTGAAAAGGTTTCTTGAGATAAAGAGGGGTAGAAGGGGATCTTTTCCCCTTATACCTTGTATAAAAGGGAAATAATATGAGCTTCTGGCGAAGGCGAATTGGCATATGGTTTGACAGCTCACTTCGTGATCACTTCACCCACGCTTTCACTTAGACATGTTTACAGAATCGACCGGCTGAACTCGAATCCGGAAAAGGCGTCTAAAAAAAATTTTGGTGTTTGGATTATTCTTAGACGTGTTTCTAAAGGTACTTTGAAGATGACAAAATAAATTTAAATAAATAACTAATATTTTGTGTATTATTGATCTTTTCCCGGTTCTTTCTTGACAGAGTAGTACAATATTGTGTGTATCAGTATATGCCTAGAGTTTGAAAACGGGCAAACGATAAAAAACGACGAGATAAAGAAAACAGTGTCAATACTTACATAGCCATCATATGTTGCTGGCCCGCCGGTCAGTGCCATTCTCAGAGTATGCCATCCGCTCACGAAATGTGGATCCAAAGCCGAATTAGAAGCCAGTCCTGTAACCCTATTACCGTTGCCGTCTGCCGTCTGGGCAATAACAAGGATTAGGTCAGAGGGATCTGTTGTTTCCATATAAATATTTACTTCTACGGTACCACCAGAGTTCATTATATAATTAAATGAAGTCGCACAACCCAATGCTGGTAATGGTGTAATAAATGAAGTACTGTGTTCGTGTTGACCAAGAGAGTTCAAATCTCTGTACTTGCCAACACTCCAAAATGGCATGGAGATACAAACTCCCCGATCATTGGCAAACAATTCATTAAAACCTTCTTCAAACGTGTACCTCACACATGAATCGCTGATAGCGTGGCTCACCAAAGTAATAAACAAAAATAATTATTTTGCAAAGCATTTCTTACGCTACTTTTACTGCAATACTATAACGAACTAAATGTGAATTATAAAAACGTTCATTTAAATTACTCCTTATCTAATCTACCTTGCCTGTATCATTCCAAAGATCGAGAGCCACACAATCAGAAAGGTTTTAACTTGTAAGATCTCTCTCTATATTTCTGACTAGCGACCCGACCCGGCTTCTCCTGGTACGTTTTGATTTTAGAGTAAACCAACTATCTATCTTCTCTTTCTCAATTACATATCGTCCTTTTTCCTACATAGATACAAACTGACCTTTGCGAATCAGGTTTTATTTTATATAATTTGTGTATTGGTCTAGCTTCTGCCAGCGGCTTCGCCCGCGTGATCCCTAGGGAACATATTCCAGGGATGAAAAGTAGCTTAAGTATGTGCTATTCCAGACTATAATCTATCTTTGTTCTAAATTTCATTAAGATCCGTTAAGCCGTTCTGGCGTGATTGAGTAACAAACAACCAAACTTTCACATTTATGTTAATACTCGTTTGGTGTAAAGCGAAATTATAACCATCTTCCCCTCGACATTATAATTACTAAAGGATATTGCAAACTGTCGTAAACCGTTTTCCGAAGCTACTCGCTAGCCTCTAGGCGCCAAGCTAGCCGCCTGCCTGTGCGTTCGCGACCACAAAAATAATCCTTATAACATGATTCAGTATTCACGCGCGATGGCTTATTATTAGCGTTTTTTATGTATAACTTTGGTGTTTCTATACCTATTTCTATGATTCTTTTTTATGGAATAGTTAATAATGTTAACTTTTATTAATGTTAATTAGGGATGACTGAGAGTTTTATAAACGTAAGAGTAGACAAATACAATCAGAAAGCTTCGAACTGCTAAGCTATCGGGAGTTACACGTGTTATTGTTCGTCAATCATAAAAGATAGACATATGCTGTCGTTGGATATTTTTTATATAATTTTAAGGAAAACATTTCCATCATACATGATTTCTGTGTAGCTTTCACCATTAAGGTTGCACACGCGACGGAAGCTTAAAAAATGGAGTAACTTCTTCCGTTTTCCCAACATTTCCCTTCACTGCTCTGCTCCTATTGATTGTAGCGTGATGAAAAGTATACTATACCCTGCTCAGGAGTATGAATAATAATTGTACCAAGTTTCATTAAAATCCGTCGAGTAGTTTTTGTTTCTATAACGGTTATACAGACAGACAGACAGACAAAAATTGTACTGATTGCATTTTTGGCATCAGTATCGATCCCTAATCACCCCCTGATAGTTATTTTGGAAATATATTTCATTTACAGAATTGACCTCTCTACAGATTTATTATAAGTATAGATAGATAATTTGTGTATTGGTCGGCTTCCAGTGCAATCCAATTTAGCTGGATAACAGTAATCTGACCTCGTCAACACAGTAGCAGGGTTGTAACACGATCTGTCTTGGCAACACATAACAGATCTTTTAAAATAATCCGCTTAAGAAGGAAAAAGAAAAAGTACATTATAATTAATGAGTTTTAATCGTCGAAGAGATATAATTGCAGTCCTTGAAAGAGGCGAAACTTATTTAAAAACGTTTTCGCCATCTTCTTCATTGTCTTTTCTCTCACTGCTGAGCATTATAAATTAGTGTTATGTTGTCAACTTATAGCATCCGTTACGAACAACAGCCTGATAGAGTGCAGCGTAAATAGGTATCACCAGTTACGTCGACCACCATTTTTAACCGACTTCCAAAAAAGGAGGAGGTTCTTAATTCGGTGAGTATTTTTTTATGTATGTACTCCGATTACTCCGAGTTCTATGATCCGATAAATGTGATTCTTTTTTAATTAGATAGCATAGGTACTTGCCATTTGGTCCCGTAAAATTTAATTCGGTTTGGCTGAGAATTTTTTATTTTATGAACATTTTTGCTTATTTCAGTTTCTGGTAGATGATGACGTCGTCCAAATATCACCACTTCAAAGTAAAAAATAAAAACATTTTACAAAAAATATAAACCGATTTCTAAACAAAACACTGCAAAGTATAAAAAACTTTAATTTCGGAAGTCTGTGTTAAAAAACAAGGAACATGAAAAGATTATATCTACCTTTATGCTTTGTGACATTACGTGTGCCTTTGTACTTCATGCATTAAGTTTAAATAAACACAAACCCAAAGCCCAAAGGAAAGGCAAGAAAGAAGGAGAAGAAGGGAAGGCTGGGTGTGCGAGTCCCAAATAAACACTTTTCTTTCTTTCTAAATAAACAAATATTTAAAAAGAAGTTAAAAACACCTTCTCATTTCTCCAGTGGTTGTTAAAGCTATTCCTAAACATGAGGTTATATACCCCGATTAGGCACAGAGCTAGTGAGTTTTTTGTCAAAAACTTCGTAGCAACTTACAGCCCGTACTCGGGATTTTGTCACGATAGTCACTAAACCACTAATAATTAAAAAATTCTTCCGTTACTGAATTTGTAACGTTTTTAGGTAACGGAATAGTTTTATTATGTTGATTAATTATATTGTTATCTTCACCTAACAGGGATTTCCATTGAACAAAATGCGATGTGCGATTTATATTATAATGTTTCATTTTTCATTTCTTATTTTAATCATTTTATTTATTTTTATCTATTAATATATTTATATTTAGATGCGTTACGTAAGTGCGTCCGTGGCATCACAGGCCCTATCATAACACCAGCGCTGCGTTATTTAGTTATATTAAATATCGCAGCATATGCTGAGATAGGGACCTTTTTGGCCTCGCACAGATCAATTGAATGTTGTAATTGTTAATAATAATTAACTAATTATTATGTACGTTTCGTTAGTTTTAATGTATTTTGCTTCTATCTGTTTTGTGCGAGTCCCAAATAAACATTTTCTTTCTTTCTTTTCTTTATGTGAAAATTAATTTCTTTATCGTTTAATTATTAAAAATGATATGAATCTTAATTAAATTCCACTATCAAAAAACCCAAGTACAAAAACAAACAAGGAGGTAATTTTCTAGTAGGTAGTGTGATAAGCAGTCTGTCCATAGGACATCAAGAGCTATGGCTCTTTAATAGCTCATTACTGTTGATGACGTGTATTGAGTAGCAAGCTGGAGGAAAAATATCTCCACCTTCCTCTGACTTGCAATAAAAGTGGCCCCTTACTTACTTACTAAGTTAACCATCAGCTTGTGAAGAAGGTATGTCGGTGGTTTAATTAGTTGTATTATGTATTTGTCGTGGATAAAGATATAATTTAATAATTAGTTGCTGATTTGAGTATTGTAGTAGTGGGTAGTGGTAAACGCCGTGACGTCAGTTGACAGTTGTAATGGCGGCAAGTGGACAGAGTCGTATTCGAGAGTGGGGACTTTGCCGAGCGCACTTTGGCTCGAGACACCGACTAGGACACTCGTCCAGAACTAAACTGTCGGTTTACCTATTTTAATTAAACTCAACAGACTTCTTTAATAATGTTATAAATGTGAGTTCTTCTAACTCAAAAAACAGATGTGTTGCTGTGGATTTTGTTGGCCACTTCTTCTCCACAGCTAAAATACTAGGAAGTGGTAACGGGCGGGCGCGTTTTGGGGGACTGTCTATTTGTTAAGTACTAGCACTCAGCCACAGTTAATAAAGATAGCTTAGTACTGTATTGAGTGTTTTATTCTACAATGATCCTGATACCACCGAACCCAAACGATGATGGCGCTATCGCTCAGCCATCGCTGACGCCTTCATATTCATTTATGTTTACACCACCTGCACGAAAACGTCAGATTATATGTCATGCAAATTCAACCACATGATCTACTAAATCAAATTGAAAAAATATTTAACTGTTGCGTAGCCCATTTGTGGAGGAAGGCCATAGACTGTAAAACATCACGCTACGACCAATAAGAACGGAGCACTAATGAAAAATGTGACGCTTACGAAGTTGCGCGGGTCAACTAGTGTAAAATAATCGAAAAGTGAAATTGTAAAGGATTGCCAGTTTTTAAATCTTACATATAAAATTCTCGTGTCACAATTTTAGTTACCTTACTCCTCCAAAACGGCTTTACTGATTTTTACCAAATTTTATATGCATATTCAGTAGATCTGAGAATCGGCTACTATTTATTTTTCATACCCCTTAGTGATAAGGGTTGTCCACCCCTAACATTGTTTTGTTAATTTTTGGACAAATAAAAATAATTTAATTTTTCTATAATGTTGCATTAAAACAACCCTAAAATTTTACCTTTCTATCACCAACCCTTATTTTTAAATAGTCATTTTATTAATTTAATCATTTTTCATTCCGCATGAATCCCTTTTTCCTTGGTTCAAGCATCACGCGTGAACGGCTAGACCGATTTTGCTAATCCTTTTTTTGTTGTGTTTGTGATTATGAGTAGAATGTTGTTATGAAAGAAAAAATAAAAAAGTTGACGGGAGCGAAGCCGCGGGGGACAGCTAGTATACGTATATAATATCATTCATTTCCTATAACTAGAGACGAAAATAAAAAGTGATGTTACCTTATCAATATTCAGTGTATGTGTTCCACCCAACGAAGGAGAAATAGGGGAAATAATTGGTCTATTATTTACAAATTTTGGTATAGTTGTAGGTAAAGGTGCCTTAAACAACATACTAAAAGTACAACTGATACCTGGGAGCGAAGGTAAAGTGCGGGGGCTTGGGGGGGTTGTTAAGGTCTCTTTTTTTTTAAGTTATTCTTGATTATCTCGTAAACTGTGGCTATCTTCGCCGGGACTCTCATATTTTATTTCTGCTCTACAGTATTCTGTTCAATCCTACAACCAGAGCACCGGGTACCTTAAATAACGTTTTAAATTCCTTCATGACACACATAATAGATATCTGAGGTGATGGTTAGAGATGCCAATGCATTCCACCAGCTCTACGACAAATGTTTTACGGTTCAAGCGGTGCGGATGGCACTTTGTCCACTTTTAAAACAATTGTCAAACATCACTTTCCCATCACCTTTCTCTTAGATCGTTTTTATTTGGGTTCTATGATTTTTGTTTCATAATTAATTATAATTGTATTAATTTATCTATTGTGTATTTATTCATATAAATTGTACACTTACAGACTACCGGAGTTGTGGGACTATTCGAAAGAGATACCGTGGCTCCGGAACACAATTGGCAATGAAGGAACATGGATGGGTTTTAGTCAGTGAAGTCTAACACTCCCTCTCGCTCCGCCCAGAGCGGGAGAAGTCATTTGATGATGTCCCATCCCTAAACGAGAAGCCTTTTTGGGGGCCGAGTCACCCGCATCCGTAGGAAAATACCCTTCAGCGAATCCCTACACGTGGTCCTCGGGTGGTGCTAAACAGGTGACACTAACCGCCTCCGTGGTCTAGTGGTTATACCACCTGATTCAGACCCAGAGGTCGCGGGTTCGATTCCCAGCGGAGGCAAATTTTTTGCTCGGTTTGGTTGGTGGTAGGACTTGTTCTAAGTCCGCCTGGCAAGCTACCACCACCATGTCTACGTCTGTCGCTATAACAACTATGTTAACAGTATTGTTGTGTTCCGGCAGTTAGAGGTATGATAGCCAGTTCCTCTGTGTAAGAGGATTCCGGGTGAAACTCGCTTCCATCTTCGGCCTAATCATCACTTTCCATCAGGTGAGATTTGGGCAATGAGTTTCTCAGTTTTGTATAAAAAAAAAACAACCTACAGAACTGTTTTTCCATCCAAAGGTTGTCTTGATAAGGTCACTCGTAGAGATAAGGCCCCCCATTGTGTTACCCTATGTAATGTATTTTTCATATATTTTTTTCGGTAACTTAAATGGTGTACATATTATAGAATAGATGGACAATAACAAAAATAACCTTTCTGAATGACTGAAATACGTGTCATTCTAATCCTAAAAAATAATTGCTAATTCGGAAAGTTTTAACTCACGTACACAATAAATACATACAATTGTGATGAGCAATACAAATTAAACAAAAATTATTTTTTGTAACATGTTATTAAAACACTATAAACTTTTTATAGGTTTTCTTGTAATCTACATATATGTTAAGATTCTGCTTTATTTTTAATTTCAGGTTCCGTAGTTTTGAAAATAAGGGGGAAACGTTCTTTTTCGTTTAATTTCTTGAATAACTTCAAAACTATTTATTTTAAAATTATGAACAAAATGTATTTAAAACCCTCACAAAAATACCTTTCATTTAATATGTCACACTTAATATGGCACAGTTTAAAAAACCATTACACTCCCCCCCCCCCCGCCTCCTCCTTTAGCTTCACCCCCACCCATCGTACTTTTAATATTTTCTTTAAAACACTACTTATTTCATACAAATATGCCATAATTCGCTTATACACGAATTATTTCCCCTATTTAGCATTTTTTGAGTTTCGTTTAGTGAACTAGTTTGGGCAACCTAACTATGTACTTTCACGATCATAACTTCATCTAGCAGAGTACAGGTACGACTAACCACATTTTTTATAGTGATTTTAACGTGAAACTATGTAATAAGACCTATTTCTTAAAGTATTAAGAAGAGGCACTGCGAATTAATGTACAACAAAATTCATCACCTGCGATATGTTACGAATATTATAATTAGGAAGTTACGATTTTGTTGATAGTTTCACGCAAACCGATGTCGAAGATCAATGCTAGAATAACATTTAGCGCGGTTCCATCAATGGGCACACCTTTTGTTTTAAACCAGCATTGTGTTTCACGCATTTTCACTCCCGGGGGTAAACAGGGTTCAAAGTGGGTTGAACATTAATATGTTAATATTGTTGACCTAGTAACTGTAATCACAGAGTAAGCCGCTTATCTTCAAGACTAGTGCAAGTTCTGCATGCCTACGGGGTGAAGCTAGCCGCTTCAGCAATTTATACTTAACTCAATTCTACGTCCCTATGTAAGGTAGGTTGTTTTTGAAACAGCTATTTCATGTGTTAATTAACGCTTATGCCTGTGCCAAAAACTACCCTATTAAAAGTCATAAATTAATGATTATTAAAAAAAATACTAATTCAGGGAAAATGGTATGGGTTAAATACCTTGGGAAAAAAATAATTTTGATTTGGTTGATATAAAATTGACTAATTACATCCATTGGGCTCACACATACTGTAAAGTAAAATATTAATCATTAGTAAGTTGTAAGTTGAAGGATTATTTTTTTTATATACAAAACGGGGAACTCTTGGCCCAAATCTCACCTGATGGAAAGTGATGATTAGGCCGAAGATGGAAGCGAATTTCACCCGGAAGCCTCTTACACAGAGGAACTGGCTATCATACCTTAACTGCCGGAACACAGCAATGCTGTTAACATTGTTGTTATGGCGACAGACTTAGACATTATGGTGGTAGCTTGCCAGGCGGACTTAGAACAAGTCCTACCACCAACCAAACCGAGCGAAAAATTTGCCCCCGCTGGGAATCGAACCCGGGACCTCTGGGTCTGGATCAGGTGGTATAACCACTAGACCACGGAGGCGGTTAGTGTCACCTGTTTAGCACCACCCGGGGACCACGTGTAGGGATTCGCTAAAGGGTATTCTCCTACGGACGCGGGTGACTCGGCCCCCAATTACAACCATTAAGTGATAAACAATTGTTTGTCATACTCTTACTGCATCCACATGGAACATTTTGGTTGGCTTTTCGGTTTTTCAATTCTGCACAATGAATTTTGTTACCAAATATCAAACAAAATATATTGTATAAAAGTGTATTCCATTACCAACCATATTTATTAATTAGCTAGTGCTTTGCAAACGTGAAATCAAATCAAATACTTGAATTGTGGACTGTGTGCTAGTGCACCACAAATATTGGTCCCTAAAATGTACATAATATTATGAAAACTTAACGTATTAACTGAGTCATTTAGGTACAGAATGGCTTTTTAGGAAAATGTTATTTAATTATGGTTTTCAACATAAATCCAACCAACAAAGCCGTTGGTGTGCTTGAAGTAATTTCAATCATGTTGATTACCTATGTAGACAGATACATAGTTAACTATGTACCTATACCTACCTTCTGCTGACCACTGTGATTGGCTGCACACATATTTTCCGAGGTTTGAAATCAGTTTATGCATATAAAGAGGATGTGCATCTCGTTTTAGTTTTTTTCCTAGATCAGGACATCTATCCATTTCACCATGTGAACCAGGAATATACAACGAAAAATTAAAAAAAAACTGAAAACCTGCACGACACGCCAGCTCTGTATATAAATATGAAATAAGGATATTAAAAAAGTTTAAAATTCAAGGGCTGTTTGCTCTTTTTTACAATAAATCCAGGCTACGGTACTCATCACGACAAATACCTCTGGAAACAAAGACATATAAATTCAGAAACAATTAAATGAATGACTCTTCAAAATCTCAAACGAAAACCATCAAGCCGAAAACTCGAAATGCTTTCAAACAACTCCTTCATATTCTTGAATACTTATGAAAACAACTGAGATTAATAAAACATTTTGTTGTTTATGTTAAGTGGTTATATTACAGACTCAGATGTTACGTTTCAGCTCTAGCTTAATGAAATTCAATAACATCGCTTGGGGAGCCATTAATTTGATTGGCTGCCATTTATACATGACAATTGTGGTTTATGTGTACAGGCAGACATAACTTTGTATTATGTGGTGTATTTTGAGTTCAATTGATATTTCAATTTAAATAGATTACGTCTGTGAGAAAACCATCACGCTTGTTTTGAATTAAGGTGTAGAAATGGTTGAAGAAAGCCCTTCTTCATTCAAACATTTTAACCAATAAAAGATGGCTTTAAAAATGTGTCTACCATTTTTTTGATCCAATGGTTGCATTTGAAAATGTTTTTCAACCAAGTTTTTGTTTCGTTTTATTTATTCGCCATAAATACCACAATTTCACATATTTCCCCGGGTGCCCGTCGAATCTAGAATCACTTTCACCTGTCGCAGTGTCAAATTTTATTTAGATGGTATTCCACATCCTAGTTTATAGTATATACTTCAAATTCCTGGGCCGTGTAGCTAGATTAAATAGTATAGAGAGCTGAATAAAGCCACAATTATTATTAATGTTACGATCTCTCGTTACTGAAACTGTTTTCAAGGTAAGTATAACGTAGAGGTAGGTATTATATTTTATTCTTATGGTGCATTTTAGAAATGCATCTTATGCACCTTTATTCCAAAACTTGACTAGTATTGTTACTGTATTATGCTTAAATATTATTTAAGCAGTCTGAATGTACATATATATTAACTAATTATCAAAAACAACATACCTAAATAAACATATAATTAACTTTACACCTTTAACCTCCCCCCCCACTCCTTTTCCTTTTTCCTTCCTTCCTTCCTTCCTTTTTTTACCTTTATATTTTGCTAAACATGACTGGACTTAAACTGTGTAATATCTTGCATGCTCTTGTATGTATACAATGTTTAAAGAAATAAATAAATCTTATCTTATCTTATCTTATCTTTAACCATACATAACTCCCCTTTAGTACCACTTGACTAACCAAGTACTACATAACGGAAAACCACAAAACGCACACACATACGTTCCTCCACAAAGAGAACACATACACGAACAACTTATGTATTACTTACGACCCCGGTCTTCCTTCAAAACTCAACTAAAAACCTGCCTTACCAAGCCTCGGAACAATAGGCCAACATTTAAATTTAATTAAAAGCAATCTTCAGGGATCCTTAGTCTATAAACACCTGGAAATAAATTTACCCGACTGCCAACAATTCTTCTTTAATAGGCCAGCGAGCCGACAACGTTATCGCGCAAATTTAATAACAGTAAAACAAGTACTGTGTGGTACACACGGCCGAAGAGGTTCTTAAACTTTTCACGCTGACGCGTAAATTAACGTCAAACACTTGCATATACAAACGTCCAGAAAAAACAAAAAAACCTATTTCACTCTGTGTGTCAGTGCAAGTAAAATTTGGCTCTGTGTGCGAGTACGTATCTATAAATATAATAAAGAACTCTCTTTTGGTAAACCTTCCTAGCAGAAAAGTTAAAAAAAATATATATTATAATTTAAAATGCTAATTATATAATTATGCATACTATGTATGGTTCATCTCTCATGACAAACATCAAGACCCAAAAGAAAGCAGTTAGCTTTTAAATTCAATTTAAAAGAACTGACTAATACGTACTTTCAATTTTATTCAAGACTTTATATTTCAATTTATTTTATTCACACATCCCTAATTTTGATATCGTTATTCCATCTATCAGAATTCGATCGCAAATATAATATTATTCCCCCCATGCAAATTTTCAGAGGGAACAGGCAATAAAACCAATTAGATTTTGGAACTAAACTTAATATTGGCTTCGTCGATTAGATTTTTATTCACCCCTCTGCCAAGAGTTTAGCCACACGTTTGCATACATAAAAGTTTGGAAAGAATTTTGCATACGTTGTCGCATTTAGGTAATTTTATATTTTGGAGTTTTTTAAGGTTCTTTTTATCATGGTTGCTACAAAAAAGTACATGTCTTTGATCTTAGGAAAATCAATTAATATCGTTTAAACTAGTTTACCTATTCACAGATTTTCAAAATCAATGAATAAACTAGTTTCGCCTGAATGTATCTAAAAAGACGGTCAAGGTCCTGAATCCTGATCCAATTAAAGCCTCCGTATTCTATAATACCTAAGTTTTGGGAAAGAAGTATTATAAATAATCAATCCTAATATATATGATTCTTCAGTCACTAGAAAAACGTAGACCCGAAACTACAGGTCCTAGAAAGCTGAAATTTGGCATGTAGGTTCCTTGGGTAGTGTAAAAGAGCACTAAGATAGGATTTCCCGAAATTCTTACGGGAACGGGCAAAACGTGATATGCGCGTACAGCGTACGAAGTTGCAGGCAAAAGATGATTGTATATAAAATAACAAAGCATATTCTATATAAAACTAGCTGACGCGCGCAACTTCGTTTGCATCACATTTTCCATTAATGCTCCGCTCCTATTTGTCTTAGCGTGATGATATATAGCCTATAACCTTCCTCGATAAATGGGCTATCTAACACTGAATAATTTTTCAAATCGGACCCGTAGTTCCTGAGATTACCCCCTACATACAAACTTACAAACATACAAACGTGTTCTCAATTAATGATTGATTGGTTTTGGGGGAAAAAAAATTAAAAAAAAAAAAAATTGAAAATTTTTTGTATTTTATTGATTGATTGAAACTCAGTAAAGGACATTGCTCTGCGCCCATGCATTGTTCGCTCTGGAACCAAGAGCATCGGAAAATTATGTGTTGTATTGTGGATCATTAGTAAACTCTTATAAGATTTTATTTTTATAGCGGACTAGCTGCAGAATAGATATATTAAAAAAAAAGTATCAGATTTTGAGGTTATGATAACCGAATCATACTGAACGAATTATAGTTTTTCGTAGCTCTGAGTGAAATTGAAAACAATATCATAATTCATTTAGTTATTTTAAGTACCTACCTAGATAATTAGATACCTATGTAGTTTTTTTCAAAAGCCTAAGTGTATGTAAGTGCAACGACTAAATGCGTAGAATCTAATTAACTTAAGTATCTGTATTCTTAGCATTGGTTTTGGAATGAGACAAAACGTGTGTGTATTTATGTTAAAATAGAAACGGCGCGCGTTTGAACGGCGTGAGTATAAAACGAGACTTCTGTCTAGTGCATTTGCAAACAAGTTCTTCTCGACGGCGCTGTTCAAACGCGTGACTATGAAACCAGCCTTACCGATTAGGTAGTAAGTTATTTTTTAAACCTACAGTCCTACATTAACTTATTATTTTAGAATAAGAAATAAAACAGATTTTTATGTCATGCGAACTCAAACGACATGACGTTTCGCAAAGAGTGCGGCGATTTATGTTATTAGTCGCGTAAAATACTTTTTATTGTTCATTTCGGCATGAAGCTAGTCCGTTTTACAAAAGTATTTGCAACTAATATATTAAAATAGACAATTAATTATCCTGTATGTCCGATACTTTTATTGTACAGGGCAAATCTGGACATCGTCCTTTTACTACCCGTTCCACCTAGCTGTGTGTACAGCATAAGGGCTATACATATATCTCATTAAGTTGTTATTCGAGGATGCTATGGGAGCCACAACAATGAGCCGTTAGGGCGCAGGCTCACTTAATTAAGCTTAGTTAACTACACGTGCTCACAAAATGGTCATTAAACGTCAGTTAAAACTGAATGTTTGATGAAACATCTGATAGTTGACCTTTTAAGTTTTACCTGAAAATTAGGTCTAATTATTAATGACAAGAGACGAAGCTAATAGCTCTTTTAAATTATAAATGTAGACGGCTTCAACCGTCAACTTTTTGGAACTCAGTACTTAAAAGTTTTCATGGTAGAGTAAGTAATCAATGTTTGAAAGCTTTAGTACTAAATGATCCTTTATCGAATCGGTAAAAGTTCTACTTTTTGACCTACCACATGAAAATTTTGAAATGACCGAATATCTCACTTAATTCTCGACGTTACTTATATTACTACATAGCTGTTCTTTTTATGATTACTCTTATTATAGTAATTGACCTATATACTAGCAGATCTATTAACAATATACACAGAGTAATTAAGCGCAGAGGCATCAGGTGTACCCAATGGAAATCAATTAATGTTATTGCCGAGCAATACTGGCCTGTAGGTAATTTCTGTTATTTGCTAGCTTATTAAGCCTGGATTATCTTGTGCAGATTGAATGATAGCCATAACTGCAAACTACTGTTGTCATGTCACCGTGATCACTTAGGTGGAGTGAACGACAAGTGAGCTGTCATGCCATCTTGTTTGTATGGTTTGACAGCTCACTTGTCGGTCACTCCACCCAAGTGATCACGGTAAGATGTCGACAAAATCGACCGGCAGAATTGCACCGGTTACCGATCGTCAGTCTTATAAAATAGGCTTGTCCTACAAATCGAAACAAAGCAGAGCTGTAATGGTGGTGGAAATTTGTATGTCATGTAGCTTTTTCTTCTTCGGTTAAGATAGTTCATAAGAAAACTGACTTCTACCTATTAGTTGGGAGATTCTGCAGAAAAATTGAAACTATTCTTGTTTCATTGCGACTATTGCGAGACACTGTGAATAAAATTACAACATGAAAGCTGGGGTCGCAGCAAATGAGTCTCTCTCCGTTCAGGAAACACGGTCAGGTAACATAAACTCTGTATTCATTAAATAATTTGTAGGAATTAATTAACTACAGTCCAAGTAATGACATAGTTTGAGGATCGCACATAACAGTAATTAAATCAAGTTCAATTAGTAAAAAAAGGTTACACATTCAAAATAAAATAGTAGAATTTCAGTTTTACAAGCCATACAAAGAATCTAGGCACAATATTATACTGTACATAATATTCCGACTAAAGGTAGACAGACATCTTATAAAATCAATTTAATTTCAATCGGATCCCGGCTACCCCTTGCATAGGATCGACTTCTCAACGCAACCAATGATTTTCAATTCGAGATAAGAAGATTTGACTTGGATATAATATTTTATTATTTAATACGTGTGTTTTCGCTTGGTGCTAAAGGTTTTTGTAGCTCATCACATAAGGGATGAAACGGAATGTTATTCTTGCACACGTTATAAGACTTTGACTATAAAAATAATGCAAAATTGTGATAAAGATTGTAAGAAAATGATTAAATATAACTCATGTCTTGTTTAACCCTTCACTTGTTTCATCGACCAGTAAAATGAACCATGTGAGCTTCCGCCACCCACAACATTCATATATATATATGTCTCTGGTTCTTTTTCAAAGGACCTACTCGTCTATAATGTTATAATTCTGGTTTTGATCATTTTTATATTTATCATATTTTATTCTTTGCACTCTTTTTTGTTCGTATAATTTCTGTTTTTCATTGTTGTAATAAAATGATTTAAACACTTATTTACTGTAAGTTTTATTGTAATTATAACAAATATGCACGATATCGTTAGAAAGTTCCACTGAGTAGAAGTGAGCACAGCTAATACAGAAATGTCTATAGTTGGAAGCGCGAAATTTTAATTACACAGATTATGTATCAAAACTTTAACACTCCCTTCAAATAAGAGCCTTCCTTCTGTAATAGCAGACAATTAAATTTGTCATTACAATGAAAACAATACTAGGTATTCACTAAGATTAAGTTTTCAGCAGACACATGCCAATTTTATTTCTATTTAGCTTAAATTTATCTCTAGACAGGCCTTTAGTAAAGATGTCAGCTAGTTGGCTCTCTGTGCTTACATAATTTAGAGTAATAATATTTTCACAGTATTTTTCTTTCACAAAATTATACTTAACATCTATATGCTTACAGCGTTTATGAAATTCACTGTTTTTTATCACACTTATGGCACTTTGATTGTCAATATTTAAGCACACTGAGTTTTGTTTATACTCTCCAACATCATTAAGTAATTGCCGTAGCCACATTACTTCTTTGGTGGCTGCGCAGGCAGCCATAAATTCAGCCTCAGTTGTTGAGAGCGCTACACTTTGTTGGCGCTGACTAGACCATGTGATAGCAGCTCCATTTTTAATGAAAACGTATCCTGTCATAGACCGTCTTGATGTAACATCTTTGGCGTAATCAGCATCACTGTAGCCAATTAGCTCAGCAATTTGAGGCTTGGATTGGTAGCATAGACCATATTCTATTGTACCTTTTAAGTACTTTAATATTTTCTTGACTGCATTCCAGTGAGACTCATTGTAACAATGCAAAAACTGACTTACCAGACTAACGGCAAACATTATGTCAGGTCTGGTTACAGTTGCTAGATGAATGAGTGAGCCAACTGCTTCTCTGTATGGTAAGTTTTTCACTGGCACTGTCTCACCTTTCTGGAGCTTCACATGCGGATCAGCTGACTGTAGGTGAGAAAGTTTCTTCATAATCAATACCTTTGATTTGTGCATATCCCTTTGCACACAGACGAGACTTGTACCGTGGACCCGTTGGTTCTTCTTTTATTCTGAACACCCATTTACACCCAATCACTTTGGCGTCTTTAGGTTTCTCAACCAATGTCCATGTTTTGTTTTCATTATGAGATTGTAACTCTTGTTCTATTGACATTTTCCACTTTTCAGACTCTGCTGAACTAATTGCGTCGCTGTAGGTAATAGGTACATCCACATTTCCTTCAACATAACATAAGTAACTTTCAGATTCTGGTTTTGAAGATAAATTTTTGTTTCTTGGTCTTAATGTTATTTTTGAAGTTGGCAGATCTTGGAATTTTCTATCAGGTACATACCGCGTGTATCTGACATCGACGCACAAACGATTTCCATGGGTCCAGGGCATGATTCTGGACACCCCAGTGTTGGAATTTTTCGTCGGTTCTTTTCTAATTTTTTTCAAGAGTACCACAAAGTATCAGCCCAGCTGAGCTAAAATCTATTTGTGGCTTTATTCAGATTGCTCTTTTTAGTGAAAGTAGTTAATTAATTATTTTTTTATTAAAAATCTCATTGGGTTAGGTCAGAATAACGATTATGAGCAGTCTAAAGTAAAAAAACCCTTGAAAAAAATAAAAAAATGAGAAAAAAGCCGACGAAAAATTCTAAGTCTAGGGTGTCCAGAATCATGCCCCGGACCCATGGAAATCGTTTGTGCGTCGATGTCAGATACACGCGGTATATACTACTTTTTGATGAGTCATCAGACTCAAATTCATCAGAACTTGTAACATTGTTTGTGGAGGTTGACATCTCAGTTGAATTTTCACTCATAGACTCATCTTTTGACTCTGTCAAGTCCACCGGAACATAATTTCTAATGACAGTTGACTCCAGGAAAACTGCATCTCTGCTTTTTATTATTCTTCTAGTAGTAGGTATAATGAACCTGTAGCCTTTGGTATCATCACAGTAACCAATGAAAATACCTTTTGTTGCCTTAGGATCCCATTTTTTTGACTTTTCTTTTGGTAAGTGTACCATAGTTTCACACCCAAATATGCGCAAGTGACTAACACTTGGTTTTCTTCCGGTCCATAGTTCTTCAGGAGTTTTATATGATAGGGACTTTGTCGGGATTCTGTTAACAAGATATGCTGCTGTATGCCCCAGGGCCCGATGGCTTGCCTGGCAAAGCCTGGGCCCTGGCCTTGGAGGCTCTCGGGCCTCGACTGGAGGGGCTCTTTAGCGCATGCTTGGAGAGAGGCCGGTTCCCGCTTTCTTGGAGGACCGGGAAGCTGGTACTCATCCCGAAGCCTGGGCGCCCTGCGGACTCTCCGTCCGCATTCCGGCCCGTGGTGTTGCTCGACGAGGTGGGCAAGCTCTTCGAGAGAGTCATTGCAGACCGCCTCGCCGGCACCTAGCGGGAACGGGGCCGGATCTTGCGGACAACCAGTTTGGTTTCCGCAGGGGGCGCTCTACGGTGGACGCCGTCATGCGCGTCAGAGCCCTCACGACGGGAGATGCGGTCTCCCGGGGTGGTGTTGTCTTGGCGGTGTCTCTCGACATCGCCAACGCCTTCAACACCATGCCCTGGAGCTGCATTGGGGAGGCACTCCGGTATCATCGGGTGCCGACCTACCTTCGTCGTGTGGTCGGGGACTACCTGTCCGACCGGGCAGTAATCTACCCAAGTCACAGCGGTGAGTGGAACCGGCGAGAGATGTCGTGCGGTGTCCCACAGGGTTCGGTTCTGGGGCCGCCCCTGTGGAACATCGGTTACGACTGGGTGCTGCGAGCCGACCTCCCTAGCGGCGTCAGCGTCATTTGTTACGCTGACGATACGCTGGTGCTGGCACAAGGGGGGTCGTACGTGGAGGCGGCCGACGTAATGACACGCGGGGTTGCGATAGTCGTCGAGAGGATCCGGCAACTGGGTCTCGAGGTGGCGCTGCACAAGTCCGAAGCCATTTGTTTTCATGGCCGAGGCATTGCGCCACCGTCGGGATCGGCTGACGGTAGGAGGGGTTTCCATCGGCGTCGAATCGACGCTGAAATACCTGGGGCTCGTCCTAGACAGCCGATGGAACTTCGTGGAGCATTTCCGACGTTTGGTCCCCAAACTGGAGCGGGCCGGGGCTGCTTTCAGGCGGCTCCTGCCCAACCTGGGGGGACCGAACGCCTCCTGCCGTAGGCTATACGCGGGGGTCGTGCGGTCCATGGCCCTTTACGGGGCCCCGGTGTGGGCGCGTTCATTGAGGCAGCGTGCTGCGAACCACTTGAACGCGCCCCAGAAGGTGGTGGCCCTCAGGATGACCAGAGGGTACCGCACGATCTCGCGCGAAGCGGCGGGTCTCCTTGCCGGATTGCCGCCATGGGATCTGGAGGCGGTGGTCCTCGCGCGCCTGCATGATTGGCGCGCGGAGGTACTAAGCCGGGGGGAAACTCCGCTGACGCGGCAAATTGTCGCGCAGCGGACGGACTTCCGGCGCGATCTCATGGCGTCATGGAGACGACGACTATCGCAACCCAGCGCAGGGCACGCCACAATAGCGGCGATAAGTCCCCTCTTTGAGGAGTGGCTTGAGAGGCGCCACGGCGTCCTCACCTTCCGCCTGACGCAGGTCCTCACCGGACATGGATGTTTCGGGAGGTTCCTGCACCGAATTCGGCGGGAGGAAACGCCCGGGTGTCACCACTGCGAGGATCGACCGGAGGACACGGTAGAGCACACTGTGCAGGTGTGCCCCGCTTGGGCGGCGCACCGCCGTGTCCTCGAAACGGCGATTGGCGGCGACCTCTCGCGTCCGGCCCTGGTCCAAGCCATGGTCCGGAGCGAGACGGAATGGGACGCCGTTGCCTCCTTCTGCGAAGCAGTCATGCTAGCGAAGGAGGTGGCGGAGCGGGAGAGGAGACCCTCTCGTCCCAGCCGCCGTGGTGGACGCCGCGGGCGTCGGGGGCCACCTGGTGACCTCCGGCCACCGTAGGCGCGGGCCTGTGGACGGCGAGCTATGGGTGGCTCGCCGTCCGTCCATCTAGACAGGCCGTGTCGACGGCGCGTTAGTGTTCCACGCGCGTCTCAAAGAGAGTCAGCAACACAGAGGGGCCCGAAAGGGCCGACGCCTGCCGGAGTCGCGGGATTATTCGCAAGAGACACCGTGGCTCCGGAACACAAAGGGCAATGAAGGAACATGGATGGGTTTTAGTCAGTAGAAGTCTGACACTCCCTCCCGCTACACCCAGAGCGGGAGGAGTCATTGGATGATTTCCCATCCCTAAAAAAAATATGCTGCTGTATGTACAGCCTCTGCCCAATATTGTTTATGTAACTTTGCATTGAACAACATGCATTTGGCTTTTTCTACTGAAGTCCTATTCAGCCTTTCTGCAACTCCATTTTGCTGTGGTGTATAGGGTACTGTTGTCTGATGTATGGTTCCATTACCTTTTAACAGTTCTCTCTCAGTTCTCTCAGTTCTCTCATCTGTGCGGAGGCACTTGATTTTGCATTCTAGTTTATTTTCCACATGTTTAACAAATTCTTTCAATTTAGCTATTACTTCTGACTTCTTATGCAAAAAATAAACAAAAACTTTTTTTGAGGAATCGTCAATAAAGGTGAGAAAATACTTAGTTCCACCCAGAGATGCTGTCTCCATTGAGCCACACGGCCACACACATCGGAATGCACTAGTTCAAGTGGTTTGGAAGCTCTTGTTCCTTTATTTCTGAAGGGTAATCTTGTTTGTTTAGCTTCTAGGCATGTTATGCATGTCAAATTGTTATTTTTCTTCAGTATTTTCATTCCTTCTGTATTTTCATTCATTTTATTTAAGTCATTGAAGTTCAGATGACCCATTCTCTGGTGCCATATATATGCATCTTCCTCATCAACGTCAGATATGTAAGCATGTTCATTGTACATGTTTAATCGGTACATATTGTTGACTAGAACTGCTGTTGCCACTATAGTGTTATTTTTGTTGAGAATAATACATCCTTTATTGTTAAATTTGACTTGGCCACCATTTTTTATTATTTGGCTAACTGATATTAAATTAGTTGCCAGTTCGGGCACATACAGCACATTCTGTAGCAGTACTGTATTGCATTGTCCTTTTGCATTAAGAACATTTAGTGTTAATTGCCCAGAACATTTCACAGACAAGGATTTATTATTAGGAACCTTGATTGTTCTGATCAATGGCTCTGACTTTTGTGACAATAAGTGACTATGCCTAGTCATATGTACAGAGGCTCCGGAATCAATGTACCAGGAATCATTACTGTTCTCGGAGGCAATAAATGCTGCGGCATAACTTGAGCTTTCCGTGTTGCCTTTTTTCTTTGATTTGCACTCTGTACTAATGTGGCCGTGCTTATTACAACTGTATTACCGGGACCCTTCTTGAGAAGTTTTCTTATTTCCTTTCTTTTTGTTAACACTGTGATTGATTGCGAATGCTGAGTTTTGACTTTCATTCATTTTGACATCTTGCAGAATTTTGGATTTCACTAAATCTGCACTTATTTTCATCCCGGAACTTTCAATCGCAATTATCATGGGTTGGTAAGACTCGGGTAGACCGGAGAGTAGTAATGTGCCTAACCACTCGTCATCTACTTGAAACCCAATGTTTCTCAATTTATGCGCTGTCGTCATTATTTTACTGACGTACGTTTCTACATTTTGGCAACCTGTGAGCGATGTCGTGCACAATTCCCTTAATAATCCAACGCGGCGTGTCAGCCCCGTGTCATCAAACGCTTTGGCCAGATTATCCCATACCTCCAGTTTCGGCTTCTTGGATATGTATACAGGGAAATTGAAAAAATACCCGAAACCTCTTAGGCAGTGAAAGTACACATGATTATAAGCAACTTTTGTTTTGGTAAAACTCCGAAATCTCGAAAAAAATATCAGCTGTTTCATACAAAATGCAGTATTTAGCCAATGAAAATGTATGAAACAGCTGATATTTTTTTCGAGATTTCGGAGTTTTACCAAAACAAAAGTTGCTTATAATCATGTGTACTTTCACTGCCTAAGAGGTTTCGGGTATTTTTTCAATTTCCCTGTATAGTTCGTAGAATCGACCAGAAGAATTATCTTTGTCTTAGCTTTTGTGTCACGCTTGGGATCTACGTCATCACCCTCAACACAGTCCCACAATTCCTCGTGTTGGAGATACGTTTTTACGGCGAACCTCCACGTAGAATAGTTATCTCGGCCCGTTAACTTTTCAATTAATGCGAGTGGATTGTTGGAAAACTTTTTTGCAGAACGCGTGTCACTTAGGTTAGGAAAATTGCCGGCTTGACTTTATTAGCACTTTTTACTACTAACAGGGCTTCTAGGCCCATAACCTGTTGTAATAAAATGATTTAAACACTTATTTACTGTAATTTTTATTGTAATTATAACAAATATGCACGATATCGTTAGAAAGTTCCACTGAGTAGAAGTGAGCACAGCTAATACAGAAATGTCTATAGTTGGAAGCGCGAAATTTAAATTACACAGATTATGTATCAAAACTTTAACATTCATCAAACCATTTAGTTGGAATTTGTTGTATTCTTCTACATTTTTCATTTATACGAAAAATTCCAAAACCCAATTCTTTTTCCAAATATTCTCGATCATTTCTAATTTTCAAATCAACACCTTTTACAAACTTTGTCTTCGTTTCCTCTGATGTGCTCTGATGTTTTTATCTCATTTATACAACTTTTCCCTTTTTTAAATTTTAGTTTTATGTTGTAATTTTTGCTACATGTCGCAATTTGTGTTTTTGCACCAGGATCAACAAGTGCAATTTTTTTTTGTATTTCTTAGCCAACTGATTTTCATTTTCATTTGAAGCTTCCTCTTTCTTTACACTTTTAGCTTTTTGTTTATCCTGTTTTGTAATCAGTCTTTTCATAGATAGTGAAACACAAACTCCACTTGTATTAAAACTCCAAGCAAAACTTTTAGGAACAGTAAAATAACGCCTCCAGTATTGTTTTGGATAATTTTCTGAAAATTGAAGAAGATAGTATATTTTTTGGATCAATTCTACGTAAAAGTTTGAGCAAGCATCTCGAAAAATAAGTAATGTGTTACAATCCATGGTTATAAATCGGGAAAACGTTGACAATTTTTAATAATTTTTCATACATTTACGTTGAATCTTTACAAATAGAAGAATGTACTTCCAAAAGTTTTGTTTCATTTCCTTTTCTGAAAACTTGTGATATTTCTTTAGACGTTTGAATGCATGACAAATTACATTTGTCGCTAAAATTGTCTAGCGATAGAAATTAAATTGAAATTTGAAAGCCTGGAATGTCTTCAGAGATTTTACTTTAGAAATTTTAAAATATTTTCATAGCTGAAAGTCTTAACTTAGCCAAACCTACAATTTTGCTTTGGAAATACTTGAAGATTAAAGCTAATAAATTTAATAAAAATTAGCATACCTAACCAAGTTTGTAATTGATTGCTAGTGACCTCTTTTCACACTATCAAACTAGTACACATTAAAATTATTTGAATATTTTAATCTCGAAACGCAGATCCACACCGAATATCAGTATAGTTATCTTTTTAACTGATTTCAAAAAGGCATGGATATTCAGATGTATAAAAAACTTCTTTTTAATTTAATGAATTACAGTGGTTTTGTCTTGGTACTTGATTTTATTTAGAAGACGGTTGTACTTTTTTGGAAAAACTTTATTTTTATTACCCATACTGACATTCCCCCAAGTATTGGCTGCCATATTCAATAATTCCCCAAAACAGAATGCTCAGGTGAACCTGCCTTCATTTCCCAAGCGCCAGTTCTCTCCCGGGTCTTAGCCGTCTTAAGACGTCGTAACGGACACCTACGTCTAACTGGAATGCCTTCAAATAATTTGAATATGAATACTCCTTAATTCAACACAGACAGTTTGATATTAAATTTGCGTAAGACGTTACTTGGAGTCATGTTTCTGTAGACTTGCTAATAGAATTGAAACATGAGATGAACTATTTGTTCTTATTATTAGATGGTGCAGGGATGTAACAAGCTGCTAGCTTGCACCAGGTGTTTGGATATTTATTTGTGAACTTATTTGGCTAGATCTTGACCGTATTAATCTTTGCAAAATTACTCTGTCGAAATAAAATGTTAGAATTGCCGACAAAAGAGATCTGAGATATAAGGATTAACTGTCGTAAGTATCAAAATAATTTTGATCGCAACTAAGTGATAGCAATGCTGATTTCGACATCAAATTGCGTTCGCATAAAAGTAGGCACACTTTTGGTTGCAATGAAAAAAATGTATCTCATCGTAGAACGGTGGTGATTATAATGGTGCTTTTAACAAAGGGGTTTTATACCCAGCAGATTGTATTTCAAAGCTGTGAATGTGATAAAGACAAATCATAGTATGATCAAAAGACGTTGCTACTAAACTTACAATAACTCGTTTCCCATCACCAAAACTTTCCCTTATATTTATTTTTCTGTCATATTAAAGCCAAGTTTGTAGTACATAAGTTTACATAAGTGCGTCCGCACAAGTTACAAGAACGTGTGAACACTCGCTCGGTCGCACACTCGACTTAAAGCTCTAAGTACTGAAAGTCCTGCGGCGCCTCTAAGATTTGTAGGTACCAACTAGTTTGACATTCTTTCACACGTTAATACTAGACTGGATAGTTTCTTTTTTCAGACTTTATTGGACGTCACTTTGTATGACATTGAATTAGTATTTGGGAAACTTAGAACCACGGGTATTTTTCCTAGTAGAAGTTTTTGAATTTCAATGTTATGAAAATTATTTCTTTGTTTTACTTTTTACAATATATTCTTTCAGGAACTAATTTGATTCTTCGCAAAAGTGACAACCACGTCACGATTACCTAATTAAGTCATTTATTGATTTAAAACTAAAATCGCCATTCTCAAACGAAGCGTACTAACTACAATTTTTTTTTTTTTTTTGCAAAACGGGGAAACTCTTGAAAATACCTACATTCCACTATTTCAAATGCACAGTATAAAGATTAGAGGCACTACTGTATCATGTGAACTAGCAATTGACCATTAGCTCCCGTAAAAGGCAATTAAGAGATTATGTCAGTGCAATGGGCAGCGGCACCCACCTGAGTACCTGCTGTTGAGTTGATACCGCTTAGCTTTGGGATTCTGCGTTAAAAGCTGGGCTGTTGTACACTTTGAACTGTTGCAGCATCCAAACGTAGGATACATGAGTAAGTTAGTGTAATAATCAAAGACGCTGATAGGTCTATCATAACAACGTTGAATAAATGGAAGTAACTGACATGCGTCAGTATTGATTAATGGCAAGAAGCACCAAGTATATTATAAAAACTATGATACATAAATGCATTTAGAATTTAATAATCTTCTCCATCTTCAGAAACAATGCATGAAATCCTTCCTTTGACATATTACATGTGGAACAGATTTCCCTCAGGCATAGATAAATGTGCCATTGAAATGGTTCGACGTACGCCATCTCAGAGTGCATAGCAAAGTACCTTTTAAAGGTAATCATTGTGCCATAAATCTTGCTTTAATGGATATACTCGTAATTTTCATTTTAACTGGCACAGGAAGAAAACTGTTGAGTGAAAGAGGAACTTATCTAAATGGGAATCCAGGGATTAATTTATAAGATCGTAGGTAGCTTTTATTATTTTGATCAAATCTTCTGCCATTTTTAAATCTTGGCAAGAAAACGTGTAAGTAGGTGATGTGGCCACCCCTAGACTCGCCTATGGAAAAACATTCGTTTCTCGTTTTGATATTTACCAGTTGCTTAAAATGTGAGTGTATAAGTACCTACTAAACACGTCCTACACGCGACGCGACGTCCAGACGCGTGACATGTGTTATAACACCCGTCAAATCCATCCTAAATAACTTTTAGACTGTCCGTTATTTCCTCACAACCTAAGAGAAATAAGTTCTAGCGATTTATGTCACTCACACTTTTCTTAGAGGTGCAATTTTTTGTTTGTATATGGCCGCAAGGATGCCGTGACGGCGAGTCTCCTTTGTATTTCGTGTAATAAAATCTCGTGTGACTAAAATCGCCCGTCGGCGACGGTGTCCCTCGGCCCTTTACGGGGAGTAACTTTTCTTCCCTGTCGCCAGTATTTTATTCGATAATAATTCACAGGACGAAAGAAAATCCTTTGTTTCATTAAATTTCTTATGTACAGAAAGTTGGGACGTTAGTTTTATTTCTACCTAAATTCGTTATGTTGTCCTAGAGGTGTATTTCTTTTTTGGTCCCTTCGTCACTTCAGGTTTATATTTATTTGCCACATTGTACCTACGTTTCACGTAAGACAATGACGTTTTCTAGCTCTAGCTGTATTAATAACGCCAGTTTCAAAGATGATATGAAAGTCAATTTAGCTTGTTGGAGCCGCTCCGAGTTGTAAATTGCGTTAATTCTAATCGCGATAATCAATGCCGTTTCTTTTTTGGTATGACAATGGAGTATCATATTATTTCTCCCAAATTTTGATATAGCTGTAAGAAAGCAGATTAAAATTGAAATTTTGGATGTAAAGAATAAATAAGATAAGCCACCATTTTCCACCACTTTTGATCAAGGGTAAAAAAATACCTGTTCCCTCTCATATGCAATATGGGACGTGGTCCTTGTTTACCTGCCTTTATCGGAGGCTGACCTAATATTAATGTATGCTAATTGTAAGTGGTTACCGGTCACGGATTAGACTAGTTTGCCACTTCCCCAGGGCGTCGTAAGAAGCCACCGGCAACTAAGGGATTACATACGAACAGGCTGGCCGGGAAATTCCGTCTATGAATTAATAAGTGTAATTACGTCTGAATCCTGTGACCTAACTCAGTAGTCGTGTCTTCCGGCTTATAAAATAATCATAAGCCATAAACTGACGAAAACAAAAAGTGTGACCCGAAAACTGAATTTGATTGCTTCGTTCACGTTGTTTTGCTGATGATGCAGTATTGGAGTTCTGTAAGAAACGGTGCTTGGGTTATACCTGATAAAAAAACTTTCTCTGTAGTAGGCCCGAATTCGGGATAGTTCCCTGCGGATGGTAACTGGATCAACCTCTATGATATGCTATCTGGTTTTTCTTCGTCATATATGTAATGGACGACGCCACACCATTTGATATTTACACCAGGTGATAACTTTCAAGAAACTGTGATAATTAATTAACATTTTATCTTTGGAGCCATAACACGAGCCAATCCGCGGCGAGTTTAATGAAATTTAATTAACTTCAACAGTTCGCTAGATTTATTATCGGCTATAAAATCTAGAGTACCTATTAACGATAAACTTGCACTTGCGGCCCGCGGGTACGATGTGTAAAGAAAATAAACTTAGGTACTTAAGCTCCGTATTCACTAGGTGGACAGTATACCACAAAACTTTTTCAAATCAGACACAATCAAGTGTTAAACTATACTATTTACGTCACAGAGAAATTCGCCGTAATGTATGTCGCCATATGTCATCTTGACTTACTCAGTTATAGTTAAGAGGGAAACACAAACACAGCCATTTTGACATAGTGTTCGGCAGAAACTAAAAATCACCACCTGCTACGATTACCTGAACTTTCTACCTTTAAAATGAGTAACATTAACCTGCATTAGTAAAGAATCGGTAAAGTGATTTTCGAGGAGGTAATTTAAAAAAAACTCAACGTATCACTACATAGTATAAAACATAGTCGCTTTCCCTATGTATGCTTAAATCTTTAAAACTACGCAACGGATTTTGATGTGGTTTTTTTTAATAGATAGAGTGGTTGAAGAGGAAGGTTTATATATGTATAAAAACATGTATTTAGTATCAGCATTGCACCCGTGCGAAGCCGGGGCGGGTCGCTAGTAAGTAATAAACATCATTTTATTATAAAGACTATGACAAAAGGAGGACGTTTCAACCATCACATTGCCAAGTAATTGTCGGCTAGTTAACACACGTCCTTATAAAAGCAGGAAATTATGAAGTACAGACTTATGTCGGACTAGTTTTTGCCGGTGGCTTAGCGCGGATATCATTTTTAGATTTCCGCAAGTACGACAAGGAGCGGAAAGTTTTATACGTAGAAGAAATATTTGTAATAATTTCTTCATTTCCTAATATCGGAATTGTATGATTTTTGTAGGGTTCCTCTGAAATTGATATCTTACTTGGGGTATATGGGGTCATGCTGTGGGGTAACAGTACAGATTCACAAACCTTATTCATTATACAAAAGAAGTTAATTCGAATAATAACCAACATAGATCAAAATAGATAGCTGCAAACCACACTTCCGAAAACACAAAATACTCACACTTCCCTGCCTATACATCTTAGAATTACGTAAATTTGTCAGAAAACCTCCAGATTTTTACACAACTTGCAAAGAAACACAAACAAGATTAATTTTTCAACACAACAAAAACAAAATAAACGTACCTCAATCCCAACTCAAAATGCACTAAACCAGCCATTCAGTAATGTCCATAAAAAATTATAACAAACTGCCAAGTGATATTAGTGTTATTATTACTCAGTTAAGGAGTTTTTTCATGACAAATCGATTACAAACTAAAATTATTCACTCACTTATTCACCAAACATTATGCAATATACATATAATAAAACTTGAAATATGTACTTACAAAAACCAAATATAAATAAATATAATAACATAATTTAATCTAATACTTCACACAATTTTTACAATAATTACTTATTTACTCTTCCTATGCAATTAATATATACTATAAAAAATAAACACAGACCTAATAAACATATACATAATTATACATAAAATTTAACAATTTTTGATACTGCTTCAAGGTATGAAAATACCTTGAAATACTACTAAGCACTCTTCCTCTCTCCTATTTTTGCTGTGCCCGACAGGGTCCATATTTTAATCTTTAACCTGCTCCATCTCTCTGCGGTGTAACCCTGCCAATAACTGACAGACTTGAGCTTCTTGGTGTTACATTAACATCTACCCTCAATTTTGGCCCCTTTATAGAGGCCAAGGCTCTAGTGGCTGCTAGAAAGTTGGGGATCCTGGCAAAAGTGAGACGGTACTTCACGCCGGAACAGCTTCTTAAACTGTATCAAGCGCAAGTTCGATCGTGTATGGAATACTGCTCTCATCTTTGGGACGGATCTGCCAGATTCAGCTTGATGCCCTCGAGTCAATTGATAAACGAGCCAAGAGGATCATCGGCAATGATAAGCTCGTCGAATCGAAGCTCCAAAGTCTTGAGCATCGACGCCGAGTTGCTGGCCTGTCGGTTTTCTATCGGTTACATTTTGGGGAGTGTGCGACGGAATTGCATAACTTAATTCCGCCAAGCCCGTTCCACCATCGGACCACAAGACGTACGGCGATGTGCCACCGGTACATGGTGGACATCCCACCTATACGCACAAAACGTTTTGGGAATACATTCATTGTGCGTACAGCCAAGGAGTGGAATTCCCTGCCTGAGTCTGTGTTTCCTGATAGCTACAATCTGGGAGTCTTTAAGTCAAGAGTGAATAGGTTACTTCTAGGCAAGCGTGCTCCACCTTAGACCGCATCATCGCTTAACATCAGGTGAGATAGCGGTCAAACGTACGCCTATCAATATTTAAAAAAAAAGCCATTTTAAACCATCTATGTAATACATTATGGAATGCAATAAAGTATTGAGTATATTGAGTACTTCATATTTTTTTTTAAATTTGGATGGGCGGTAAATACTATATTATTGAGAAAATCAGTAATTGTCGTTTCTACTTATTTAAGTAGCAACATACATAGAACATTAATTTCTCTGTTTTGATACTGATACAATTTAATCACGATGTCGGACATCATAACGTCTTTACGATCTGCAGCTCATAGTTTAGCCATCACTTTTGCTCTCCAGTACATTTCCATATTTTCCTATTCGATATCTGAATTCGATTACTTCGTCCGTAAAATTATGAATTTCTGGTGTTTCACGAAGCGTGTTTCTTTTGATCTTAGCTATCGTTAGGGAAAATAGTTATATTCTCATATTCTTTTACTTATTTCTTCGAAATGTTTGGTGTAGCTGGGTTCCTACTAGCTAGTTAGGTACTGTACTACGCATGGATTTTACCATCCACATGAATTTTATTTATTTATTTTATGATTGGAAAACTTACAGCCAATTACGAGGCTTACTTTTTAAGGTTAAGCTTGTAAATATTAGTAGGAATGCCATTATTAAACTTCAAAGTCTTGTTGCTTTCCGGGGTGCTTGTGTCTGTAGATTTTCAATGTGTAGATGCCGTTGCTATGGCATGTGAAGACAGTATGGAGGGCAACGTAAAAAAGAAGTCTGCGGAATAGGCAATAAAAGCTGTTCTTACCTGATGTTATTTCATCTGTGCCTCCTGTTAGACATTTCATTTTCTGAATATTCGCTGTTTAATTAACCCTAGACACCTAACGTTTGCCTACCCCCTATAAACCCAAACCTATCGATTTTATCGTCGATTCGACGAATACTTTTTAGAGTGTTTTAATTTCAAGTTATAATATAACTTTTCGTTAAATGTATTGCATTTGTACTTGGTTTAACTATTATTCTACGAAATGAAACAATGAATTTCTGTATTATTACTATTTATATTCATTTTATCACAATTTTAGAAAGGCACTAACTTTTATGAGATCAATAGAGACAACATATTTATAAAAATTAAAATAAAAAACAACAAAAAACAGCCTTTTCTTGTTTGGCGTACCTAAATTATAACACTATAAACAATTTGAAAAATAGAAAAAAAAAACTAATTTTTTAGAGCACATTTTGAACAAAAATCAACTTTATGTTCCCCGCATATTGCTGAATTACATTTAGCGCATGATGACTTTGTCATGCGCCTTTTGGTATAATATAATAATAATAATAATACCAATACCAGAAATGGGGGCAATTACCATCAGCCCCCAAGATGTATCTTGTGCAGTCCGCCCGTTGCCTAACTGGAAATCTCCAGGGCCGGACGGGCTGCACAATTTCTGGATTAAATGGTTGACAAGATCGCACGCTTGCTTGGCGTCTCAATTCCAATCTGCCTTAGAGTCTGGGTCGCTACCCCAGTTCTTAACTACAGGAATAACTCACCTGCTCCATAAATCAGGTAGTACTGCGGAACCTAAAAATTATAGACCGATCACGTGTTTACCGACGGTCTATAAAGTTCTTACATCCATTTTGAGGGCAAAGATTAACAGCCATGTTAACAACAACAACATCATGTCTGCCTCTCAAAATGGATGTAAGAATGGGTCCCGCGGTACTAAGGAGCTACTCCTCATTGATATGGCCATTAGCCAACAGGTTCGTCGTTTCCGAAAGGATCTGTCAACACGCTGGATAGACTATAAGAAGGCCTATGACTCGGTGCCTCATACATGGCTCATGAGGGTGCTAGAATTGTACAAAATTGATGCAACGCTACGTACCTTCCTGATGTCATGTATGGGGCAATGGAGGACAGTCCTTCGCTATCCAGGATGTCGAAATATCCAGGGGAATAGCGAACCGGTAAGGATTGAGCGGGGTATATTTCAGGGCGATAGTTTGAGTCCGCTTTGGTTCTGCCTAGCCTTGAATCCTCTTAGCACACTGTTGGAGAATTCAGGGCTGGGCTATCGGTTGAAGAGAGGTGGTCAGGTTATATCTCACCTCCTTTACATGGATGATCTGAAACTCTTTGCCCACAATAATCTGCAACTGATGGAGCTACTGAAGGTAACTGAAACTTTCAGTAACGCCATCAGGATGGAGTTTGGTGTGGACAAATGTGCAGTCATGCATGTAAAGCGTGGAGAGATTATGGAATCCGCGGGAACTCAACTCTTGGATTCCATAAACCTGAGATCCCTCTCTTCAACTGAAACTTACAAGTATTTGGGTATGTCGGAAGCGTTAGGCATCAACGTTACTGACATGAAGCAATCGTTGAAAGAGCGCTTCTTTGGTCGCCTGAAGAAGGTATTCAATAGCCTTCTATCAGGCGGAAACAAGGTATTGATGTACTCTTTCGGCGTGCTCAAATGGACTCAAACTGAACTTGACGCCCTGGATAGGCGGGTCCGCACTCTGCTTACTTCATATCGAATGCATCACCCACGGTCGTCAGTAATGAGACTGTATATCCCGCGAAAGTGTGGAGGTCGAGGCTTTTTAAATGCTAAGACTCTCCACAATCGCGAGATATGCAGTCTCAGGGAATATTTCCTAGCTGTCGACGTGGGTATGCATCGAGATGTAGTAGCGGTGGACAAGGGACTCACTCCGCTCTCCTTGGCAAATGAGAACTGGCGCAAACCTGCGGTGCTTGACACTAACGATCGCAGGGCGGTATGGCAGAGTAAGGAGCTTCACGGACGCTTTTTCCGGGCCCTTCATGGGAACGACGTAGATCAACTAGCGTCCGTAGCCTGGCTGCGTTTCGGTGATCTTTTCGGAGAAACCGAAGGTTTTGTCTGTGCAATTATGGACGAAGTTATCATGACGAATAACTACCGGAGATTTATTGTGAAGGACGGCACGGTCGACATATGTCGGGCATGTCACCGTCCGGGAGAATCAATTCGCCACATTATCTCTGGTTGTTCTCGTCTAGCTAACGGAGAATACTTGCATAGGCACAACCTTGTAGCCAGGATTATCCATCAGCAACTTGCTCTGAAATACTCTCTTGTGCAGTCGGAGGTGCCGTACTACAGATATGAACCCGACCCAGTTCTCGATAATGGCAATATCACATTGTACTGGGATCGGTCCATCATCACTGACAGGACTATTGTAGCCAATAAGCCTGATATAGTGGTGGTGGACCGAATAGTGAGGCGCGCAATGATTGTAGACATTACCGTCCCGCATGACGAGAACCTCGTGAAAGCCGAGAAAGATAAACAAATCAAGTATATTGACTTGGCTCGCGAGGTTGTCGACATGTGGGAAGTGGACTCTGCAATCATTGTACCGATAGTGGTGACAGCCAACGGCTTAATAGCCAAGAGCCTCGACCAACACCTCAGGAGGCTCTCGTTGGGCAGCTGGGTCAAGGGCTTGATTCAGAAAGTGGTACTTCTTGACACGGCTCGCATTGTTAGGAGGTTCCTCTCTCTGGAGCCCTGACCGCCGGTAGCTTGGACCCTGTTCCCGATACCGGTGGGCTACTGTTTTTTATATTTTTAAATGTATTTTGTAATGATTTTTTAAGATATATTTAAAAATTTAATTAACAAGTATTTTGAAGTGAATAAACGAAATAATAATAAAATATAATAATATAATAAAAACGTTTATTTTCTTCCACAAATAACATTACATTTAGCGCATGATGACTTTGTCATGCGCCTTTTGGTATAATATAATAATAATAATAATAAAATATAATAATATAATAAAAACGTTTATTTTCTTCCACAAATAACATTTGTAAATTAGTACATATGGAAATAATTTAAGTTATGATAACTAACAATGTTCATTTGTGGGAGACTGGTGCCTAAACTAAGCCGTGGCTTGTATTTCAGGACACCAGGTATATGAACATAGACCACAGATTTTTCTTTTTCTATTATTTGGTGCCTCAGTGGGTTGAAGATCATTACCGGATTGTGGCTGACTCTGACCTTGACCTTCATCATGCCCTAAACCCAATATATCTGTGATATTGTTCTTGATGTGCGTTGGCATGGTACGAATTTCCAGTCAGATTTTCAACCATGGTTCAACAAGTTGCGAATGCATCTATTTGTGATTCCAGCACATCATCCATCAAAGCAGGAGAAACACGCTCTTGAATAACATCATCGTCGGAAGAACCGGAAGATTCTTCTGTCTGATTATCACTTTCAACAGCATCCACCTCCAGATTATCTTCAGTTTCGCTATCAGATAATTCCTCCGAAGCACTGACATCTTCCTCTTCCAATAACAAACGCGCTATTTGTTCATCAGGTAGCAATTGTCTTGAAGTCATGATGAAAACTGCAAGAAAACAAAAAAACATTAGTTGCGGAAGAATACACAAACCCTAACCATTCGTCGAAACGACGAGCACTATCGTAATATCTCGAAAAAAGAAGTACTTACCCCCCGGACACGAACGCCTCTCGGAAGAGCTCGGCGAACACTGAGTTGACAGGCAACGTTGCTATGATCACCCCACGCGCTGAAAAGAGACAGCGATTTTTTTGTCGCGTACTCGTCGAATCGACGAAGGTTAGGTGTCTAGGCTTAATACAGTGTTCAATTAAACGACCTTTACAAAAATCATAACTTCAATTTGTGTCGGTAACCAAAAACTCCAAGTACGTAATAAAACAAACTCAGTATAATTAAGAATTGAATTACGACGAAAAATAACGATGGTGTTAATTAAACTAGACAATGAACGAATAAAAAATATTTAATGGCTACTGGAAATTTGCTTTAACGATCAAATAAAGGAAGTAGGACAAGATATTATGGAAGTTACGACTGTTTTAATTATATTCTATGTGCTACATCATATTTTTTAGCAGAATTACTTGGAGATGAGGCGAGAAGTGGGTGTTTATTGCGAGTTAATTATTATCGTGCGAGAAAAATGGGTGGTAACGAGAAAATAATTGTGGAAATAAAGTTCTTGATGTGGATATATAATTATTATGCCTGACGTCTATAAGCCTTTAAATACTTTATGAACGAATAGATATAGATACTTATTTCAATACCTACCTAAATTGTGACGAATACCACCAACAGAACAAAAAAGTAGCAAACAAATCAATCCGATTTTTATAACATCAAAGACTTCAATTATTTATTCTACTTCAATTTAATGATCAATTTAAAATTCAACTCCAAAACAGAAATAAAAGCTACAGGTACACTATTTTCATATTGGTACAAGATTCCCTCAAAAATCCTATTTTATTGGGCATGTAAGTGATTGTTGATCTTTCAGTAGAAACTTACGTATAAATGGTTTGCATATTGTAGTATGTTTTAAACCAACAAGTTACTAAAGCTAAGCTCAACCAAGTTTCCGACTAAAAAAAAGTCCTAAATGAAGAAGAAGAGCGCCACATTCCTTAAGGCTACATTTCCCGACGTGTTCGTAACACAAAATTGTTTTAATTAAAATTTGTTTATTATTACAAGACAAGCCATAGTTTAGACGGCGCAAGTTTTAGGCATAACTAAGTAATAAGAGTTGGAGCCCTAGTTAAGACATAATAAAGTTTTGCTCAAGTACTACGAGGTACAATGATCGAGGAACTCAGGTAATTTCAAAGATGTATAGCGTCATTATCTGAACTGAAATGTTGAATCATCTTGATAGAGCTTATTTATCAGCCTTTTGCTAGATATGAGTTTTAACAGATCCGGTTTGATATCAGTACAATTCAGGAACAAAAATAGCAAGACTCCAATCATTATTTGGTACCGAATCGCATCCTTTGAGCTACTATTTGCCTTTCCTATAAGATAAGGCGCTGTAACCTTTTTAGCCATCATTGTACTTGTTTTATTTATGTTCATATCAATGCACAGAGCCTTCTAATGATCACGCATTAACGCTCATTGAGCATTTGCTGTTATACAGTGACTTCATTCGTTAACATTTTCAAATTCTTAAGGTGTTGTTAATCGATTAAGTCTTCACACGATTCAGTCTTTTAGTTAATAATCGCGCGTTGAAGACTGTGATAAATTGTTTTATCTGTATCTACACCTCTTTAAACTTTTTAGCTTTGAGTTTCCAGTTCACTAGAAAAGTAGTACTTGTGTACGTAGGTATCTTATTTCAACACTAGCTTCTGCCAGCGGCTTCGCCCGCGTGATCCCTAGGGAACATATTCCCGAGATGAAAAGTAGCTTATGTGCTATTCCAGACTATAATCTATCTTTGTTCTAAATTTCATTAAGATCCGTTAAGGTGGCTCTAGTCGATATTTTTTCCATAGAAACTTCGGGAGGGTATTACTCCGCTGTTTGACAGAGTACATCAAAAGTTAAACATAATATCGTTTTGTCATATTATTAGTTTTGTCTGTATGGAAACAGAATGGTAAAATAAAACGCCATTAAAAAGTTATGAGCCACCAAAGTTTCGTTTTTCTTGCCAATTTTTACGCATCTTTGGGCGTAAATAAGTAATAAACACAATGTAAAATCTTTAAAACTAAGTCGGTACCGACAAAGCTCAATTATCGAAGAATTCAATAACTTTTATTTTTAATCGATTTATGCAGTAGGTTTTTCATAAAACTCAATTTACGAAAGGCCTTCTCATATTTTTTTACGCGCGCGTTTTACTATGAATTATCGTGCCTCTCACTGAATAATGTTCCCCCCGGTGCGGTGCGGGGGGACAATGCTCACGCACACGTGCGTATTCAAGTTCTGTGTCTGCTGCGGTGTGCTGTGGCCTGTGGCCTATGTCGTTCATACGTTACATACGTAGGTAGACTATACTTGCGCTCTAATCTATATTGACTCATTGGCTTGATTTTTGGATTTCAACATTATATTTTATATCTGTTTGACTTCGCACTGAAGTTTGGACTCCGTATTTGCGTTTGAAATTGTTATTGTTGCTTTGAGTGGACGCTGCATAAGTACGTGACATTGTTTTGAATCATTGAAAAAGTTTTAAAAACCACATATTATAAACAATGGGTAGGAAAGTCATAATTTGGCGTCGTGACCGAGTCTTCAACACCGCGTCGCTGCCCGCGCCCGCTGCCGGCTGCAGTGTAAAATCATCGCGGCGGGATGCTATCGCGCAATGAATTTTCAACTGTCGATGTTGAAACCAATGATACCATTGTACACTTGTTTTTATAAACGTTTTTCCTGTACTTGTTATGAGGTGTACAATAAAGTATATAATAAATAAATAAATATAATTATAAGTTGAAACGGTGTCTTTTTTTGACGCGTTGTGATTAACTCTGCTGAGTGCTGGGTTCTCAACGCTCGGCTGAACGAAATATTTTTACGTCCGTGCGTACGGTGGCTAAGCGTTCTTACAATCGAGCGACATGACGCCGCCGTGCCACCGCCGCCGCACGCGTCTACGACAGGGACAACTGCACGCGTCGTTGGTGGTCGTTGAAGCGCCGTCGACAGCCAACGACAAAGGTTGCCCTTGCCGGCCGCCAGCGGCAACGTGTCGCTCGTTTAGTTGAGTACCTAGGTAGCAGGTAGCGAAATCCAAAGTTCAAGCCAGGGTCAATGTAATGTTTGTTACTGGGTTCATTCTATTTGCTTTCAAAATAGTTTCTTGCAATTGACAAACCTAATTTTGTGTTCGTAGGTACTTTTGCGGCGGACAAGACTTTTTTATGGATGGGAAACCAAATAACTGCTCCCGCTTTGGGCGAAGCAGAAGGGAGTGTCAGACTCTTCTTGACTAAAACCCATCCGTGTTCCTCCTAATGCCCTCTGCGTACCGTACTTACCAGGGCCGCGGTAACTCTTTCGAACAAATTCTGCAACATCATAGTTTACATAGCTCTCAGCCTAATAGGTACCTACTGTTATATTAACGTAGGTAGGTACTTACCTACAAGCAAAGATGCCATAAAACCAAACCGTTGGCGTCGTAGACACTAAAATTTTAACGTTAGGTAGGTAGGTATTTAGGAGCTAAGTAAACAATCTATAAGTGTCACTTGTCTGATAATTTAAAGCAATCTAATAATGAATGCAAATCTAAACACGTCTGTGTCAACCAAGAGGGGTAACTAAAATAGAAAACCGACCAAGTGCAAGTCGGACTCACGCACCGAGGGTTCCGTACAAATATTATAATATAAGCAAAAGTTGTGGATTACGATTTATGACGTACCTATTAAAAAAAACTCCTTACTAGATCTCGTTCGAACCAATTTTCGCTGGTAGTTTACATGGTAATTACATCATATATTTTTTTAGTGTTATCATTCTCTTATTTTAGAAGTTACAGGGGGGACACACATATTTTACCACTTTGGAAGTGTCTCTCGCACAAACTATTCAGTTTAGAAAAAAAATATATTAGAAACCTCGATATCATTTTAGAACCCCTATCCATACTATACCGGCCTACAGGTTTAGGTAGATAGTAAGTTCACAGAATACATCTACTTACCAAGTTTAGAGTTTTCGACAGCATAGTTCTTATAGTTTCGGAATAAAGTGGCTGTGACATACGGACGGACAGACAGACAGACAGACATGACGAATCTGTAAGGGTTCCGTTTTTTGCCATTTGGCTACGGAACCCTAAAAATTAAGAAGACAGGTAGGTAAGTAAGTAATTTTGATAACAATTTATAGGATAATAATAATAATATATATAGTGACCGCCGCAACGGGCCGTGCAGCAGAAATCGTAATATTTTCATTTCGCCATAACTTCAAAACCAAACGTCCGATTTTAATCATTCAAAGACCAAATATGATCTACATAAACTGTACTTAGTGATGAAATACTTGAATTTGATAAGGATTAATAGCATGAGTAAAATAAACGCGATTAAATGTAGTCCAAAAAAAATCTAGATTTTAAAATAAAAAAATGGTTGTTGCGCCTCACTCGACATAGATAGGTATAGTGTGTCGCGGACTTTTTTGTAGATATTTATAAGATCTACAATTAATTAGAACAATTTATGGTTGTATCTTTTATAGTTTAGGCAGCGTACGCAAAATAAGTAACTTTTCTGGTTGATTTTTACACCTTGTGTCCGAAAAACCCAAATATCTTACGGAACCCTATTTTTTTGCAAAATAAAATATAGCCTATGTTACTCGTGGATAATGTAGCTTTCGAATGGTGAAAGAATTTTTAAAATCGGCCAAGTAGTTTTTGAGCCTATTCATTACAATCAAACAAACAAACAAAGTTTTCCTCTTTATAATATTAGTGTAGATGTATCTAGTACTACGGACATAAACTGCGATGACTATTCAAGTAAGCATCTGTCGGTGGCGGCGTGGCGGCTGCATTACCACCAAGGAAAAACTAAACATAATAACAATAGAATAAGCAATCCATATTAGGTACCTATAGGGCCGTAGAGGTATAAAACGATAACACAGCGCCTACTATTTTTAGTAAGAGTTTTTAGGTAGGTAGTTGCTGATTTCTCGGCGAGCGTCGAGCGACTATGCGCAGCGGCGCGCGGTGGCGGTATGTGTGCATCGTGTAACTTCGATTTAGTTCGGAACGGTTCGGAACGATGTTTGTGTGCGTGCGAACTAGACGTGCATGAAGGCTAGCGTCTAACTGCTCATCACTGGTACTATCTCTGTCGGGCATGATGCGAGGTGAGACAGCGTGCTTTTTGGCCATACCTACCACTGAGTTCGAGCCCGCGACTAGAGCCACCTTAAGCCGTTCTGGCGTGATTGAGTAACAAACAACCAAACTTTCACATTTATAATATTACTCATTTGGTGTAAAGCGAAATTATAACCATCTTCCCCTCGACATTATGATTATTAAAGGATATTGCAAACTGTCGTAAGCCGTTTTCCGAAGCTACTCGCTAGCCTCTAGGTGCCAAGCTAGCCGCCTGCAAAAACAAAAAGCAAGACGATTTCGTCACAAGAGGGTAAAGTTTTGCCAAAAATCCGAAAGTCTGTCGATTTGACCTCGCCGCCAAAATCAAAATACTCAAGCTCTACGGTAGAGGCGCGATCCTGCCTAATCAAGGCAAAACAACAAATTAACACTCAGAAAAACATCAAAACTGAGGTTAAAAACGGTGTTTTTGAAGCCCTAGAACGTTTGTATGAAATCGTAAAAGAACTCGAGTCGGAACTTAAAGTGGCAAAACAAAGTGTGACCGGCGAACGACCCATCCTGGCAGAACCTGAACCAGTCATTCTAACCTCTTCTGAACACACCACCGACACTAGAAAGATTCTCCAAAAAATGGAGCTACAGACAAACCTTCTAATCGAAAATAATAAAAGGATAGAGGAGCTGAAGGACGCAATTGACCACCAGAGACAGCTCCTTCAGCAAGATCAGACTTACGCGAGTGTGGCCGCATCCCAGAGTGCAAAGGTGAGGCCACAGCGCAGCACCTTGCACTCAGTCGTTATCACATCTAAAGATGAAACAGAGACAGGCGAAGAGGTACTTAGTAAGGTAAGGAAAGCAGTGAACGCAAAGGACGGGTGGATAAGAGTGGAAAAGGTCCGAAAAGCCAAGGACCGAAAAGTAATAATAGGCTTACAAACCGAAGGAGAAAGAGCCAAGATCAAGGACTGCCTCCAAAAAGAAGGAGTTGGCCTCACTGTCGAGGAAGTCAAGAACAAAGACCCGCTCTTGATCCTGAGGAGCGTCCTTGTAGTGAATACTGACGAGGACGTTCTAAAGGCGTTAAGGAGTCAAAATAAAGGTATTTTTGACTCCCTCGACACTGAGGCAAACAGGGTAGAAATAAAGTACCGGAGAAGGGCGAGAAACCCCCACATTGGCCACATCATTATCAGCGTTTCGCCTACCATCTGGCGACGAGCGTTGGAGGCCGGCACCGTCCACATCGATCTCCAGCGCATCAGGGTCGAAGACCAAACCCCGTTGGTCCAATGCACCCGCTGCTTAGGCTTTGGACATGGAAAGCGGTTCTGCAAAGAGCCTGCTGACCTGTGTGGCCACTGTGGTGGGCTCCATATGCGGTCCGAGTGTCCGGATTGGTTGTCGGGCTCACCAGCCGCTTGCCGAAACTGCATTAGAGCCAAGCTGGAACACGGCACGCAGCACAATGCCTTTAGCCATGACTGCCCGGTTCGAGCAAAGTGGGACAATATAGCAAGATCAACCGTGGCATATTGCTAAGGGCACCACAATGCAAAACACCTACTACGCAGTATTACAGGCGAACCTCCAACGCAAGAAGTTGGCAACCAACGAACTCCTTGTAGAAGCCACCGAGCGTGGAACAGCTGTGGCACTACTCCAGGAACCTTACGTAGGTGCAGCAAAAGTTATGAAGAGTCACAGGGGCGTCCGGGTCTTCCAGAACACTGGAACAGGAGATGGGACTGTCAAGGCAGCAATAGCTGTCTTTAACGAAGACCTCGTGGTAAAACAGTACCCAAAACTCACCACAAATAACATCGCAGTGGTGGGAATCCAGACCAGTGCCTGGGAGATCACGCTTGTCTCTCTTTACTTTGAGCCGGATCAGCCTATCGACCACTACTTGGAGCATTTAAAACAAATAGAGAGCGTAGTTGGTTCCAAAAAACTGATCGTTGGGGGGGATGCCAATGCCAAAAGCATATGGTGGGGCAGCCCGACGGCCGACTCCAGGGGGGAAGAAGTCGTAGGAACTCTCGGGGAGCTGAACCTAAACATACTAAACAGAGGGGAAATTCCGACCTTCGACACTATCCGAGGAGGTAAGCGGTACAGTAGTCACGTGGACATTACTGCTTGCTCCAATGACATCTTGGACATGGTAGAAGACTGGAGGGTGGATGAAGGCCTTACAAGCTCGGATCACAACGGCATCACATTTAAAATTCTCTTGCAAAAATCCAAAGGCATTAAAGTTGAACGCACCACAAGGAAATTTAATACCAAAAAAGCCAACTGGTCAGAATTTCATACGAAATTCAGCCAGTTGAAACTAGATATTAAATTTAATGCATCTGAAATAGATAAAATTAGGACCACAGAACAAATCGAAACAGCAACAGACAACTTCACAAAAGCCATAGATCTAGCATGCATGGAATCAATACCAACTAAAAAGGCTAAAGACCAACTTACCCTGCCGTGGTGGTCCGACAAAATCGCCAAGATGAAAAAGCATGTCACTACCTTAAAACGTAGAATCCGCTGTGCCGCCCAAGTCCGGAGGTCGAAGGTCGTAGAAGAGTACCTGAAACATAAAGAAGAGTATGAGTTGGAAGAGGCTAAAGCTCAAATCGAGAGTTGGAAGGAATTTTGTGGGAAGCAGGATAGGGAGGGGGTGTGGGAGGGGATCTACCGGGTGATAGGTAGGACACAGTGTAGGGGGGAGGACCAGCCACTGGAGAGGGACGGGGAGGTGCTAGACGCGAAGGACTCCGTGAGGTTGCTAGCGGAAACTTTTTACCCAGAGGACCGCTCAGAATGCGACAACGCTCACCATCGATCTATTCGGATCATGGCCGGTAGTGTGAACTCTGGGGACCAAGATGATTCTTGTGACCCACCTTTTACTATGGCGGAACTGAAGTGCTCGATGGAGTCCTTCAACCCTAAAAAAGCACCGGGCTCTGACGGCTTTACCGCCGACATCTGTTGTCACGCCGTGGGTAATGATCCGGACTTATTCCTAAAGTTTTTAAATAAGTGCTTGGAACTCCACCACTTCCCCACGGCTTGGAAAGCGGCAACTGTGGTGATTTTAAAGAAGCCTGGAAAAGAGAAATACTCCACACCCAAATCGTACAGGCCGATCGGTCTGCTGCCAATTCTGGGAAAAATTTTTGAGAAAATGCTGGTGGCCCGCCTAAAGTTCCATCTGTTACCAAGGATGAGTACCCGTCAGTATGGATTCATGCCACAGAGGAGCACCGAAGACTCCCTCTATGATCTTATGCAGCATGTTCGTAAAAAACTAGAGGAAAAAAGAATTGTCACGCTCGTATCTCTGGACATAGAGGGAGCCTTCGACAGCGCTTGGTGGCCTGCAATAAGGGTCCGTCTGGCGGAGGAAAAGTGTCCAATTAACCTTAGGCGGGTCATAGACAGCTATCTCAGCGACCGAAAAGTCTCGGTTAGGTACGGTGGGGAGGTTTCCAGTAAAGGCACAAACAAAGGCTGTGTCCAGGGCTCAATTGGTGGTCCAATTTTATGGAACTTGTTACTGGATCCCCTCCTTAAAGCAGCAGAAAATAGAGGAGACTATGTCCAGGCGTTCGCGGACGATGTTCTCCTGGTCTTTGATGGAGCAACAGCGCAAGAGGTGGAGGTGCGTGCCAATGCCGCTCTCAGTCATGTTCTGGCGTGGGGTGTCGAGAATAAACTCAAATTTGCGCCTCACAAAACCACAGCCATGGTTATAACGAGGAAACTCAAATATGACACACCACGCCTGAGCATGGGGGGGATCGACATTGGCATGTCAAAGGAAATAAAGCTTCTGGGTGTAACCATCGACGAAAAACTGACTTTTAACACCCACGTCTCAGTCGTTTGTAGAAAGGCAGTCGCGATCTACAAGCAGCTATGTAGAGCCGCGAAGGTTAGTTGGGGGTTACATCCAGAAGTAATCAGGGTAATATATGTGGCGACCGTGGAGCCCATAATTCTCTACGCTGCTAGCGTCTGGGCACCGGCTGCCAAAAAGTTGGGCGTAATAAAACAACTTGGGACATTACAGCGAGGAATCGCACAGAAGATGTGCAAGGCATATCGCACGGTCTCCCTGAACTCGGCACTGGTGCTGTCTGGGATGCTCCCACTTGACCTCCGAGTTGGTGAGGCGGCAGCGTTGTACGAGGCCAAGAGGGGGGTGCCCCAGATCGCACTGGGAGACAGGGAGGTCGAGCGAATGACCTCCGCGTTGGAGTCCCCTCACCCTGCTGCGCGCGATGTCCTGACATTTGTCAGCCTGGCAAACCAAGAACAGCTAAACACCAACAGCGATTTCGACATCCGCATTTTTACGGACGGGAGCAAAATTGGAGGAGGGGTCGGCGCTGCACTGTCTATATGGAACAGTGACACCGAGACCAGAGCCCTCAAACTTGCACTGTCGAATTATTGCACAGTTTACCAGGCTGAACTTCTAGCATTGGTCAGGGCAACGCGCGAAGTCCTCAAGCTGAAGGCGTCTTCTTTCGGGATTTTCAGCGACTCAATGGCGGCTCTTCAAACGATTACAAATCCTGGCTCGCTCCACCCTCTGGCTGTGGAAGCTAGGGATAATATAAGATCCGCATCCCACCAAAACAAGGCAGTAAACTTGTTTTGGATCAAAGCACACGTGGGACTACCGGGAAATGAAAGAGCCGACCAATTAGCAAAGGAGGCCGCTGAAAACTCCAAAAGAAGACCGGATTATGATCTGTGTCCGATCTCATTCGTCAGACGTTGCTTACGTATAACAACGCTTGACGAGTGGGACCGTAGATACGGAGCCAGCAGCACCGCATCAGTAACAAAGTTGTTTTTACCGGATGTGCGGACGGCTTATAAGGTGGTTCGTAAGGTAGGAATAAATAGCCTAAACACACAAATAATGACGGGGCACGGTGGATTCTCTGAGTACCTGCACCGCTTCAAGTGCAAGGAGAGTCCATCGTGCATCTGTGACCCAGACGTGAGCGAAACAGTCCCACATGTATTATTTGACTGCCCGCAATTTGAGAGCCACCGTTTTTGCGCCGAGAACAGACTGGGCATGAAACTAACGGCAGAAAATGCTAAAATAGTAATAAAAGATAAAAAAGCTGAAGTCTTCATGGACTATTGTAAGTGTATTATAATTAAAGTCATAAATCGAAACAAAACCGCATAAGCAAAATATGCTAACATAATATAGTATGTTATATTAATGGCTAGCATATAAATAAAATGTAGTAAAATAGTGTAATGTCCAATAGATATATAAAATAGCTTAATATAATAAAAATTGTAATATACAGCACAACTTGTAGAGGTAAGAATGTTTTAAAAAATATGTAAAAATGCTCAACGCTCCCTAACCTCAGTAAGCCTGTAATAGCTATAGTTATAAGAATTAGTATTTGTATAGCATGCCACGTAGAATATTAAATAATGTATAATAGAAGTAAGCATAGATATAAGTTATGTAATAGTGAAAGAAAAATAATGTAGAATTCCAAATAAGACAATAGAATTAAGAATAGATATAAGTAGCTTAGAGAAATTATGTAAATAAAAACCTGTTTCCCTTTTCGTTTCATTGAAACGCTGCCCAAAATGAAAATATAAATAAATAAATAGATAGCAATGTAGAACCATAATAGTCTAGATAGATGGGAATCCCACCCATAAGCATGATAAATGAGGATGAATGAAAGAAAGACCAAGGATGAAGAATACAAGTACGAGAGGCATAAAAGCGAGAACTAGTATGAATGTTGGTAAATTAGTTTAGCGAGCATAGACTCCAATTTATTTGGGGGTAGAAGATAAATAAAAAAAAAAAAAAAAAAAAAAAAAAAAAAAAAAAAAGCTAGCCGCCTGCCTGTGCGTTCGCGACCTTATACAAAAATAATCCTTATAGCATGATTCAGTATTCACGCGCGATGGCTTATTATTAGCGTATTTCATGTATAACTTTGGTGTTTCTAAACCGATTTCTATGATTCTTTTTTTTATGGATAGATAATAATGTTAACTTTTATTCATGTTAATTAGGGACGACTGAGAGTTTTATATACGTAAGAGTAGACAAATACAATCAGAAAGCTTCGAACTGTTAAGCTATCAAGAGTTACACGTGTTATTGTTCGTCAATCATAAAAGATAGACATATGTTGTCGTTGGATATTTTTTATATAATTTTAAGGAGAAAATTTCCGTCATACATGATTTCTGTGTAGCTTTCACCATTAAGGTTGCACACGCGACGGAAGCTTAAAAAATGGAGTAACTTCTCCCGTTTTCCCAACATTCCCTTCACTGCTCTGCTCCTATTGATTGTAGCGTGATGAAAAGTATACTATAACCTGCTCAGGAGTATGAATAATAATTGTACCAAGTTTCATTAAAATCCGTCGAGTAGTTTTTGTTTCTATAACGGTTATACAGACAGACAGACAGACAGACAGACAGACCGACAGACAGACAGACAAAAATTGTACTGAATGCATTTTTGGCATCAGTATCGATCCCTAATCACCCCCTGATAGTTATTTTGGAAATATATTTCATGTACAGAATTGACCTCTCTACAGATTTATTATAAGTACTAGCTTCTGCCAGCGGCTTCGCCCGCGTGATCCCTAGGGAACATATTCCCGGGATGAAAAGTAGCTTATGTGCTATTCCAGACTATAAACTATCTTTGTTCTAAATTTCATTAAGATCCGTTAAACCGTTCTGGCGTGATTGAGTAATAAACAACCAAACTTTCACATTTATAATATTACTCGTTTGATGTAAAGCGAAATTATAACCATCTTCCCCTCGACATTATAATTATTAAAGGATATTGCAAACTGTCGTAAGCCGTTTTCCGAAGCTACTCGCTAGCCTCTAGGCGCCAAGCTAGCCGCCTGCCTGTGCATTCGCGACCACAAAAATAATCCTTATAGCATGATTCAGTATTCACGCGCGATGGCTTATTATTAGCGTTTTTCATGTATAACATTGGTGTTTCTATACTTACCGATTTCTATGATTCTTTTTTTATGGAATAGTTAATAATGTTAACTTTTATTAATGTTAATTAGGGACGACTGAGAGTTTTATAAACGTAAGAGTAGACAAATACAATCAGAAAGCTTCGAACTGCTAAGCTATCGGGAGTTACACGTGTTATTGTTCGTCTATCATAAAAGATAGACATATGCTGTCGTTGGATATTTTTTATATAATTTTAAGGAAAACATTTCCGTCATACATGATTTCTGTGTAGCTTTCACCATTAAGGTTGCACACGCGACGGAAGCTTAAAAAATGGAGTAACTTCTCCCGTTTTCCCAACATTTCCCTTCACTGCTCTGCTCCTATTGATTGTAGCGTGATGAAAAGTATACTATAACCTGCTCAGGAGTATGAATAATAATTGTACCAAGTTTCATTAAAATCCGTCGAGTAGTTTTTGTTTCTATAACGGTTATACAGACAGACAGACAGACAGACAGACCGACAGACAGACAAAAATTGTACTGATTGCATTTTTGGCATCAGTATCGATGCCTAATCACCCCCTAATAGTTATTTTGGAAATATATTTCATGTACAGAATTGACCTCTCTACAGATTTATTACTAGCTTCTGCCAGCGGCTTCGCCCGCGTGATCCCTAGGGAACATGTTCCCGGGATTAAAAGTAGCTTATGTGCTATTCCAGACTATAATCTATCTTTGTTCTAAATTTCATTAAGATCCGTTAAGCCGTTCTGGCGTGATTGAGTAACAAACAACCAAACTTTCACATTTTCATTTATTTTTTCTTCATTTTTTCTATTGATTGTAGCGTGATGAAAAGTATACTATAACCTGCTCAGGAGTATGAATAATAATTGTACCAAGTTTCGTTAAAATCCGTCGAGTAGTTTTTGTTTCTATAACGGTTATACAGACAGACAGACAGACAGACAGACAGACAGACAAAAAATTTACTGATTGCATTTTTGGCATCAGTATTGATCCCTAATCACCCCCTGATAGTTATTTTGGAAATATATTTCATGTACAGAATTGACCTCTCTACAGATTTATTATAAGTATAGATAAGTATAGATAGATAGAAGAAGATAAGATAAACCTATTAAATGGGCTAAATCAATCAATCTGCGCTTGCTTTTTCTCAACCACTGGAAACCATTATTTTACATGGCAAATTTATATGGCCTCCACAGCTCAGTAATTTGGTAACAAGTTACAGTAAGCGAAGGAAATAATGGATGAGTTTAAAGCCTAAATTTGACCTAAACTTAAACTATAGTTTCTTACTAATAGGTGAAACTAAGCTGATATGATAGCATGCCACTAAATTGCAAGCTACTCCACAATTCATGAGCCCCACAACAGGACTGGGCGACGTCAGACGCTGCAAGTCGCACAACTTCCTGACTCGCTGACGTCAACTCTCGTAAGTCTGGACAAGGACCAACTAACTTACTCCGTATATCATGCTCAAATAAAAGGTAACCACTTAATTAAGCGCCTTTGTTTTAAGTTTAACAGTACCAAGTTATTGTAAAACAACACTGATATTTCGCATAAAGTGTAGGAATGCAGTTCATAAAGTAACATACTTGTTACGTTCGTTTCATTGACAAAGGCTCTAATCATATTATATCCTATTAGTCCGATGAGTGGTAACAATAATTAACTGCACATAAATTAGCTGATGTATGAATTTTCGAAACACCATTATAAAAAGTCCTCATCAATCCGACATATGCAAAAGAAATATTCAAGTCCAAAGCTCGCAAATATGGTTTCTTTGCGTTTTTCAGCCAAACATTAACTTTTACATGAGTTAAATCCAATTTAAATCGTAGATCGTGGAAACATCTATAACATTATCTAGCACTTTTTCTCCTAGGAGTCACCGTTTGTGAGATATAACTATTAAAAAATTGAAATGCTAAATGAAATAAAAAAGGGAAACTGAAACAATTTTCCTATTTAATTATTACGAATTGCTTTTACAGACCCATACCTAATAATAACGCATTTCTTCGTAGGAAAAATTTTCGATTCTAAATTGCACTACTGATGTATTTATTGGATATGCCATAATAGAGTCACGTAGGGTGGCCAACTTTTATTAGATCCATCATTTCGGCTGCTGTGCATTAAACCATGTTTTCACGCATCATTTTCTAAGAATATTGTAACGTGTATATACTGTTCTGTGTTTTGGGATCACGTGTCTCGGTTATGTAGAGACCTACGTGGTTGATCGAAACCTTTAAGTTGAAAATGTAGGTACTTAATTGAGAAGTAGCTTGGAAAGAATTATTTTAAGAATAAGCAATGGTGTAATAACCTTATTCACTCAATTAAGCTGAGCTCTTGTTGACGAATAAATCACACTAACTAATATAATAATCCAAGCGTAGTAAATAGCGTATAAAATGTAATGTAGCACACAATAGGTCCATTTATTGCCCATATAAAACTATAGATACCGCAAATTGGCTTAGCAATATAGAAGAACATTTATACCAATCACGAGTCAATTATTCAACATCAAACTACAATTTTGAGGAGTAATGTACTGTGTAATAATGTACATTGAAGCTTGCCTCGAATTAGTGAGAATGGAGAAACACCAAGCGTTATTGGTAGCAAGTTTGATCTCCAAATGTTAGAGTTTATTGTATGATGAAAGTGATGCCCAACACCATTCCCATTTTATTTTGATTTCTAAAGAATAAATCAGGAGCCCTTCATAAAATGACAGTCTGACGTCAGTAAAAAAAATTAAAAGTCTGAAATACCACAAGGTTTATCTATGTCCATGTAATATATAATAATCTCGTGTTAAAGTTTATTTTATCGAATTCCACCGAAACGATTTGATCGATTTTTATTAAATTTTTCTTGAGTATATTTGGTAGGTCTGAAAATAAGTTATACTTAAGCTATTTTTTAGTACCCCTAGGTGGTAAAGGTGGCCCTATTTTAGGCTAATTTCTGAAATGCGCGCGGTTGAAGCCGCTGGCAGAAGCTAGTAACTTATGAAATGTGGAATATCACTTGGTCTAGGTCCTCAGTATTCTTTTGGGTGATGCGTGAAAGGAATATACATTAACACAATCACATTCCAAAACACCTAGACTTTGGTGCAGATAAGATTAGTATTTTTATCTCTCAGTGAATTTTCATTCTCGGACATTATCTCTCCATTAGTCACTTCTCCGTGGCGCCAGCGTGGCATCATTGTTCAGCCGTGTGCGTGTTACTCTGTATATGAGGCGATTTGTTATGTTGTTGCCCAATTCTCTCGCTACACTGTAGCCGCCATGCTGTGTTGTGAAATAGGGAGGCATGAGCTAAAAATTCAGCGTGAAATTATGTCGAATGACGAATATTGGTATATCAATCTATAACTCCTCCATTGATATGTTATTATTTATTCTTTGTTTTTGTATATTTGGTAATACCAAGCGTAAATTTAACTTTTTTGTTTCTATAAAGTACAGTAACTTCCTTTCATTTATTTAATTCTTAAAAATCAATTGCACTGCCGCCATCTACTGAAAAAGTAACAATCGTAATTATAGAACTTTTAAAAGTTAGAACTGGTGCTGTCTGGAAAGGTACTAAATAGGATACAAAGGGCAAACAAAGAACTTAAAACAAAGGTTACAGAATCCATAAAAGCATGCCAGAATATTAATTTGAAGAACAAAGAATATCTATTGCAAATATGATGAAATGTGACGTTTCTCTTCGGATCTAGTTCCTTGAAATATGAAATATCAATAGTTTGACTGCGCATGAAACCAAGAGACTGAATTACAACTACTCACCTTACAATAGATAATAATATAAAACTACGCTAGACCACTTTTTACTTGAAAGAACAGTTTACGTTACGTCGAAATCATTACAATCATAATTATTAATCTTAAAAACAAAGACGGGTTTGTTACAACACTTATAACTCGAAATCTGCTGAACCAATTTTCTGGATTTGTCTCCGACCCGAATAGCAGAATACATCTTAAAAACAATGAAAACTCGATATGTGCAATGAATACTTAATTGACGGGAGCGAAGCCGCGGGGGACAGCTAGTTAGGTATAAAAGAAATGCTTATTTTGATAAAACTTCTCTAAGAACAATTTTTTACTTAGAAGGTATGAATGTTGTTACAGATTTAATTCAGAAAGAGTTTTTCTTAAACCTACCTATTTTTTTTTTAACAAGCTATTCAATGCACATTCAATGATTTTTTTAAACAAGCTAATGATTTTTTTTATCCAATACATAATAGTCGTTTTATCTATTCATATTGTTTGTTATGGGCAGGCCAATGTCCAGCAGCGGACGTCTATCAGGTGATCTGATGATGATGAAGATAGGTAAAGCTTAGGGAGATGAAAATCCACGCGCGCCTCAAAGAGAGTCAGCACACAGAGGGGCCCGAAAGGGCCGACGCCTGCCGGAGTCGCGGGATTATTCGCAAGAGACACCGTGGCTCCGGAACACAAAGGGCAATGAAGGAACATGGATGGGTTTTATTAATTTCCCATCCCTAAAAAAAAAAAAAAAAAAAAAGGGAGATGAAAATAAAAAGGTAGGTAAGTCTCAAGTAAAAACTTGAATTAAATAAGAAACTTTCAAATAAAAACAATAGTATGTATTAAAGAAAAGCAAAAGATGCCAAATACCATCATGAACACCACGACATCCGCATATAAAGTGCAGTGAACCTTGTTCAAATGTTCTACTGACAGAAATAAATATACTCGAATATTTTCCACGCCACGTTTAATATTAGATCCAACGAATTTCGTTCGCCATTGTTTCTCTAAACTTCTTTTAGTTTATAATAGTCTGTATAAAAGGTAGTTGCTGTATGGTTCAAAATATTATAAGTCAATAATTAACGTGCACAAACAAGGGTATGGATCCTCAGAATAGCACTCATAACGAAAAAGTTTTCTATTTAAGCCTCTCCACATTGCGCTCAGAAAAAAATTGCATTACAGTAGAAATTAAAATTGCTACCACTTATGGTAAAGTACTAATGAATATTAAGAGTGCCATTCGAAGTTATTGAAAAAAGTTTTTAATGTAGGTAAATATGTAATTAGGTTCAACAACAATGTTAATGACTAAAATTAAACCTAATTACCTTTTTATTTAATTTTTACATAAATACTTTTCATCAATATTTTGTATGAAACAGGCGATGGAAACATTCACCTCAACGTTAACAACATCCAGGGGGCGTCTCGCTGTGTTAGTTTTTATTTAACTTTGTGTTGCTCTAATGCCAGCGATGTTTCAAACTTTTCGTTATTATATTATGTTAGTCAGGAATACTGTTGAAAACATTATGGAGATTTGAGTTCGTAAGTTGTTAAACACAATGAGTTTTATACAGGGAAATTGAAAAAATACCCGAAACCTCTTAGGCAGTGAAAGTACACATGATTATAAGCAACTTTTGTTTTGGTAAAACTCCGAAATCTCGAAAAAAATATCAGCTGTTTCATACAAAATGCAGTATTTAGCCAATGAAAATGTATGAAACAGCTGATATTTTTTTCGAGATTTCGGAGTTTTACCAAAACAAAAGTTGCTTATAATCATGTGTACTTTCACTGCCTAAGAGGTTTCGGGTATTTTTTCAATTTCCCTGTATATGAGAAGCATACTTGTAGTTAAATTTTTTAGTTTTGCAAAAATCTGAATAACGGAAAAAATCACAACGTAATGGCAATGGAAGGATAAATGAATGACACGATGCCGTTTGAATGACAAGTTGCCGTTTTAGTCGTCTTGCAGCCGCAGCCCACTTCATCAATCCTATGACTACTAGGTAGGTATTAATTTAAAAAAAAAAACTAAATGATTAATAAAATAAAAATATTACTATTCATGATGCATGACGTAGTTTGAAAGTTTCAGGAGCGAGCGCAGTCCGACGGACGGCGTAGAATGGACGGTGAATGCATTTTTTATACGTAGGTACACATTATTAACTGGGTATTTCGTAATTCTAATGCATTATTTATTTTCATGTCCTTTTTATCTAAATGTTTTTTTATATAATCGCATCTAGAGGTAGCTTATAAGGGTACATTAAGTGGGCCACCTTTGTAAGACGACTAAAATGGCGCCGTGTATACACTACATGTGTCCAAAATTTTAAAACAATCAGGCTAACCTACAATAACGTGTATTAGTTTTAGTCAGAACATTGAACATATTATTATAAGGTCATTTTAAAAAGCTGCTCCAATACACGTTATTGTACTTCTTGTTTTCAGACTGAATGGCACTGTTGAATTCCATACCCATTTGCCAATGCCTACTGGACTGTTTTATTTTTCCAACTTGAAAGTTCAGATTAATCTATAGAAACCAACCAATTAAAACGGAAAACCTTGACACCAAAAGGTCCACCCGTTAATCTTTCAACCACAGTACCTTAAATGTCACCTACAGGGAAAGAAATAAAAAGAGCGCCGTTCCATTTCATGTAACAATTAGAAGGAGGGAGTAAAAAAGGCCAAGGCTTAGGGACCCCACAATAAATTATTAAGGAGACAAAGTTTTGTCTGTACGGTTTTTTATGTCTAAGAAGAAACTTGGACAGTCATTAATCCTCTGGCCGACGTATTAAACGGGGATAAAGCGATTTTTATTACGCCAACTTTTCTTAACGTCGATTTAAAATAATCTTTGGTTACATTTGGATTATTTGTAACAGTTTCACAATCGTTTGAGAGTTTTTCGGGACTCGTCGGGGTTGAGTCGAATTTTAAAAGGCCTAATCGTTCATTTGATTTGGTCCTTATTCTTTTTCTTTTATCGGTTACTTTCGTAATTTTTAGATGTTGTGTAAACTTTAGGACAATTTATGTTGTTTATAAAATCCAATTTATTTTAGGTAATTTAGTTTGATTCAAGACGGAATTGAGGAAATTTCCTTACTTTTTTTATTTTACTTTTATTGTTAAACAGCGTTTGTTTCAGTGCTCTTTACATTTAGGGAAGTCAAGATAGAAGTAAAAAGTCCATGTAAAATCAGATCCGACAGACATTGGTCTGTAGGTACGTTCTCAAAAAAATTTAATGTTGTTTTGATTATTGAATCAAAATAACATTGAGATTTTTTGAGAATAATTCAGAACCGTTTAATGTTAGTCCTTAAATTTGATACGTCAAATTCTTTATTTTAATTCATATAAAAATGTCATGAAAAAAAAAGGTTTCACTTAGCTGACATAACCACAAAAGTCTGAACGAGCTTCCTTGAAACCAATAGCCGGATTCTCGAAGTTGATTGTCAATACATTTGATATATCGCTAGGTTCCCCGTTCAAATGTTATAGCAGCCTGACACGGCTAATGTTGGCTGCGCGCAGTTTACACGGCAAACGCATTAACACCGCAAATTTGTTACGACGTTACAAAGATAACACGTAGGTACGGTATGTTTGCGGACTAAGCCAATAATATTATTTTGATAAATGTTAGCGGCTTTTAGAAGATGTGTTTTGAGAAAATATACTTGGGATGTTATTGGTAGATGTACCCTAGTCTGAAACGGTTGGTGGGTTTTTTTTGTTTCCTGGATGAATAGGTCGAACAAAACTAAAAGGCATAGGGCCTGATTTTCTGACATTAATTAACATTCTTACAAACATAGTGGTCACAAATGGTGTCTTCCTAAATGCAGATAGGTACCTAAATTGTACGAATAGGTACTTACATTAGTAATCGTAGTAGTTAGTTAGGTATCTGCACGGCTGGAGTAGATAACAAGATATTCATAATGTTTGCAATAGTTAGATCACTGCACCAACCTGGTAATAAAAGTTTTGTAAAACCGATAATCTGCCCACAATATAATATTATCATCTCCATTAATACATCATTTCATTTTGTTTGCTTTTTTATCAATGTTAAGATTTACTCTTTAATGCGCTGGTATTACTTACTAGCATTTTAATTTACTGTCGTATCATCGGCATCCACAAATCAGTCAATCTTAATTAGGTAGGTACTATTAAAGCAACACAAGATGCCGTACACGTGAATCGTGAAGGTGAAAACTTTATCATTGTAAAGTAATTCCCCGTCTTGATTTCAGTTTAATCAGTCAGTCCAAATCTCACTATAAATCTTATAAAAGATTACAAAAACCAAAGGCACTGTAGGTGAATATAAGACCCACCAGCTTTTTCTCAAAATATTTCCGTTTGATACAACTAATCTCACGTGCGCCGTTTTGACATACCTACGTCGCCTCCAGAAATTAGGGATTTAGAGATATACCTATAATATGTCACCGAAAAATAGCAAACTCCGTAAGATTGTAATAAATCTTGATTAGATTACATATAATTTCTCGATATATTATAAAAAATCATATATTCTAACATTTTTTGTTTGTAAGCTTGTATGTATGGGGTAATCTCAGGAACTACTGGTCCAATTTGAAAAATTATTTCAGTATTAGATAGCCCATGTATCGAGGAAGGATATAATCACGCTAAGACTAAAAGGAGCCGAGCATTAATGGAAAATGTGACGCAGACGAAGTTGCGTGGGTCAGCTAGTATACAATAAATACCTTCCAAATTCAATAGTTTCCAATATATCCGTGTCTTATTTAAAAAAAAAAGTTTACAATTTCATGCGATATTTTACAATCTTACGGACTTTGCCATTTTCCGGTAACATATTGTAAATAAAAATCTCGTATCGCGGTATTTGTTATCGAACACCTCCGAATCGACTTGACCTATTTTTATGATTTTTATTTTGTGTACACTCAGTTGGTCTGAGAATAGGTTGTAGGGCACTTATTTTTTTTTTTTGGCAATACAATTTTTGCCCGGTCGGTCATCGGAAAATGGCAAACTCTATAAGATTGTAAAATATCCCGTGAAATTGTAAACTTTTTTTTCTAAATAAGCCACGGATATATTGGAAACAATTAAATTTGAATGGGATTTATTTTATACAAAACGATTTTTTCATAATATATAGAGCAAATATAATCTAATCAAGATTTATTACAATCTTACGGAGTCTGCCACTTTCCGGTGAAAAAAAAGTATAAAAATATGTAGGCGTCAGCGACAGCTGAGCGATAGCGCCATCATCGTTTGGGTTCGGTGGTATCAGGATCATTGTAGAATAAAACACTGAATGCAGTACTAAGCTCTCTTTATTAACTGTGGCTGAGTGCTAGTACTTTACAAATAGACAGTCCCCCAAAACGCCCACCCGTTACCACATCCTAGTGTTTTAGCTATGGAGAAGACGTGGCCAACAAACTCCATAGCAACACATCTGTCTTTTGAGTTAGAAGAACTCGCATTTATAACATTATTAAAGAAGTCTGTTTAATTTAATTAAAATAGGTAAACCGACAGTTTCGTTCTGGACGAGTGTCCTAGTCGGTGTCTCGAGCCCAAAAGGTCCCGGCAAAGTCCCAACTCTCCAATTTATACGTCTCTGTCCACGTACCGCCATTACAACTGTCAACTGACATCACGGCGTTTACCACTACCCACTACTACAATACTCAAATCAGCAACTAATTATTAAATGATTTCTTTATCCACGACACGGCCAGAACTGACAATCACACGTCCTCGTGTGGAGGTGATAATATGGTATCTGTAACCAACGAAAACACAACTTAATAGTTGACTGCTGGCTCGGCCTACCTGACCAAGATCAAGATCATAAAATCATGAATTAAGAATTATAACTATACTGGTCCGGTCTCACGACCCTTCAGAATTATAACTACTGGTCCGGTCAAACGACCCTTCAGTTTTAATCTTCTGGTCCGGTCTCACGACCCTTCAGAATTATAACTACTGGTCCGGTCCTACGACCCTTCAGAGTTATAACTACTGGTCCGGTCAAACGACCCTTCAGTTTTAATCTTCTGGTCCGGTCTCACGACCCTTCAGAATTATAACTACTGGTCCGGTCCTACGACCCTTCAGAGTTATAACTACTGGTCCGGTCAAACGACCCTTCAGTTTTAATCTTCTGGTCCGGTCTCACGACCCTTCAGAATTATAACTACTGGTCCGGTCCTACGACCCTTCAGAGTTATAATCTCCTGGTCCGGTTATAACTAACCCTTCAGGATTATTACTGCTTGGTCCGGTCAAACCTTTCAAGCTCTTTTAATTCTTTTTTTTCTATTGTTTTCCTCTTCTTTTTTCTCATCAGTATTAAAACTAGAGACGATTGTGCTAGACTGGAATATCCCTTTAGCCAGTGCTAGACCGGATATCGGTCCCTTTAGCCAAACATGCTAGACCGGATTGCAATCCCTTTAGCTGAGTCATATTATTGGACCGGATTTTCCCTTCAATGACTCTTTCCTACATTTTTTGTTATGTTAATTCTCTCATTTTTTGTCCCAAATTTTTTTGTTCTACATTTGTGTTATGTTACTTCTCTCATTTTTTGTCCTACATTTTTTTCACTTTTTTTTCTGTTTTTTTTTTATTCTTTTTAAATATTGCCCCAGCCCAGGAATCTATCCTGCATCGGGAGCGCGCTCACAAACACCCAAACTCACCCGCACTAACACTATCTATTTTGTTTTTTTTTTTCTGTTCGGGTCAAGCCCAACTTTCTGCGCCAACCGTCTCGTGTCTTTCAATTTAAACTATTTCCGAATTTGCTAGTCTGGACTGAACTTGTCCCTGTAGCTTATAAAATCAATTGTTGGAGTTCATTTTTTTATTCTATGTATCAAAGTACTTGTCACAGCGTTAATTGGTTTAGGATTTAAAACCCTTCCGATGATGTATTACATTTTCTACTCAGTTACGACTCAGTGCGGCCAAATAGCCATGATATGTTCTCTATTGTTCAGTGGAGGTACTCTCCTAATCGTCTTCTACGTTAAACTTGTTAGAAACACTACTGAGAGGAAGCTTTGGTATGTGATCGTGGGCATACTTATACGTTATTTTACTATTTATGGATTTCAAAAGATAGCGACCGATATCAACTTATTCTAAAATTCTATCGACTCTCACTAACGGACTTTAGCATCCACATCGCTACACCAATAATAACGGTCTCGCAATTTTCCGAATTCTAAAAATAAAAAAATAATAATAATCGAAAAGCTCTACAAATAAGACCATTTTCTTTTTTAACGCACCGTGTTGCGAGCTCTACTCTACCGATTGCGTTTCGCGACGATTTGCCACCCTTAATCTCTACAGCAATTCTCTACTAACTCTTATTACATGGAGCTATTCTTTATCTCCACTCTACTGACAAGTCAGTCACTCAGTCAGGCTTCTGAGAGTTCTAAAGCGGTTGTAAACTCTAATTGAACTAAATACCACGTACCACTCCATCGAACAAATAAAACAACAGGTCATCTTATTTCCAGTCGACAGCTATCTCATAGCTCAGCAAAACAATTGTTACACTCGCACTTCCTCATGGGAATGCCGAGTAAACCCTCTTTATTACACTACCTAGAGCTACCGTAACGATACCCTGATCTAGACTCTCCCGTCTATGCCATCCAGAGCTGCCGCCGGATACCTTAGTACAGTCACCGACCCACAGAACTCAGAACCTGTCACACAAACTAAATTGTTGCCAACTCATCATCTACTTCATAACTTCACAACGTCAAGTGATACTTGGCATCGAGCATCTTCTCGACAGAGAGATTTTAAAATATACCGACCGGTAATCTATGCACATCGGTGCTTACGAAAACAAGAACAACTTGCCTGCTAATTTTTGCGTCCTACGTTCCTGTGAAGAAGCTACGTTCACGAATTACTCTTCGTTATTCTAAGAACATTGCGGTCACTGAATCAATCTTATTTTAATCTCACTAGGCTCGTATTACCTCACATACCTAGTAGGCAACCCAGTAGTGGAAAATGAAAAGTCTATTTAGAAATTATAAAATCGTAGATCTGTACCCGCCAATCAATGTCAATAAAATCAAGTTAATGTTCATAATCACTTACTATTGAATTTGCTAACTGTTAAACTGTCGTTAACACGTTATCATAAACGCCTAGGTCTAACTTTTCACTAAAATTGAAAAAAATCTAAGTCGAAACAAAACATGACCTTGTGGCAATCTTGCCTTACGATATCGGATTCAGAATTTCGCACTGAATATAATTTTGAAACTATTACCACCAATGGGAAACTGTAATTGCTATAGCTTCGTACTGAATATATCAAAATTACCTAGCAATATCAATCTAACCACTGACATGATTCGAAGATCTTTAAAGCTTTGAAAATCACAATTAAAATTAAATGGCAGCGGCTCACCGAGCACTTCAGTCGGCCTTGAACGCTTCCAACTCCACAGATGTTGACATGATGTACAGCTAATGCAGCCTTCAAACTGCTTGCGGACCTTCGATCCGTCACACTTAGAACTGCTCTGAAGTTGTAATTTCTCAGCAGCAATAGCTGCATGCAAACTTCTAGCGCCATGTGCTGGCTTCATCCAAGGTGATAAGATATCTGAAAACTGAAAAACACCACGAGAGTACAAGTCCAATCAAAGCTTTGGCAGGAGTATAGGCTTCAGATAAGCGTAGCAGCCACACTATCAAAATTAATTAAAATCTGAAACTAATCAGAACACTGGCACTAGCAAGAAAGTTTATGTCCAATAGTGGACAACCGCCCCTAAGATGACCCACTGACCCAAAGTTGGGCTATACATGGTTGCGATGAATGAAAATATTGCATTTACAATCATCTTAATTTTTAAATTGAACTGTTAGGTTGGTACGGTCTTGTAACTGTATCGCTCTAACGTCCAACAATAGCTCTGAACTGGTACTGGACTACATTACACAACCAGCGATAGCAGAATAATATTACCGCTTCATCAGCGTTATTTAAAACGCCTTTCTACCGATTATTAACGCTTAACTAGCAACACTTACGCTATAGCGCCTGAACTATTACTACACTAAATCGATAGCGAACGTGAAAATAATATCCACTCTTTAGTATAGAGAACCAAAGCGATGAATCAATTAGCTAAAATGGATTATGGCTAATCATGAAACCATAGCCCTTTGTAGTCTGTCTCCACAGCATAAAATGTTCCTAGTGAACAATTTTTTTTTTTTTTTTTAAACAAAATAGAAAAATGTTAACGAACGAGCACATCAGTTTCACAGCAATAACAAAATGAAAATGACTCACCAGATTAACGTGAAGATCCTCACACACATCATCACACTTCCCCATGACCTGGCCAGCTGTTTTGAAGTTGCTTGCCTCCGTTCTGAACTAGTTTTTCATTGTTCAGGTTGATGAGGGTAGCCGCATAAAACCCGACGAGTAGGAATTTGACCTTGGAATGCATCTTTATTTGGTCACACGTTGAACTCTGATAGGTTATCTATCATAGGCATGTAGGCACGTAGGCACGATGCTCTTCAGAGCCCGCACAACACTGAGTCCTCGACGAAACATAGCACCGCGGTGACGCACAATGACCGCGCGTCGATCTTAGGTTTATTGGATCGATTTTCACGGCACACATCGAGTTTTAGGCGTCTGGATAAACACACGCGTTTCGAACACGAACCACAATTTTCACTATAACTGTCACTACGTATTTTGCATTTGAAAAGGAACCCGTCACGTAAGTATTTCACTAGCATTGCCACGAATCTTCATGTGGGCCACTTGAGTTGCATCCCACTTCTGATGTAGGCGTCAGCGACAGCTGAGCGATAGCGCCATCATCGTTTGGGTTCGGTGGTATCAGGATCATTGTAGAATAAAACACTGAATGCAGTACTAAGCTCTCTTTATTAACTGTGGCTGAGTGCTAGTACTTTACAAATAGACAGTCCCCCAAAACGCCCACCCGTTACCACATCCTAGTGTTTTAGCTATGGAGAAGACGTGGCCAACAAACTCCATAGCAACACATCTGTCTTTTGAGTTAGAAGAACTCGCATTTATAACATTATTAAAGAAGTCTGTTTAATTTAATTAAAATAGGTAAACCGACAGTTTCGTTCTGGACGAGTGTCCTAGTCGGTGTCTCGAGCCCAAAAGGTCCCGGCAAAGTCCCAACTCTCCAATTTATACGTCTCTGTCCACGTACCGCCATTACAACTGTCAACTGACATCACGGCGTTTACCACTACCCACTACTACAATACTCAAATCAGCAACTAATTATTAAATGATTTCTTTATCCACGACAAATATGTAAAATTTAGTGCTACAACAATAGCTTTGTAAAAAGAAAACATTCTTTGTTTGAAACTGCACCTTTTGTGAGTGAGAATTGAGAAGAAAAGTGGAGAACTGAGTACCAATTCAAATTGGCCCTCAGATTTCGGGTAAAGAGTAAATGTATTAGTAGGTATAGATCATAAGGTTGAAGTTTAGTGGTCCCTATACTTAATACGGATTGAAGCTTTCAACGTGATTGAAGCCACCATTGACTATTATTCCTCTACTTCTGTGATAGTTTGTCCTTGGTAAATAAAATTGTTAATCTTAGGGCCTCTTTCACCACCCTTGAGTAAAGTATCGAGTAGACTAATCGCCAGTTAAAGTCATACGTAACTGCACGTGTCAATTTCACGACGTTCGAGTAGCACTAATCAATGATTAAACTGACCAGTAACTTACTTGCCACATCGTCTGCCAATTAGCGTGTTTACTTGGCGGTTAACAAATTTTCACTATACATTTTTGGAAATATCTCAAAAACCATAAGTCCTATTAACTCAATTCTTTTTGTAAAAGTGGTTTTGGGTCTAGACCTTTATTTTAAAACTAATTTCAAAACCCTATCACCTAAAACAAAAAAATCACATTTTCAATCTACGTAATTATTCACAATACAAAAACCTTACATCTAAATTCGCATTTAAACTAGAATCTAACTAAACCTATGATGCGAAAATATCCTTATAACACTAATTAGAGAATGCTAAACCTAATCTAATCTGATTCAATTATAATTCTAATTAGTTTTCCTTACAATTTCCTTGTTTTTGATACGGTCGCGTCCACCATTACTTGCGCCTATGGACGTGGACGGGGTCTTATCGCCGACACTTAACACAGTTTGGTATTTCTGTACGAGTGAAAAGTTTGCACTTCTATCTCTTTTAACTTTATCCATGATAATTTATAAAAAAAAAATCCACACGCAATAATTTCCTAACCAAAAACACAACAAACAATACACAAAATGAAATGACAAATGACAGCTAACCTGCCAATGACGTTTGACGAGTATTGTACGTTGACGTAATATTGAACAAATGCAACGTATGATTTGTTATGTCATTCACTTAACCGGTAAGTTGTTACTCGAAGCTTTATTTTCGCTTGTGAAATTGACAGAAGATACTCGTAGGTTTTACTTGTCGATTAACTTTAATTGGGAAGTAACTAATCAACGCTTTACTTGGAGATGGTGAAAGAGGCCCTTAAGGTGATTTTGTATAAAGGATTATAACTCGATTTATTGAAAAACGTTATTTTAAATATTTTAGGTAAGTAGGCACATCATTTTAAACAGAACAAAATCTTAACTTAATTCTTAGTCTAACAAACTAAACAGACATAGATCAACAAGCATTGTATTCCACGCAGCGTCCGGAGCAACCTCTTTGAAACTCATGTTAAAGAAACAAGATTGCGGAGTCAGTTCAATGAATATAAGCTCCGTACAGAATTTCAATGCGACGTCACTAAAAGAAACTGAGGAAACTTTATCAAGAATATCTACTGGAGCGGACGAACACTTGGAAAAATAAAGGGAAATAAAACATAAGTCTATTAGCGGCCTTGTCCGCGATTTAGATCTGAAAAAGAAAGACATTTTGCTAATATTGTATTTTAGGAAGTTTCTAGATTTGGACTTTGACAATGTTCAGTCACGAGTAGTTAATAAAACAATTTGGGTATTACAAGAAAACCGGAACTAGTTTTCAACACTTCCATTCGCTGTCTGTAGGAAAAATGCTTCTTTAGCCTGACTCTATTTTTTGTATTATCAGGTCTATCATATTTAACATAAAATTCAAATATGTAATATTAATAATAATGTTTAAAAATAAATAAACTAAGGCTTTCCCGTAAAATAAAATAACGAACTATGGTACCTAACACACTCTTAAAAAGTATATTCTATTGTATTATAAACCACAAAAGAAATCCACAAAAACATTAGTAGATTGCAATATTCCTAAGCCATTACAATTATGACTGCCCGTGTGCAACCCCCCTAACGTCATAGAAAACACGCAAACAAAACGAGATAAGGGCGGCTGCAAATGACAGCTGTCTCTTGCCGTTGCCGAGATACGAAGCAAAGATTGACAACAACAGACGGCAGTATGAATTATTAAGGTGTAATTTTTGGACTGCTTCTCAGATAACGTGGAAGAATGATATCAGTTTGGACTGTCAGTCAGATTTTACTTTGAGATTCTTTGAAGATTTTATGTACCATAAATTATTGTTAGTGGCGTTATTTATAAGTGAGTTCTGTATCGTGGTTCTGTAACGGACACGGTGTATAAGAATATAACATTAACACAATTTTTTTTACTGACTTTTTGACCATTTCTTGGCTAATATTTCCACAAGAATTGATAGTTTTAAAAACTTTTTACAAAAAAATACAACCGACTTCCAAAAAAAAAACACTACAAAGTAAAAAATAACTTTAATTTCGGAAGTCGGTGTTTTTGTTAGTTTCTTCGTATTTTGACACCGACTTCCGAAATTAAAGTTATTTTTTACTTTGTAGTGTTTTTTTTTTGGAAGTCGGTTGTATTTTTTTGTAAAAAGTTTTTTATTTTTCACTTTTTAGTGGTGCCCTACACCTAACAACACCACTCCAAAATCGCAGAAAAGCAAAATACGCAATTTCGATCATCAAAGAATCATCTAAATAGTCAAATGCCAGCTATTTCGATTTAAAATCCAAAGTTCGTAACCGATTTTGATATGATTTAAATGGGACCAATCTGCAAGTATATCCTTTCAGATAAAACAAAAAATTTTCAAATCGGTTCATAATTGTCGGAGATATGAGGTAACAAACATAAAAAAAAAAATAAAAAAAAAATAAAAAAAAAACATACAACCGAATTGATAACCTCCTCCTTTTTGGGAAGTCGGTTAAAAATAATGTAAACCTTGTTCTAGATTTATATTTATTAAGCATTAAAAAAAAGCGAACTAGTGAGATATTAATCAGTTACGACCTCAACACTTAGTGTAATAGCTGTCAAGATTATAGATACCTTCATATTAAGTGGAATATGAACAACACTCACTGATAAGTAACGCTGTCTCAGACTTTCGCCCTATTTCGCTGAAGATTTTCTAAATCAGTTCATGAAGTTTATTTATCAAATGATAATGTTTTATTATAGTTTCGGTGACTTGTTATTTCAAATGTTATTTTGATGTTTTGATAAATCAGTTTTAGTAGTTATTGTGTTCTGGTATTTTTACTATCGGAATATTGTCCTGTTGTAAAACTGTCGGGCCAAAGACCTTCTGTCCTCGATCTTCGTTTAGAATTATTGGAGTAGTTATCAATATTTTTATCGTTTGATTTTATTGCGACTCGTATCTTTATTATTTAAACAAGTGTTCTCATTATATTTCAGCACTTAGAATATAGCTTGTAAACAATAATTAGTATATTTCGGACTTAATCCGATGACCTGCTTGTAATATTGCAGAATAGGTACCTACAACGATTATAATTCAGTAGGTATTTAGTTCAAGTTAACAACATCGTAAATAAAATAAGTAGTTCAAAGTAATATTTTCTCGATCATAATGAGCAGTGGTCTTGTAGCTGACACCGTGATGATCGATTAATGAAATCGTAACCTCAAACCACCAACAAAGTACTAATACAGCGATTTTGTTTCGGCACAAATAAATAACACTTAATCCAGCCAAGGTAAAACATAGAAGCATAACATCTCAAGTAGTACTAACGTAGCAACTTGTAAGTAATCTGTGCTAACTTACTAGCGCGGCACGTACGCGTCGACAAAGTTAAGATAGAAGATAAACACGGACCTACACGAGGATATTTCATTGGGTCAGCAGTTAACGCAATTTGTTTGGACGAGGCATTCACGGCGCCCCGGGCCGGGCAAGATGAGCCAACTAGTGCAGGAGGTGACACGAGGGATAAGTGGCAGCGATTATACTGTTTTAGTTGTGAACGTTATAATACTAAAATTATATTCACAAGACAATAAGTTGCTCGGTTTCACGGTTTCTCAATTGCCAAATTGAAAGGCAGGTAACAATTAACACATTTGATCAACATAATTTAATACGTGAAGCAAAAGATTTGCATCCATTTTTACTAAAATAAAAAAGTCTATACGAATAATAAGTGCAGAAAGCTAGCTATTATTTTTAAACAATGCTAAAAATTATAAAAAAATATGAAAAGATGCATATAAAAGATCGTATTTCGACCACTGGGCGACCGATATTGCTAACTATAAGCCATCATATCACTCTACATTCCCAGTCTATGAAAATTATTTTAAGAGCATTTAATATAGATTAAATTATACCTACGCATATCGTGAGACTGACATGACCCTGCGCATTTGCGTCCACACATCTTGATAACGATCAACATTTCACCATATTGATTTCCCTATCTAGAGATTTGCGATCAGACATTAATCCGTGAATCTACTTCATATAGCTACTATCAATCTGAACTGCGAAAGTCAATTGACTGTATACGGGCCGCTCGCAGCAATCGGTGATAGCTGCAGTGAAATCTACAAAGCTATCACCGATTTGCTAATCATCACCCACTGACGTAAATCAATCAATCTGCCCAACTATGTCGGGGTCGACATCCAGTCTAATCGGATACAACTGAGTGCGAGAATTTAGCGTAGAGCGAACTGTCTTTCTGACCACCCCAACCCAGGAACTGCGTAACACGATACTCTTGAGCCAGTCCGCTGTCAGATTTTCTGGTATCTGACTAAGTGCGACCAACAGCTTTAGGTTTATCGGCCCGGGCTCGTCCCGTTCACAGCCCCGATCTAGGTGACTCAACGTTTATCGTGCTTGGGTACCTAACTTAGCCACAAAAGTAATATTAAAACACCTCCGCTACCTCTCTTAACTTATAGTAAGCCCCTGTTAAGCTTCTCCAACCCTGAAATTAAATCGGCCGTGTGATTTACATTTTAATATGGCAAGAGGCTCACCTGTGTTAAAACGGATTTATTGTATTGACTTTACGACATTAGCTGTCCATCCTATCGTAAACTTCCTACGATTTTCAACGTTTATGCTGATAGGATTGACTCTCCTGATCAAGTTGTTCCGGGTTGAAATGTATGAAATGAAATATGTTTATGACATTTTGATGTAACCACGCAATCTAAAATAACATATTTCAGTTATGCAACTAGTTACCCAGTTAATAATACGGAAATGAAAAGCCTTTGTAAAAAGCCCTGGATGTGAGGAAAGTATATTAAAAAATATAATTCACCATTGCATTGGGCAACATTACAAACGATGAAATTACGTTTAATTATGAAGAAGGTACGTTGAATTATCTTAATACTTGATACACTCTTATGTATAGTGGCAGACTTAATGCCTAACAATATAATGTACTATTCACAAATAAACATAATGTAAGGTGACATTCATACTGTTATTTTAAAATTCAAAATATAAATATGAATAGTTTCTTTCTTCTCAGTAATATACAGCGGAAGTGTCGCATTAAGATATTGTTGTCACTTTTACGACCCGCTGTTCAACATTATGGCTGAGCTTATCCAGCTTAAAATATTATAAAATAAGTAGGTATGCTCAATGTGCAGCGTAGATTTCTTACATGTTATCGATGTAATTAGCAAAATGTTAAGTATTTAATCCAAATAAAATTCGATTTATTTTTTCTATGCAAAGTGCATTTGACATTGTAGAGAAAAAATTGTGTGTTAGGGGGTCGAGATTGAAATAATACTCAACTTCAACTTCTTCATATTATATTGGTGGACACACGATCGCGACATTAAAATTGCGTGTGCCTTCAAACGCTGTAGATGACCGAATGTTTTGTTGTGGGTTCTCTGATTCTCTCGCTTTGGGTGCATTCGTAAATAGCGCAATAGGCGCGTTCACGGTGTACGTAACTTTGACTTTGCATGAATATTAACTTTCTTAGAGAGAAAATTTATTACCTCAATCTTGATGTTAATGTAAAATAAATCCCTAAATAGGGATTCATTTTACATTAATAGCAAGATCACTATAATTATATTGGTAGTCATCTCAAATAAATGGGCTACAATGACAAGTGGCTATAATTGTCGGCCCGGGCAGAATTAATCGAACCAATCAGCTATTGGACACAGACTGCACGGTGGCGGTGGCACTTTGAAATCAATGTCCATGATTGCGTGTGGTTAGTTCCTACTATTAGCCGAGTTTCAAGATTGCAAGTTATGATGACCTTACAGAAATCACGCCTATGTCTAATATTTGCCCAAATTAGTAGTTCCGTACTTATTAGTTAAAGCCTAAATGATATTGCTTGTGGTTTTTGGTGGCCAATATGTTTTTCGAACTGCGCGTAAGTATTTAGTTTTAGCGTTTTTTATGAAAATACACAAAGTAAATTATCATAAATATTTTACCACAGTATAAGACAAATATTTGTACGCGATCATGTTCCAAACGACCGCTTTACTAAATTAGCTTACCTGCAAATCGGTGAAATCACAAAAAGCGTGCGCGTAGCTTACCGACGGCAATTCCTATGAAATATTATAAGACATTACGCCGTTCGGTCGGACTCACTATATAAACTATGTGCTATTACCACAATGAGAGTTTAAGTCTGGGGAGAGTGTGCCCAAATGGAACGAGTGTCGTCAGCAAGGCAAACACCTCACCTTAGAGACCGCATTATTGATGAACCTATTTATTTGTATTGCTTACTTGCGTTGTTTTCGTCTCGGGCTCTTTACGTCGGTGAGCTGGCTCGCTGATATTTTTACATAATCATTATTAGGTTTGGAAGGCTATGGAGACGTGGGAAAGGATTCTAAGACAAAAATTGAACGAGAAATTCATGGATGACGAAAATTTATTTTGATATCAGAAATTGAAGACGCTTTTGAAAGTTTTCGGTAACCTACTCGTAGTTATCACGACACAGACAAGCACAATACAGGCAGCCTTCCCAAATGTCTAAGCACTTTCTTTCCTTTCTTTCTGTCTATAAATGTCTTTGGGGGCCGAGTCACCCGCGTCCGTGGGAGAATACCCCTCAGCGAATCCCTACACGTGGTCCCCGGGTGGTGCTAAACAGGTGACACTAACCGCCTCCGTGGTCTAGTGGTTATTCCCCCTGATTCAGACCCAGAGGTCCCGGGTTCGATTCCCAGCGGAGGCAAATTTTTTGCTCGGTTTTGTTGGTGGTAGGACTTGTTCTAAGTCCGCCTGACAAGCTACCACCATCATATCTAAGTCTGTCGCCATAACAACTATGTTAACAGCATTGTTGTGTTCGGCAGTTAGAGGTATGATAGCCAGTTCCTCTGTGTAAGAGGATTCCGGGTGAAACTCGCTTCCATCTTCGGCCTAATCATCACTTTCCATCAGGTGAGATTTGGGCCAAGAGTTTCCCCGTTCTGTATAAAAAAATACCACTTAAAAACAGGTTTAAATGACCGGTCAAGAGCGAGCAGACTCGCGCACACATGGTACATCCATACCATCATATAAAACGTAAAATGTTTGAAAATTTCATCGGCGTGGCGAAAATTCTCTGTGAGAATTTTAACACTGCGGTTTATATTGCAGTTTTAGATCAGCACCATCTCTTGGCCGCTAATTGAACTAATATAACTTCCGTTATATTTTGATTTCTGAAAAAAATGCATACCAGTATCTGTTGCAAAACATATAAAAAACATTTAAATTTATTTCTAACTTGCAAAATAGTTGAGGAAACATTATTTAAAACTATTTCAAAGGACATTGCTCAGCGCCCATACATCGTTCGCCTCAGAACCAACAGACGTGAATTTACTATCTGTGTTTTAAATAATGCATGTTATTATGTTCAACTGAAACTAAATTAAAATCACGGACACTTTTCAGAATTGTAAAATATCCAAAATTATTTCGGATTTTGAGGTTATAAAACATACCAAACAATAGAAACATACTTACCAAATGGACTAAGATCCCAGAGCTGCCAGACTTTTTATCTCACCAAAAAATGGTATAGAGTAGTGAGTGTTACTATGTTCTTCTAACATACGAAAGCGTTATAAAACCCAATTGAGTTACTTTTTAAAATGCTTTCGTAATTAAAAAGTGTCCGTTCTATTCTAATCATTAAAATGTAATTTAAAAAAAATAGGAATAATGGTTAAGGTTTCGCATGACATGTGTTGATTCATAGGCCACTTTTTACCTTGTACTTTCAAGTTGCTAGCATTAGTAGTTCTTGGGGTATCCAGGTGTGACAGACGAAAGAATAGTCACACCAAAAGGGTTCCTTTTCACCATTTTCCTTTTTAAAATTGATGGAATTCAAAAAGTCAAAAGTAATTTCAAAGGCCACCTTAATCTAGGACTTTTTCTTGTGAAATCCAAGTCTTCCGACTATAAACCTGATAAATGAAATCGATAAAAATTGTATCATTTATAATACCGATAATCGCGATTATAAACAACAAAATTATAAGTAAATCGAATTTTCGTTCAAGATTTATTCGATTACTGAGAATATAGTTTTATCAATGTGTCTTCAGAGTTAATAAAGTTATCGAATAGGATCTTATCGACTTATGGCGTGCTCACTGACTAATCATTAAATTTAAATAACGTTTAATGTTAGGTAGGTATATCACTTCCCTTCTGCGCATTTGTTTGAAAAATAATAACATACAACATGACAGTTGATTAAATATTTTTCGGTAATCCAAAAAACATCCTGAAAAAAAAACGGGTTGAGGGCCAATTCTACTAAATTTTAAGAAACTGTCGCTTTCGCATGTCAGTCGCAATCTGTGAAACAAGCCTCAATTTCCATACATTTTTGACACATCGCGGCATGCGACGGAAGTGCGAATGACAAATGTTGGCGTGGTTTAGAAAATTGTGGAATTGGCCCTCAGCTGCTTTTTTTATTTTTCAGGATATGTTTTGGGTTAGCGAGATATACCATTTAATCAGCTATCAAGTTGTATGTTGTTGAACTCTGATTGCAACATGTAAACGTTGGATACGTTTACATATATAAAATCATTTCAAATGTCAACGAGCCCTGCCAAATCATCCACCATCTTGGAATAAAAACCTGGTACGAGTAGATAGACAGTGACATACAAAACAATATAAATGGAAACCATAAACTTAACTCAGTTATAAGAAAAAAAAATCGAGAACGAATGAGCAATTATTTAATTAGCCAGGGCGAGGTATAGAAAATTATAAATATTATATAATAATATTCTTAAACAAAGAGTTGTTGTTTTGATTCAAATCATAGTTAAAATCAAACATTCAGTAGCGTTATCTTTCAGATTATTACCTATGACTGCTACTGTTTGCGCTATTTAAATATCCACTCTAAGATATTATAATCCTTAAATTGTATCTAGATCTAACGATATTTTAATTTATAACTAGCTCTCGCCGGCGGCTTCGCCCGCGTGAAAGTTGAAAATTATACGAAGGGATCGGGATGAAAAGTATCCTTCGTCCTATTCTTGGACGTAGTCTACTCGTGTCCCAAGCTTCATCCAAATCCCTTTAGCCGTTAAGACATAAAAAGGTAACAGGCAGACACAGCCTCTTACATTTTTTTTTTTTTTGTTTTTATTTTAGATGGGTTTTGCTTTTGACTCTAGTCTAGGTCAGGGAAGAGATAACAGAGACAAACTCTACGATGGAGCGAGTTCACCCAGAAGTAGCCTGTTAACTCTAGCTTTGAAAAGATTAGGGTGGTAAGCGTTCGGAAACAGAGACGCAGGCAGAGAGTTACACTTTTTTCTGTGCGCATTATGAAAGACGCTTGGAAACGCTTAGTGCTGCGAATTGGTGGAATAGCAACAAGGTAGGGATGGTAAGTTGCAGTACGTCTTTATAATAAGTACCGTAATTGATTTATGATTCTGGTTCTGAGCCGTTACTGATACAACTACATCGCGAAATAAGTTGTGTAATGTTGTATTTACATAGCTTTGACACCTCAAACCTAAGTACGACGACAGAGCCCTGCATTAAGGAAATCTAACTTGAATGGTATGACGGGACTCAAGTTCGCTCTATCCAGACCTGACCTTTTTTTGGAATACGATTGCATCAGTTACAGAGCGCGAGAAGGCATTTCTTCTTTTCCACAAAGCGTTGTGGCTGTTACCTCTTGGACCACACGACGTGAACTTCATGATATCGCCGTTAATAAGAAGTCACAATGCGTTGTGAGGTGTTTTCTACTCATTGATCATAATTATATTAAATCACTAGCGACCCGCCCTAACTTCGCACGGGTAATAATTACTGATGTGCGCCTGAAAATCGCATTTTGGATACTTGGACGAACTTTGACTTAATAATTTTAATTAAAATATGTTCAGAAGGACGACGGAAAGTGACTTTGTTTTATAATATGTAGAGTCGTATTACACCATTTATAAATCAAGAACGTCTAGACCGATTTGAAATTTGCCTCTGTCCCGAGAAGCAGAAAATAAAAGATTGGAATAATCCACGGGCAAAAAATACATACATACAATAATTCTGAGGAGAAGAATGACTCAGGTTATTACTAATTAATTTTCCTAACCCTTTCCCTAAACTATCTGAAAATATAATTGAGCAATAACTACTACAAGGGAGAGAATTACTGTCTAATTGTACAACTTGTGATGAACATAGTACCATATCCTGTTCATTTGGGTTAGGTATACAATCCTGAGCACTTCCTGACTGGGACAGGTCCATCGTTGACTGAAGTTGGAGAGTGTCAAGATTGGATTCCCGTGGCAAAGAACCATTAGATTCCGTGTCTAGGCTATCTGTATGTTTGCTGCATATTTCTACCAATTCATTTGTAGCAAGAATATGCTCCTTTATTTGATTCTGAGACATAACATACTTAGTATAAAGAGAGTGTAGCGACTCCTCTAGTACCTGAATTTCAGACTGTAGGCGTTGTGTGTCAATCTCATAAATATTCCTACTGTCTTCTAATTTAATTTGGTAGTTATTCAATTTATTAATGAAATAAACACGTTGTTTCCTTAGTTTTATATTATTGGAGTAGTGTTTCTTTTGTTTTTTTTAATTTATTGCATTTATTAATTATTCTATTAAGTTTTGCATATCTTTTAATTTTATTTTGACTTACTTGGTAACAACTGTTATTATTTTTTAGTAAAGAGTCTTCAGTAAGATCTATTGTTACTAAGGAGTGAGGGTTACAATTAGTTTTAATCAATTCATTGTAAAGCTGATCTGTTTCCCGAGCCCGAGTCATTCACATTCTTTTTCTCTTTGTAATTTGGTTATTAACAAATTTGCATGAATTATGAATTAATTCCTCTTCTAGGTCCCTAACTTTACATAAAGCCTCCTCATATAAGTTACTACAGGTACCGAAACCATCTGTGATCACCCGCAGTTTATCCCGTTCATCAACAATCTCCAGGTATTGTTGATGTAGCTCCACAAGCTCCCGTTTTAAGCTTGTGTTTTTGTGAAAGACCTTCTTAATCTCTTCCTCACTATCCTCTCTGTCCTTCAACAGCAACTGACATTGATTGTTTGTATCCTTTAGTTCCTGAAGGGCCGTTCTCAATTTCAGCTCCAAGACCTGAGCAGTAGCTTTGCGGGTCATCACTGGCATGGTTTCAGGAAAAGTTACTGGAATGAGAAGTGAAGAAGCGGTGAGAACTAATCAGATGGACAATGTAGGGTAGGAAAGGTGGAAATTTAATGGCAATTTAGAAGAAATGGGAAAGTCAGAATTATTTTGAAGAGAAATGAGGAAGGCTGCTAAAAACAACAACAAATTCTATATAATATGAGATCAAGGACAAAGTTACATGGATTTGAATCGGGTTTTTTTTTTGCTTTTTCCTTATACATACATATCTGATACATGACAGACACATAAATAATATAAAATACAAATGCCTGTTAATTTCCACTACATAACTACTAACTACTTTTACATTATGTAACTCAACTAATTTATACACTGAACTTGTTCTAACTAGCTTATTTCTAATTTAAATTAATTTAGTACCCTTAAAAATAGTTTTCTTGCTTTAACTGCATTTCTAGTTTACTACTTAACTCATAATAATTTGATTAATGCTAAGCATGATCTGCATTATCCGCATGAATCCCATATTGAATGAAGGCCTCCTCAAAAAATTACCAATCGTCTTTATCCTTTGAGATGTTTCCATTTTGGACCGGCTGTCCGTGTGATGTCTTCATTCCAACGTGTCAACGAACTTCCTCTGCTCCCTTTACCTAGAGGAGCTTTCCAAAATGTCACTCTCGTGGTCCCTCTCTGATCCTTAAGCCTTGCAACATATCCTGTCCATTTCCACTTGAATTTTGAGCATACTGTAATGCATTTGTGTCGTATTTTGTCTATTTTCTTAATTTTTAGCATACTGCGTTCTGGTCCTCATTGACAAGTAATGATTCGAATTTTTAATTTTGAAGTGAACTTCCACGTCTGGCATCCTTACGTCAAGCATGCAAAGAGGCTGGAGTTCATAACTTTTCTTTTAATGGTTATAGGAAAGTTACTTTTAAAAATTTCCTTTAAACTCCAATATTTCTTCCATGTTTGTTGTATTCTTCTTTTAACTTCTAGTTCGTTATTTCTCCTGTCAAAACTAATTCGCTTCCCTAGATAGATGCATTTATGGGTATATTCAAGTGGCACTCCTTTAATTGTTATAAATCTTTTCCCTATAACTATCATTGCCTTAGTCTATGTGAGATTCATTTCCAATCCCACCTTGACACAAGCTAACTCAAAGTTTCGATCATGTGCTGTAGCTGGGAGCTGGATTCTGACAACAACACTCGGTCATCTGCGAATCTTAGTGACTTAAGTAGTCGACTTTTATATTAAGTCCTGTCTTGCCCCAATCTAACTGGCTGATGATAGCTTCGAGGATGCCTGTAAATATATATATATATATTTTTTTTATCCAAAACGGGGAAACTCTTGGCCCAAATCTCACCTGATGGAAAGTGATGATTAGGCCGAAGATGGAAGCGAGTTTCACCCGGAATCCTCTTACACAGAGGAACTGGCTATCATACCTCTAGCTGCCGGAACACAACAATGCTGTTAACATTGTTGTTATGGCGACAGACTTAGACATGATGGTGGTAGCTTGCCAGGCTATATTTGGAGATAACGAGTCGATAGACACACAACACGACAAAAATGAATTCGGCGGCGGTACTAAATTCATTGGGACAGATAGGCACACATCTAAAACACACCACATTGAAAATTAATTCATATTACAATTATCAGTATCATTATCTCTTACTAGAACGCAGGTACCTACTGGTATAATAAATGTACGAGGTAAGGTTGGGTATTTCGCACTTTTCACCTAATCAGCGATTAAAACTATCACAAATAAAATTTTATGGAAGTCAATATCGACATATATTTTATTGATAGTAACTTCCTCTGTTAGTTTAAAGTAATAATATCCTTGGACATAATATCCTTGGACATTTCACACAACGCCATATAGTCCCAAGCTAAGCAACCTAATGCTTGTGTTATGGTAACGATATGGCTGATAAACTACTTATATACATTTTTTTTTTTGTAAATACATACATATTATAGATAGAAAAACACCCAGACTCGGAACAAATACATGTAGGTCGTACAAATATTTGTTCCGTGCGGGAATCGAACCCGCGACATGCTGCGCAGCAGTCAAGCGCTCAACCACTGCGCCAACCGTGTCGTCCAAAAAGTCCTAAATGATGTAGCTGTAGGTATTGCAAACTATATTAATCAATATACACAGGGTGATTTTTGAAAGTGTGAATGGATGGCCAAATCTGTAACTATGGGGAATATCCAAAGAATTGAATTTTTGAATTGAATTTTCAAAAATTCATTAATGTAGTTTTAGTTTTCATCAAAATCGAGCTCGAGACTTTTCAATGTTTTTCGCTATTTCTAATAAGTTTTGGATTTGGTCATCCAGACACACTTTAAAAAACACCTGTATATAAAACTCTTCGACTGAGTGAATGACTGACAGACAACGCGCAGTCGAAACTACTAGACGCTGAAAGCTGAAACTTGGCTTAAAGGATCATTTGGGAGTGTAGGAGCACCAAGAGACAAGTTTCAAAAGAAGAATGCCCATTTTTCACCTGACTATGTATAGAAATGAAATTAATCTTAAAATTCAGCTTATTGAATTGTATACAGGGAAATTGAAAAAATACCCGAAACCTCTTAGGCAGTGAAAGTACACATGATTATAAGCAACTTTTGTTTTGGTAAAACTCCGAAATCTCGAAAAAAATATCAGCTGTTTCATACATTTTCATTGGCTAAATACTGCATTTTGTATGAAACAGCTGATATTTTTTTCGAGATTTCGGAGTTTTACCAAAACAAAAGTTGCTTATAATCATGTGTACTTTCACTGCCTAAGAGGTTTCGGGTATTTTTTCAATTTCCCTGTATACTAGATACGCTTATCGCAATGTTAAAAGAAACGCAGGGAAAAATATTTTTTAATTTTTCTTTATGCTTATTCTACCTCAAGGGTTAACGTATTACAATGTTTTGAACGCATCTCAACTAGCCTTTTTACGACGTTCTATTTTACACACTGATACTTGACTTTATTCAACTCTGTTTCGGAGTTTTATACTTTATTTTACGTTGTTTTTTTCATCATAGTAATAATATAATTTTTAATCAATATGTATTTTTTATTAGTTTTTGTATAATGTGGGCTAATTAAAAATAACATGATTATAAAATAAATTAATCACGCAGCATATAATTGAGATCACACGAGTGAAGCGGATTTTTTTTTGACATTTGACAGTTACTGTGCCATTTTATGCCACCTTGTTTACCGCCCCTGGACCTCGAAATCTTCCTCATCTGACGACCTTTGCTTACCATACCGTTGTAAATCTCTTGAAAATGCCGCCTTTACCAAAAAGTCGACGTATACTTTGCATAAACAGTAACGTGTTTTTTGGAGATCGTGGCGTTTAAATCGTAAAAATGACTGTTGGACATTATTTTCTAAACTTAAAGGTATTCTTTCTACTATAACTTATAACTATACATGTATTTTCATTATCAGGTTTTTAAATGTATGGGAAGTGGGCATTGTTCTTTCTACGGGAACGGGAAAAATCGCATCTGATGTCGCAGCCAAAAACTATTAGGTTCATACTAAACGCTATTTTGTAATTTACCCACCAAAGCGATCTACCTATATTTGTTTGTATAAGTTTAATTTCGTGTTAAAAGCGGGTTCAACAATGTCCTATGTCCTGTCTAGATAAACTATTAAAAAATAGGCTAACAAAATACACCGAAGGCTTTGGCACGCCACCGGAAGTGTTGGTGACGTCACGCGCGGGCGCCACCTACATCCGGCCGCCTGACACGCTCCGAATTCATCGGATTACCTCTCAAACAAACCCCTCGGTGATTTATGGATTTTCGTTCAAAATTACAGAAGCGGTCATGTCCTATTATTATAAAGGTATGGTGGGTATATCAAGTTGTGTTTGTATCCGGAGTTGATGTTGCAATTTATAGACAGGTCTATTGAATGCTGGTCAATAAACAGGGCACACCCACCTAAAGCCATATTAGCAAGGGAAGCGGTAAAAGTAGCTGCGCTATCACAAAGTGGTAGTCGTACCGATTTTATACTGCTATACCCTTCAGCAGCACACCTATAGTAAGATACAATATGGAAATAGGTATAAGGTATCATACATTTTAATTATGTAATTTCACACAGCGACTATGATCGAATAAAAGATAAATAAATGAGAGAATCTCAGGAACTACTGGTCCGATTTGAAAAATTCTTTCAGTTTTAGATAGCCCATGTATCGAGAAAGGATATAAGCTACATATCAGCACGCTAAGACTAAAAGGAGCCGAGCAATAATGGAAAATGTGACACAGACGAAGTTGCGTGGGTCAGCTAGTAAATAAATAAAATGACATGAAATTCTCTGAAATGAACAATGAACATGATTGTGCCTCAACGTTTGATTGCATAAAACTTAACTACTGTTAACGATTATAATTATGTTAAACACAAAGTCGTACTAAGTAAGTAAGTAAACTATTGGTGTATGTTTTCGATGAACAATATCTTAAATATATACATAAATTACCGCACAGGACTGGTCGTTGTGGCGACGCTCGGGAGAGCTTGGCTGATGAGATGATGATGATGATGATGATGATACATAAATTCGTTAATTTCAAATCAATCCATACAGAAAATCTCATATAGTATAAAATAACCAGCAGTAAATTCCTGAGCATTAAAATCTAGTAAATAAAAAACTTTTTACAAAAGTCGGTGTTTTTGTTAGTTTCTTCGTATTTTGACACCGACCTCCGAAATAAAAGTTATTTTTTTACTTTGTAGTGTTTTTTTATTTGGAAGTCGGTTGTATTTTTTTGTAAAAAGTTTTTTATTTTACACTTTTTAGTGGTACCCTCCTAACAACACCACTGAACCACACGAAATCGCAGAAAAGCAAAATACGCAATTTCGATTACTTGGATGACATAAAACTATCATCTAAGTAGACGAATTCCAGCTATTTCGATTTAAAATCCAAAGTTCGTAACCGATTTTCATAAAATTTAAATGGGACCAATCTGCAAGTATATCCTTTCAGATAAAGCAAGAATTTTTCAAATCGGTTCATAACTGTCGGAGTTATGAGGTAACAAACATAAAAAAAAAATAACATACAACCGAATTGATAACCTCCTCCTTTTTGGGAAGTCGGTTAAAAAAAAGGTTTGGAAGGGGAACGGGGAGACGTTTGCCCAGCAATGGGACACCAGTACAGGATAACGACAAAATTTATGCGTATGCTGCAGTACCTATAGCAACCTTTTTAAGTGATTAACTGTTTATTTTTAGAAACAACACAATTTATTGGAATGCTTATACCAGGGTTGCTAGATTTAATCAATGATCCAAATCTAACGATTAATCAGCGATTGCAATCAAAAATAATTTTATCAAATATTGAAATCAGAAAACCCAGAAGCAGGATAAAAAATATCACGAAATCAGCTTGTTTTTTTAACGAAATAGAAACAAAACAAAAAACAATTGAGTGTGTGAAAAGTGACCTATGAATTAACTCAACACGTATGGAACCTTTACCATAATAGACGGACACTTCATAATTAAGAAAAAGTTTTAAAAAGTACCTAATTCATTTCGGTCTAATTCCTCGGCGCCATTAATTTTTCAGCGCTTGATCTATGAGTAAGATTTTTAATTAAAAGAAGAACAAAGCGATTGAAAGCGCTGTGTGATACGAGCAAAATCGACACTGACAGTATATGAATTGATAGATGTCGCTTTGGCAATTTACAGATAACACTTTTTGACCGAGATCCGAGAGCTGCCAGATATCCCTTATTTTCTCACTAACAAATATATGTGTAATAGAATAGTGATAACACAATAGGTACTTTTACCATACGCATACCTGCAAGTTTGGTCCGACGGCCAATTTCTTTTTTCTTTCTGATGTATGTAGTCAAGTAGGTAGTTTCTTATTCTCCAAATTCTGTCAGACTTTAACTTTCGTTATTTGCACCTAGTTAATGAACTATGCCCAAATTACAGCCTTGTGATGGATGTCATTCGTAGTGTAAAAACTGGTCAAGAGCGAGTCGGACTCTCTCACAGAGAGTTCCGTACCATCATATAAAACGTAAAAGTTCTTTTTTTTTTTAATTGGTGAGGCACGCGTCAGAGAATTTTAACATTGCAGTGTATATTGCAGTTTTACATCAGCGTCATCTCTTGACCGATAGTGGAACTGATGTAATTTTTGTTGATGATTCCTGAAAAAGTGAGGTATTAAGCCATCGTTTTATTTTTCCTGTAAGGTTTACAAAACTTCTATGACATTGAATGATTTCTGATTTTTTTCTATGCAAACTTTGAAGATAAGGTTTTAAACTTTTACATTTTTCGTCAAAAGTCGGAAACCATCGGCCTAAAAGAAAAGTAGTAGTAGAGGATGTACAAATAGCGTGCTTTCATATAATACCTCACATGACGTAGTTCGAATTTTGAAGAATACCTTTCAGTCGCTGTTGCAAAAGAAACAAATACATTTTTATTTCTGCCTTATTTGCAAAATAGTTGAGCAAACGTCATCTAAAACTATTCCAAATTTCAATAGCAATAGTAGTTCTTGAAATATCCAGCGGTGACAGACGGACCGACTTAGTCACATCATAAGGGTTCGCTTTTTACCATTTTAGTACGGAACCCTAAAAATACGTAAAAATCAAACCAAACTTTTTAAAAAAATTGTGGTTGTGGCACCTGATACCTAGAAATTGGCCGTCGGGCTAAGTTACCACGTATGAGTACCTATGTTAAAAGAACATACAACACTACTCCATACCACACATTTTGTTGGTGAAATAATAAGAGAGGTCTGGCAGCTCTGTGATCTTAGTCCATTTAGTATGTTTCTAATGGCATAATTATATCCAATATTTTGTTTTTTTTACAATTCTCAGAATTGTTCGTGATTTTAATTTAGTTTCAATCGAATACATGCATTATTTAGAACACAGAAAGTAAATTATTCATGTTTAGATGTACGGACGCATAGTGATGTCTTTTGTTAGTACATTAAACTAATGCCTTTTTCTAGTAGGCAGATTCTACGGAAAGGATAATAATAACTGTTCCCGTAGGAATTTTTCCGACGAAGTGTTTTGGCTGTGCATAGGCTTTATCTGGACGAAATTTCATCCAGATCTGTTAAACCGTTCTACCGTGGTTGAGTAACAAACTTCCATGTCTTCAAACTTTCGCATTTAAAATAACTTAATATAGGACAATTTTATTTCTCTAAGAATTTCCTTTTGCAGTTTCCTCAAAATTATTCCTGCAATTGAAAAACCAAAATACACACATCTTACGAGAAATCAATCACTGGCAATCGCAATTAAAGCTTTGTTGATTTTCCCCGTTTTTACCCAGAATTCAAAGATTAAAATCGGGTGCTTGCTGTCATACTTTATGTTATCTATGTATGTTGTTGAAAAACAAATAACAATAAAGAATCATTTGCATGTTCTTAACTAACTTAAAAAAAATAGTGGTGTCTGTCAGTTTGTTTCTCTGATAGGACATAACCTTCGACCGGATGTTCAGAACATGGAAATAAGCATTTTTCATTATGGACACATTACCTAATCAATTCTTATTTTTAACCGAAAAAGGAGGAGGTTCTCAATTCGGTTGTATGTTTTTTTTATGTTTGTTACGTCATAACTCCGTCAATTACGAACCGATTTGAAAAATTTGTTTGTTTGTTTTATCTGAAAGGATATACCTGCAGAGTCCCATTTAAATTTTATCAAAATCGGTTACAAATTTTGGATTTTAAATCGAAATAGCTGGAATTCGTTTACTTGGATGATGGTTTTATGTTATCCAAGTAATCGAAATGGCGTATTTTGCTTTTCTGTGATTTTGCAGTGGTGTTGTTAGGTGTGGGGTACTACTAAAAAGTGAAAATGTCGGTGTCAAAATACGAAGAAACTAACAAAAACACCGACTTGCGAAATTAAAGTTATTTTTTACTTTGTATGAAGTGTTTTTGTTTTATTTGGAAGTTGGTTGTATTTTTTTGTAAAAAGTTTTATTTTGTTATTTTCCATACAAACTAAATACCTTGACGTATATCACTCGATATGCATGCTTCTTTATCCGGATTGACAACAAAAACCAAATGAAATTTTTAATTGCACAGCGGCAACATAGGCCACATTAAATTTTTTTCATACTGCATAGCTCAATTAAATGAAATTACAAATAACATGTCTTTGTAACGAATCGTTTTTAAATACTACTTCCTTGGATTTGATTTGTTAAAGTTACATAACCGTTTGCTATAGTTTAGGGAAAACATGAAGAACACGGTGCATATTTTTCTGTCAATCACCATTAGTGTGTGGTACATAGTATTGTTGCTGTCGATAAGTATGTGTGAATAAAAAAGAGGCACAAACTTATCCAATTTTCTTTCATAGCGGTAAAAAAAACTAATTCCATAGTAAACTGCTTAGCATTACTAGGATTTCGGTTAATGAGCACAAATTAGAAACAAAGCCGCGAACAAACAGCTGGTTGAAGATAAAAAGAAAACAATTGCACTTTATCAATTTGCCGGATAGGTATAATAATATAATCTTATCCACGATAACTTCAATATTCCTATAATTACTACACTTACACGACAGTAGGAAGTATCAGTTGTGTGTAAGTGTCTGAATATGGTGGAATATAACAAATGTTTATTTGTTTTGCTGTTAGCGATTTCAGCAATAAAATGTGAAAATTGCGTGACATACGATTTTGGATCAAATTTTTATGATAGCTTCAATAATGGCAACTCTTTGTGTGAGGGTATGGCTTCCTGGAAACTGGGGAACTACAGTTATCTTGGCGTACACAGACCTAACGAAGAAACCGATTTGTTCATAAGTCCTGATGAGAATCTGAGCTGCGTCTCGTCGTACGGCTTCGAGATGAGGTCGACCGGTATTGTGGAGGTTTACGTTTACATGGAGTCGACATCGCAGCGGGATCAGATCGTTGTGCTTGCTAACGAGGTCTCGAGCAGTGGGAACAATGTCGTCACGGGCACAGCTATGCTGACGCCCCTCAGTACCAATTACTTTAATGGATGGCACGTTCTAAGAATAAATTTGTTCGGCACCGGGATTTTTAGTGGATATGTAAGTAATTTAGTTTTAACTTTTTTTAGATTCCATTTACGGCGGATAAAGGAAATGCAATTTAAGCTTTTTTGTGTTTTTGATATGATAGGATTAAAAGATTACAGACGAAAATGAAAAAGCGTTATAGAAAAATAATAATAGGTCTAGCTATTGAAAATTAAATGTGCACCTTTATGAAACTCTTAACTCTATTAAAAGGAAAACAACTACATATTTATTAGGACTGTCTCAATTTTAATCCATCCTTTTTGACGATGGCATATCGATATCTTGTTAAAGACCTTCCTACTTATATCATGTACCTTCATGATATAAGTAGGAAGGTCTTTAACAAGATTATATGATTAAAAATGGATTTTTACAAAATTCTGTCAAAACTTCAAATATAATCCCTTAAATTGTATGTAGGTATACCTAAATATAAATACTTAATAGTGTTCGTTATCTGTAAGTAATCTCATAAGCATACTGGTATTTTTTAACAGTGGATTAATATAGAGCCAAACATTGATAGAGAAAAAAGATGAATCAAAGCAGAAAGACAAAGACGAAACCTTTAGACAGAGTCTGCGAACTGGTAGTGAATGTAACATGGCTGTATTCTATCAATTAACATAGATATTTGCCTACTTATCTATGAGATTAGGGAAACAAACAATTAATAGATTTCATAAATAATGAATAGTTTATTCATATTGTGCGGCCTTTATAAGAAAATCTTTCCAAACACTACGATGTGGTCAAACAAATGACGTAATTGAAATTTGTTTCACATTTAGTATTCTTAAACCACCTTTATTCCTAGAGATATCTGGGTTATCCAAATTTTGAATTGAACGTCCACCAATGCGTAGGTCTGTGAATTAATGTAATTTGTACATATAAAATAGCCACATAGTTTAACTATTAAAAATGGCTAAAACGAACAAGACTTATCTAAGCATTACAACAATAAATGTTTTATGACCTACCTATGAATAGTTCCTTAGATTACAAACGCTGATAACACCTGTTGACGTCATGAAAATAGAAAACAAACAAAGCATTAACTTCTAGTCATATGAAAGCACTCCTGTATCTTTCTTCAATTCTGCCTCCATTACTATGTTTTTCAATTAATAAACTGTAACAATCACTATTACAGTATGACGATGGAAAACATCTAATTTGTTGTTTGTTTGCCCTATTTCAGGTGACATTCCTTGGAGTTGCATCAGCCGGTTCTAAAGTCATAATCGATTCCTTCCGATACATCCCGCCACTATACGACGATGATTGTCACGTCTACGACGGAGAATTTGTAACCTCCAGCCCAGTGGAACCAGAAGCAACAGAATCTGAGGACTGTATTGCTTACAATTTCGAATCAGACTTTGAAGCCCTTTTCGACAGTAACAGGGGCTTGTGCACGGGCTTTACTCGTTGGCAGCTAAACAAATACACTACTTTGCCAATTGATCATCCGAGTTCAGAAAGCCTTCAATTTATTTCTCCACAAGACTATATTAGTTGCGTTTCCTCATTTCCATTTGAAGCTAGTAACGGCGGTGTAGTGGAAGTTAACATTTACATGGAATCAGTAGAACTCACTGATCAAATAACTGTGCTTGTAAATAAAATAGCAGATGAAGCCAGTGATATGGTCATTGGAAGCGCAGGAGTTTCACCTTTGGTTTCAAACTATGCTGACGGATGGCAGGTCTTGAAAATTGTTCTATCAGGAAGCGACACATTTACTGGATACGTAAGTTCAATTTTAATTTTCCTTTTTTTTTAATAAGTTGACCACGTCTGGTATAGGTACCTACTTCGATAGAATCTGATTAACTATTGCGAAAATCTTTTCTTAAGGGTTCCAAACATCTCGTAAAACGTAACTGTACCAAAAACCAAACATGACATTAAATTTAACAGTTTGTTTTTTCTTTCAGATATCCTTCCTAGGTTCAGCATCGGCAGAATCGATTGTCCTTGTTGATTCGTTTAGATATATTCCACCGGCACTTGCAAACGAGGAGTGCAAAATTTATGAAGATGAAGTATTTGAAACTACAACACCAGTTTCGGTCACAACTGCTGCCCCAATAGGCACTGGCAAAGACTGCGTAACTTATAATTTCGAAACCAACTTTGAGAACTCATTTGATACTAATAATGTGTTATGCAATGGATATTCTTCCTGGCATTTAGGAGATTACCATTCTCTGGCTATTGACACGATAGATCCTGACAGCAAAACTTTCATTGCCCCTAACGAAACTTCGAGCTGCGTTTCTTCGTTCGTCTTCAGGATGATGCCAGGAGGTGTTGTAGACGTAAACGTATTTATGAAATCAGCTTCAAATCTGGATTACATAATAGTTTTGGCTAAAAAAGTTGTGCCTTCTGGAGTCGACACCGTGGCTGGATTCCAATTATATTACGCCTCTAACGATAACTTTGTTGAAGGATGGAACAAGTTGAAAGTTACTGTAACGGACTTATCAATTTTCGATGGCTATGTAAGTACGGCTTTTTTACGTATCCTACCTAACTTTTTAATAGTTTTAAGAGCTATGTCGCCGGTAAACGTCTCTCCGAAAGTTTTACTAATTAAAACTGAGAGGTTGAGAATAAAGCACTGGAAAAAAGTGTAAACCCTATATCTTTACTAATATTATAATCAATCGTAATATACTTATTTGTTTGTTACGATTTGGCTCAAAAACTACCGATTTAAAAAAATCTTTCGCCATTGTAAAGCTACAAAAACATAGGATATTTAATTTTCTATAAAAAAAAAACCTGAATAATTACAATACTATACCTACCCGCTGGAATGAAGTCGCGGGCGAAGTGTCAAAAAGTCGGTTAAACAGTCTGTTAAAAATCAGTACAATGTTCACAAATAAATCATGTGCGAATTCATTCAATAAATTATTAGTATCAAGGCGTCGGCCAATGGCTTCGCCGCATGCAGGGAAAGGGCACATATTACTGGGGTGAAAATTAACATATGTTCTATTTCAGGACATGGTGTAACCATATGCCAAGTTTTATCCCAATTTGATGAGGAAAATTTTTTTTGAAGCTTCGCTAATTGTATAGTTACTACGATATAGTAAAACATAACTACTTATTGTTCTTAGCACGAATGTAAAGATTTGTAAACAGATTAATGTTAGTTTCCAAAATAATAGTATGACTATCATATAATATTAGTTTAACATTATGGCTGTTAATAATTTTATACTAACCATGACTTTCATATCCCTAAAAACTTGAAGTTGCGCAAGCTCCTTATGAAATTGAAGCACCAATTCTCATATCCATATTTGGGAATATTATTGCAAATAGATTAAGACAGAATTTCGTCCACTATGAAGATGGAATAATTACAATATTGTGTTATTTGTTTTCAGATTACCCTGCTTGGTTCGACTGCAGAAGAGTCCATAGTTCTGATTGACTCGTTCAGCTACACGCCCCCTAACTCCGCAGACACCTGTGAAATCTATTGAAGACGAAGTTTTGCCTAAAGTGTTATCTGCCGTCATATTGTTGAAAGTAAGGCTGTCTCCACTGTAGATTACAAATATATAAGTTTAAGTTAGAAGTACGGATTTGAAATTTATTTGGAACGTGGTTACTTCTATATTTGAGGTGAGAGCCATAAGCTCTTTCTCTGATTAATGTTATTAATAATGGTAGCATTACTAAAACCCACTCAGGGTTCAAAATATTTAAAAAAAAGTTATAGCGGTAAGCGAAAGCGAAGGTGGTGGAATGAGCTGGACTCCCACCACGAAATACAATAGTCGACGGGATAACTAGGTGAAGGAAAATGAGCTATTTATTCATGTTTACTTAATTTTTGTACAAAAACAATAAAATAAAATGATTTTAAAACATAATGTTGACTTTACTTTCAACAATAGGGCGTAGGATTTGAGGAACAACCTGACCCAACTACACATTAATGTAATTAGTTTAATCACATTCATATCTCAAGCATTTTCTGATACAAGGAAAGCTGTAATATAAAATTATCTTGTGGTATGTTTTTTTTCTATTTAAAGACACAAATAGTAATTTTACACATTTTTATTCTCCATATTGCCGTTAAAAGGTCAGAAAAGCCATGTATAGAACAGAGAGACTACAATTTAAATTTGCATTTAATAAAATAAAATCAATTTATAAAACTGTTCTATTCATTTTATTTTATTTATATACCTAGGTGATTATCAAAAAAAATTGACAGCGTGAGAAATGGCATAGCAGAAAAGGGTTTGTAAAATTATGTGAAAGTGGATAGAAATACTATATTAGTATTTATGATCAGTCCACTAAACCACCCAAACCGCGTTTCATCTTTAGTTTCCATTTTCTGCAATAGGCTGGCTCCAACCGAAGATTTTCCTTGGGTATACGTCCACAGTGCATACAGGGATAATCGTCGGTTGCTGGCCTATTCCATTTGAAACGTCTAACGGGACCTCTGCGAGTTGGCTTCGGCCCCTCGTACGCCTACCGAAAGACCGGGTCTCCAGGGACCCGAGAAAGTCAAAGAAATAAATAAATAATTATGGTAATATACCCAGGTGATAGGTTTGTGTTTAATAAATACATATGTCACAACTAGAACCTACATCATTATCATTAAAAAATCAGACACACTTTATAATTTAAATTCTATTGGATTAAGATCTCAGAGCCACCAGACATTACCTGTTTTCTAATGAACAAAATTTGTGGGATAGTGGAGTGTTGGTAAGGAATTATAAAAGCAGGCATATCTATACTAATATTATAAAGCAGAAGAGTTTGTTTGTTTGTTTGGTTGAACGCGCTAATCTCAGGAACTACTGGTCCAATTTGAAAAATTATTTCAGTGTTAGATAGCCCATTTATCGAGGAAGGTTGTAGGCTATATATCATCACGCTAAGACAAACAGGAGCAATAATGGAAAATGTGACGCAGACGAAGTTGCGCTGGTCAGCTAGTAACTAATATAATGAAAATCTCATAGGTTTGCTATCGAGCATTTCTTCAAAACGGCTTGACCGATTTTTATAGTCTTTGGTAGATCAGAGAAAAGGTTGTAGGTATTTTTTTATTTATATGGAAAAACAAGCTTTGCCGGGTGAGCTAGTTTCCCTATATGCATTATGCACTTCATCTTCTTATAGTGTGGACACTAAAGTTCTAACGACTCCACTCACCCTAGCGTCAGTTTCTATTATTATGCACTGATTTATCAGTTGTACATACGATTGATTGTATGTGTTCAATTTAGCTCGATACTTTCATGTTGCAGAAGGAAACTTTTCCTGAAAACATATTATTAGACACGCTGAGAAAAAGTGTTGAAGTCATGTTGTAATTGCCATGTATCGTTAAGCCAATTTAAGGATTGATTTTCACAACATTTTGTACTTCAGAAGCAAGAACTGAAATAAAATATTTAACATTTTATTGAATAAAAAACGATACGTCTTCATTCTCCGATGAAAGAGCAAACTTCAAATAATTTTGCGGTGTCGTCTGCAAATAAAAACATTAAAGTTTTTGTGAAGTAAGATAATAATATGACGTAACATAGAGGTAATATATAACAAACTAAAAAAAAATATCTAAAATCAAATGAAATCATTAACCTATAAAACTTGTAAGCCCGAGCACAAAATAATATACAAGTATGTGAGAATAAATACCTAACTGTTAAAATGATTTTGAACCTAATGAAAAAAGCGAAGTATATCACCAAGTACGCGCACTGACACTCACTATATAATATCTTCAGTTGTTACATCATTACAACAATTTCATTAGAAATCCTCCATATTTATTTCCTGACCAAAACAGTAAGGCTATGATGTCCCATACAAACAAGTTAGTCCTGCCAACATTTGCACTGGAGGGAGCTATAAATTCATACGGATTTGGGGGACGCAAGCGTTAACTGCGCGCAGGCAATAACCTGTCACCTTTGCTTGATTTACGCAATAGTGACGTCATGGGAGGTTTTTCTTGGAAACGGATAAGGCAGCGGTATCTTGCAGTTTTTGTGATCGATTGATTTAACACGTGCGTTATTTTGATGATTATCAGCACTGGTATTAATAAGTCTAAGAATGTAATCATGCGGACTTTAAGTTATATACAATTTTCGAAATAACTTAAATAAGACGAGCAGGATATGTTAGTAGACCATGATAAATCAGGTATTTTTCCAGTCGTCGCTGCTATTATCTGGGTTATACCTCTCTATCTACCTATGCTGGGTAATTAATTAACAAACCGCTAATTTTGCTCAAATCGATTGTCTTTAAAATGTTTTGTAGGTAATTAGTGTTCCGCTCACGTTTTTACTTGTGTCGACAAAGATAGAAACAATGATATCGAAGTCGTTATTGCTACTGCCTACATGTTTATGATTGGTTGTCACGGTCTGTACGCAATCTATTACGATTAGATTGTACTTATAGTCCCAACCCCTTGTGTTTTAAATCTGACTTTTACGAGCCTAGTTTTTAAGTAGGTGCTTCATAATTCAATAGGTTAAAATAGCTGAAAGATGATAAGCCAGGAAGTCAAACAGATAGACTCAAAAGTATTTTTAGTATAGTAATAAGGCTTAACTCGTAAGGGTTTCAAGTCATGTCCTCGAATTCGACTCCAGCTCGAATCGGCAACTTTATCGAAGGTGTTTACCGTTTTCATGGCAACAAAGTCGAGTGGAGGCCCGTCTTACTCATTTGGATTGTGCGCATATGGTAAGAAGTGGTACTGGTACCAAACTGATCGAGTAGTTCGGGTCGAGTGCACGAATAGTCTGCTATTCGTGCACTCGACCCGAGTCGATAGATGGCATCTATTAAAGTGCGATCGAATGGACAGTGGAAGGTATACCTACATATCTAGTAGGTTCCCAACGATCGATGACTCCCACTCAGCAATAAAGCAGCCTGTTGTGATATGAAGCGGTAGGGACACCGTTTTGAAACTAGTCCAATTTTAGGTTATTAAGAATATAATAGAATATAATATGTACACGTGAGATTTAATATTTTTGTAATTGAAACACACCTGAATATACTAAGCCCATTTATAATCTACTTGTTAAACCTGATAGGTCTAAATTGCGATTCGATAATGAAAATCTAAGAAATAGTTAATCCCTACAGATAATACAATGCGGGCATAACTTTGGTGGGCCCTTATCTGATAAGCAGTCAATAGTACATGTTCATAGGTGTTAGGAATGGAAAAGACGTGCGAAATTAGTCAAATATAATAGGACATTATAAAGCCATTTTCATCCATTAGTAATAGTTAAAATGACAGTAAATTAATTTTAAGTCCATTTCTATTTCCAAAAGTAAAGTTGAAACAACTATAAAATAGGCTACCTAGAAATACCTACGCTAAAGACTTAGATATTTTCTTATAAATACTTAGTGTTTATGAAAATAGAATTGCGCTAATCACTTGTTAATAAGGTTTTTACCTATTTATTTGTTTATCCAGTTATTATTAAAAAGTGCGAGTCGGAGTCAAAAATAGGTTTCTTGTTTACTATTTATATTTATTGATAAAGCGGCTGTGATAAAAGGTCAGACACACTAGTGACCAATTCAATTTTTCATACGGAAGTTCGGCAATCTAAAAATAGTTGGATGATCGCATTGTTGCGACGCGCCTGTTATCGAGAGCCTTGATGCGGATAATTAAATAAAATCTGTCTTTTATTCGTCCAACAAAAATGACTTAAAAGAAAACAGTAACTAATAAATCTGTGATGTTAAACGACACTTTAATATTGGACGGCTTTCAGCTGCTTCCAGGCGGAAAGTCCAATTCTTTCGTTTAGACACAAAGAGCACAGTGTGACAGCCTTTGTGTTACTGTTTAGGTGACATAGTACACCGCAATGCGGAAATACAATAAAATTTAATACAATTCCCAACAACTTTGGCTTGACCTGAAAATGGTAACATCGTTATTATTAGTATAAACAGGTCATTTAAATAATTCTTATAAACGTTATTAAATCACAGTTGATTAGGAATTTTTGCTTTTAGTAACCTATTCATTGTCCTCCAGCTAAATAAATTATTCCAGTTAATGTTTTATTTTATTTACAAACTTTATCAAATTAATCCACAATCACCAGAATTTTTAACATAAACAGGGTGAAGTTTTAAATTTAAAGTTCGACTTCATGGCCAAATCAGAAACTTTGAGCAATATCGAAAAACACTGAATAGAATCTCGAGCCCGATTTTAATTAAAATTAAAACTGCATCATTGGATTTTTTTAAACTTTTATTCCTACCCAGGAATCGCACCGGTTGATTTAGAAAAAAAACTACACCTATATTGTTACACCATTTGAAAGTGAACCTAGTAAGGATCAAATTCTGGGAAGTCAATATATATAACAAACTAAAGAAAAGCTCTCATTTTTAACAAATTAGTTTTAAAATTTCTGACTAAAGTTACCTATCTAAACCGTAACTCATATTTTTTTAAATTTCACCTGTGTATGGTACCTATCCAAACAGGTAAGACAATAATTTTATTGTTGGTGGATTCGTGTCTTACTAAAAAGAGGCACTTGCAAGACAAGCAAGATGAAGACTACCTACATATCTATGTAATCTTTACCCGTCTGTATAATCATTCCATGAACTTCGAAACGCAGGGAAGTTTGTCTGGGAACTCAGCACCGCCAATCAAGCTCTATTCTAATTCTAATTCGACGAGGGTGGGCGTCAACGTCGGCTGAACTTCCACGTCAGGTGTTACACTTTAGTTTGCACCTAACTGTTACAGTCTATATTGGTTTGGTGTTACCACAAACACTAGCCGGTCGAAACGTAGTTTGTTCTAAGTGACAGTTGTTTGTTAGCTTATTGGTCAGCTCTATTTTTTTGCTCAAAAATCTCTGTATCTTCTTCGTGTTCTTACTCATATTCGCTATATTAGGTGAACTTAACCTGCCCTGACAACAAGGACGACGTATTTCAATAATCAGATATAATTTTCTGTGAGAAATAAAAACGGGGCTTTGACAGCTTTTGGATAGAAAATAATATCAAACACTCATGTTGTATTCTTCAGTAAAAAATAAATTTTCTTACATGATAAATGATGATATATCGATACTCAGCTCGCTTTTATTATTGTTTAGGTTAGGGATGCCCAAACCAAACCATAGTTCTACTGCACTACTACTGCTGTAGTCCTTAACAATGATATTCAACTACGTACATATTTTTTTACTTCACTTCCTTGTGTTACGGCGGGGTGCCACTGAAAACCAGTGCTGGGTGTCTGAAACCCCACAAACGCTGGGACCCTTTCGGTATTGGCGAGCTCAGCGGAATGTAATATTATTCATCTCTTTTCTTTACAATGTGTCTGTTGCTGTTGTATCTGTGTCGAATAAATGTTTTCAATTGTGTTCTATACTTGACAATATACAAAATAAATTTAAAAAACAGGTAAATAGATTCAAACAACGAAATTAATTATTTAATTAGGAATATATTGTGTCATAGGGTCCCAATACTCCCAAAACAGCTGACAAATTAATTAGATATCCATCGATTCGTCTCAGGGCCTGCCATCGATCAAACTGTTTGCTTAGGACCTGCTGGCACTTGCAAAATGAGACTCCAATGTGCCTGAAATCGATCACTAGACCAGAATTCCGATCCTTCAGGTAATCTGCGATCCAATCACACAGTCCAAAGGGCAGAAAAAGAAGGAAAGAAGCTTACTAATAAAGCTATCGTGGCAGATCCTGTCGAAGGCCTTCGAGATGTCAAGAGAAACCGCTAGTACTTCCCCGTGCTTCTCGATGGCCAGTTGTGAATGGCATACGCTGAAGATCCCCATTTGAACGATTTCGGCGGAACCGGTATTGTCTTCCACTAAGTGCTCGTTGACGGAGAGGCGGGGCGTCGTGCGTCGCGTGCGGCGTGGCGGCCCGCACTAAATTCAAACATATGGCGTTGTATTTGAGTGCTCACGGAGAAGCGATTACGAGTGCGCGGCGTTGCATGCAGCGTCGAAGCGGCGGTGGAGGCGGTGGGGCCCGTGGCGTTGCACGCAGCGTCGAAGCGGTGGCGGAGACAGTGAAGCCCGCGGCGTGCCCGCGGCGTTGCACGCAGCGTCAAAGCGGCGGTGGACGCGGCCGGGCCCGCGTCTGCGGTAGAGATACAATCCAATCCGCAAGGCAGTTTTGTGGCGAACTGTTGGGCAGTAGCGACCCCACGAACCTAATCTCCCGGGAGAAGTCTTGTTCCTCATCTACGGCTTGCCTTTATTGGCTGGCCAGAGTGAACACTGACGAAGTATAAGCGAATACTTAAATGATAAATTATAATTAAATTCACAACTATATCTGTATCCACAAAAATTTATTGACAATGCACTTTACTTTTTTAAGTAATCTCAATATTATTTTTTTATTTAATTCATTATTTTTGACATGAATAGGTACTTTCTGTGTAGAGTATTATTATTATTATTTGTTGTTTTCTTTCTCGGGTCTCTGGAGACCCGGTCCTTTGGTAGGCGTACGAGGGGCCGAAACCAACTCGTAGAGGCGCCGTTAGAAATTTCAAATGTAATGGGGCATCAACCGGCGATTATCCCTGTATGCACTGAAAGTATTCCCAAGGACAATCCCCGGTTGGAGCAAGACTATTGCAGAATATGGAAACAAAAGATGAAACGCTATGGGTTTGGGCGGTTTAGTGGACTGACAATCGTTTATTATAGAAGAACTATTGGCCCCTGCCTGACCACTAACAATATACACGGCTTTTAAATGGCAGGGGGTGACTTGCACACTCAATGAATGGGCCCCCGAAAACGGTCGCTAGCACAAAGTGACGTAGCGCCAAGGAGGCAACATGGCCTGAGGTGCTAGAGGAGTGGAGAGGTATACCACGGCTATCACCAAACGTTTTGGGAACACATTCATATAGTACGTTCCGCTAAGGAGTGGAATTCCCTGCCGGAGTGTATTTCCTGTGTTTCCTGATAGCTACAACCTGGGAGTCATGAAGTCAAGAGTGAATAGGTTACTTCTAGGCAAGCGTGCTCCATCTTCGACCACATCATCGCTTACCATCAGGTGAGATAGCGGTCAAACGCGTGCCTATCTATAGGCAAAAAAAATCATTGACCAGCGAAAAACTGGCAATCATTTCACGGAAATAATAAATTAAACTGAAAAACGCTTATAGCACATTTCCATAATGGTGATATTGATCGGATAATAACGTACATTCTAATTATGCAACTTCCGAAAAAGTATTCAATGCATAAGATCAGGCTAGGTAAGTGGTACATACTCAATAAAGTATAGTGTTTTTAGGGTTCTGTAGCCAAATGGCAAAAAACGGAACCCTTAGGTCACAGCCAATTTTTTCCGAAACTATAAGAACTATGCTGTTGAAACTTGGTAAGTAGATGAACCTATTCTGTGAACCGCATTAGTAGCAGTAGTTAGTAGATTTTCACACAAAAATAGAAAAAAAACAATAAATTTTGGGGGTCCCCCATACTTAGAACTGAACCTCAAAAGTTTTTTTCATCAAACCCATACATACGTGTGGGGTATTTATGGATAGGTCCTTAAAAATGATATTGAGGTTTCTAAAATCATTTTTTTCTAAACTGAATAGTTTGCGCGAGAGACACTTCCAAAGTGGTAAAATGTGTGTCTTATCTTAGAAGTTCCCCCCCCCCCCCCCTGTAACTTCTAAGAGAAGAGAATGATAAAACTAAAAAAATATATTATGTATATTATTACCATGTAAACTTCCACCGAAAATTGATTTGAACGAGATCTAGTGAGTAGATACGTCATAAATCGTAAACCGCAACTTTTGCTAATAATATATACCTACAGGTTTGTACGGAACCCTCAGTGCGCGATTCCGATTTGAACTTGGCCGGTTTTTTTCCTATCAACTGTAAAGTTCTCCCATTTTTCCAATACCAATCAGCTCGACCAATTCCTATTTATAACTAAGAGTGGCGAGCACACGAGCACATAATGAAACCAATGTTGCGCAACCATTTATTTTGATTTCATCTTCCATTTTACTATCATTCTCATTGTATGCTTAGTGCCTAGCCTCTTCGAAGCTATGTTGGGATTGGCTTCCAGTCTTACCGAATACGCAAGTATTTTACATGGAGAGGTAGTCTATCTGACCTCAACATTCCAGTTACTGAATGATTTCGATCCAGATTATTTCAAGTATCCATATTGCTATCACGACTAACCGTGGATGCAATAATGTAAAAAGGCTATATCGAATCGACTTTCGACATATTCTTCGAGCCAGGCTAAAGAACTACCCTGTACTGTTTGACTCTGCTTCCAATTTTTTACAGCTAAAAAGTCCTAACGCAAAATGACAACTACCTACTACACACAAATATTGCGCATCATATATTGCATAGTTTACGGCCAAAACGTCCGTATATAAAAAGGAGTAACAATATACAGTGTACTGGGGCGATCAATGCAAAACGGAATCCATTCCGAACGCGATCGTTACGTATCGGACGATCGTTCCGTGCGATTTACGATCAACGATATCGATACTTTCTCGTCTACATCGTTAAAGTGCAGAGATAACATTTATTTAACACCGTGTGTTGGTTGTGCAGACAGATACACGTGTTAGCTAATGCTGGAACCTAAGAGTCTGTATCGGCTATACAAAGTACTTAAACCTATAATTTACTATATGACTTTTTTCAGCAGAACAGCTAAGGGTCAGCTCACACTGAGGCGAGTCATAGTATAGGCATGATGCGGAAGACTAATTATGAGGACTACAAGAGACGTCTGGAAGAAGGCACGTTACATCAACCTCAAATCAATTGTAACAACGGGAAGCGAATGATGATGTTGGTTGTTAAACTTTTGACTTGACTCACAGATAAAATGCTCTATATGACATACTAGCTTTTGCCCGTACGCATATATCCCGTTTTCGTATGGCCTATAGCCTTTCTCATGAATGTAGTTACATATTATATTATAAATTTAGAATTTTCCAAATCCAACTGCTAGTTCCACAGACTAACACGTTCAAACAAACAAGCTCTTTAGATTTGTAATATGCTAACTCAATACATAAAAGCAAAAGGTCCCTCACTCACTCATCACAAACCTACGAAGCTGAAATTGGCACAGAGGTAGATTATAAGTTAAAAAGAATGTGGAACTTTGTATGAACACATGCAAACACTACAGTTGCCGAATTATAAAATGGGTTCGTATTTTTCCCGACAAAATAATTCTCAAGGCGGTGTGTGTATTTATGCAAAGAACTCAAATAAATACAAAAGATTGAATGAGTGTCTGAATTATCGGTTGAAATCTATTTTGAATGCTGTGGTATAATAATTACAGAGACAATCTGGTACATATTATTATGTATGTACAGAACATCTACCAGTAATTTCAATGTATTTATAGAAAAGCTTGAGTTATAATTGTTTAAACTGACCATCAGATTGAGATTCCATGAATAAAAACATATTTATCCTAGGTGACTTTAATATAAACACACTTGCTTGTACTTACCAAAAAAAATGCTTTATTCAAAATTACATAAAGAAAATTCAATTTGCACCTGTTCTTAGATCGTCCAATACGATTAACATCAGATAGATAACATACTAACAAATAATTATAAATTCAAAGCAGAAATATGGGATCTAGGATGATCGGACCATACACGTCTAGTAACATTAAGTAGTAAGTAGTAAGTAATATTAAGTAAAGTTTTAGAGAAAAATACTGGTTCAAAAAGCGACGTAATTTAAATTATTACATCGACATATTTTTAAGATACATTTCTCAAATAACATTTCAAGACGCGTATCATCATTTAGATGCAAACAAAGCTTACGAAGAATTTATTAGCTTATTTAAATTGATATTCGATATCTATATTCCAGCTGATAAAGTTAAAATGCACTATAAAAAAAGATACGTCATGGAAAATCGGCATCATAATTTCTAGTAAAAATAAACCAAAAATAGCTAAAATAAAATATGTTCGCTATTGTAAAATATTAAAGCGTGTAATACAACAATCAAGAAAAAAAATGAATGCGAAATTCATCAAAAAATTTTCAAAATTCATTCAAAATTCAAAAATTCAAAATTCTCTTGTAGTACTAATAAAACTAAGGCCACATGGGCAAATAAAATGTTATAAAATCATCCGAAAAATTGGCTAGTTTTATTAATTTCTATAAACCAGAATCTCAACACAACGACAGCGGACAATAATACTTATCACAATCAACGTCTAACTCAATCAGTATTTTCTTGTACCCAGTAGACAGAAGTGAAATAATAGGTATAGTTCAAAAATTTAAAAATAAAACAAGTTTTGGACACGATAATATACTCATAAGAGTTATAAAAGAGAGCATCCCATTATTATTGTTGATCCATGGTACATATTCTGACTTTTATGTTGGAGACGGGTAAATTTCCCGATACCCTAAAGATAGCTCTCATAGAGCCATTATATAAAAAGGATCACGAAACGACATTAACAACTATAGACCAATTGCACTATTGCCAAGTTTCTCGAAAATATTTGAAAGGGTTATCTATGCTAGAGTTACAAAGTTTTTAAATGTAAATAAAATTCTAAACGTTAATCAATTTGGATTCCAAAAGAATAATACTAAGTCATTGGCAATCTATAAATTATTCAATAGCATCTGGGACCAAATCAATGACAAAAAACATTTCATTGATATGTCAAAAGCATTTGACTGTGTAATTGTATGAAATTTTGCTTGATAAATTAGGAAGGAATAGGAATTTTTGAGAGTAAAATTAAATTAATTGAGAGTTATTTAAATAATAGATTGCATGGCACTGTAATTGAGGTATACAATGAACGTACAAAAATGGTGGATACAAGTGCAATCTGGATCTATAATATAAGGCGTACCGCAAGGTAAGTATATTGGGTCCCCCGTTTATCTTAATAAGTGTTAACGAGCTTCCAAATATAATTAAATATTTTTGCTGCATAATGTATGCTGATGACGCAACTATATACATATATTTCAAATGAATATTCCAATGAAGTTATTTACGATATTTAAATAAATAGAAAATTGTAACTGATCGGTCGCAATCAATACCACGGATCACGGTTGTGGTAGTGCTGACTTCTTTGGCTGATGCTGACGTCTTCAGGTTCATGTATGAGCAGAATATCGTCGATAAGTTTCCAGCGATATCACTGGAAAACTTTTTGACCGAAGTGAAATTTAGCCACAAATCCGGAAAGAAAGATCCTACCTGCAACTTAGTTATTGAAGTTCCAGCCTAGATTCGTAGAGCCTAAATATCGCAAGCCAGGCTTTCATGAATTGGACTTCCTGCCCTGTTAGGGATTTTACCATAGTTACTAGATGCTACAAATGCCATCAATTCGGTCATACACCAGGGAGAAAATCCCTGCGTGTGGTCACTATGGAGAAGCAGGACACTCGATGCCTGTGAGCGCAAGGAAAGTGGACACTCCTAAATTTGAACGTGCTCGCGGTTTAAGAAGCCCAACAACCATAAAGAATCAAATCTATACTAATATTATAAAGCAGAAGAGTTTGTTTGTTTGTTTGTTTGGTTGAACGCGCTAATCTCAGGAACTACTGGTTCGATTTGAAAAATTCGTTCAGTGTTAGATAGCCCATTTATCGAGAAGGCTATAGGCTATATATCATCACGCTAAGACCAAACGGAGCGGAGCAGTAATGTAGTAAAAATGTTACGCAAACGACGTTGCACGGGTCAGCTAGTTAATTCATAAAGTAGTTTCTTAACTTCGTAGTTTGATGAATAGCATCATTCATTTAGTGCAATATATTATTAAGCATTTGCAAACCCACTGCAGAAGAGCGCAGGTTGGCTTGGAAACGCGCAGTGAGGGAACGACGAAGATATTTTTTTTTTTATAAATAATAAAAAAAAATATCTCTCTCTATTTTTCATGCGGACAGCACGCGCGCGGAATGCGGATTGGCTGCGGGCGCTCAGCACGAGCGCGGAATGCGGATTGGCTGCGGGCGCAGAGCCCGCGTGCGGGCTATCCGGATGCGGGCGGCATTCTTCTGTCTTCAGGGTTGTTTTTACTGCGACACTGGTCGCCAGTGACTAAATACATACGACATATTGTACGCATTTAGTCACTGGCGACACGCGCGATATTGCAGCGGCAAACGAAGTCTTTGTCCTGCGTGTGGCCAGGAGCGTGCTATCACCTGCATGCGAACGAGATCCACGCGCGGGTGAAAACACGCATGACAGGAAAAGGGCCCTTACTTGTAAAGCTTGTCATCATTCGTTTTTCAGAACTACCACCAAAAGACAATTTTATGATTGTTAAACTTTGTATGGATGAATCTTCTTCCGTAGGTTTATACATTTGGCACAAATGCTGTCCTAAGTGAATAATAAAGATTGGCATTATTAGTTTTTCCCACAACTCCACCTTAAAGACGATTTTTTTATGGACATCTTAACACTTGTTAAAAAAAAATCTTGATAAATAAACTATGAAAAAACCGGCCAAGTGCGAGTCGGACTCGCGCACCGAGGGTTCCGTACAAACCAGTAAGTATTATATTACAAGCAGAAGTTGCGATTTACGATTAATGACGTATTAAAAAAACTACTTACTAGATTTCGTTCAAACCAATTTTCGCTGGTAGTTTACATGGTAATGTACATCATATATTTTTTTTAGTTTTGTCATTCTCTTATTTTAGAAGTTAAGGGGGAGGACACATATTTTACAACTTTGGAAGTGTCTCTCGCGCAAACTATTCAGTTTAGAAAAAAAATATATTAGAAACCTCAATGTAGTTAATTTTTGAAGATCTATCCATAGATACCCCACACGTATGGGTTCGATGAAAAAAATATTTTTGAGTTTCAGTTCTAAGTATGGGACCCCCAAAGTTTATTGTTTTTTTTCTATTTTTGTGTGAAAATCTTTATGCGGTTCACGGAATACATCTACTTACCAAATTTCAACAGTTTAGTTCTTATAGTTTCGGAGAAAAGTGGCTGTGACATACGGACGGACAGACAGACAGACAGACAGGCAGACGGACAGACATGACGAATCTATAAGGGTTCTGTTTTTGCCATTTGGCTACGGAACCCTAAAAATGTGTATTTGGATTTCTCTTAAATAAACCCCTGAAGAGGTGTGAAGGCTTGATGAAGTTTTTAATAAAGCAAATTACTGCATGCCTCAATTTACTTGGAAATTGGTATAATATTTTGAAAGTGGAATATCTGTAAGGGATCTATTTTTTCGTAATCAAGGGTCGTAAATGAAAGATCGTTTAATCCGTCCATGGGGTAAAAAGGGTAAAAATGAAATGCATGAAAAAGCTCGTTACTTTGGTTTTTTTTTACCATTGTTAGCCGCTGGGTCCCGTGTGGTTCACATGTGAACCAGTAATGTCAAATCGCACTTGAGCCCCGCTGGTTCACATGTGAACCAGCACACCGCGACTGATATAAACTTTAATATTGTGTAAACTAAGCTTTAGAATCGTTTGCTAATGAATGTTCTCTATGGCAGATAAAATTTGCCAACCATAAACACAAACAGATACTAAAAATATGACAGCCGACATTTCAAAAACTCTTGTCAAAAGTTTCTACGTCACGGTTATTTCGCGCGCATGTCATGCAGTGATTTTAGTGATTTTTGTGTGTTTTTAGTGTGCTAAACTAGTGTAAGTGGATAAATAATCATTTATAAGTGTTTCCTACAAGTATGTAGCTAGTTTTTTGCATGAAATAACATCTCAAAACTTGTTTTGTCGAGCCAACAAAAGTTACGTAGTTCCGAGTGTTCGCCAACGTCAACATTGTTATTGTTTGGGTTTCTGGCAATGTTTACAATTAAAGTAAGCATATTGTAACGATTTATAGTTAACAATGCGTTGATGAATATATAGGTAGTATTCTACAAGCTTTTCCAATTGGAATCTGTTTGATATAACTCTGATAATCGTTATCAAAATAGCGCATTGAATTACGCAATAAAAAACAACAAATGGCGCCGCGCTTTATGAAGTTTGAGCTTGAATATTGCTATAATCGGCTATAGAACTCATATAAAAGATCATTGTCATTAGATTACTCTTCTTTTCATAAGCTAGATCCCAAAAATTGGTGTAAATTGATGCAATAGTTTTGTCAGAAATAACATAAACAGCAACATAACTACATTCAGCAAGTTCTCTCATTTCAATAGGATATATATATTTCTCGAGTACTAATAAGACTTTTGTTTGTGATTTATTTCATGACGACATAATTAAGGAACTTGAAACCGTTTCAACTGTGAGGATACAAGCTTTAGAAACGCCGCGATAACGTTTTAAGTGGCTCGGGTCAGATTACTGTTGAATGAGCGCCCGCCCGCGGGGCGATAAGGACTTGTGACGTAAGAAACGTTCCGTACGAGAGAGGTTAAGCATACGTTTGACCACTATCCCATCTGATGTTAAGCGATGATGCGGTATAAGGTGGAGCACGCTTGGCTAGAAGTATCCTATTCACTCTTGACTTAAAGACTGCCAGGTTGTAGCAGGAAACACAGACTCAGGCAGGGAATTCCACTCTTTAGCTGTACGCAAAATGAATGTATTCCCAAAACGTTTTGTGCGTATAGGTGGGATGTCCACCATGTACCGGTGGCGCGTTGCCGTACGTCTTGTGGTCCGATGGTGGAACGGGCTTGGTGGAATTAAATTATGCAATTCCGCCGCACACTCCCCAAAATGCAACCGATAGAAAACCGACAGGCCACCAACTCGGCGACGATGCTCAAGACTTTGGAGCTTCGATTCGACGAGCCTAACATTGCCGATGATCCTCTTGGCTCGTTTTTCAATTGACTCGATTTAGAAACTTTGCGGAAATATTTATTTAGGTAAAGAATAAAGATCGCAACTATTATTAATATTACAAGATTACCCTTTACGCTTCACTCAATCTGCATGGACAAAGTCGCGAGCGAAGTGCTAGTAGTGAGCCTCGACAGTTTTATCGAGGCTACATCTAAACTGGTTACCGATTTATTGTTATATAGTTTATAATTGAATTTTACTAAATATTCAGGATGTTTCCTCAAATGAACCTACAGGAAATGTTGACTGATTTAGTTAACTCTTTTACTTTTGTCACGTTTTGTGACATTGCGATGACAATCAATTAATGCATCCACGATAAAGAATGCATCAGATATCGTATAATTCGTGTGGGTAATCTATAGTAGGTACGAACCTAAGTGATTTATATAATAATGACGTAATAAGGATTATTCCTACTAAAAACAATGCAAAATACCTATCATTGTCCAATTCACGTTTTACAACGTGTATTAGTAGTTAGCGATCATCGATCTGACGTCACTTCACGGATCACTATTAGGAATACTTACGTCTTACGATAGTGAGTACCTAGCCTGAAAATACTTCGCTCATGGTAACACTGTCCTAACTTCATTTGTTGGCAAACTTTTTATTCCGAATTTTTATTACTTCAGTTTTATGTAGAGCATGCAATACCGTTATATCGTTACCGCAATTTCGCGAAATTCGCGCTGTTTTTGTATAATTAGAAATGCGAATTTCGCGGTATTAAAAACGAACCTTATAGATAAAATCCCCGCTACGAATCGTCGCCTGTTCATCCTGTAGTGCTATTCTGTATCACATTTCCGTGGTGTTTCGACAGCGAAATCCAAGTTGAGTATCGAATTCGTATCTATGTAAAATCTTATAATTATTTTGTTTGATTGTTCTGTCCCTCAGGTGAAGCTTGATATCAAAATAATATTTATAGAAAAGGCTCAGCGAACTAACCTTTGTATATAGTCTTACTCAGTCTCAGTCGCAAGCCGGGTTAGTTTTTTTTTTTAATTTAAATATTAAAATTAATAGTATTGAATTGAAAGACTTCATAAGTTCTTATAAAGTGTGGATTTTTTTTTCGATCTTTAGATCGTCAATCAGTGAAGTGTAAACTCTGTCCAATTAAACTAATGGACGATCAACAAGCGGACTACATACTCATTCACGGATTTACATACTTATTAAGCATGGAAGTGGACCTAAAAATATTAATTCCGACGTGATATCAGAAGAGGTTGATTGCAGTTACAAAAAACAATCTGACATTTTGAGCATTTTCGGCTGCTGGATATGGATACTTTTGCAAAACCTTTGTAAAATAAGAAGTTCTTTAAATCAAATCAAATCTCTTTATTTCCGCGAAATCGCGAAATTGCGGTATTGGATATATTCTGCGGTATTGCATGCTCTAGTTTTATGTAAAAATACGCCAATTCCTTTGAATCTGGTAGACCGTGGTCGTAGTCTTAAACTTTTAAAATATTTTAAGTAAACACTACTGTGTGTGCGACTCCGCAAATCAGTTTAATGTCCAGTCATGGGATTATTATTAATTGTCATATTAACAAATAGTGGTATTTTGGTATTTCGCGAGGTTTTCATTGGTATCGAACACGTTCCTCGAACGTTTGGATGTGTCGGATCGAGTGTTATCGCTTTGCTTCTAATTCACTTTGAGTGGTAGTCGGCATGGCGACGTTGGTAATACCTACAGACCCATTATAAACTCATTTTTAGGCTTACATCCGTACTTTTCTTTCTAATACTTTTTGAATATGCATAAAGCAATTGACACATAATTATGTACATATCCATTGCTTTTCGCTAATTTACAGCATATTGATTGATTTATATTTTTGCTGGCATTTAATATTTTAAAGGCTTTTACTTAACTTTTTTACGACAAATTTCCCTTAGAGCAATGTTCGTATCTACAATTTTATTTAGATACTAGTTGACCCGTGCAACGAGGTCTGCGTAACATTTTTCATTACTGCTCCGCTCCTATTGGTCTTAGCGTGATGATATAGCCTATAACCTTCCTCGATAAATGGGCTATCTAACACTGAAAAGATATGAGATTTCTAATAAAATTTGTTTCTAAATTGAATAGTTTGCGCGAGAGACACTTCCAAAGTGGTAAAATGTGTGTTCCCCCCCCCCCCCCCCCTGTAACTTCTAAAATAAGAGAATGTATGATGATGAGAAAAAAATGTATGATGTACATTACCATATAAACTTCCACCGAAAATTGGTATGAACGAGATCGAGTAAGTAGTTTTTTTTTTAATACGTCAGAAATCGTAAACCGCAACTTTTGAACGTGACATAGGAGCCTCGAGACCAATTTTGATGAAAAGTGAAACTACAGTTCAAATCAATTTTTACTTTTTTCTCCTCAGGAAACGAACCGTTTGGTTTCACACCATCCAAAAGTGCAGCTAATAAGAATCAAATTCTGGGAATTCTGTGTATTCATAATTGTACGCCATCTGGCATAACATAGCGCACCTGTATTTGTTTTATCAACTATTTTCTGTACCTATGTTAACAAATTAATAAATGACTTATGACTTAACGGAAAGAGATTATTTTTACAAAATACTTTTTAAATAAAAAAATATGATAAAAACAATAATAGAAAAATTTTAACAAAAATCATAATAGCGTTTAGGTTGCTATGCTACAAAGGTTATTTTCCCTTTTCCTTTTTTATGGCATTTTCTAATAGTGCTAACCGTATCAAAATCTGTTGCATGGTTTAGACTAAGCAAGCGGAGAAAAACAGAGACAGCCAGCGAACTTTGTTTTATACTATTTAGAGAAGAGATTTTTCGTTGATTCATTTCTTATTTTTATTTAAAAATCATTATATAAAACAGATCAAATAATATAAATGTAACATAAACGCAATGAGTGATGCTGATATAACATTGTCTTATGAGCTTAACAACAAAAGAAACACACTACTAAAAAATACACGATGCATTAAAAACAGTACGAACAACAGCATCAATAGATAACGCCTGGTAATTTAATAATAACAACAGATAAATTATCACGTCGCCTGACAAAATTTTCATTTATCAACTTGTATTCGTCATAGCCAGATTGTTTCATGGTAGGCGCTAAATATTTCCTTTGCTTCGTCGGTGTGCTAACTAAACAACATCTTCCAGATGTCACAAATGTCATGCTTGTAAACCTAGACCAGAGGGCCAATTCTATTAATTTTTAAACAACTTTCGCATTCGCATGTCAATCGCAATACTGTCAAAAAGCCTTAATTTTCATACATTTTTGACAGTTTTCGAATGCGATGCACTCAGGTTTACATGCATGACATTTGTGACTGAGGCCTGATTCCCAAAATATTTTTTTTTATGTTCCTTTAATTAAATTGTTATAAACAGACGTTTAAAACAATTTATTTAAGTTCGCTCCCTAGTACATGGTCTAACGATTATAGGAGTAATCTCACTTAAAACTAAGTAGTACCTAACCTACTTTCCACAGCCAAAAATCTATCAGAACTAAGTAATTTTAATAGATAAAATTATGTTTATTTTTAGTTTTGGCTTAGTCTATAACTGATTTCTCTTTTGACAAATTTCAAACTTTTGCCTGTAACATAGCTACATATATTTACCTCTTGTCATAGTGGAGATTGTGTCATCACACTTTTAAACTAGCTAAGATGTCAGTGGTGAATAGGACAGAAAGGCAACAAATTGGGACAAAAAATTCCATAGTAAGTATGTAAATATGTGTTGCTGATAAAAATATCAAGGAATTTGAAGTATTTTGGTACCGTTATTTTTATTGACTTGACAAATCGTTATCTATGCTAGATCTATAATCTAAGGTTGATCGCAATCATCAAACAATCCACCCGTCCCGTAAACCTTGAACAATATTGAGGTTTCCTAGTAATAGGTATTTTGTAGTATTAAGGCAGATAACATTTACGCAATTGCGTTTATAACACACAGTCATTATACAATAAAAATATTTTCTAACTCTTCTATTTCCCTTACGCCCGTTCTAAAAGACTTAATTTGAATTGCAATTGAATGATCTTGTTGTACGTAAGTCAGCCAAGGAGTACCGTGTTACCCAGTTAATGGGTTGTGGAGGTCTGGTAGGCAGCCGCTCCACGTAAAATACTGGTTTGCAGCTGAATCCGGTTCGGCTGGAAGCCGAACCTAATATACATTGTTGAGAAAAGGCTAGGCAGATGATGTTGTAGTACGAAGTCTTCCCATTCTCAGTTTCCAAAGTAATCAATTTTTTCAACCACTAACTGGCATTCAATTCAGCTGAAAGGAAATCTGCCGGAGTCGCGGGACTATTCGAAAGAGATACCGTGGCTCCGGAACACAAAGGGCAGTGAAGGAACATGGATGGGTTTTAGTCAGTAGAAGTCTGACACTCCCACCCGCTACACCCAGAGCGGGAGGAGTCATTGATGATTACCAATCCCTAAAAAAAAAAAGCTGAAAAGAAATCACTAACGTCTAAATTTTTTTGCCATAACATGAAAGTCAGACGGCAAAAATACTGTTTTCGTTTGGGAAATAACCTACTATAACAAAGTCTACGATTGACGCTCTGACTACTTCACACACTACTTTAACATGTTTTAAAATACAAAATAAGAAAGTCTGCTATTTTATTTTTATTCTGGAGCATTACAATTAATTTGGTTTTTTTTTGTTTTCCTAAAACATTGAGAGACCGAGATTTAGAGGTGTATTTCAAATTATGTCCATTTCTGTCTAACACACGGTATTTTAATCCTTTTGCTCTTTTCCACTCGATTTTTTGACATTTCTACATGCTAAAAATACGAAACACGCCACGGGCGAGTCCATTTTTAAAAAGAAATTAAATGTTTTAGTCAGTCTGTGGTATGACGCGAGTTGCGCAATGACGTAGCTGTCGAATAAACTTGTTTATTATGTTGTTTGTGAGTAATAAAGTGTTAATTAATGTTTTATTGAAGCATTGTGATGTGATTAATGTGTGTGCAAGTGAATATCAACATAAGGGTAAGTTTTACAATCTTTTTTTATGATTTTCTTAGCCCTTGTTACACAAGGCGTCCATGTTGTCAGAACGCTATCGTAATTGATTAATTATTAAGTCTAGCTGCTTGTTCTGACTAAAAAGTAATTATTATCGCATTTTATGTTTACTGGGCAATAGATTTCAGCCAAAACATAAACAAAACAAACGAAATTTACGTTATGATTAGAATTTTTGTTCCGTGGGTCGGAAGGTAAACAATGCAAAATGGCGGGAAATGGCTAATGTTTGGTGGTAGATTTTTTTTTTATATATGTTTTTGGTGGTAAATGTTTTTGTACGGTGGAGTATGTTGTTTGTTATTTATCGTTTTTAGATATAACCCAGCTACCCATACAAGTCATAAAATATATATGTTATCGATTTACTTTTTAAATTATTCCTGTTCAAAGTTCACATAATGTGTTTTTTTCACCAATATTCAATGTTTACAAATTAATTAAAAAATATAGAAACTAACCGTTATCATACACTTAACGTAAGTATAAAGAGCTGTTTATCAGCTTTACAAATAACAAAACACTTGAGTGGTATCTCTAATAGGAGGCGACTAAAAAATGTTTACGTAAACACAAACATCTGGCGGGCAGCTGCCCGCGCTTTGATATTTGAGCCCGACGCGGTCGACGTCATCACGTGACTCATGCTCGCGCACGGGCAAGCGGATCAGTGTTATTATCATCCGTATCACTATCACTGCATATTATAAAACAAAGTCCTCCGCCACATCTGTGCGTCTGTTCGCGATAAACTCAAAAACTACTGCACCGAATTTCATGGTGTTTTCGCCAATGGATAGAGTTGTTCTCGAGGAAGGTTTTAGTATATAATTTTTCAAGCGGGTGAAGCTGCGGACATCAGCTAGTAATATAATTGCATAATTTTGTTAACTGTACCATACAGATAAGGTATATAAAATACATTTCTCACTCCACAATTTATTTTTTATCACTATTTCTTCTTATTTCTGTGGTGTACATTTTGCGGTATTATTTAAAGGAAACAGGTATGAAATATTCCCTTCAACTCCCCAAGCATTGCCCACACCGGTATTATTTATTCGCCTATATTTATTTAAAAAGTTGTGACGCGTCCCCGGAGTGTCGTATTCACCGTTTTGCCGTGAAAGCATTCGATGGTATTTGAATATATTGCCATTTCTTTTCTTTTATACTTGAATACTTTTACTTTATGTGTAAAGAAGATAAGTGAGGAAAAAAAGGATATAAATAGCAAACCCACAGATTTACCAAACTCTAAGTACCTACTTAAAATTATATCATCGCCATGTCATGTCTCTCATACTATCGTTTTACCATATTTACTTTTACCATAGAGTTTTTTTTTCTCAAAATGGTTGAAAAAAATGGATTTTGAGTGTTGTAATTTCGTGCTCGTTCTTCTCTGTAGATACCTACTACCGCTAGGAGATAGGAAAATCGCTTCATCTTTGTGACTGATGACAATTTAAAGATGCTCATAATTTAATGCTGCAGGAAAATCTGTTTAACTTTGAGGCTCGACTGTTGCTGTTTTTGCACAAACACTCGTCAAGCCCATCCATAATCACGCACGGCACTGACCCGGTATCTTGACCCATTTCTTGTGGTTAGCCCTGCACCCACGCGCGTGTGCGCATGTTTCTCTGCTTGTAGGCGCGTTATATGCATGAACGCGCGTGGATGCATTTTCTGTGTGTTAGACTATGCGTGTTTTTTATACAAACGGAGATACTTGCAAGCAACGTTGGAACAAGCATTGCTACACTTATAATGCTATACATAAAATTTTAAATAACCTTATAATAAAACAGACATAAATTATAATGTTACATTCACTCAGACAAAACATCATAAGTTGAGTTTGATATTTAAAAACTTATGACGATGTGAATTATGGATAACTTTTTCGAGTCCGCTATCATATGCATAGCGAACAAAACTGATAAATATCTTAATTTAATACCTATACACTTACACATTTATATTTAAAAATCACACTCCGTCAATATTGTAGGGCTAGCACAAACAATTTACTTTACAAAAATATTGATTCAATTTTAGTTAAACAAATTCAAAAATCCCAGCTGGTAAATTCTGTAAATATCTAAGCGTGGAAACTTAGGTGGCTTAAGCTTAAAATGTGAATGATAAATAAGGCGCCCTGACATGGATATGTTAGAATTAGAATGAGGAGCGTTGACTGGTCCACGAGATAAATTCAAGCTATCCCAAACCCTGACTTGACTTTTCAAATGGACAAATCTTATTCTTCACATACATCCTTCATATGAAGGTAACATTGTTAGCTCAATTTCAATCCAATTTTCAAATAATATGGTTCCCTTCAAAATTTACATAAATGCACGTATTGCACGTACCCTGAGATATATTAAAAGTATAATAATAGGTAACTAACACAATATGAGGCTAACAAAGCCTTTTCGCGTTTTATAAGTTTGGCCTCCTAAGAACCACAACTTTTTATTTCAGGAATTTAAACAAAAACTATCAGCATCGACTAAATAGGTTACAAAATGTTCAGAAAAAATTGAAAAAAAAATTGTTGGAAAATCTAGAGTTTCTCAATGTAGTATTTATACTACATCAGTTCTGTATACCTAATGTCGAAAATGTAGTATATTTACAACATAGAAAATGTTTGATTAAATGACGGTAGTTTTTCTTTACACATTAATGCTAATAAAAGGTCAATATCATATTGTATAGCAAAACACATCTTTTATATCTATAATAGAGTATTCATTTTTTAATTGAAGACTGATAATCTTAGTCAGTCGTGACATTATCTCTACATAAAATAAACATAGCAAGATTCAGAATACGAGGACAGTGTGTTTGTAGTAATCTAAGATTCTCCGAGCGTTAACCTGAATGCCCTTAGTTGGGGAATCCTTTTCACGGGGGGTGTTGCGTTGGATTTCACAGTTTTTGAGTTGAAACCAAGAGTTACACACTGCTAGATCCACCAAATGTGTTATAAAACGCAAAGTCCACTTCTTGGTTCGAGCCCGTGCAGGATATACAGACAACAATCTGTCGGCCATGTCAACGCCGCCCATGAACCGATATATTCGTATACGTAAGGAAAATATAATATCTTGGCTGATAAATAGATTTCTCTCCAACGGAGATAAATTACCGGTCCAAGTACCTATTGTTTAGAATTTGTCTTCGACCACGTCTGCTTCTTATACGGCCTCTGGATCTACAACCACGCCTTCGGGGCCCACCTTTGATTCTGGCACGACTACTGCGGCAAGCAGCAATAGAAGAACACAGAGATTTTTCAGATTCCGGACGGTTTGTTTCTTCTAATTCCAAAATATTCAAAGAACCGGGGTCAGAGTCGATGCTGTCAGAATTTCGCACCGAAAGGACGTCTTCTGTTGGGTTTTCTTCATCCAACAAATCAAAATCTGTTTTGTCTAGGATATCTGTGATTTTATTATTCCCTTTTTTTTCTTTTTTTTTAAATTTAGGGGTTTTTGTCCAATAAGGATATGCCAACCCCATCATACCTTATAACAAAGTAAATTCGTAATAATATAGCTAATACATAAGAAAAGCTTACATACGGGATTATCCCCTAAACCTAGAAAAACAACAAGAAAAGTAAAAGAAGTGTAAATGTCTTTATGTCGTATATTTACTACACTGGGTAAGATTTGTACACGCACTTCATTGAGAACCGATGTATTAATAATACAACGTAAAAGCTTTAATTATGGATAACTTAGTTTTTTGCAAGTTAAAACAAAAGACCTTTGTGTAAATAGGATAAATGCATCCAAACAAACAAAAGACTACCAAAATATTAACAAATTACTTGGTATTTCATAAAAAACTCAAAACAAACTTAGCACGCGGTTCCGGTATCGACGCCATCGTCCACTTGAAATTAACTATAGTAAAAAACTATGCCACTTCTTCAGCCAATCACAGCTCAGTATGGCGAACAGATATTTTTACTATCCAATTCAATAAAAAGTTCCAGCAAATTTCAATAAATGGTGGTGTAGGATTTATTTCTTTCTATGTTGTAAATATACTACAGATTCACTCAGGAGGATAGATTGCTTAGAATTGCGGTCCTAAAAAGATATCAATCTTTCTATCAATCATGCAACAATCTGTCAAATTCAATTTTCATCTTTATCGCTTAAGCATTAGGTTCAAGGTTGATTGGAAAATTTTGACTGTTTCAGGTAGCTTGACGTGCCGGCTGATTTTACTAAAGTCGCCTTTTTAGACCCGCTGATCATTGATAGCTAAGTTCACTGTTGAGTCTAAAAAGCAATGATGAATTCATGTAAGAGCGGGGTTTATGTGTCAATGTTAAATTAAATTCATGCACTCCTCCAGTCTTCCTACCAGGATATAAGTACAGCCCTAAAACATTCACAAGAAACATGCAAAATATCCTAATCAAATACATTAATGATTCTGGAAATGTAATTAATATCACGATAGCATCGAAATGGTTAATCAAAGATTTCTTCAATGTTTTAGCAGTAGCTGACAATAAGATAGCGGTTTTTTTACCGTTGCGCGTCATGTTTCTACTAGGGTAGACATACACTTATACATAATGCACCTTATGCTTGCTTGAACACACGATAAATTATAAACAATAAAGTGTTAGAAACTGACTATCGGTTTTGATTAGATTTTTCATAGAAATTTATTTATTTCTTACACATAGAAAAACTCACGTCTTTTTCCATGGGAGTCAATGTATACTTCAGAAAGCCATCAATATTAAATATTATTAAACTTAATAGGATTTGTATAAATTGTATTAAATGATACAATAACGACTATCTATTTACATCAATTAAAAAAAAATATCTTTAAAAATAAAAACACTCAGTTCAACATGTTGTTAAAATGCTATAGGGACAGTGTTAGTGGAAAATCCGACCCTGACCATTTAAAATTATTATCAGAGAGCCATCTCTACTAATTTTCAAGCAACGTAGGCATTGGCACCTCAGTTGCAAACTTTTATGAAAAATTAGAAAGAACATTTCCGCAGGGTTATTTTATTTTTGAACTAGCTGACCCGTGCAACGTCGTCTGCGTAACAATTTTCATTACTGCTCCGCTCCTATTAGTCTTATCGTGATGATATATAGCCTATAGCCTTCCTCGATAAATGGGCTATCTACGAGTAACACTCTGAAAAAAATTTTGAAATCGGCCCAATAGTTCCTGAGATTAGCGCGTTCAACCAAACAAACAAACAAACTCTTCTGCTTTATAATATTAGTATAGATAACACTGTCTCCAAAGAATTTTCTGGCATATTTTGTTGTAACATTTAAAAATGAATGTACGGATTTATGCCCGGTAATACCTTGGTAATGGACCATAAAACCTACCAACTTGGCTGTACCTCCTGATGATAAGCTGCCGTCAAGGTTCTATTATTAAAAAAAAAAACCAAGCTGCTGTTGTCTTCATCTTGTCGAGTTATGTGAGAAAATATATTTTTGTAAAAACTATCTACTCATTTTTGAAAAATAAAATTAGCTGGTCATTGAAACATAACCCTTTATATTTCGCTCATGACTACACAGCTTAAGTTTTGACCGGATATTAGTATTTATTATTTTTAACACAGAGATTCGCCGCCTTATCAATATTATTATTTATCAAACTTCAATTAAGATACTCGTTTAGTATCAGAGATTTTAAGATAGAAAAAAATTGCCGGTTTTACTTTATTTATTGTTAACGAGCAAAATGCTCACGCGACATATATTCCTCCTTATGTGTGCATATCATTGCTGTGTTGGGTACCAGTTGAAACAATATTTGACCTTTAATCAAAATAAAATCGTACGTGATTGTGTTAATAATCGTCCATGGAAACAAGGATCCAAGTATTTAGCTCGTGATACAATTAGTGCAAGTGTTTTGCCTCAAAATGAAGAACTAGCTTGTGTGGCAACTGACGTCGCTCAGATACCTGCTGGAGTGTTAGAAGCCAATATTTTTGTTCACTTAGCCTCCAAGAATGACAGTGTGTCCATATTGGTGTATGAGGCTTTGGACGGCAGTGAGAAATTGGTCGGAAGAGCCGACATCTTGGCAACTGATAGAAATGTTTTCAATGGATCTCATACACTTAAAGTTCCTGTTAAGAAGAGTAATGGATATGTAAGTATTAACTTTTATTGCCATTCAATATCACGTCATTCGTAGTTTTTTTTTTTTATCATTATCATCAACATTTTTATTAGTATCATCAACATTGCATGCACATTAAAGTTAACAAGCATTTTTAACATAGTGCTGCAACACTTATAGACAATCACAGCATTTAATATACAAGTATTACATGACGAGGTGTAAACGAACAGTATCAGTTTTCAGAGATCATGAACATCACACCAAATTAACGTTAAGTATGAAATCTAACTATTGGAGCGAATGTTTTTAGAGTGTTTTTTTTATATTAAACAATGATCATAGTTGTGTTTTTTCGAAGAATAATAAATTGAACACAATAATTCAGCTAAAGCAAAAACTTTTTCAAAAATTAGTTTTTAAACTGTAACAATATTCAGCTAGTCTATTCCGTAAATAACCATTTCGATATCGACTTCACGTGAGTGACTAAGCTTACGAAGTGAACTTTATTTCACACATCATAAGGTCTTATATTTATACGAATTTGAAACTCACCTCGGATTCCGCTGTCGAGACACGAAAATGTTGTTACAGAATAGCACTGCAGGTTCTCAAAGTAGATATTAATAACCCACTTATTTAATTTAAAATCAATCGACTATAAAGAAGTACCTACATGAGGGATCGTAGGACTTTAATAATATGTTATTTATAAATTTCAGGTTGTTCTAATGAGACGTGCTTCAAAAGCATCGAGCGTCATATTCAGATCCATTTACTATATACCAGCTCCGCTATTGGGAAATTCAATGAACAACAGAAATAACAGTTCAAATACTCACCGTATAGATACTTCACCTGGAATTACAATACCAAAGATATCATTTCGGAACGCTGCATTTCACACAAATTTTGATACGATTGAATCAACCACGGTGTCAGATACTACTACGGTTGAATCGACAATGGTAACAGATCCAACAATTATAGAATCAACAACGGTGACAGATCCTACTACGATTGAATCAGCAACTGTTACAGACCCCGCCACCATTGAATCAACAACAGTTACAGATCCCACCACCATAGAATCAACGGTGACAGATCCTACTACGATTGAATCAGCAACTGTGACAGATCCCACTACGATTGAATCAACAACAGTTTCAGATCCCACCACTATAGAATCAATAACGGTGACAGATCCCACCACCATAGAATCAACAACGGTGACAGATCCTACTACGATTGAATCAGCAACTGTGACAGATCCCACTACGATTGAATCAACAACAGTTACAGATCCCACCACCATAGAATCAATAACGGTGACAGATCCTACTACGATTGAATCAGCAACTGTGACAGATCCCACTACGATTGAATCAACAACATTTTCAGATCCCACCACTATAGAATCAATAACGGTGACAGATCCCACCACCATAGAATCAACAACGGTGACAGATTCTACTACGATTGAATCAACAACAGTTACAGATCCCACCACCATAGAATCAACGGTGACAGATCCTACTACGATTGAATCAGCAACTGTGACAGATCCCACTACGATTGAATCAACAACAGTTTCAGATCCCACCACTATAGAATCAATAACGGTGACAGATCCCACCACCATAGAATCAACAACGGTGACAGATCCTACTACGATTGAATCAGCAACTGTGACAGATCCCACTACGATTGAATCAACAACAGTTACAGATCCCACCACCATAGAATCAATAACGGTGACAGATCCTACTACGATTGAATCAGCAACTGTGACAGATCCCACTACGATTGAATCAACAACATTTTCAGATCCCACCACTATAGAATCAATAACGGTGACAGATCCCACCACCATAGAATCAACAACGGTGACAGATCCTACTACGATTGAATCAACAACAGTTACAGATCCCACCACCATAGAATCAACAACGGTGACAGATCCTACTACGATTGAATCAGCAACTGTGACAGATCCCACTACGATTGAATCAGCAACAGTTACACATCCCACCACCATAGAATCAACAACGGTGACAGATCCCACCACCATAGAATCAACAACGGTGACAGATCCCACCACCATAGAATCAATAACGGTGACAGATCCCACAACGATTGAATCAACAACAGTTACAGACCCCACCACCATAGAATCAACAACGGTGACAGATCCCACAACGATTGAATCAACAACAGTTACAGACCCCACCACCATAGAATCAACAACGGTGACAGATCCCACAACGATTGAATCAACAACAGTGACAGATCCCACCACCATAGAATCAACAACAATTACAGACCCCACCACCATTGAATCAACAACGGTGACAGATCCCACCACTATTGAATCAACAACAGTGACAGATCCCATCACCATAGAATCAACAACAGTTACAGACCCCACCACCATTGAATCAACAACGGTGACAGATCCAACAACGATTGAATCAACAACAGTTACAGACCCCACCACCATTGAATCAACAATGGTGACAGATCCCACAACGATTGAATCAACAACGGTGACAGGTCCCACAACGATTGAATCAACAACGGTGACAGATCCTACCACCATAGAGTCAACAATGGTGACAGATCCCACAACGATTGAATCAACAACGGTAACAGATCCCACAACGATCGAATCAACAACGGTAACAGATCCCACAACGATCGAATCAACAACGGTGACAGATCCCACCACCATAGAGTCAACAACGGTGACAGATCCCACCACCATAGAATCAACAACGGTGACAGATCCCACAACCATAGAATCAACAACGGTAACAGATTCCACAACGATTGAATCAACGACGGTGACAGATCCCACCACCATAGAATCAACAACGGTGACAGATCCCACAACCATAGAATCAACAACGGTGACAGATCCCACCACCCTAGAATCAACAACGGTGATAGATCCCACCACCATAGAGTCAACAACGGTGACAGATCCCACCACCATAGAATCAACAACGGTGACAGATCCCACAACCATAGAATCAACAACGGTAACAGATCCCACAACGATCGAATCAACAACGGTGACAGATCCCACCACCATAGAGTCAACAACGGTGACAGATCCCACCACCATAGAGTCAACAACGGTGACAGATCCCACCACCATAGAATCAACAACGGTGACAGATCCCACAACCATAGAATCAACAACGGTGACAGATTCCACAACGATTGAATCAACGACGGTGACAGATCCCACCACCATAGAATCAACAACGGTAACAGATCCCACAACGATTGAATCAACAACGGTGACAGATCCCACCACCATAGAATCAACAACGGTAACAGATCCCACCACCATAGAGTCAACAACGGTGACAGATCCCACAACGATTGAATCAACAACGGTGACAGATCCCACCACCATAGAATCAACAACGGTAACAGATCCCACCACCATAGAGTCAACAACGGTGACAGATCCCACAACGATTGAATCAACAACGGTGACAGATCCCACCACCATAGAATCAACAACGGTAACAGATCCCACCACCATAGAGTCAACAACGGTGACAGATCCCACAACGATTGATTCAACAACAGTTACAGACCCCACCACCATAGAATCAACAACGGTAACAGATCCCACCACCATAGAGTCAACAACGGTGGCAGATCCCACAACGATTGAATCAACAACGGTGACAGATCCCACCACCATAGAATCAACAACGGTAACAGATCCCACCACCATAGAGTCAACAACGGTGACAGATCCCACAACGATTGAATCAACAACGGTGACAGATCCCACCACCATAGAGTCAACAACGGTGACAGATCCCACCACCATAGAATCAACAACGGTGACAGATCCCACAACCATAGAATCAACAACGGTAACAGATTCCACAACGATTGAATCAACGACGGTGACAGATCCCACCACCATAGAATCAACAACGGTGACAGATCCCACCACCATAGAGTCAACAACGGTGACAGATCCCACCACCATAGAATCAACAACGGTGACAGATCCCACAACCATAGAATCAACAACGGTAACAGATCCCACAACGATCGAATCAACAACGGTGACAGATCCCACCACCATAGAGTCAACAACGGTGACAGATCCCACCACCATAGAGTCAACAACGGTGACAGATCCCACCACCATAGAATCAACAACGGTGACAGATCCCACCACCATAGAGTCAACAACGGTGACAGATCCCACAACGATTGAATCAACAACGGTGACAGATCCCACCACCATAGAATCAACAACGGTAACAGATCCCACCACCATAGAGTCAACAACGGTGACAGATCCCACAACCATAGAATCAACAACGGTGACAGATCCCACCACCCTAGAATCAACAACGGTGACAGATCCCACCACCATAGAGTCAACAACGGTGACAGATCCCACCACCATAGAATCAACAACGGTAACAGATCCCACAACGATCGAATCAACAACGGTGACAGATCCCACCACCATAGGATCAACAACGGTGACAGATCCCACCACCCTAGAATTAACAACGGTGACAGATCCCACAACGATTGAATCAACAACGGTGACAGATCCCACCACCATAGAATCAACAACGGTAACAGATCCCACCACCATAGAATCAACAACGGTAACAGATCCCACCACCATAGAGTCAACAACGGTGACAGATGCCACAACGATTGAATCAACAACTGTGACAGATCCCACAACGATTGAATCAACAACGGTGACAGATCCCACCACCATAGAATCAACATCGCTAACTGATCCTACTGCGATTGAATCTACGACGGTAACTGATTCTACTTCAATTGAATCAACAACGGTCTCAGATCCTACTGCCACAGAACCAACCACAGATGAAACAAATTCATCTGAAAGCCCTGACGCTGAGGACATAGAAGGACTTAGTGCTTTAGTTATTACAGTGATAACTTTGAGTTCTGTTGCTGCAGTAGGCGGTCTTGGATTTACTATCTGGTTCTTCGCTTGCTTCAAAACAGGACTACTCTTAGGAGCCACATCATACAATTTATCTGGTCCTAGTGAAATACCTTAATCTTGATTCATTTGTTTAATTTATTTATATTTACAGCATGTTACGTGAAAAAGTCTGTTTGCATTTTATTATTGAAGTGGTGTACTGCATAACATAGTTAAAGGGTTTTCTTGAAAGAATTCTCAAAGTTACTCTCTCATAGTTTATAAAAAGTATTTCTTTTTATGAAAGTAAATAGTCAATCAATTTAATGGATTTTGACCCTATAATTTCCGGTATTTATTATAATTAGATGTAGAAACAATACTTTATTTATTTACTTCTGATAGATGAAATATAATTGATACAGAAAGTACTAAACTATTTTTTTTTATGCTAAACTGGGAAACTCTTGGCCCATATCTCACCTGATGGAAAGGGATGATTAGGCCGAAGATGGAAGCGAGTTTCACCCGGAATCCTCTTACACAGAGAAACTGGCTATCATACCTACCTCTAACTGCCGGAACACAGCAATGCTGTTAACATTGTTGTTATAGCGACAGACTTAGACATGATGGTGGTAGCTTGCCAGGCGGACTTAGAAAAAGTCCTACCACCAACCAAACCGAGCAAAAAATTTGCCCCCGCTGGGAATCGAACCCGGGACCTCTGAGTCTGAATCAGGTGGTATAACCACTAGACCACGGAGGCGGTTAGTGTCACCTGTTTAGCACCACCCGGGGACCACGTGTAGGGATTCGCTGAAGGGTATTCTCCTACGGACGCGGGTGACTCGGCCCCTAAAATCGCGCCAATCGCGCCAACAAAAGATTTTATTAAATTGTAAAACGAGATTCACAATCGAGAAAGTAAATTTAAAAGCACGTCATCCTAATATTATGTAAAAATTTCCGTTATTGGTGACTGACTGAGTGAGTGACAGTCAGCGAACAGCCGAAACTACTGATCGCTAAAAGCTGAAACTTTGCAGGAAGTTTCATTGGGGAATGTAGGGGAGCATTAAAAGAGGATTTTCTCTCTTAATGCTGTTAATTAGGAACGGCAAAAAAAAACGGTAAATAGCGAGTCGGACTCACGCATCGATGGTTCCCGTACAATCATTTTTCCCCTTTTTTTTATTTGCATCGGCGAGCCCTATGTTTGTCAGAGAATTATAACAGTAGGTATAGATCAGCACCATCTATTGACCGCTGGAGGAACTAATGTAATTGTTGTTGATTATTCCTGAAAAAATGTGCTGCTTAGAGACATTGTTTTATTTTAAATATCTTTACATAAAATTCTATCACATAGAATAATTTCAAATTTTTACCTATGCAAACTTCAGAGATAAGGGGGGGGGGCGGGTCAATTTTTGTAAATTTTTCTTCAAAAGGCGAAGGTCAAATGACGACCGAGAGGTTGCAGCCCATATGGTCCGATCAAGTTCGTTCAACGTTCAACATCAAGCTGCATGATGCGCTCTATTATGCCAAGGACAGAGACATTATAAGCAAAAATTCACCAGTCATCGGGGATTCACGACTCTCAACAATGAGGAATACGACACGAGGAGGAGAAGTTCAAATGAAACTTAAACAAAAAAAACTTTTTCAACAAGCACCACTAACGATTTTGTCACGTCTTTATTTGTGCCAAAAAAAAGTTTTTTTTTTTTTGTTATATAAGTATAGCTTTGGTTTTGGATCAGTAAGATACATAACTGTACAAATATGAAGACGGTAAAAGCGCTATAATGTCAGAGTGACGAACGAGCGAATGAGCGAGATCAATAGGGCTCCGTTTGAATCCTTTAGGTGAGGGATAAAAAAAACCCAAACCTAAGCTGTGGAGTGGAAAAGATTTCTTGGACTATACTTAGGAGTTAATTACTTTCAAGTAGAATTTGTTAACATTTTGTGACCGTAATATTCACTTTTCTCAACTCTTACTTTGAACTCTCAGTCATTATAAGCGCTTAAGACTAAACCAAGTATACAGAAATACTCGCAATATCAGACATGCAAAGTTCGACCACTACACACCAGACACAAGCTGGCTCTCAATGGTAATTCATGCATTGAACCTTTCATTGTTTGAAAATAATGCTGCTATAATATGATTTGTTTCCTAACAACATGTTTATACTCTATCTATAGCGTGAGGGCCTAGCGATCTGCAACACAGGGGGCAGACCATGTGCCACGTATAGCCAGGCATGGAGTCAGCAACCTAGCCTGGAGTCCAGTCTCTCGCAAAGAACCATCTAACACATTTACGAGTATAACTTACTTTTAAGGCGATAGTATGACTGTATTACGACTTCTTTAGTTCTCATAGTAGTACGTTAAAAAAATATAGTTCTTGTTATTAATGGGTAAAGGTAGTACAATGAACACTGCAATCCTTGCCATTTTGCCGTTATCAGTTTACACTAAGTTATTTATAGTCCTTATATTAGTCCGCTCTTAATAAATGATCCTACTCTTAATTTTCTGTGTTCATTTTTCCGTATATTTATTTAAGTAATTTAAAACTCAATGAAAAATGGTCTTTTTCAATAAGTTTTAAATAATCTTTCAGACGTTCTTTACCAGGCGTTTAAAGACAGTGAAGATTTTCCGTTGAAGACAAGATGGTGAAGACAAAGAATATTGTTTTATTACAGTACCTACAACTTTTAGAGAAATAGGTAGCAAAGTAATTTTTACCACTTGAAACAAGTTTTAGGATACCATTTTCTTTGGTACTTTAATAAGGCGACAACAGGTACTAACACAGGCCATCAATGACCGTTAGGTAATAAAACGGATAGCGTTTCACACCCGTGCGACCCAAAATTTAATGATTGCAGGCAAATTGATACAGACGGACAGAATGTTTCTAGGCGGTTTTCCGATTAATAATTCCGTGAGACGTTAGATTAATAGCTTTTGTCCCATTCGGAAATTAAACAAATGTGTGCACCTAATTCAACCTATGTATTTACGGCAAGCAATCAGCGGGTCTAAAAAGGCCACTTTAGCAGAATCATATTAGAATCATAATATTAACAAAAATCTGTCAAATTTCATTTTCATCTTTATCGCTAAAGCATAAGGTCCAAAGTTGATTGGGAAAATTTGACAGTGATGGGTAGCGTAATGTGCTTTCTGATGCTGATAAAGTGGCCTTTCTAAACCCCCTGGCCTCCGTATCTGAATTCCTTATCAGAAAACCACATGCAGTCGGCCTTAAAGAACCGCAATTTAGAAGAAAAATTGTAAGAAAATACAACTTAGTCCCGATAGGGTCTTACGGTGTTGATAGGTTAAGAAAGTGAAATGGCATTTTCAAACAGGTAAACTGTGAAGACAGATTTGTACGAAAACCGTTCCCGAGATGGTGGTAAATGTTGCGCTCTGCTATGAATTTTTCAACACGTTTGAAGTTTCAATTTTACGTCAGAAAGGAAAAAATACTACTACCACACTGTAACCTAGAGATCTTAAGGAATACATCAATATGCTTTTCAATATTATACAGGCATGACGCCAGATGGACTGACCTCGGAAGATATGAAATTAACTCCTTTTCTATAGAAAATTTGTATTAAGAATGCACTAATCAATATTAAAAAAAAACCGGTCAAGTGCGAGTCGGACTCGCGCACCGAGGGTTCCGTACATACCAGTAGGTATTATAATTATTTGCAGAAGTTGCGATTTACAATTTATGACGTATAAAAAAAAACTACTTACTATGTAGATCTCGTTCAAACCAACTTTCGCTGGTAGTTTACATAGTAATGTACATCATATATTTATTTTAGTTTTATCATTCCCTTATTTTAGAAGTTAAGGGGGGGGGGACCAAAGTCATTGGGGGGGGCACATTTGGAAGTGTCAGTTTGCGCGAGACAAACTGTTCAGTTTAGAAAAAAAATGTTTTTAAAAACCTCAATATCATTTTTGAAGACCTATCCATAGATACACCACAGTGCCCCACACGCATGGGTATGATAAAAAAAAATTATATTCAGTTCAAGTATGGGGAACCCTAAATTTTATTGTTTTTTTTTTCTATTTTTATGTGAAAACCTTTATGCGGTTCACGGAATACATCTACTTACCAATTTTCAACAGCATAGTTCTTATAGTTTCGGAGAAAAGTGGCTGTGACATACGGACGGACAGACAGACAGACATGGCGAATCTATAAGGGTTCCGTTTTTGCCATTTGGCTACGGAACCCTAAAAAAAGAATCATAAAGTTAGATTTTTCTATGAATAAGCATGTTGGTATTTGGCAACGTCTGCGGCCTGTAGGCGCTTAGTTCATCAATAACATAATTTATTATCTTCCCTAAGACCTTCCTTGGCTTATTATTTAATTTTATCAGTGAGGTTTAAATATTTAAGCTCCATATTTACATGGCGCCTATTTATATTTTCGAAAAGACATACTACACACTTATTTTATTTTATTTTTATTTTATTTTATTTTATTATATTCGGAAAACTTACAGCTAACTATACAGCATGGTTACTTATTCTAAAATAATGAAGGCCAATTACAAGTTTTCACGTACAACAAATTAAGAAAGATGGCAATAATTAAGAAACAGAGTTTCACTAGCTACATATGCTCATGAAAAAATTATTGCACAGAGTTCGCTTCAACTTATTGGCTTAAAGTAAGTGTAAGTACACACATTTCCAACTTAAACACATAACTACCTTGTATGTAAAACGATGAATATTGTAAGAAATCACGAAACGTCGCTTCGTACAGAATGCGGATCATTTATTTTTTATTTGAGATGGGTTTGCTCTTGACTCTAGTCTTGGTCAGAGATAACAGAGACAAAGTCTACGATAGAGCGAGTTTACCCAGAAGGAGCCTCTTCACTCTAACTTTGAAGAGATTAGGGTTGTAAGCATTCGGAAATACAGACGCAGGCAGAGAGTTCCACTCCTTTGCTATGCGCATTATAAAAGACGTTTGGAAGCGCTAAGTGCGAATTGGTGGAATAGCAACAAGGTAGGAATGGTAAGCTACAGTGCGTTTGTATGTTCGATGGTAGAAGGGGGCCAGTGGAATGAGATCGTGGAGTTCTTGGGCACACTCACCGAAGTACAATCTGTAGAAGACCGATAAGCAGGCAACGTTGCGACGATGATCCAAGCTGTGAAGCTTGGCATCCACCAGTTTTTCGTCGCCGATGAGCCTCTTAGCTCTGCGTTCCACCGAGTCAAGTGCGGCAAGCTGGTACTTAGCTGAGCCATCCCAAAGGTGGCTGCAATACTCCATGCAGGATCGGACTTGTGCTTTGTAAAGAGTTGTCTTTGTTAAGCTGTCCAGGCCTGAAGTATCGCTTCTCTCTATTCAGGATGCCCAGCTTTTTGGCTGCAGTTTGGGCCTTGTACTCAATGGTGGCACTGAAGTTCAGACTGGATGTCAACTCCATGCCTAGAAAAGCTCGAGCCGATCAGTCACAGGTATTGATATACCCCAAAAAGTAGGAGTTTGTTCGAAACGGCTCCTTTTTGCGGTAAAAAGATTTTTGCGGTAAATAGACATGCCTGAGTTTTGGTAGCGTTAAAAGTGACCAGATTGTCGTCACCCCACTGGGAGACAAAGCTTAAGGTCAAATTTGTCCGCTCTACCATGGCCTCTCTCAACGAACGAACTTCACTCCCGCTGGTTGTTGCGCTGGATAAGTATCTCTCTGAAACTGTACTGTCATCTGCGTACCCAACAAGACCAGGCTGAAGTAGGTATTGATGTGCAGCAGGAAAAGAGTTGCAGAGAGAACAGACTCCTGAGAAACTCCGGCGTCAATAGCCATGAGGTCAGAGGAGCAACCATCAACGACTACTCGGATCGGCCGTTCACTGAGGAAGTCAGTGAAGGAGTCTGATATCCAGCTACAAAAACCAGCTGGGATGCCATAAGCAGAAAGCTTGCTGAGTAGACTTGCGTGCCAGACCCTGTCAGAGGCCTTCGAGATATCGAGTGACACGGCAAGTGCTTCGCTGTGTCTCTCGGTGGCCTTGCCCCAGCAGTGCGTGACAGAAGATCACCAGTAGACCGTCTCCGGCGGAAGCCATATTGACGGTCACTGAGGAGATCATTTACTTCAAGGTAGGTCAGCAACTTACTGTTCAGAACCTTTTCCATAACCTTGCATAGGATAGAGGTAATGGCGATCGGACGGTAATGAGCAGGGTCCGTGTGGTCTCCCTTTTTGGGCACCCGTTGCACATTTGCAAGCTTCCAGGATTTTGGCACATTCTTTTTTTTTAGAGAGAGGCGAAACAGGCGTGTCAACAGGAGACAGTTCAGGCGCACATTGCCTCAAGACTCTCGCTGGAATGCCATCAGGTCCGCTGGCCTTATTCACGTCTAGACTGCACAATATTCTCCGGACCTATTTAATGTGAACTTCGACCTCCGGCATCGAAGAGTCACAACGAGGTAAAGTTGGTGGCTGCTTGGAGCCAGCGTCCAGACGCGAATTGCTTGCAAAGAGAGATGCAAATAAATTTGCTTTCTAACTTGCAGAGTGAGCAAGCGACCCATCAGGTTTCAACATTGGAGGCAAAGTGGGTCGACAGAAATTTGTTTCAACCGCTTTCGACAGGGACCAAAACTGCTTACTACCCGGAGGTTGCGAGGCTAGTTTGGCCCCGATACGTCCCACATGGTCAAAACGTGCCCTACATATAACCCGCTTGCATAATTTAGCAGCAGAATTAAAGGCTCTTTTCCTCGCGCTAACCCTACATGCTTTGAGTTTTCGGTCGCGGGCCTTGATCCATGCTTGGAAAGCAGACTCTTTACGGGCCTCAGCGTGGGCGCATTCTGCACCCATACTCGTATCGTGCCTCTATGACTCTTATCTGGAGGAGAGCAGGTCAACACGGGTTTTACCAGGCAGTGATCAGGCGTTCCCAGCGGGGCTGAGACCGATACTAAATGACTGTCCGGATCAATTACCAGCAATGGACCTTATTGGGTGTATGGGCAACAACATCCGGAACCCGCGTTGCCACATTCACCAGCTGAGTTAGATCTAGCGTTAAAGCAAACTTGCGCGCCTCTAACCCGGCATGGTCAGTTTTCTGGTACGGGAACAACCACTCTTTATGGTGGGCGTTGAAGTCCCCCAGAAAAGTAAACTTAGCTGTTGGGTACCGTTGCTGGGCTACGTCGGTTGACTCCACGAGGAAATTAAACAGCGCTGTTGTCTCCTGATCGCCGCTGTGCGATCGGCATATATCGCGGACGTACACACAGACCCCAGCCTGCTTCTTGAACTTGTGTTCCAGAGAGTAGCCCGGGTAGTTGAGGTACGCTACGTCCGACGGGGTTTTTTTTCGTCTCCGTTAGTAAAAACAGCTTCTCGGTCTCAAACTGGTGATGGACCGGATCGAGATTGGAGTGCAACCCCCTTATATTCATTTTCACTATTTACATTAATATTTGATGTTGATATCCCGAGAGAGTGAGTTTAGATAGGTGCTTGCGCTATATGTACCTACACCTTATTTATTTTTACCTTACCCTCGAGTCGTGTTGTTACAAGAGTATCCAGAAACAAATATTATAAACAAGAAGAAAAACATGATGGTCAACATGATAGGAGATGATAAGTTTTTTTTTATTTTGTTAGTATTAAGTTTTCCATTTGTTTTATTTATGGATGAGAAAAGTAAACCATTTATCAAGAATTTATTTAACGTAGCAGACATAAAAAATGGCAAAAGGCGCCGCGACGCTTTCGGTTATTAGAGAAAATGTGCACATTTAGTATTCATTGCTATGATAACTTTAGTTTTTTTTTTTAATTTTGTTAACCTACCTAGATTCTCTGGAGTTACTTAAAACAGTAAAGATGCGTCCACAACTAACATAAAGATCCCCCGCAAAACAAGGTTTTCATCCAAAATATTAATTTAACAATGCCTCAAAAAACATTGCCGCCTATTTAACACTAACAGCAATGTTCATGCACTGATTATATTGATATCACTTTTTTTGATGCAGAAACCACACCGCCATTACTTAAACACCTCACGTTTTGTTTTGTTTCAGATAAGTCACTAGTTTAGGTACTTTGTTCAGTTAGGCATAAGTATTTCGTAATAATTTGACTGCTTATTAGCCGCCATAGACGTACGAGTAGGTACGTAGTTGGCGCAACATCTCTGGTGAAAACGCAGGCTGCGTTTAACTCTTGTTTTTTTTTACTTGGTGTTTATATTGATTTTAATATCCAAGTAGAAAAACTTTAGCCCCAGAAATCTTAGGACCTTGTAAACAAAGAATATCTGCGAATTATTTTATACGGTAAAGGAAAACCAAATTTTTGACATTTTATACCTTCTTTCTCTATCTCTCTACTATGTAAGCGTAGCAGACTATAGATATTTATCTGTAAGTACCACAGAGTGACGTCTTAGTGGAACTTTTCTCAGATTAGTAATGGTAGGACAATTCCATCAGAGACCTCCACCAGTTCTTTCCATCCGTTCGTGAGCAGCCGGCTAGAAGTTGACTGGGGGTGGATCAACTTACAGGCAATAGAAACATTAAGAGTAATTTTCCTTTAAGCTAGTTCAAAAAGCCTCGCCTTTTCGTAAATTTTCTACATCTCAGCGTATGGGGGCGTATTCTTTGACAAACTGAATGCAGTATTATGATAGGTAGATAGTTTTCAGATTCTGGAGTTGTTTACTACTACACGCCTCTAATAGGAACTAGAACAAAAGAAAACGTTTGCGCTGGGGCTGGGTTAAAATTCTATAAACCACGCTGTGTTAAAGTTGTAGAAACCATGAATCGTCTCATTTTGCCATACCTATTTATTAGTGAAATCAAATTTAGCTCACAACTTGGGACCCATTAATATTAGTGAGAATTGTATTCCGTTGTGTATGGCAACTGTGCTAAACGCAGCGTTATGTCCCTTGGTGCATCATTGGCCTAGTTCTGTTCTGTCACTTGCTTGATATGGAGGTAAGCGGAAATTATTTTTTCTTACTCTTCTGCTTTTCTATTCTGATTTGATGATGATTAATCTCATTGCAACTGTGTTGCAATGAGTCTTCGGAACTCGACTAGCTTAATTGAAAAGTCGTTATTGCCAATTGAAAATCGCTTTCAGGAGGTGCAGTGGTTAGGGATAGTGTGGTGGGCATGACAGTAGCGCGCTAAGTGCGTGATATATTCAATGTTCTTTATCCCGCTTCCTGATAAAATAAATCAGCGGGTAAGTTATACATCAAAATCCGTACAAATCATTAAGATTATATGGATACAAACAAAATATATTTAACGCGATAACGAGTGCAGTGCAAGGTATTATCAGGTCAATAGCATTTTCATAATCTAATAGATAAATAAGTAATTAAAAAATACAAAACATCGGATTGCAGTTTGAAATATGATCTCACACAATATTTACAATGTGGAAGAGGTGATTCAAGTTCTTACGTTAGTATCTGTTAATTGTACTTAAATGTGGATAGGAAAATTCCTCAAACTCCAAAAGTAAAAGTTAATCATTTTTGTAAGGCCAAAACTTTAACAAACTTAAATCCGTAATTAGAAATTATCAAAGATTTTGAAGCAAAATCAATCGAGGAAAATAATATGTAATCTAGTCTTGTTTCTCCGATATCACAAAAAAACTACAGCATAAAAAATTATGTTGTGTGTTTGTTGCGTTCGAATATTTTTTTTTTTATTATTATAAGAATAAAAAAAAATATTTATTTATTTTTATATTTTAATCCCCCCAAAAACACAAATGTGAAAAAGGCCGTGTTCCTCTCCCCAAAAATTCGGCCTATAAAAGTAGTGTAGCAATAATACTAGGCCAAGAATTTTAGAACTTCAGAATAATCCATGGATCTAACATTGTGTCTTATGAGAATACCAGTGAACAGAGTGCTTGGAACTTTCCTGACCGTATAAAAATGATGAAAGATCCAAGCTATCTGTTTACTGATATTCTCAAAGTTATGAGGAAGGTAAAAACAGCTCACTGTGTGCGTTAGGCCGAAACTTGGCTTGGCGCACCACCGCCGCCGTGCGCCTAGATATGAATAAATGTTCAGAGACTGACTTAATGCCTTGTTAGAGAATAATGAGAGATATAGCTAACTAAGTCAGAACAGTAAATTGAGGATTATAGAAGTTTAAGACGGGAATAGTTACGTTCTAAAGACAGAAAATGTGTCCACAAGATTGATCTTTGAAGTTTCCAACAGAGGCGTACCTACTAGGCATTTATTCCCAGAGTGGAATAACCTGGACAGACATTATGGTAGGGTTTTTGGCTAGCCATCAACAAGAAGTCGCAACTGCTTGTATTGGGGATAATGTCCAGCCGAATATTCGGTTTCAGTTAGTGCGTACTTGCAATAATTGGAACTTTTCATATACAAAAGCAAAATATGAAAAAAATTGATTTGTATGGCTAAAGTAGGTTACCTAGAATTGCAGAACAGGCTTCTTTTGGATAAGCTAACTCCATCTTCGAATTTGTGACCTCTGACCTAGAGTCAAGAGCAAACCAATCTTAAGTAAAAAAAACGGCTGAGCTATCAAGGTTACTATATAATAGGTTTCCAGGTTATAAATTATACGGATGGTTGACTCTTCAGGTGAGCAAAAGGCTGGCTTTTCTTCGTACGAAGAATCAGCTTTGCCATTCAATGTAGCAATACTACCAATGTTCAGGGCACTTATCCAATTAACAGTAATGTTTAAGATTTTTTGATGCCCAATTAATTCTTTCCCTCTTCAATTTTTATAAGCAGTTACTCGTAATAGGCTCACTCACCGTTATCAAACATGCGTGATATTATTTTGCATATCTCAAGTTCAAGTTTTTTAATTATTATGTGTTGGCTAGTGAATTGGATAAGTCGTTAAGAAAGCCGAATGACCTTATGTGAACTGTAGAACCACAAGTTGTTTTATTACTGTTCACAAAAATTGCAAGTACACAAGAACGTACGACCAGACGGGTATTGCCATATTAAGAATGAGATGATGTGTGCCCTTTATTCCCATTCGTAGAACGGGAACCGAGAGAAGACCACGATGTCAATACTGTGTCACATCCTATTGGTTTCCCGAAATTTAATAAAATTAATACTTCTTAATGCTTTTTTTAATTGACAGCCAAATCCACAGCACAACTCGAGTTTCGTTAAGAAAGAAAAAGGACTTTTATATCACCTACGAAAATCATTATCAATGGATTTATCTCGGCTACACAGAACGTTATCTTATCCTCGATTAATATTTGAATAATTATGATAGTTATTTTGATTACAACCGAAGCTTAATAATCATAGTAGATTTTGTGCCTATTGGCAAACATACATGTTTGAAACTGGTGTTGACAAACGATATGTTACGAAAACTTTTTTTATTAACACTTTTAGTGTCTCATGCGTTCAGTGAATCTTGTGTAACATATTCATTTGAAGATGACTTTTATGAAAATTTTAGTAATCTGGGACTCTGTATTGACTACCACTTCTGGACAGTCGGGACTTACAATAGTATTGATGTGACCGCCCCTAATGAACGCAGTACTTCATTTATTAGGCCTTTAGAACAGTTAAGTTGTGTGTCATCGTTTATGTTTCCCATGACCAACGGAGGTACACTTGAAGTGCTTATTTATATGGAGGCAGCAAACCAAAACGAACACATTACAGTATTGGCGAACCAGTATGTGCCAAATGGTGATGATACCACTCTGGGAACCGCTGGGATCTCACCACTTGCGCCAAACTACGAGGACGGGTGGCATACACTAGTAGTGAACTTGAACAGCCAGGGAACGTCACTGTGCTACGTAAGTTTTATTTATTTCTATTATTAAGATTTTAGCTGCGTCACAACACATATTTAAAAAATCATAAATCTAAGACCATTTTCGTAAAATGAATGCGTGTTAAAAGGAAGATATTAAGTTAGAATCAACTGAAAATTATTGGATAAACATGAACACAGACAAGCATCTTCTACATAACAAATTCTTGATTATAAAAAAACAACCTCCAAAAGCAGCGATACTTATATTGATGTTAAATACGGCAATTCGACAGACCCGACAGCCAGCTGAGGCCTGTTTTTAATCCTTTTGGAATGAAACTTCTGTTTCATTTATTGATATTAAATGTCACTAAAACTTTATTACACTGTATTAGCTTCAATTTCAATTAATGACCACACATAAGGTACAGCTGTATTTTTTGGATTTTCGCTCCACCAACAACCATAACACGAACCTCCTTTTTTTTAATTAAGAAAAGAAATGGGGGGAAGAGAATCGTTTTTTGCACGAAAGACGATCCCTTTCGACTGGCTTATTGCTCAATTTTTTTGCACATTGTAACTGGTGGTCGCTACCGTGTTGAGAGTCAATTAATTTGGCTCCATCAAATTAATCTGCTAAGCTTAGAGAACACTTTGGTTACAATAAGAAGGCGCTATATACAGACAGGCATTGCGATTCACAAATGTAATTTTTAGCAGAATTTTTTGGAGGCAATTAAATGAATGCACCCTTAAACTCATGAGATTTGACAGATTCAGAATTTTCTGTGTAGAATCTAAAATAACATATCGTGGTCAATCTGGAACACACAAAGCGTATAAATATGTGTGACTTTGCTAGTGAGAAAACATATAATCAGGTGGATACAGACATTACGAGGCATGTGCCGCGCACGCCTCGCAACGCAAACTCTTCGATATAAAGCCTGGGTAATCAAGCTTCACCACGAACGTTCATAACGTTCACACATGGCAAAGCATGCGATGAGCGCCTGTGCGCTGCGCATGTCTCGCAATGTCTGTATCCACCTATAACCGAAGAGGGAATCATTCCGGCGTCGAACATTATGTACCCAAAAAAAAACGAAAGTAGAATATAATATTACAGTGAAAGCCTACAAATAAACCTCAGAAAAGTATTTGAATATACATAACCAATGGTTGAAATATGTTTAATATGTTAAATAAATCGGGTAAAGTATTTTTCATCTAATAATTTTAACGATTTAAATCTATAAATACTCTCAGCAAATATATTAATTTATTAATAATATTATTTATTTATGTATTATTATATTAATAATTCCTATTACGAATAAGTAACCCAAAATGGGATCATTGTATCATCATTTTACCATTGTTAACAACTTATACAATGGAAGGAATACTAGCATCGTGAAAATAAATCATCAGACTGTATATTTTACGAGAAGAGTAGAGTAGGTGTTTAACGCAGTCTTGTAACAATTGTTATCAGATCACTTAACATTATTTTCAATTTACTGTTTTACACTGACGTAAGGCTTTTTTGCGGAAACCTTTGGTAATTATGGTAATGATATGTGATACCGGTTTCGTACCATCTGAGGCGTGCATCTTAGGGCGGGAAGGTGCTGTATCTGCATACCATACTGTAGGGACGAGACTTCTTTCTCAGGGACTTATTTTTGGGTTCGTAATGACCAGTCGATAATTACCACTTTTACAACACATTTGCTCAAAAAATGCATTTACGAAGCCTGAATACATTATTCGAAAGTTAAAAAATTACGCACCATACAATGGAACGTGCGGTAAAATAGGTACTCTCACCTAAGTACCTACTTTACCACACGCTCCGTTGCGTCACCATAAAAAAGAGCTTGCGGTAAAGTAGGTACTTACGTGTCGTGCGTTTCCTTCAAGGTTTTTTTAACTTCCTAAAAAAAAAGTCGCAATTCCACCAAGGTATTCTCAATACGAGAACAAGGAACATTTAAAAGCTAGGAGGTGAAATAAAGCGCATTATACTATTTAATACTTTCTTAGGATATCAATAAAACTCAATAATTTTTTAACTAATTATTTTCAACTTTCCATGGCGGGAGACTCGCGAATACCACAGATTAAAAATGACCGCCACATAAACTAAACTCATTCATTATCAACAAAATTAGAAATGGAACGTCCGTAAACTAATGCTTATTTATGTTACATTTTGAAGTTCAGTTATAAAAGTAGATTATATGGAAAAAATAAAAATAACAGGTAATAAGCTGAACGATTGAACCTCCATGGAAGCGCTCTTGAGACAAAGATGAGACGACGATGTAGGTAGTTTAATTTGAAATTTGAAAATTCGAGCCATTTTCATATTGCAAAGATTGTTGCGACTTTTCGACTAATACCTAAAAACAAAAAGTTTGTCCCATTACTTATTGTTGTTTTTCTCGAAATGTGTCGTTAAACATATGATACACATGCGGATGTTGGTATTTACAAACTCAGCAGCTGAGGCGGACGGCAGCCGCTCGCGGGTTAGAATGACGTACTTTATTTAGGTTAGGTTTGCATTTCAAATAATTAGACATTTCATGCAGGTGGTTTTTCAAAAATCCAATGATGCAGTTTAGTTTTCATCAAAATTGGGCTCAAGATACCACACATTATATTCGATATACCTCATAGTTTCCGATTTTGCCATAAAGTCACACTTTAAAAATTCACCCGTATAATATAAGTTTCAAGTTCCAACTCGGGGAATGGGGTCAAAAAAACTGCCATCCCCTACTTCAGCCCTTAGAGGGAGTACTTTCAAAAATCCTTTTATCTAATGCCTACACTGTAGATATAAGAAATTATACGTCCTCCAAAGGACTCTGATACATGTTCGTACAATTCGAGCCTGGTCAATAAATGGATTTTATTATACCAAGAACTTTGCTGTTTTCAGTCGATGCATTTTTAAATGTGATGAACACCGCACGCACAACCGAAACCACTGGTCGTAGAAAGCTGAAAATTGGCATGAAGGATCCTTGAGGAATGTAGGGGAGCACTAAAAGGATTTCCCAAAATTCCTACGGGACTGGGAAAAGTCAGGATACGTGCTTACGAAGACACGGGCAAAAACTAGTGTTATTATTAGCTCATGAAGACCCTGATTTCAACCTTTTAACTTAAAAAAAAAAAACTTTGATTGTTGCCTAAGACCTATCTTCACAACAAATTTGAACTTTCTAGCATGATTGAAAGTGCCCCATAATTTTGATGAGTCAGTCAGTGAGACCGTAGCAGAATCTTCACTCGGTTTAACCTACTGTTTTGAAAGTTTCCAGTATTCTTTAACTTGGTTAGAGTAAATGGTCCAAGTTGCATCAAGTTACGATTATTATAATCAAAGTTATAAGGGGATAACACTGCTCGAAATGTTTCGTGTAAATAAATATACACACTGTGTGCGTTAGGCCGGAACTTGGCCAGGCGCACGGGCGTGCGCCTCGATTCAATCCCTTTCTCATTTTATATGAGTGAAAAATATAGAAATAGCTATGCTAACACATACGGGAATCGGTACCAGGTGGTCATTTTAGTGCCCTGAAATAAAACAAGAAAAAATGAATCAGTACCTATTATGTTATTAGAAACGCGACTTACACGCTTTTGATAAAGGTGATAAAGATGAGAGTTCTGCCAGATATTGATATAGGTAAGTTCTTAACAATAATATTATGATAGGGGGATTAGACTGCTAATAAATACACTGATTTAATCGGTTAATACAAATAATTTTGAGCAGTTTTCAAGATATTAGGTTTGGATAAGAATTGCGACTATTTTCACATGAGTAGGTATAAATCTTAAGATTCAACTTGCTACTCCATATTATTTTCGTTACGCATCCTTGTTTGGACTGACATATTATGATCACATGGGTGGTCATATAAGGGTTCCTGTTACGTTCCCCTTTTTTCGTTCAGTTGTACGGAACCCTTTATGTGCGAGTCCAACTCAAACTTGTCCGGTTTATCAACATTAAAGCGAAAAAAATAATTTACAAAATAGTGTCTATTTCGTAAATTACTTTTCAATTGACTTACTCGAAAACGTCAAACTGGGTTATTTAATTGATCATCCTAAATAAATATTACAATTCATCAAGTTATTTACAAATTATTATTTTTAAATCTGACAGTAATATTAGTAATCAAGATTTGAAATTAGACATGCATCTTGACTCTTTAATATTAATACCCACTGTTCCCCTGACATTATAAAAGAAATGTATTCATTAAACAACACAAATAGCTTTGGTTATCTTTACAAAAAATACTATTAAATCTATTATAACTATTATAGCACCAGTAATAAGTTGCATAGTAAATATGTACTTAGAATCGGGTGTGTATCCGGATAGGTTAAAATTAGCCGTTATAAAACCAGAAAGGTAGCAAACATGATCCAGCCAACTATCGGCCCGTTGCCTTAAAACCCATAATCTCAAAAAAAATTGGAAAAATCATATACAACAGGTTATACACATTTTCCTTTGTTTACATTAATGTATTTATTCTGACACTAGTAGTATCTTAGTAATTCTGGCACGTTTTTTTATTATGACATTCGATTCTTTGACATTACTTTTTGATCTCTATATAAAAAAACACAGTTTTTATTATAATATCTTGTTTATTACATCTGTGATCTCAATATTTGACATTGTATACGGTTTAATTTTAATTAATTCTATAGCATAATTTTAGCAATAATTGATGACATTGTATAATTTGAGTAATTGGTTTGATTGATGTTCATGACATTGTGGGTATACTTGGAAGGTTGATTTACAACATGGTATGATTTTTATGTTAATAAGTGACATTTTATAATTTAAATAATAATTTTGGATACCTAAATTGGTAAAACACAGTGAACTGGGCGTTCACCTAACAATTGTTTTTTTTAAACTGCTTATTAAAAATATTTTTAACTAGATGACCCACGCAACTTCGTTTGCGTCACATTTTCCATTAATGCTCGGCTCCTTTTAGTCTTAGCGTGATCATATGTACGTGGCTATATCCTTCCTCGATACATTGGCTATCTTAAACTGAAAGAATTTTTCAAATCGGACCAGTAGTTCCTGAGATTACCCCCTACATACAAAATTACAAACATACAAACTTACAAACAAATGTTACCTCTTTATAATATTAGTATAGATAAATAGGCTGTTTGGCAGCTAGCCTCACTGTCAAAAAATGAACATTCCTTTGATTAGGACTTATATACATGTCTAGATAGAGAGTTCAAGCGTCTAAGGCACTTGTCTCACCGCGGGCGAAGAAGCGATTAGCTCTCGACTATTAGCTCGCTGAGGAAAGGTACAAAAGGTATAGATCTCGTGTAAGGAATAGACGTTCATACATTTATAATCGATAGCTGTGTGGTGGTCGCTGCAAGTGGTTGGTCGCAGCGACAAGAGCTATCAAAAGTTGCTCTCGCTCAGCGACACTCGCTCGGCGATGCACGCTTGGCGCTCAGAAATCACCAACCAGCGATCATTTCTACCTATAGCGCGAGCCAGAGCGAGTAGTGCGAGTAATCGACCGTCGCACAAAAGCACTCGCTTAAAGTCGAGCGGCAAAACCATAGAAACTACTTAATCGCTACTCGCCAACTCGTTTCGGGTTTCAAGCTTAACTCGCTACTCCTTTAACGTCAAAAAAAAATTCAATTAATAATTAAATTAATATAAATTAATAATAAGCTCAGCCCGCCCGCAGTCAGTGGCGACACTGTCATTGTACGATGAACACGCGTAGGTCTAAAAAAGGCGATGTAAATTGAAAAAAAAATAACACCAAAATTTGTTGCTTTTTTGTTGCTAATTAGTTTAGAGTCTGAGTATAGAGAGTAAGCAACAAAATAAAAACCGGAAATCAAGAGAAGTTGGAGATTGGTTTAAAAAAAAAACTGGCCACGCTAGCTTAACTCACGATTTTTCCGTAGAAAAACTATTGCAAAAATTTTTTGCTGCTCATACTGCAGCTAGTCTGAGTATAGAGAGTCAGCAACAAAGTAAAAGCCGGAAATCAAGAGAAGTTGGAAATCGGTTTAAAAAAAACCGGCCACGCTAGCTTAACTCACGATTTTTCCGTAGAAAAACTATTGTAAAAACTTGTTGCTGCTCATACTGCAGCTAGTCTGAGTACAAAGAGTTAGCAAAAAAATAGAAAAACGGAAGTCAAGAGAAGTTAGAGATCGGTTTACGAAAAAACCGGCCACGCTTAACTCACGATATTTCCGTTGAAAAACTATTGTAAAAATTTGTTGCTATATTTTAAATTTACATAATATTTTATTTAACTAATTTGTTGGTTTTTATTTTGTTACTGACTCTCTATACTCAGACTAGCTGCAGTATGACTAGCAACAATTTTTTTCAATAGTTTTTTTACGGAAAAATCGTGAGTTAAGCTAGCGTGGCCGGTTTTTTCATAAACCGATTTCCATCTTTCTTGACTTCCAGTTTCTATTTTGTTGCTGACCCTCTGTACTTGGACAAGATGTAGTAGAAGCAGCAACAAATTTTCTATTAGCTTTTTCACGGAAAACTCGAGAGTTAAGCTATCGTGGACATTATTCATTTTGGCATAATTAAAAAAAAACTTTTTTTTTATTATTTTTCCTTAGCATCTTTCAGCAACAAATTGACCCCTATTCGCTGATTGGTAAATCAACTTTAAATAACTATCATATCAAACACAAAAATGTGAAAAAGGGAGCCAAAAGTTCAATGATTATAAAAGCCGTGACTGTAGATTTTAGCGACGAAAAAATTGAGATCTAAATGGGCGACAAGTTCTGTAGATAATCTTGAAATCAGGTAAAGATTCGACTTGGCCACTTTTGCATATTTTACATTATTGTTATCTATAAGATATTTGTCTTATTTTTTTTATATTATACCTAACGCAAGCTACAGTTTTTATGCTGAAAGGCCGACATATCTTTACTCTTCTAAGATTTGTTGTTAAAACTAAAAACTGGCCAAAACAAATCCTGAATTAATCTATTTTATTTAATGTTTAACTACAGAACTTGCCCATTCAGATGTAAATTTTTTTAGGGTTCCGTGCCAAAATGGTAAAAAGGAACCGTCTGTCACAGTTGTATATTTCAAGAACTACTAATGCTATCAACCTGAAATAGTTTTAGATGACGTTTGTTCAACTACATATATTGCAAATAGGCAAGAAATAAAAATGTGTATATTTTCTTGCAACAGCGACTGAAAGGGATTCTTAAAAATTCGAAGTGAGGCTACTAAGGGATGTGGGGTATCATATGAAAGTACGCTTTTGCACATTCTCAAACAGTTTTCCTTTTTTCAAGGCCGCATGGTTTTCGACTTTAGATGAAAACTTTAAAAAAAATGACCAGTCCCCCTTATCTTCGAAGCTCTGAAAATCTGAAATTATTCTTACTATGTGAAAGAAGTATATGTAAAGAATACAGGTAAAATAGAACAATGTCTCTTAATAGCACAGTTTAAAAAAAATCATCAACAAAAATTACAGTGGTCAAGATATGGTGCTGATCTAAAACTGCAATTTACACCGCAGTGTTAAAATTCTCTGACGAATAAAGGCCTCGCCGATGAAAATTTAAATGTTTTATATGATGGTACGGAACCCTCGGTGTACGAGATCAACTCGCTATTGACCGGTTTTCTATCTCAGTCAGTCACAAAAATGCCAGTTTTTAAACGTTAACATTATCAAAAACTGTTTGAGTTACTTTTATGAAATTTTGGATAATAGATTTGTTAAGGGGCTTTAATAAATTTGCCAATTTTATGCATGTAGCTTAAATAAGTTTCGACTTGTGTAGGGGTCACAAGTACGGCTGCTACGTCGCCGGTTCCATTTTCTACGAACTTTTGGCTGGACTTGCTGCCGCGTGTTTAGATATTACCTATAACAAAAATTTGACGACAGTTCGACAATGTTTACGATTGGGTAGCTACATGATGAAGAATAACTTAAATTAATAAAAAAGGCAGGTAATTGGGCGTATTTTCGAAAAAAACTACGATTAGGCTGTAGAAATTGATGAAAGAAAACAGATTCTTGCTAAAAAAAACATGTTTGTTTTTAATTGAGGGTAGTTTATTAACACCATTTTCATTTTATAAGAATGGCTAGTTACTTCCGATAATTATGGAGTTGCAATAGATCATTGAGTTGAAAAGGTACACAGTTTCTTTTGCACTGGGGTCACAGTTGTTAACAAACTTTTTAAAAAATCGATAAAACGTTTGAAAAAATTACTAGATTTTTATTTAATACGTTTTCCGTCGATAAAATTAGGTATAGTTTCCTTCATTTTCGTATTTAGACATTACAAACACACTGTATTTTACCTAGTAATTCTTATACCTATACTCCTAAAATGTGAAGTGTAGCTAAAAAGGATCAAATTCTGGAAAGTGGCACATGGCAAATTAACGAAAGCTCTAATTTTTAACAAATAAGTTTAAAAAATATATAACTATAAATTCTATGATGCAGTTTTAATTTTCATCAACATCAGACTTTTCAGTGCTTTTTGATATTTCTTAAAACTTTGCCCACGTGCATCAACAATACTATTGCAACTAAAAACAATGATAAATAGCTTTAAGCGTCGCTTATATTTTTTCGAGCACCTTCTTGATTTTCGCAGAATGGACAAGCCACCAAAGACTTAATATTGAAATGTAAAAGGTGAACTGATTGAAACAGATTAAACCGCGCATTTTACCGCACAAGTACAGCAGTGCGATTCTGTAAACATGTCGAAGTGAACACTTGGGCGAAGTGAACGACACTTGAGCTGTCAAACTATACAAACAAGATAAGAATGGCAGCACACTTGTCATTCACTCCACCTAGGTGATCAAGGTGAGATGTCAACAGAATCGACCGGCTGAAATTGAAGTGAAAAGGCACAGAGTGTGAAATACACTGCATTATGACTCTAAAAGGGGTGCAATATGAGCCAATTTTCGAGAAAGTGCGCTTAAAGAATACCTTCACAACTTACCCCACCAAATCGTGAACAGAATCTAAGCTACGGTCAGGGCTTCCTGTATCTATAAATCGAACCTTATCAGCCAAAAGACGTCCACTGCTGGACATAGCTTCCCCTAACTGTCGCCACAACAACAGATCCCGTGCGTCTCGCATCCATCGGCTACCCGCGACTCTCACCAGTAGGTTAATTTACGTAACTAAATAAGTGCTGTTGCAGCGCAGTTGAAGTTAAGTTTCGATCAAAACAAGGCTTTTCGTATTCTCGACCGCTGTCAGCCACGCTCGCTTCAAGTTTGCGTCACGCGAGCGCAATAACGGCATTCTACTATTGTGCGTCTTCGTGCGTGCTTCGGAACGCAACATGATCGGTATTCTACTATTTGTTTGACGTCCCAAAATAACAGCTTATAAGTTTAAATTTTAATATTACAATAACGTCATATTCATTGAAAGAAGGTTGGCCAAAACGTACCTGGCGACGAAACGATAGTGTTCCTATTTATGCTATATATATGAAAAAAATACCCTTATTTTTTAAGGTCATAAAAAAACACAACAAATATCTTTATTTTAGTTTTTAAAAAGATATCCTTATTTTAGTATTTTTGTTTTTCTTTCTAAAATATTTTGGAATAATAGTTTCAGAACGCACCTATTGATTACGCGTATGAAATGACTTGTTATTCAAAGAATATGAATATTCAATTGTTTCTGAATAGTTGTAAACTATTATTCAATTAAATTAGTATTTAGCCACCATATCACTACTATGCTGATTTATTATGCATTGGATCTTTATCATAAAAGATAATAATAACTGAAAGCGTTTAGTTCAATAACGTACAATGGAACGTCATTTGCCATCGACAATTTACATAATCTGTGGTCATCGACCCGCACCATTGATTGACACCCGGCAATCATAACGCATCCGCATCTCATTCGACAGATGCCTTATTTTTGGGAACTTTTTCAATAGAAATCGCAACAAATAAAAACAATATCGCGAATTACGCCCTTTGCTTATCGTTAAGTACACTTTTAGGCTACTCAACAGTCGGATAAAAGTTGTTGGTTGAAATCTCAAAAGTATAATTGACGCTTTTAGAAAAAAATGTGGCTATTTAGAAATGATTTTCAAACGGGATGATGTTTCGAACATTAGAACAAACCAATCGATGTGAAGTTTAGTTTAGGACATGAAAAATAATAGTGAGGTCCAGCTCCTATAAAAATCTGGCCATTGTTCTTTCTGTTTTATGTTATCTAGTAATACTTTAACTATCTAAATTCTGCATATCGTAATTAATAACTTTTTATTGCTCTGGAATGCTTAAAGCTTCCCGCGGGACAGGCCTAGCCTAGTGCAGGAAGTCTTTGAAAATTCTTTTCGCAAATTTGTAAAGAAACTAAACATTCTAGTGTAACACAATTTATAACCATTATTTTCTTTCAGTAAATTTATTCTTATTCTTACATAATGATAACAGGAAACATATTAAGAGTGTGTATTCCGTCCACTAGCGCCGCCAATCTTTTTTTATTAATTGTGGTAAATTTAAGATAAAAAACCGCTCTGTAGTGCACTGAAGAAATGTATCTATTATTTTTGACAGCTATTTTTAATACATAACTCATGGCTAAATAGCCAATACGGTAATTATTGCTAAAAGTGGTCACTTTTAGCAAAAATATCGACTTTGGCAACTATTTATGTTCTAAAGTACAAAACATAACTCTCAAAACATAATAAATACATTTCTTCAGTGCACTACAGAGCGGTTTTTTATCTACGTGTCTTAAATTTACCACAAATAATAAAAAAACGATTGGCGGCGCTAGTGGACGGAATACACGCTCTTAAGTTATCTATTTTCAACAGCTATCATGATTTTCTATTTGATTTTGGTGTCTCTTCTTACAAAAACTGCACAGATATTAAATTAATGCATGTTATAAGTAAGACTTCGTTGATAAGTATCTATTCAAACTACGATACCTTGTTGTCGTAATTATGATTTTATAAGATTTATACTTAAGATGAACATGATAAAAGTTTAGCGCGGTGATAGAGATTAAGTAAATTAACAAAGCGATACTTATCTTTTAATTAATTTTAATAAGTTTTAAACGATATTGAAACAAAGATTTAAACAAACACTTCTGGTACACAATGACGCGTGACATCAACTTTTGGAAATCACACGTTAGGTAAATATGTACATACCTAACGTAAACCCAACGATTGTTGGTATAGTAATAAATATAACTATTAAAAAAATCCTTGGGTTTCCTAAGGCAGTGGTGAAGCAGAGGGCTAATTATACTATGTTTTAGTAACTTTCGCATCCACATCTCAGCTTACATTGTAAGAGATTGCGTGTCGCTGTTTTTGGTTTTGTATCTTCGTTTTTAGGGTTCCTCTCTCTGTCTGTCTGTCCGTCTGTCACAGCCAGTTTTTTCCGGATCTACTGGACCGATTCTGTTGAAATTCGATATACATAGGTATGCACTTCTGTGGGCCAAACAGGACGCGTTACGTACATATTATTTAGTATAAGAGTCACGTTTGGGACTCAAACTATTTTTGTAAGTGTTGAAACTGAAGCGTGTGACATGTCAAATGAAAGGGCTTACTGTGAAGATTATAATTATATTTTTTTTCATAATTTTAAGTATATGTTTTTGAAGAAGACCAAAAATGACCGTTGTCTCCGTTTTTTTTTTTTTTGATTATTGCCTCTCGCAGCTACCTCTAGAAAGTTGTAGCTACTTAACCGGACTTGCCTGTGGTGGCCTAGGTGAATTCAGGGCCCCCAGCCAAGGCTATATACTATACACTAAAACTCCGCTCGCTGAGGGCACCCCCTGCGGGGTACGGACCTCGACTCAGCGGCATCGTTTGGGGGAGGGCAGCAAGGGACTGGCTGGGTCATGATTCCATTATTTGGGGAGTTTAAAGCTACTGGCTCAGCTTCGCGGGCTGGCTCGTTTGGCAAAAGACGGGGGGGAGATTTACAGGGTCGTCGCGATGGACCTTGGCGGCGAGGTCGGAATACGGAACGCGGTCTGTGCTTGTGTTTATTTAACGTGCTGGTTTCCCTACAACTTTCCTGGAGGAGGGTATGGGATCGTCAGGTTCTATGAGGGTGTGCCGTGGCCGGCGAATCCTACTTATCTGTGAGGGGGACCCCCCTTTTCTCCGAGACTGCTGAGCCTTCAAATAAATGCAGATAGTAGATGTGTACTTAAAGATTATAGGAAAATCTATAAGAAGTCTGCAGTGTTACAATAGCATGTAAAAAAAAAAATTCGGTTCGGAACCACGAGTCGGGATCACGAGTCCGGCTCGCACTTGGCCAGTTGTTTAACACAGACTTCCGAAATTAAGTTACTTCATGTGTTTTTTTGGAAGTTTGTTATTTTAGATTTTTGAAAAACAAGTTTTTTTTTTTTATTCTTCACTTTTATCTGGTGAGGTTTTGACGACGTCTCTGTCTAGCAGAAATTGAAAGAAGCAAAATGGCTCATAAAATAAAAATACCTGAGCCAAAATGATTTAAATTACAACGGGACTAAATGACAAGTATGCATCAACGAACTAAAAAAGAATCACACAAATCCGATCAGAAAACTCGGAGTAATCGATGTACATACATAAAATAAAAAAATACCCACTGAATTGAGAATCTCCTCCTTCCCTCCTGTTTGCCGTTGTGTCATTCTTTGTCGTGTGAATTAAAATAAAGAGAGATACTTTATCAAAAGCAAAACTTCCTTGCATGCAATTAAAATGTAAAGTGAAATTGCTTGTTTGATTATGATCTGACAGTGGATCCTTTCTTTATAATTTTAATCTATAAGGCTAAAATTCATGTTTAACTAGTTCTTTACATAAATGTCACGGTGATAATTACCACACAATAAAAGGAATGGAGCACCTACCTATCTACCTAGTTTTATAAAGACAGGTATGACATGGTTCTAACAATAACTAAAGAGCTTACACCTGTAAGGCTTACACTAACAACACGAATGGAGTTTTTATTTTTAAATTACACTACCTTTAGATGTTGTATCCCAAAATCATATACTGCAAGCGTTATGAATTTAAAGCAAGGAAAAGCTTTTCCTGACAGACCCACATAACTTAATTACTTTTTAACTTGCTAAAATCAGCACTTTTGAAATAAATCTATACTAAGTTCTATTTATTCTACAATGAATTAAAAGCGTGTATTGAGTGTATGGATTTGAGTACACGTGGAGGGTCAAACATTTTATCATGTGATAGACGCATATTATTCATGTGGATTTAGGCTGCACAGGGTAAATTTTTCAAGTGAGCATGGCTAACCAAATTTGAAACATTGGGGAATAACCAAAATTGTTCAATGGAGACTTGATAGCGATTTTGATGAAAACAAAAATGCATCATTTAGCTATAAAGCTATAAATTTGACGATCACTATACCAATAAACACCTCAAGTACCTTTGTGATATTATACATTTTAAACCCATTAAGTGGTTCCACCACACAGCCTTATCTGAATGTACAGATAGACTTTAACCCATTTAGAGATGCTATCTTATCCGTATTCATATGAATAAATGGGTAAGTACGGGTTCGATCCGGTAAATTATAACAAAATTTGAAGTGTTGTGAACTACATGCATTACGAAATGATCCGCGAAGTTTTAATAGTATTTATAATGATGTCTCCCAACATATACAGTGGACCCTGTGTAAAATACACTTTTGAAGAGAGTTTCAATGAAATGTTTACAAATGAGAGGGGGCCTGGTTGTGATTTGATGCCACAATGGAATGTCGGCAAGTACAGCAATTTAGACTTAACAGATCCCCAAAATGAACGCAGTACCTCGTTTATAACGCCTGAACGAGTGTTTAGTTGTGTTTCATCATTCTATTTTAATATGACCGGCAGTGGTACAATTGAAGTGTCTATTTTTATGCAATCAGCGGATCCTTTTGATCAAATCTTTGTTGTGGCCTACCAGAGAGACATGACGTATGACAGATTCTTGGGAGACGCTTTGAATAGGGCTTCTGAACCAAACTACGTACGTGGATGGCACACTCTGAAAATAACCTTACCTTTAATCGGCACAGACATTGGTGAAGGCTATGTAAGTATTACTTGAGTAAGTTTTAATAAATTATTAGGTGATTTTCTAAATGAATAATATAGATCCTTAAGTAATTGATTAAATTATGAACTTACATGATTACGGGTTGATTACGGGTTTATTAAACTTTGAATTGTTGCGGAACAAAAAGTATTCACGAACGAGGGGACTGCTAACGAACGCACCGTGCGATTATGGTTTAAACACTTTCGTGATGGAAACTTTGATTTGACGAACGAACCACGTGGAAGACCGTCCACACAGGTGAATAACAATGAATTCAAAGAGCCAAACTACGTCCCCTCTCCAAACGCAACATTAATATTGCGAGCTGTTTCTTCGTCTTTCTTGTCTAAGGGCTGATTTGTCCAACGCCAGATAACTCTTATTCGTGGAATAAATTTAACGTTTGACAGTTTTTGTATGGAAGAACTGTCAAAAATTCAAAATTATTCCTTCGATAAAGCTATCTGGCGTTGGAAAAATCCAGCCTAAGCTGAATAAAAAAAAACAACTGAAGCCGATAATCGAATAATGTTGCACATTTTTAAAAGAAGAACTTCATAGGTGTGTCCGAGTGAAAAAGTTTCACTCAAAAATCTCAAACCATGAAGGTTCTATGTCAATTCGAAGTACCTATTACAATAAAACGGCAATTTCATACTTTAATCCCTATTATCAAATAAAGAAACTTGGCGTGATGGTCACAAATATACATTTTATCATTTCAAAATAATATGTTAAAGTTATTTAAGAAAATTATGGAAATTAAGTTTTCTCCCTCCGTATCTCTGCAAAGAATAAGAAGTACGGCATTAAAACAGCATAGTAAATATATCAATATTTGTAATGCACATTCTCATTTAAGGCGAGGTTGCAGTACTGTGTGTTTTGACGAACAACGGCGACTGTCCGGCGAACGAAATACCTAATGCCTAAATTTTGATTGTTTTTTCTTCTTAGCGAAAACTGATAACGAAATAATACAATATGGTTTCAACATTTACGATTTACTTGAGGGTATGTTCAATTTTTATGTAATGATTCTTATTTATTAAAAAACTCATCATTAGTTAGATTTCGACGTTCAAAAATCTTAAAAAGTACTGCAACCCCGCCTTAAGGCGACCAGCAAATAATAAGGCTGTTGTGAGACTTTTTTATTTTTCAAAGATTTGATATTTTGGTTTATGTTTCTTGATTTTATGATCTACTAAAATTTTAATGGAATACACGATGCGAAGAATTTTTCTCGATAGAAGACAAATGCAAAGTTCGATCTGTCTTTTTGCCATTTTCATTTTCATGACGTAATGCATTAGATTGATGTTATGAAAACTGCTGAAATAACCTGATCTAGCTAAATTCATAACAGGTTTTGATTTCATCATACTTTTATGTTATAAAATCCGATGTTTACTTTTGCCACTTATGTACGTTATTTATTCCGAGCCGCCCTTATTCTATCGCCATCTCTTCTTTTGCATTATCTAAGAATTTGCATCTTTGTCGATTTACATGAAATCAGGTGGTTCGTTGGCCTATTCAAGGCAATACCTATGTCACTTGTTTTCAGATCAGAGCTGTAGATTTTAGTAATTTCAATATTTTTTACTAATTTTTTACATAGATTAGCAGCTTGTAGTTGTTGTTTGTTAAAATTAGTGTTATAAAATTATTTCCACCGTATGAGTGTGTATTTTTGTGACCGTGAACAATATACAATCGTAGTCATTTTATATTTGTACCAACATTGAGATTATTTATGAAAATGGTATGAAATAAACAACTAGGAACATAGCTGAACACAACAATGGAGTCTTATCACAGAAAATTAATGGTGGCTAATAACACCGGCAAACGATGATAAAATCATCACCTTCACTTCTGTGTATAGACACCCCACAAACATTATTTTTCCCTAACGTAAAGTAATACAGCAAATTTAGCCCTTTGCAATGTTGAAACCTGATGGGTCGCTGGCTCACTCTGCAAGTGAGAAAGCAAATTTATTTGCATCTCTCTTTGCAAGCAATTCGCGTCTGGAGGCTGGCTCCAAACAACTACCAACTTTACCTCGCTGTGACTCTTCGATGCCGGAGGTCACAGTTAACATTAAAGAAGTCCGGAGAGTATTGTGCACTGTGCAGTCTAGACGTGAATAAGGCCAGCGGACCGGACGGCATTCCAGCGAGTCTTGAGGCAATGTGCGCCTAAACTGTCTCCTGTGTTGACACGCCATGATGACCGTCCGATCGCCATTACCTCCATTCTATGCAAGCTTTTGGCCATAATATGGCTTTCGCCGGAGACGGTCAACTGGTGATTTTCTTGTGTATGCCGCGAGCTGCTGGGGCGAGGCCATCAAGAGACATGGCGAAGCACTTGCCGTGTCAAAAAATGTTTTAAAAAAAAATTCAAAGTTCAAAATTCAAGCATTTATTTAAATTAAACCATTTACAGGCACTTTTGAATTGTCAAGGTCAGTCGGTCGAAAAAGTTGAAGCTATTTTCACGTTCCAAAGCGTAGATCTCTATGGAGAAGAACATGCAAGAAACTCCTATTTTTTTACAAAGATTTATTTACATCGGGTTGAAATTATACATACATGTGAGAACGATGTAAAAGACGAACAGGATAAAAGCGTCCGGAATAAAAGAGGAACAATTCAAAGAAATGACCAGTCCCGACTGACGGTGCCCGTTCACGAACATGACGCATGCGCCAGCACCATTCGGCTCACCCATTTTGAAGGGAGCCAAATGATACAACGCATACGCCACCATCAGCTAGACTTTTGAGTGAGCATGACACTCCCAACCGCCAGGGTACATTCAAGTCAAAAATATACCTAAAACTGATAATTAAAGTTAAAGGTACACAGTACTCACACATGTGCTGTTAATGGCTGAAATTATACAATGCAAATAAGTAAGTTGATTCTAATTCTTCAATATAATCCCCCAACTTATAATATGCTTGCCTGCATAGTGTGCGTTTAATACAAGACTTGAATTTCGTCTCATTTAGTTCTAATAGCATCCTGACTAGGGTGAAGCGATACTTCAGGCCACCATCAGACATCCAGACGCACTGCAACTTACCATCCCTAACTTGTTGCTATTCCACCAATTCGCACTAAGCGTTTCCAAACGTCTTTTATAATGCGCACAGCAAAGGAGTGGCTCTCTGCCTCCGTCTGTGTTTCCGGACGCTTATAACCCTAATCTCTTCAAAGTTAGAGTGAACAGCCTCTTTCTGGGTAAGGTCGCACCATCGTAGACTTTTTCTCTGTCATCTCTGACCAAGACCAGAGTCAAGAGCAAACCTATCACAGATAATAAAAAAGTGTATCTGTTTTTACAGCATTTATCTGACATTTTATCTCAAGAAACAGGCTTAAATAAATTTAAATATTTTATGGTCTAAAATACGTCAAACATCAATATTTCAAGTAATTAAACTTACCAACTTACGAAAAAAAATTGAGTTAATAAACTAGCTCCTGCCCACGACTTTAGCGTGAATTTTAGAACTAGGTCAAGAGAGAAGTGAAAATAATTCTAAAACTGTAAAACCCATAATCATAAAGAGGTAAATGAGGTCAGTGGGCTCAACACCTACTTAAAAAGAAATGAAACGTAAATAACAATAGTTGTCAGTCCCGGTAATTTTATTCCCTCATGATTCTGACCTCCTTTTATTTATTTATTTAACAGTTTATGTAAACACACACACACACACACACACACACACACACACACACACACACACACACACACACAAATAAATAAAAAAGGAGACAGAAAAATAAGTACAAAGGTGATGCTTATTTCTAGGGATGGGCCGAAATTCGGTTCACATTCGGTTCAACCGAAATTCGGCAGCTTGAACCGAACTTCGGCATTCGGCCGAAATTCGGTTCAGATGCCGAACATTCGACACAAGAAATATAATACCTACTTGCATTGGTCGCTTGACATAATGATGACTTCACCACTGCGGGTATGTCCTCGGTAGTGTTCGACGTTGAAGCTCTTATTGAAGGAAGGAACGGATTTGGCGAATGAACGGGATGTTATAGTCGTGCATATTCTCGATTATGCTTCACGCGAAGGTAGTTGTTCAGTGCAGAAGTAGACGCTGAACGTCCACTACCACCACGAGATATCAGCGAATCACATAAGATACATTTCACTTTATTTAGTTGGTCAGTTTTTGTATAAAATGTCCAAACCCTTGAATTTTTCCTTGCACTCATTTTTGCAATAAGTCAGTAACAAAAATTATCACCTGAAATCTCGTCAATCCACTTATAACAATTATTTTTGTTGAATGTAAGCAATCGCACGCGACACGCCGATGACGTATTTACTAATGACCGGCCGGCTCCGGGCCACGCGGTGGTAGCGCGGTGTGGGGGCGGGGTACATCAAGCAATAATATTGAAGTAAATGCGTAAACAAGACACGAAGTATCGCTCTCGAGAAAGCGCTTGAAATTAAACCGAAGTTCGGCCGAACTTTTCATTTTAACCGAATGTTCGGCCGAAGTTCGGATTCGGTTCAAACCACATTCGGCCCATCTCTACTTATTTCTAATGAAATCTCTTCCAGCATACCTGCGAAAGGAGAGCCAAATAAAGAGATGTAGACACGTGTGTAGAAGTTAAAAATAAAACAATAAACTTTAAATATAACATACAATACATAAATATTACTAAAATAAATATGATGCTAATATATACTAAATAATATTTAAGATAAATATAAAAAAAAACATACTTGCAACTATGACGGTACAGAAAAGTAGTGTTCTTTCACTCTTTTTTTAAAACTGCAAGAGTTTTGCAGTCTCTAATATCAGGCTCCTTGTAGTTTGTAAGTCTTTACAATCTCTACTGACCTTACTTCTAGCCCCAAACATACTTATTTGTGATTCTATTAGACATTGACGCCTTTATTTAGATGATTTGATGTGTATATTTGTTTTAAAATGTTAAATAGTGTTGTACAGAATTAAAATATTAATTTTCAAAACCAATCAATAAGTATTGACAATGCTTGGGACAAGCCCGCCACACATTCCCAACCACTGCAACTCCTGAAAGCCAGAATCAACAGTGGCGACCACCAGAAAAACGCCGAGTTAATGAAACCCGACGAGTCCCGGAGATACGATGAAAATTATGGACACTCAAACTCCATTACAGGGATAGTGGTTTGCTCATCATTTGATTTTCTGACGATTGTATCCATATTTCTAACGATTTATGTAGAAGTAATGAAGTTTTTCGATTTCCAAAGTCCGAGTCTTGCGCCAACTGTGTTTGTTCCCTTTTTTGTTTTACACAAATATCACCAACGCACATGTAAAAATGATTACAAGTATGACAATAATTATGAATCTAAAAATCATGAAGAACAATAAAAACCCCAGATCTAAATGCAATTTAGGTACAAGCACAGATCCAATTCACACATAATTTCATTACCGCAACGCTTAATTTTTATTCGTGTTCAAAATGTTCAACCATTTTGTTTTTTTTAATTGTAGGGTGTGTCATATCGATTATGTTAATCGATAATTCTTTTAGTTTTATTCTACTCGATTAATAATTAAATGAATGATTTTCATAAATCGATTCTTAGTAACTATAAAAATACTTTTAAGGATTAAAAAACAACAATAATTAGCACTGATTGTAATATTTTTTTTGTATTCTTATAACATTAATAGATTTTAGGCGGAAACTTTTGAGAATTAAAAAAAATCAACTCATTGGTCCCACGACCAATTTCGCGTGGAATTTTGTTTTCATTCGAAATTTAAATTTAAAATGTGCTTGTGATTCAAAAAAATAAATTAGACGAAAATTATTGCGAGTTTTAGATTTGACTAGTTTCTTTCTGTGGCTTCGCCTGCAAAATTAGTATTTTCATGGGTTTTGATTTTTTGACGGAATCCTTTCTAAAATTAGTAATTAATATAAAACGTCATTAAAAAATCCAATTTTTATGCATAAATAAAAACAACCTAATGCATAGCATAACCAACACAAAATTAAAAAAAAAGTACACCCACAAAATTAAAAAAAAACAATATGGTTGATGGTGGACGGCGATTATCACATTTATACACTTGGATTTTATTTTGAAAAATAGTAAACTTGCAGGTATAAAACGAGAAAATAATTGGCGCTATCATATGACTTATCTATCCAATTGTTTTAATTAACAGTCAGACATGAGAATTTTTAAGCTTTATCAATAACAGCGTTAATAATAAGGATGTCGTATGACATATCTTTAAGGTCCAATTGCACCTAATACCGAGCCGGCGGAGGTTTGCCTGTCAAGGTCCAAATGAACATACTACCTACCGAACTATAACATACTAAAAATACATTTAAAAATATAACAAATAGTAGTTCGCCGGTGTCGGGAGCAGGGTCCAAGCTACCGTTGGTTAGGGCTCCAGAGAAAGGAACCTGCTCCCAAAACGAGCCGTATCGAGGCGTACTGCCTTCTGCCGGTCGATTCTACTGACATCTCACCGTGGTCACTTAGGTGGAGTGAACGACAAGTGAGCTGTCATGCCATCTTGTTTGTATGGTTTGACCGCTCACTTGTCGTTGACTTCGCCTAAGTGTTCACTTCGACATGTTTACAGAATCGCACTGCTGTATCAGGTCCTTAAACCAACTGATGTTCGTCGAAGCTTTTGGCTATCAGGCCATTGGCCGTAACGACAATCGGCGCAATGACAGCCGAGACCACATTCCACATGTCGACAACCTCTCAAAACAAATTAAGTATCGCAACTTAGCACACTAAGTTGAGATACTTATTTGTTTCTCTTTCTCAGCTTTCACGAGATTCTTGTCATATGGGATGGTAACATCGATTATATCATTGTTCGGCGCGCTAATCAGTGTACCACCATGTCAGGCTTATTGGCGACAATAGTCCTATCAGTTATGATAGACCGATCCCAGAACTGGGTCGGGCACATACTTGTAATAGCCAGACGAGAACAACCAGAGATAATATGCCATGTCTGATTGACTCACCCGGACGGTGGCATGCCCGACACACGTCCACCGTCCCATCCTTCATAATATGCCTCCGGTAGTTATTCGTCAAGATAACTTCGTCCATAATCGCACAGAAATAATCTTTAGTTTCCCCGAAGAGATCACTGAAACGTAGCCAGGCCACGGACGCCGGACGCTGAAAAATCTACATCGGACCCATGAAGAGCCCGATAGAAGCGCCCGTGAAGCTCCTTGCCTTTCCACACCTCCCTGCGGTCATCTGTGGTAAGTATCACAGGTTAGGTAGGTTTTTATTATTATTGAATCAAGGTTTTTTTAACTTTACCGTAATACCTACATTAATTAATGTCAGTAGCGGTTAAAATGTCTCATTCAATCAATACGTTATTCAATTATTTATTTTCGTAGTCAAATACTACAGATATTTAACAATAATACAAAGAAGATTTACATCACTTTAATAGGCATTCATTAACATTTATCATGTACTATAATTTAAGTCCTCCACTACTACATGACCATAAATTACTACAGTGATAGCTATGTTTATTTATTAGTAGCTATGCCCCGCGGTCAATATAAGAATAAAAATAAGAAAGTTGAGAGTTGCAGTTGACGGGATCGGAGTGATCCCGTCAACTGCGTCGACGGGGTCAACTGCAACTCTTATTTTAACCGACTTCAAAAAAAGGAGGAGGTTCTCAATTCGGGTGTTTTTTTTTAATGTTTGTTACCTCATAACTCCGACATCTATGAACCAATTCTTTTTGTGTGTTTTAAAGTGTGCATCCTCCGCTCAAGGCATTTTATATGTTTTATAGCGACAATAGGACTACACAATTATCTGTGGAAATTGCAACTGTCTTCCTATTAAGGTTCTTGAGATACAGTCCGCTGACAGACAGACGGACGGCGGGACGGACAGTATGGCTTCGTAATACAGTTTTGTCGTTTACCCTTTGGATACGGAACCCTAAAAATATAGGTGCATAACCTAATACAAATCCTTTATATCCATGATATCAATGGTGAACGGTCGTCGCAATATTTCTCGTAAAAAAATACATTTGCATACACGAGTATGACTATCTTTGGCATCGACTGACAGTAAACTGACGGACAGACCTGGCTGATGTGTGCCCTATCTTAAGATAGCAAACATACACTTGCTGCTGGTGATAATGAAAACTTCAATAAATATTTAATTTAAAAGATTTGTATCAGGACTCTATCAGGTACTACAACAGACACTGTCAGGAGCTCTATCGAATAGGTGACTGCGAATGTGAAAATACGGGAAATTGTGGCTTTTTTTACAGATTGTAATTGAAATGCGAATGCAAACTTTGCTTAAAATAATCGAATTGGCCTCCTAATTTTCGCCAGTCAGTTTTACCAAAATAACTTACATACGCAATGAGAACATTTTTGTTATGCTAATACTTAGATAAAACGCTGTACCTAATACTAAAAAATTCCAATGAATAGATATATCGCTGATATGTAAGTATCTAATGAAAATTGTTATAAATTAATAAAAGTTAGATTAAAGTATTAGATATAACATTCTTATTGTGATTACTATAGTAGTGTATGTGGTAGCATACCTGCTTCGAAAAAAAAATATTTTACCAATATTGACAAATTATTTTGCAAATCCCTCTAATATGAGTGTTTATATGAACCTACCTACTGATTTCTATGTGGTACTCAATTTGCGGAATCGATTAATGATTCATATCTACTTTTAAGAATTAAACGATAAAACATAATAATGACACTGCACTGTACGTACTGTTCGTTTCTCACAATATTATGTTTGAGGTAATATGTTTCCATTGTTAACTAAAAATTTAGATTGAACTTCATATTAAGTATAAAGATATTTTGAACTCATTTCCAAAAAAGGAAGAGGTTCTCAAATCGGTGGGTATTTACTTTGCATCTACCTACAGCGGCTACTCCGAGGTTTCTCCCGACAGTTAAAACAGAAATTAAAACAGACAAGCTTATAGTTTATTCACTACACAAACTGCGAAACAGAAACAGAAGACAGCGCAGAGAACATGTCAAAGCATATTTTATTAGTTCTGATGCATTTTTCTACTACATAATACTATTGCTACTCATAGGAGCAGCTTTAGTAAAAAAAAAAAAAACAAATCTAATTTGTGACGATCTCTATGTTTCTATCTATATAGATACATAGAGACCGGAATAAATTTATATTATTCGACTTTTTAATAGTACTTATATCCAGAAATTATAATTATTGTTATAATGAAGCCTGTCTTTAAATAATTCAAGTAGAATAACAAATACACAGACAGACAAGCGCCGCCGGGTGACTTGAATTTATACATTTAGAGATTGTATCTTATCGGAGTCCATTATGAATAATTAAGATACGTGTTCGATTAAAATATTGTATGAAATATAAATTAAGGAGATTTTGTATCTAAAGCAGTAACTGCTGCATGTGGCGAAACGAAATGATTCGCAAGGTGTTAATTTTATTCACGTTGGTGTCTTACGTAGTCTGTGATTATTGTGTGAGGTACACGTTTGAAGAAAATTTCAATGAATGGTCGGAAAATGAGTGGGGGGGAGCTTGTGTGGCGATGCCATTTTGGATTATTGGCAAATACAGTGATTTGGACTTGACTGGTCAAAATGAACGAAGTAGCTCGTTTATTACGCCTCAATCAGATTTGAGTTGTGATTCATCATTTATTTTTTCTATGACCGCCGGTGGTACCCTAGAAGTGAATATTTATATGGAAGCAACAGAACCTACTGACCAAATCTTAATTTTGGCTAACCTGTTAGACCCTATTGGTGGTGACAGGGTAACAGGACAGTCTTTCAATTCGGCCATGGATCCAAACTTCGTGACAGGATGGCACACTCTGAAGATGACCTTAACTGGTTCAGAAACTTATGACGGCTATGTAAGTTTTTACATCATTTTACTTAGTACCTGGCAGTCCGTCATGTTATATTATTTAGCTGATAATGTTGTAATACATGCCACGCGCGCTCGTTCTAGAATCAAAAGTGTAGTCAAATTGAATCTAGTAATTTTGAAACTGTTAATAAGTTAAGGATTGTCAGAAGCCAGTAAATCGAGTCCAGTTCTGGGTAGTCAATTACTGGGTAACTCGGTAGTTCTTGGCAAGAACGTCCACTTAATTGGGTTTTGGAGGTCTGGTAGGCAGCCGTTCGTGATTCTCACTATACCCAAGCGTTCACTTCGACATATTAAAAAAATCATACTGCAGTTGTACATGGTCGTAGACGAGTAGCGTGTATTGCAGTAGAAACGTAGACCCATGTTGTCAAACAAATGAACCCACGCAGCTAAAACTCGCCGCATGGCCGTGGATAGCGTGCACCGCGGTGAGTATTGGGACTTGGTGCCTTAATAAATAAATTTTTCACCCAAACAGGGGATTTAACGAAAATAAATAAATATTGAAAAATGTGCCACTTTTTGGGAGCAAATTAGAAAATTTTCAAAAATGTTTCACGACTGTACCGTGTGAAAGGGCGTTTGAATGTGTGTTTCAAATTTATTCTTGACGAAATTAGTTGAAAAATAACCATTCACCCGATTATCTTCGAAACAAGCAACATAATACCTATTACAAATATGAGATTCGTTGGGAAACCTTTGCATGCGAGTCCAACGCACACTTGGCCGTTTTTTTTTTCTATAAAGAGTAGCTTATTATTAATTGAGTATGTGGTTTTGTTCAAGTGTACCGCTCAAGGTAACGAATATCGCGTAAGTCTGAAAAGGCGTTTATTCTATTGAAAGTTCGCACTATGCTAAGCCAGACAATGGTCAAAGTATTATCTTACCGTAAGCGTAAAATACAATAGTGTCTTTAATACGATTTCGTCAGAGCAAACTTTTAAAGGGTCACAGAGGAAACGTGCAGTATCGTTAGTATATAACCTTTAGTTGCAATTAAGTAAGATATTATTTACTCTATAAATCGTACAATTTAGAGGCACGATTACTTAAGTTTCCTCAATTTAAATACATCGCACTTTGGCAGAGTGAGCCAGATGTGCGCTGTCATTCCACCTTGATTGTATGATGGTTTCACGATGACATGTGACAGGTACAGGCAAACAGAACGGAACACAGCAATGGAACAACCAACTAATTTTAATGCTCTGCCACGTGTGGCTTTATTAAGTTTCAAAAATAGTGAGCCAGTTTTAGAATCCATTTAAACTCTAACGATTTTGCACTTCTGCTTTATTTGTCGCTTATTGTAATGAGGACGCGTAAAAACAACTTTACCTATATGAATTACATTTCATCTTATCGTAATTGATCGGTATCTTTATAATTAATAACTCAAAAGAAAGTCTCATTTCGTGTCGGTCCGTACGTCCATTGAGTTTTTTTGAATTGCACATTGGATTTGCTGCGATGTTCAGCAACATTCAAAGAATTTATTTCGGAAAGTTCATTTGTATTCTCTTCACATTGTATTTCACATTTAACTTAGATAATTTTATTATAGTAAATGTAATTTCGATATCTTGACATGTTGTTACATTTGTAAATTGAATTTATCTGAAGTCGGGCGAGTTTCTAGTATCTTATAATTGAATTATTGGAATTACCTGTCTGATAATGTAATTAATTAATAAGATTGAATCGTAATTGTAGTATTTAAGGTTTTCCTTGTAAAATCAGCATATATTAAGGACTAGCTGATGCCCGCGACTTCGTTCGCATATAAGTCGGAAAATAAAATGTTATCGCTAGGTAAGATCTCTAAGATAAGATAATTATATACGAAAATTCAATATCTGGCATTGCTTGTCTCCTCTAAGAATTTGGAACTTGGAATAGTGTTATGCAAGGCACTGGCTGTTTCACCTATTCTGTTCAAAATGTCGACCAGCCCTAGTAAGTTTTCGTAATGAGAAACGTTTTGATGATGTCGCTTCTCTATACATAATGTTAAGAAAGTTGATAGGGTTGTAAACACGCGATAGAGGTAGATAAAGTTTGGCCATGGGAAAACCAACCGGAAGAGAAGTCTACCCCTCAACAGAGAGAGTAGAGTAGAGTAGATATTCCTTTATCCACACAATGTTCGACTCCCAATATGTCCGTTGTGCGTAGGTGTCCTGGCTAAGTTAGCCAGCGTAGGTCCGCCAAAATGCACAGAAGCCTCCTGGGTGCTTCACAGTTTTCTCGGAGCGACCTAACCGTTCCGAAAATTTGTTCAAAGCCTCTGCCTTACTTTCAGGATGTTGTTTGCAACTGATTCCTCGGTGTCGATGCAACTTCTGCAAACTGAACTGTCTGTGGCGCCTATGTTAAAAATGAATGACTCGTAATTGTTCATTTTATTGACGACACGGTTGGTGCAGTGGTTGAGCGATTGACTGCTGCGTAGCCTGTCGCGGGTACGATTCCCGCACGGAACAAATATTTGTACGACCAACAAGTATTTGTTCCGAGTCTGGGTGTTTTTCTATCTATAATATGTATGTATTTACAAAAAAAATGTATATAAGTAGTTTATCAGCTATCTCGTTACCATAACACAAGCATTAGGTTGCTTAGCTTGGGACTATATGTCGTTGTGTGAAATGTCCAAGGATATTTTATTATTCGGAAATTAAGTATTTCTATTTTGGCTAAGAGTCACCGTGGCCCTGGATCGCAAATGGCATTAGGAGGAACACGGATGGGTTTCAGTCAGTAAGAGTCTGACACTCCTTCCTGCTCCGCCCAGAGCGAGAGGAGTCATTTGATAATTTACCATCTTTAAAAAAAAGGGATCTACAGTTACTTCATCCACTGGAGTGTTGAGCCCGCAACGGATAATTTCTGGGCTGGTCATGATGTTTCATAGGCTTACTGGAAATAGAACAGTTTTGATACTAAACAGAAAACAGTTTGTTGGATATATGTGACTTTCAGCCGAGTGCCTTTGCAAAGTTTTTAAATATCTAAATAGAAATCATAAAACTTACCTAATCGAAAATATTTGTCAATTTTATGCGTATTGATGGCTGATGCTTGGTCGGTGGGGTCCTAGTACCCAGGAGAAATGAATTTATGCTGTGAAGCAACGGGCAACATGCTATCTTCTAAAATAACTTACCCATCCTCGAAACTCACTTGATGAATCAAGTAGAATTTTTTATATTTTAAACCTGGGTCGCAACGAATCGAAACAATTTTATATTTTTAAAACACGGACACCCAATATCAGCGGAGCTAATGCAACTCTTTCGACTTCTCTATCATGGGACTTCGCCACCTACTCGTGGGTGTTCTGACGTGACCCCTGGCCCCAGGCCTTATGGGTCCGTTAGTGAGCAACTTTAGGTTATTAAACTTATCAAATATAAGAGCGCGCCTGTTTACAAATATTCTAATCTTATTCAAAAAATGAGATCAAAATAATGTATAATGCCATCTATGGAACATAAAATAGAACTGTCAAATTTTAAGTTCGGAGTTCGTTTTTATGTTTAGTAATAGGAGTTCATTCAGGACGTCACTTGTACGTTACATCAATAATGCATATTTTTATTCCCTGAAAACCACTACTTACTACAAAATATGCTTAATTCTCATGCTGTTGATAGTACTAATTCAGTCAATAGATGGCATTACCTACGTGTGTCTGTATTACGTGTAGATAAGTTTATATAAAGTAATTGTTTTAGAACATTGCTACAATTCCTATTAAGTATATGTGTAAAAGTTATGGGTTTTGTACTTTTTAACGTAATACGAACAACATGCGAAAATAAAATACAGATAAACAGAAAATAGAATCTGTTAATTATACTTTAACACGCTGGATTTTATATTTTGGTATACTTAGATGAATGCTAAAACTATCCGAAATATAACAATAACATGGTATATATAAATATTTGAAAATATTACACTAAATAGGAATCATAAAAGCAAGGAAATGCATAAGTTAAACAAAATCCAAAAATAACGACTGATTAGATTCGAACCTACACCAAGTTATTCGAAAGGCAGTTCTCAAGCCGACTGTTCTAAGACCGTCATCTTATTTATGTCATGGTTTTTCTCTGCTTACCGCCCCAAACGTAGGTATAGCGTGATGATAATCATTGCTAAGGTTAGACCCATAAGTATGTGCAATTTTGTAACACGTTGTGGTTTCATATAACAATTTCTCGCTGAGCTGTTTCGAAAAATGTCGAATAAAAATTCAAATGTTATTTGAAGTACGCAAAAACTCATTTTCAATATTATTTTGGCAATATTATGGTGTAAAAACTTTTTAAAAAATACAACCGACTTCCAAAAAAAACACTACAAAGAAAAAAATAACTTTAATTTCGGTAGTCGGTGTTTTTGTTACTTTCTTCGTATTTTGACACCGACTTCCGAAATTAAAGTTATTTTTTACTTTGTAGTGTTTTTTTTTGGAAGTCGGTTGTATTTTTTGTAAAAAGTTTTTACACCATAATATTGCCAAAATAATAATGAAAATGAGTATCCTATTACTAAACATAAAAACGAACTCCGAACTTAAAATTTGACAGTTCTATTTTATGTTGTTATTTATGTATTTTTTTGTAAAAAGTTTTTTATTTTTCACTTTTTAGTGGTGCCCCACACCTAACAACACCACTGCAAAATCGCAGAAAAGCAAAATACGCAATTTCGATTATCAAAGAATCATCTAAATAGTCAAATTCCAGGTATTTCGATTTAAAATGCAAAGTTCGTAACCGATTTTGATATGATTTAAATGGGACCAATCTGCAAGTATATCCTTTCAGATAAAACAAGAATTTTTCAAATCGGTTCATAATTATCGGAGTTATGAGGTAACAAACATAAAAAAAAAAAACATACAACCGAATTGATAACCTCCTCCTTTTTGGGAAGTCGGTTAAAAATACAGTTCAAAATCTGTTTGCGGGGTTCGAACCATGTGCACTTTCTCGTTTAAAACACACATTTTTGACTATTGCTCATCCTCCACAGCACATGTGTGATAATATAATTGTGTTGACCGTACCTATAAGGATTATTTATTCAAAATTTGAATAAAATCTGTTCAGTAGTTTTCGCGCCAAATGGAAACATGGTGGTCAAGATTTGCTATTTTATTATATGTATAGATAGATATAGATAGATAGATGACATGCTTCCGTTACTGACTGTTTGAAAGTGTCTGACAGACAACGCACAGCCAAAACTGATGGATGTAGATAGTTGAAATTGGACATTTCGGTTCCTTGGAGAGTACAGGTGGGCGGCACAAAGAGAGGATTTCCAGAAAATCTTACGGGAACGGGAAAAAACGGAATATGCACGAACGAAGTCGCGGGAAAAAACTAGTACCTAATAACTTTAAAGTTGAATCCTGAAGCGCTTCTTGAGACAATTTGTTAGATTTTTAGTGATAATTAATCATTAGTTTTGAACTTTTACCCGCACGTCTGCGTGAACTTAGCAGAACATTTCCCGGTAGAGCATAAAACAATGTGAGTTCTGTTCGCATGCAGCATAGTTCTAGACTTCCTGATAATTTAAGGAAATAGTTCTGGCGTTTTTTCCCGGAAAAAAAGACAGATGAAAATATCGCCTGTCCCTATTAACATTGTCGGATATGCAATTTTGCCATTTTCTTTTTATTTCACGAATCACTCTTAAAAAGTCCCTTCTTTAAGAAGCTGCGACAAAAAAAAATAAAAAAGCGTGTAGTTTTTAAAATAGCCACGTTAACATTGTCAGATAATACGAGTATGTCCCGATCGACAGTGAACAATGACGGATGTTAACTCGCGACAATGTTTGCGGGGTGCGCGGGGAGGCAGCGCGTGCGGTTGTGCCAGTACGGACCTTGTTACACGGGCGAACGCATGCTGCATAATATTTTGTTACTAACGAAAATTATTTATCGTTTTTTATACTTAATATTATTAAGAATAATGTTTACTAAATAAATGTAATAGTTCGATTAAAATAGTGGAATGTGACATAATCGATATTGTTAATTGACTTTAATGCACTAAAATATGTCGGTAGTACCACAACCGACATTTATAATCGTTATTTTTGAGGTACAGTATGTCGGTAGTACCAGATCCGACATTTTTGGTCGTTTTATTGTATATCCAATTTGTCGGATGTGTTTCTTCCAACTTTGTTAACGGTATGTATTATAAAATATTTTGTTGCAGGTGGTACATATGGCTTTGTTAACCGTTTAACTATAAATAAATTGTGTTTGTTGTGGTATATTATTTTTGGATTTTTCTAGATTGCTGTTATAAAAAATCGTTTAGTCGCTTTTTAATGTATACTGGTTTATTCTATTATTATCCAATATAATTTTCACACTGCACGGAAATATACTTTACTTATTTATTGCTAGTCTGATTATATTTATTCATTTTTTTACACATATCATTTACATTGTTAAATACTTCTATAAAATTAATAAACAAACATTTGAAAAAAAAAAATTTTAGCGCACCGCTATCGGGAACAGGGTCCAAGCTACCGGTCATCAGGGCTCCTGAGAGAGGAAACTCCTCACTATACGCGCCGTGTCCAGGAGTACTGCTTTCTGGATCAAGCCCTTGATCCAGCTGCCCAACGAGAGCCTCTTGAGGTGTTGGTCGAGTCTCTTGGCAATTAAGCCATTGGCCGTCACGACTATCGGCACAATGCTGTGTTCACATCCCACATGTCGGCAACCTCGCGAGTCAAGTCAAGATACTTGGTTTGTTTCTCTTTCTCAGACTTCACGAGGTTCTCGTCATGAGGGACTACTATATCAACAGTCATTGTGCGACGCTCTAGTCGGTCTATCACCACTATGTCAGGCTTATTGGCAACAATAGTCCTGTTAGTGATGATAGACCGATATTATCCCAGTACAACGTGTAATTGCCATTTTCGAGAACTGGGTCGGGCACATACCTATAATACGGTACTTCCAATTCCAAAAGATTGTATTTCAGAGCAAGTTGCTGATGAATAATCCTGGCTACAAGGTTTTTCCTGTGCAAATAGTATCCGTTACCCAGACTAGAACAACCGGAAATAATGTGGCGGATGGATTCCCCGGGTCGGTGACATGCCCGACATAAGTCAACCGTACCGTCCATCACAATGCATTTTCGATAGTTGTTCTTCGTCATAACTTCGTCCATAATCGCACAGACAAAACCTTTGGTTTCCTCAAAGAGGTCACCAAAACGCAGCCAGGCTACGGACGGTAAGAAGTCCACATCGGGCCCATGTAGGACCCGATAAAAGCGTCCGCGAATCTCCTTGCTCTGCCATACCTCCCTGCGGTCGTTAGTATCTGATACCACAGGTTTGCGCCAGTTCTCGTTAGCCAAGGGGAGCGCGGTACGGCCTTTGTCCACCGCTACCATATCTCGATGCATACCCACGTCGGCCTCTAGGAAGTATTCCCTAAGGCTGCATAGCTCGCGGTTATGCAGGGTCTTTAAGAAGCCATGACCCCCACACTTCCGCGGGATTTACAGCCTCATCACCAATGACCGTGGGTGATGCATCCGATTTGCGGTAAGCAGTGAGCGTACCCTCCTATCCAGGGCGTCAAGTTCCATCTGAGTCCATTTGAGTATGCCGAAAGAGTACATCAAAACTGGCATGACCCAACCATTGAAGACGCGCACCTTGTTTCCGCCTGATAAAAAACTGTTAAGTATTTTGTTCAGGCGGCCAAAGAAGCGCTCCTTCAGCGATTGTTTGATTGGTTTGTCGACACCCTGGATAATGAAGGACCGACCTCCACTGCCCCATACACGAAATCAAATCTAGGACTTCAACATTGCTCTGTTGGTGCCTAAGTCTCAGTTCTGAGCTCATTTTGTGTTATTAAGTGTATTTCATCATAATAACTATCGTACGAAGCAGAGTTCTCTGTCCTAGGTACATTTTTGATATTTTTTTTTTGAATGTCTAACGCAGAGATCTAAAATTTGTCAAGATTTTGTCTAATCCTGATATTCAGGTATGCTCTGCTGATATCTGAGTTTGAGTTCTGAAGAAACTTTGTATTGCCACAAATAGCGTTGTTATATATCTAACGAACACGGAAGAGTTCTCATTGCTAGGTTTCTGAAAGATATTTTTTTTTTACGGCGACACTTAAGGTTTTCATGATTAAGTGTTTTCTAGAATTTCCTGTATGCTATGTTGATGTCTTAGTCTGAGTTCTGGATTTAGTTTGCCCTGCGTCGTATGGTCCTGTTATGTTTTAATCTTAAAACGAAGAGTTCCCAGTACTGGATATTTCCTAGATATTTTTTTGGATTTTTTTAGAGACACTTAAAGTTTTCATGATTTATTCTAATCTAGGACTTCAACATTGCTCTGTTGGTGCCTAAGTCTGAGTTCTGTATTTAGTTTGACCTGCGTTGTATGGTCCTGTTATGTTTTAATCTCAAAACGAAGAGTTCCCAGTGCTGGATATTTCCTAGATATTTTTTTGGATTTTTTTAGAGACACTTAAAGTTTTCATGATTTATTCTAATCTAGGACTTCAACATTGCTCTGTTGGTGCCTAAGTCTGAGTTCTGAGCTCATTTTGTGTTTATAAGTGTAGTTCATCATAAGAACTATCTTACGAAGCAGAGTTATCTGTCCTAGGTACATTTTTGATATTTTTTCTGAATTTCTAACGCAGAGACCTAAAATTTGTCAAGATTTTGTCTAATCCTGATATTCAGGTATGCTCTGCTGATATCTGAGATTGAGTTCTGAAGAAACTTTCTATTGCCACATATAGCATTGTTATATTTCTAACGTAAACCGAAGAGTTCTCATTGCTAGGTATCTGATAGATATTTTTTTTTTAATTTTTACGGTGACACTTAAGGTTTTCATGATTAAGTTTTATCTAGGATTTCCTGTATGCCATGTTGATGCTTAAGTCTGAGTTCTGGATTTAGTTTGCCCTGCGTCGTATGGTCCTGTTATATTGTAATCTAAAATCGGAGAGTTCTCAGTGCTGGATATTTTCTAGATATTTTTTTGCGACGTGTAAAACAATATCGTTTTATTTCTGGTGTCAGTTGTGTAATTTGTTTGAATTTTTTTTAGAGCCTATATTTCCAGAACTATTTCTAAAACGTCTCAAGAACTATAGAACTCACCTTAATGAACCGAAAACACTTTGAAAATGTTTGTTTTGGAAAAATTGTTCTGCTACCGGAAGTTAGCAGATCATATTTTCATCTGTCTTTTTTTTTCAGTTTCAATTATCAGGAACTCTAGAACTATGCTGCATGCGAACAGAACCCACATTTTTTCATGCTCTGCCAGGATATGATCTGCTAAGTTCACCGGCATTACCCGCACTGGGTAAATCATAGATTTTAAATTAAATATAGATTCTAATTCTAGGTAAGTGTTGATAAATAGTCGAGACATTGAAACCTAACATTATACTAGGTGATGAAAAGTATAACCAATCATGTCAGTAAAAATGTCAGTGGCTTATGTGGTGCGGAGATTTTATTCAATTCCATGGGTTTAATTTCTCCGTTTCTCCGTTCCGTAAAAAATAATAAAGCTGTGACACTACCGTGCCTGGTTTAACACACTTAGCTAGAGCTTAACCTAATCATTCTTCTGTGTATGTGTGAGCAAACACTGACTCCGCCAGGGAATCCCACTCCTTACCTGTTTTTTTTTTGGGTTGCTCTTGACTCTAGTCTAAGTCAGAGATGAAAGAGACCAAGTCTACGATGGAGCGAGCTTCCCCAGAAGTCACTCTAACTATAAAAAGATTCAACAAAATAAAATCAGGTATTCCCAAAACGTTTTGTGCATATGGGTGGAATGTCCACCTTGTGCCGATGGCGCATCGCCGTACGTCTGGTAATCCAATGATGAAACGGGATAGCCAAAAACTAAATTATGCAAAATCACGCTCCCCGACAAGTAACCGACAGAAAACCGACAGGATGTTTGACTCGACCAGTGCATCATAGCCGATTCGCTATTTGCCTCGTTACTTAATTAACTTAAGTGTATCAAGTTGGTATTTGCCAGACCCGTCCCAGAGACGAGTGTAGTACCTACTACATACATGCTAAAACTTGCGCTTGAAAGTTTAAACAGCATGAAGTACTGTCTCACCTTTACCAGGATTCCCAACTTTTTCGCAGGCAGTTGAAGCCTTGATACATGGACCAATAATGAGGGTGGATGTCAACGTAACGCCAAGAAGCTCCATATGATATAGAGCCGGTTGGTATTTCTTTGGGCGGAAAAAATACACGCCTGAGTTTTAGCAACATTGAACTTGACCAAGTAAATATCACCCGATATCTACTTGGTCAAGTTCAATGTTCTGAATTGAACTTGACCAAGTAAATATCACCCGATATCTACTTGGTCAAGTTCAATGTTCATTTGGAGACAGCCTTGAGAGATAGACTTTCAACCATAGTCTCTCGCATTAGACACGTAGCTCTTAGCAACGGTGATAATTATCGTCTGCATACCCAAAGATATTACCACGCGGATAAACCATCACTCAAGGAGTCTGAAATCCAATCGAACCCCGTTGAAAGCCACCCATAGCTCGCCGTCCACAGGCCCGCGCCTACGGTGGCCGGAGGTCACCAGGTGGCCTCCGTCGCCCGCGGCGTCTACCACGGCGGCCGGGACGAGAGGATCTCTCCCTCTCCCACTCCGCCACCTCCTTCGCTAGCATGACTGCTTCGCAGAAGGAGGTGGTGGCGTCCCATTCCGTCTCGCTCCGGACCATGGCTTGGACCAGGGCCGGACGCGAAAGGTCGCCGCCAATCGCCGCTTCGAGGACACGGTGGTGCTCCGCCCAAGCGGGGCACACCTGCACACTGTGCTCCACCGTGTCCTCCGGTCGATCCTCGCAGTGGTGACACCTGGGCGTTTCCTCCCACCCGATCCGGTGCAGGTACCTCCCCAAACATCCGTGTCCGGTGAGGACCTGCGTCAGGTGGAAGGTGAGGACGCCGTGGCGCCTCTCTAGCCACCTCCTCAAAGAGGGGACTTATCGCCACAATCGTGGCGTGCCCTAGGCAAAGATACCCTACAGATGTCTTTTTGATGAATGCGAATGTCCGTCATAATAGACTTGCATGCATCAAGAGAAGAAGGAGGCCCGCGCGTCACTACAACCGAGACAGGAATATTTCGCAAAAATAATATATTTTTATTTTCTCATCGGCTGACCCGTTGGGTTTCAGCAGTGGCGGTAGTAAGGGATGGCAGAAGTTTCGACTGACGTTATCAGGGACTAGAACGCTTTATTATCACTGATATTATGTGATTTTAACGCAGAACATATAATGTACCCAAAATGTATTAATTCTACTCTCAACCTCAGACCAACAAAAAAAAACAGCGCGCCGCGAACATAAAAAAACCAGCCAAGTGCGAGTCGGACTCGCTCACTGAGGGTTCCGTAATCAGAAGTTGCGATTTACGATTTATGATAAAAAAAAACTACTTACTAGATCTCGTTCAAACCAATTTTCGCTGGTAGTTTACATGGTAATGTACATCATATATTTTTTCACTTTTATCATTCTCTTATTTTAGAAGTTAAGGGGGAGGGACACACATTTTACCACTTTGGAAGTGTCTGTCGCGCAAACTATTCAGTTTAGAAAAAAAATATCTTAGAAACTTCAATATCATTTTTGAAGACCAATCCATAGATATCCCACACGTATGGGTACGGTAAATTTTATGCAGTTCACGAAATACATCTGCTTACCAAATTTCAACAGCATAGTTCTTATAGTTTCGGAGAAAAGTGGCTGTGACATACAGACGGACAGACAGACAGACAGACAGACAGACGAATCTATAAGGGTTCCGTTTTTGCCATTTGGCTACGGAACCCTAAAAATGAAGCCACCTTTTTATCTATGTGTGTGTCGAAGAGTTACCATTTGTTAAATTTTTTCCCTATAAGTTGGGGGAATAATATTAGTGGAAGTAGGATAATATTTTACGAGGAAGATATTGTTTAGTATGGTATTGTACCTAAATTGTTTATAAAGAATATTCCAAATCTAAAATATGTGCGCATTATATTGACAAAATTTCATACAAAACTTACGCGAAAAACAATACAAAATATTAAAACTTACTTCTAATCCACCCAAGGAAAGGAAAATAATTCGGTATACGCGAATTTTGGTATAATTGCAGCTAAAAGTGCATTAAAACCACATATTAAAAGTACTGAAGCTAACAACAACGGGTAGGGGAGGATGTAAAGGTCCCTTTTTTAGTTTCTCGTATATAACTCGTAAACGTTGGCACAAAATATTCTTACACATAAGCAATCCACACAAAATTTTCTACAAAAAAGAATCTGTACACTTTTTCGATACAATAAATATTTATCGAGATATGGAGGGAAGAAGATGGACACTAACAAATACACACTCGACGACTGCTGTTTATGTATCCGGAATAACAAAGTGAAACAAACATTCAGAATTTATTATGGTTTATTGCTTTTCAAAATGTTCGCTATGATAATCGATACATTTTTATTTTCTTAGCACTTTTTCCATTTGGGTTGAGGTATCTGAGGGATGTGTGGCAGCTAATATTGTCATGATGAAGAAGGATTCTGTGTTGTCAGTTGATCTTTCTTATTTCTTCAAAGATTTCTGGCAAACAAATGGTCTTGTACCATTCAGATTTAACCGTTTTACTATCCTCTAGTGGTACTGCAGCCAAAATTCTATTTATACCAAAAAAAACAAACAATCATTTGCTTCAAAGTGCTTTTTGGACGAATTATTTTTATTGGGTTCGGCTCATCTTGAAACATCTAAACTGTAGATTGTTGTTTAGTTTCAGGATAATACGCATATATCTAAGATTCATCACCTATTTAGAAATAATAGACAGCTTTTGACGCACCCTTTGTAACATTTTTATACCAATCGACACGAGCCCGTTTTTGGTAAATTCTCAAGTTGAACAATTTTTTTTACAGCTAAATGTTCGTGTTATTACTTACTCGTCATACTAATGCCCAGAGACGCCTCTATCTTGTGAAATGTTTCATGACGATCTTGCATTAATAGTTCCCGCACAGCATCAATATTTTAAGGTACAAGTACCAGTTTAAGGCGCCCTTCTTTAAATTCGTCTGTGAGCATAGACCGCCCACGATTAAACTCTATAAACAAATGATACACAGTAGTTTTCGTTGGTTCGACCCCAAAAGTTTCCGATGTGAGTTGATCGATGCACTGCTTTTGAGTTAACCCTCGCCAAAAACGTAAAAAAATATAGCACGAAAATCACGAGTTAAATTAAATTCAAGGTGACACACAATTTTCAAAATGACGCTACAAAGGAAAAAAAACAGCTACATGAAACAAATTGTATTCTTCAGCCAAGTAGTTTTATTTTTATAAATGTTTTCTATTCTATTCTATTCTTTTAAATGTAATATTGTTCTGTAACTGGCCAGTTCCGAATAATAAACAAATAGCAGCCCTCGTATAATCATAAAAACTGGTCAAGAGCAAGTCCGACTCGCGATCCGAGCGTATCGAAACATCATAGAAAACGTGAAATGTATTAAAATTTTCATCGGCGAGGCCTATATTCATCATACAATTAACACTGCTATGTACATTGCAGTTTTAGATCAGCACCATCTCTTGACCGTTAGTGGAACTAATGTATTTTAGTTGATGACTTCGGAATAAATGTGCTATTAAGAGACATCGCTTTTCGTGTAATCTTATATAAATTAGCGTGTCACAATGTTAGTTACCTTACTCCTCAGAAACGGCTTTACCGATTTTTGCCAAATTTTATATGCATATTCAATAGGTCTGAGAATCGGGTACTATCTATTTTTCATACCCATAAAAATAACAATATTTATTTCTTTTTAATTTGCAAAATAGTTGAACAAACGTCATCCAAAATTATTCCAAACTAGCTGCCCCCGCAGTTTCGCTCTCGTCAACTGCAATATATTTTATTTTTTTGCTTTTAAACCTTCCCTGTATTCTGGCGAACTAAACAAAAAAAGAATTACCGAAATCAAACCAGCCGTTCTCGAGTTTTAGCGAGACTAACGAACAGCAATTCATTTTTATATATAAGATTTCAAGTTGATAGCATTAGTAGTTCTTGAGATCTGATGGACAGACTTAGTCACACCATAAGGGTTCCTTTTTACCATTTTGGTACAGAACCGTTAGACCATTTTTAGGGTTCAATGGCGTTATACTATGACAAATAGGTAGCTGTAACGGACAAATAATCGAACTCGGAAACCGGTCATTAGCTAAATAGATTAATATGATCTGTTCCATTTATGAAAACGATATTTATTACTAACTTCATAATATTGATCAGTATTTTATGGACTCGATTCTGGTGTTCCAAAATTATGTTTAAAATAAATTAACTATGACAGAGATCAGTGGTTTTAATTTTTTCAGACCATATGATGTTAAATTAAATTTTATGCCGGGTCGAGATTAAAGTAGCTTTAGGCCTGATTTCACCATACAGTGTTTGTTAAATCTTAATTAGCCATTAACTAATGAGTCGTTAAAAATAACAGAGCTGTTAAATCATATTAGGTTCTACGGGAAGAATGTAACAGGCCGTTAGCAAATTGAAGATTTAACTGAATGACTCGCAAGTCATTCACTCTTTTTTCAACCGACCAAATCGAAATGCTAGTTTTTGACATGTCGTCAGTAAGGAAAAACACAATTTTGTATCTAGTCGTATAATACGTCACTTGCTTTGCTACGCGACCAATTTCAAATGACGTTTGGTCCGTGGGATTTCATATAATTGCGCCTACTTTTGATTTTATACCGGTTGAAATGTAGTGTCATGGCGAATTGATGAGGTTAGCTTGTGTGTGTTGTTTGTTTGGTGTTGTGCTTTTGAGTTTGGAAACTGATAATTTCGCTAATAAATTTGTGAAAAATGTCGACCGAATTTTTCAGCCAATGAAAAATATTTTTTTGTAAATTTTGTATCTAAATTTAAAGCTGTTATAGAGAACAAAGAAACTGATTCAGTAACCACCGCTAGTAAAATTGAAGGGTGGAAGAAACTCACGGAAGAGTTCAATTGCGTGAGGTCTTTCTATGTGCGAAACACAGAACAATTAAAAACGTGCTGGGATAATATAAAACGTCATTTTAAAATATCATTTTCAAAAATAAAATTATATGCAGCAGCGTCCATCTTGATTTTGACCGTCTGTTAGCTGTTTAACGGACCTCTAAAGCAGTAATTAGATTTGATGCCTTGTTAAGAGAATTTAACGTCCGTTAACCCGTGGTGGCACACTCGATAACTTTAACAGGTCGTTAAGTGACTTAACAGTGCTTTAAATATTTAACAGAGTATGGTGAAATTGGCTCTTAGTAGCAGTAAACACAAACATTCTGAATAAAACGAGGAATTGGCCTGGAAAGCTAGCCCAAGGCAAATACACCTTTATCCCTGAAAAGCATATTCTACTTTTCATACCCACTGCGAGAAACTTGTTCGCAAGTCATGAAGAGAGGTGGTTGACCGCGAGCAGTTCCAGTCGGTCTCTCAAGTTGAGTCATATCACATTATTGACATCCGGGCAACAAAATTGTCCTGAATTTCATTTTAACCCGCAGGGCAATAATGACGTACTTTACGCTGAGTTTGCATGAAAAATAATCCGACGTCTTCGTTTAGGTGGTCTGAAAAATCTTTTATTAGCTGACTTCTCCTCAAAATCTACCTCCATGCCAAATTTCATCTTCATAGGTCTAGTAGTTTTCGAGATTTCGTGATTAATCAGTGAGTGAATAACCTTTCACTTTTATATATCTAGATAGATAAACACGCTGACGACAATGACAGATTTCTTAGATAACGCCCAAATTGCATTGAGAATTGGAGACAAGGAAAACATTATACAATTATTTATATTGAAACAATGTGTTACACTTATTTGCTGCATAATAGCTAGATAGAAACCACTTACTACTTATTTATATTCTAACCTGGGTTCTAACGTATAGTTTGCAAGAAAGACACAATTTTAAAAAATACCCACTTCTAAAATTAAAACTTTAAGATTAAATAAAAACTTTAATAAAACTAAACTCTGTAACCTTAATGTGAAAAGTATTACCTATAGAATACATTTATATTAATCTGTTTTTAATACCGCGTGTATCTGACATCGACGCACAAACGATTTCCATGGGTCCAGGGCATGATTCTGGACACCCCAGTGTTGGAATTTGTCGTCGGTTCTTTTCTCATTTTTTCATTTTTTTCAAGAGTACCACAAATAGATATCAGCTCAGCTGAGCTGTTATCTATTTGTGGTTTTATTCAGATTGCTCTTTTGAGTGAAAATAGTTAATTCATTATTTTTTTATTAAAAATCTCATTGGGTTAGGTCAGAATAACGATTATGAGCAGTCTAAAGTAAAAAAACCCTTGAAAAAAATGAAAAAATGAGAAAAAAGCCGACGAAAAATTCTAAGTCTAGGGTGTCCAGAATCATGCCCTGGACCCATGGAAATCGTTTGTGCGTCGATGTCAGATACACGCGGTATAAGATAAGTGTAATCATATAATACGCAGGTATATCTCTTAGTAAGGATTAAAATAATAATAACAATAAACTAATTAGTACTATGGTTTGTTTATCACTATTTGCTATGAATTAATGACAGCATTATTATATGAATAATATATTATAATTTTTAACAATTTCAGAGGTCCTTGAGGCGATTTAGAAACTCTGACACCAAAATGTGTGTGGTCGTTAGACCTTACTGTCCACATGATAAGAGAAGATATAATTTTATTATATTTTCATTAATTACGGAAAAGTAGGTATTTTTTAACCTAGCTGGGTGAAAAACGATACTTACCTACTCTTCGAATTCGTATATTGTCAAAAAACAAAATAAAAATTAAGTGTTAAAAAAAAATGCTAAAATTGACAATATGGAAAGCAAAACTTTTCTCATAATATTTTTGTCTGTTAGGTTTTTGTTTACACTTATAATCTTATCTAATCAGTACCTTTCAACTTTATTAATGGCAACGACAAAGTTAACGATCTAAGTTACGTTCTCATTGGGTGGCCAACTCGGATGTATGGCTTTTTGGTTTACCACCATTTCGGTTTGTGGTCTTGGATATTGCAGTTATTTGTTTTTTTTTTGGGTTCCGAACAAAAAACGGAACTCTTATAGGATCACTCGGGTGTCTGTCTGTCTGTCCGTCTGTCACAGCCAGTTTACTCTTGATCTACTGGAACGAATCTGGTGAAGTAAGGCATACATATGGACTTCTGTGACCCAAACATATGATAGACGCTTTACGTAAATAAATACAATTTTAGTATGGGGGTCACTTTTTGGGGTCAAACTAGAAAATTTAAAAATAAAGTTGTTTAAAACTGTAATGTGTGACTTTTCAAAGAAAAGGGTTTACTTGGAGGGTTTAAAATATTTTTTTTTCGTAATTTTAAAATAAATAGTTTTGAAGTTATTCAAGAAACCCAAATATTACCATTGAATGGTACAGCAATTCTATGATTGACAGAGACAATTTTTTCTCGATGCAAAAAAAACACATGAATAAAACCGCAGTATGTAGGTAGATTTGGAGAAAATACAGGAATGCAAAGATATATTCATGCATTACTACGTGCGAATTTATCGAATATAAAGCATGCTATCTTATCCATATCCGTTCTGGATATTATTATATTAAGATACAGTGTTCGTAGAAATATGAGACTTTAATTATTGTGTAAGAAATCTTGTGTCGATTCGCAGTAATTGTTACATGTGGCGAAACGAAATGATTCGCAAAGTTTTTATAGTAATATTATTGGTGTCTTACACAATTAGTGATGGAAACATTAACACGTGTGTGAGATACACATTTGAAGAAAATTTCAACGAATGGCTTACACATGACTGGGGACCACCAAATTGTTTATCAGGTGCAGTCTGGATGGAGGGCAAGTACAGCGATTCAGCCTGGCCAATTGATCACAATGATTTAAGTACAACTTTCATTACGCCAGCACCCCCGACTGATGAACTAAGTTGTGTGTCGTCATTTATTTTTACTTTGCATCCTGGTGGTTCGATTGAAGTAAACATTTATATGGAAAATGTGGATCCTTCCGATCAGATCCTTGTTTTGGCGCACCGGTTGGAAGACCCTTCAGTAAATATAGGAAATGCTTGGAATACTGCCGAAACTGAAGGCTTCGTGACTGGCAGGCACACTTTGAAGTTAACCTTAAACAATGATGACATTGAGGCAGGCTACGTGAGTATTGGATATAGGTGTTTTTAAATCATTGATTAACCTCATATATAAAATTCTTCCGTTACCGACTGATTGAGTGGACTGGTAGACAAAGCACAGCCGAAACTACTCGTCGTACATAGTTGGAATGGCATCATTACCATTAATGGTTCTTTGGGGAGTGTAGGGGAGCACTAAGAGACGATTTCTCGAAATTCCTACGGGATAGGGATAAAATGGTAGCGCGTACAAAGTCGCGCTCAAAAGCTAGTTTATTAATAACTAGCTTCGCGACCTCCCGCGTGAAGGTTGAAAAACGGCATCATTACCATTAACGAAATCGAAGGTACCTACTATCGGGATAAAACGTAATACCTTTCCTAGTCCAGTTTAATATTTGAATGTCAAGCTAAGTACCTAGTACTTATTCGTATCATGTTTCGAAAAAAATATTTGGTAACTAATTGCTACTAAGTACTAAACTAAAAGCAATAGGTACCTACATTGCATTTAAGAAATACCTTCATTTTAACCTATACTAACCCACCACTTAAAGTTCAACCGGTCTGTTCTGTTGACATCTCGCTGTAGTAAACTTAGGTGGAGTGAGCATCAAGCGAACTGTCATTACACCTCGTATGTATGGATTGATAGGTCACTTTAATTTCACTTCGCCAGCTTACAAGGTGAGACACTTACAGCCGGTCGATTCTGTCGACATCTCACCATGATCACTTAGCTGGAGTGAGCGACAATTGAGCTGCCATGCCATCTTGCTTGTACGGTTTGACAGCTCACTTGTCGTTCACTTCACCTAAGTGTTCACTGCGACATGTTTCCAGAATCGCACTGCAGGATCGCATTGCATTTCTTCAGAAGCACACTCATCCTACAGGTTATCTACATAAGTATGTGAATACGTATCAGTGTAGTATGATATTTAGTTAGTAGCGGACCTTGATCGATAAGCAGTTTGACTAATCAACAATGAATTTTAGTAAAGTAATAATATTATAACATTGTTTTGATACTTTTCATTCTTTACAAATAAAATTCACGAAGTATGATGCTGTGCTCAATAGTTAGTTTTCTTCATCCCTATCTTAGGGATAAAGTGTAAATATTATTAAAAAACAAACCTAAAATCTACAGCTTTGGCTTGATTTTAATTGCTGTGTGTTTTTTTAGTAATAACCCACCCTATAACGTGAAACTAAAACATAATTTGTGAGTTTTAGTTATGTTAAGATGGTCAGCCAATCCCAGAACGACCTCTGCAAACGTTGCTTTACCTGTCCCTGCGAGTGTTATTATATAGCCGCGATTGAGCTCCTCTAGTATTGCATCTTTAAAGCTGTAGGACTGGTAATGCCGCTGGACAGTGTTACGAGGGATTCATTCATCATTCTTTTTTTTTTTTTCATAGCGTGATAAGACGTGGCTTCGCAAAAGTATCAATAACCTTGCAATGTGGTATTCACCATAATCAATGTGAAATTGTAAGGCACAATGTCATGCAGTATATATTATAATATTTATGCAAGTTACAGTACGATTTTTCTATCTTTGCCTATGCGAAGTACGTCGCAATTGGTTGCGCAGGATGTCAATTTGACAAGAAACATAGAACAGCGCATGCGCGGGTAGGTCGCGTATGGCGTCTCAGTCGCTGGTATACGTTCGATGCATACCTGTGTCCCGCTTGCTCAATGCAATACGACTGTTGACGCGAAAAGTGTTACAGGTTGTTATTGTTTTAAATTATTTATTTTGGTTTTTCTTACTGTTTCATTTATGTTTTGTGTGTTTTTGAGGTGTATATGTTTGTTGTGTTACTTTGTGACTTTGTTATTGTTACTGGTTGTGTTTCTTACTCGTTTATAATACAAATCGTATAAATCAGAAAAATATTCTACGAACGTAACACTTTTTTTTTACGCGATGAGACCTGCGCGTTCGTCGCAAAAACCTAACTTCTGATGGGCAAAGATAGAATAATCGTACTGTATAAGCACGTGTAGATATTTACGTATTATTATGTAACACAAATAACGACGTTTTTGAAAATTCCACTTAGATTTTAGCTTCGTAATGGCACATCCGAAGTTTCGTAGGCAACGGAACTCTTCAATAAATAATGGCAAATGGGTCGGGATTGCTGAAATCGTATGTCTGTTTATTGTTTACACCACTTCATAACATAACATCACACCCGTACGCTGTGAATAGGTACGCAGGTAACACTAAAAAGTGAAAAATAAAAAACTTTTTCCAAAAAAATACAACCGACTTCCAAAAACAAAACACTACAAAGTATAGAGTAACTTTAATTTCGGAAGTCGGTGTTTTTGGTTATTTTTTCTTTTTTATACACCGACTTCCGAAATTAAAGAAGTCGGATGTATTTCTTCTAGTAAGGTAGAGTAGCATAGGTAGGTACGGTAGGTAGATAGCTAGCCAGTTGAGGGGAGGAGGGAGGGGAGGGGACTCTCTCTCTCTCTCTTTAATTATAAAAGCAAAAGTAACTCTTATTTTAACAACTCTTAACGTTTTAACGGCTTATCGGATTTTGATAAACATCGCATCTTAGGTATGTAACCAAGCTTACCAGAAAAAACTTGGTTTTGGTCTTCAGATTATTTTGTGTTCAACGTAGGTACGTTGAACACAAAATAAACTTAAGAATAGTTACGTAACCTCCTGAGGGTTCAAAAAATGAACATGGCTTCTATACCGCCTGTGGCATAGAAGCCATGTTCTTTTTCTCCTCGCTCCACAGTGTGCCTTCTAAAGGGACGAATTGTTATAAGGATTCCTTTTGGAAATCAATTAAAAAAATTAATTAAGTTATCTAAATATCCATATAGATCCTGAGACTAAATCAAATCAAATCAAATCGTTTATTGCGTTCCATAATGTACACATACAGGTGGTAAAATAGATTAAAATTAAAACAATTATGCCCGACAGGCACAGCAAACTTTAAAATAATTAGGAGAGAGGAAGAGCGCTTTAAATTCTTTTCTAGTAAAATAAGTGTTGTTTTTATACTACGAAGTTTTTATACACTAGAATATTCCATAAATGTTCTATCGTTAAACTTGCCTACAAAAATCTCAATACCTTTCCAATCTCAAATAATTTACAATATGTTACCAAACAATCCACTGATGATGCTTGATTTTCTGAATGGAAGTTGACGGACTTCATACAAAATAAAGAGATGGCCACATCACCAACGATTATAAGGACGACTAAAATAAACAAATAAGAGGCTCTAGGCAAGGCCATCAGGTGAGATAGTGATCAATCGCATGCCTAACAATTATAATAGTAAAAAAAAATGTCAAAATGTATGGGATTGACAAACGCTGTCGAAATGTCACGTGATTAATAGGTACCTTATATTTTGTCATTTCGACAATAGGCTTGTGTCCTGAAAAAATCTAATTAGTCCGTCAGTTAGACGTTTGGTAGTCCTCTTCTACCAAACAGTCCATTTATTTATGTAATTTGAAATTTTTACTATAAGTTCTATACTACTTAAACTTTGTAGGTACTTCTTATCTGTAAGTTTCTTGGCACAAATAAACTTTATTTATTTATTATTTATTTAGATTATCAAAAAATATTTGACCCGTATTTTTTCTTTTGTTACGGGAACCGAAATTCACGAAGTTACGACGCTTTTAAAATTCTCAATACGTCACGCCATGCCATAATTTTTAGCGGGTTGTGACGTCACGATCCCTCACTCCCGAGTTTTGATGCGTTTTATCTTTGTCAATATTCATTGATTTACAAAAACAAACCAATACGTGGCCATTATTTTTCAATACTCTAACTGACGGACAAAATAGTTTTGCAAGTTGTGGATGATGGAAACTAGCCTATTGACATCGCTAATAAAATGGCACTTTGTCTAGATCTTCCTATCTCTAATATCACCTCTGCGTTCAGTACGTTTTAGTTATTTATTTTGTCAATGTAAGTTGTCTAACTTACAGGTATCTTCGATGAAAAAGGTAATGCTATGTTTGATAATAGATGGGTTTTAAAAATTCTTTCACGAGTAGATAATCATTATTGAGTAACAAATGCAATATTTTTTTTAAACATACGCGGCGCCCTTTTGTTGCTGCAATAATGTAACCTAAAGTGTAAAAAAACACCTGTAAAATACCTTAGATCAGGAGCGCAAGCCTTTAGGTAGCCTTCAGGCGTGAATGCAAAAAGTGGTCACAAGCAAGTAATAATAAAAAAACGAACTACAGTTTTACACAACATTTTCCAATTTACTAAAAAGTTTGCGGTATTATACATACATAATTATGTCGAACTGTAATAGTTATATCAATAATACTATTTTTTTGTGTTTGAGAAATTATCTGTATGTGCCTTAGTCGATTTTTGGTTTTAATCACTATCCATATTCAAGGTTGTTTCAGTAACTGTATTTTACTTTATTAATTTTTCAAATCGGACATTTAAATTAAGAACAAGTTATGCTCGTTGTACGCTCCCACCAATGACGTATTATATATAGACATCGTACACACGTCATACACCAACATCGCGGCGCTTAAAAACGGCGAAAATACTAGATAGCTACTAATACGCATGAAGAAAGGGATAGAAAATATGTCACCGTACGGCGGGATGAATGTTGCTAGAGGGAGATAAATATACATCTTCAGTTACGACAGGTTGGTGCGTAACTAAGCGCAATGTGGCCAAATTGGCTTCATTTCATGTTGTCATTTTAGAGTGCGGACAACGTATCTATAGTTTTATATATCATTGGCTCCCACAGCTTAACCAAGTGGTTGCAGTTTTAAAGGAAGATGTGATAAGAAAGGCGAAAATCAAACTATAGGGGGCAGAGGGAGACAGTTTTTTTTTATAATGTGTCCATTGATGTGTTATGATCGCCCCACCTGCACCGTTCATTACTTACGGCGAATCAAAAAGACCTGCCCTTGCTTATCGATTCGCTGCCCACTCAAATGCCACTAACTCGAATGGCGTATGAAGCTCAGCTTAGGTCAAAACCATGGTGGCTACCAACCTTACTTTTTTTTGTTTCAGATATCCATCATGGGTATGGCGTCTCCAAATTCTATTGTTTTAGTTGATTCATTCCGTTATATACCGCCAGGCATGAATGAATGGGAATGTCCACTCTATGAAGAAGATCAAAGCACCGAATCTTCTACAGAAGATCCAGATACAGACTCATCCACAGAAGATTCAAGCACTGAGTCATCCACAGAAGATGCAAGTGCTGAGTCATCCACAGAAGATCAAAGTACCGAGTCTTCTACAGAAGATCCAAGCACTGAGTCATCCACAGAAGATGGAAGTAATGAGTCTTCCACAGAAGATCAAAGTACTGAGTCTTCTACAGAAGATCCAAGCACCGAGTCATCCTCAGAAGATGGAAGTAATGAGTCTTCCACAGAAGATCAAAGTACTGAGTCTTCTACAGAAGATCCAAGCACCGAGTCATCCACAGAAGATGGAAGTAATGAGTCTTCCTCAGAAGATCAAAGTACCGAGTCTTCTACAGAAGATCCAAGCTCTGAGTCATCCACAGAAGATGGAAGTAATGAGTCTTCCACAGAAGATCAAAGTACTGAGTCTTCTACAGAAGATCCAAGCACCGAGTCATCCACAGAAGATGGAAGCAATGAGTCTTCCACAGAAGATCAAAGTACTGAGTCTTCTACAGAAGATCCAAGCACCGAGTCATCCACAGAAGATGGAAGTAATGAGTCTTCCACAGAAGATCAAAGTACTGAGTCTTCTACAGAAGATCCAAGCACCGAGTCATCCACAGAAGATGGAAGTAATGAGTCTTCCACAGAAGATCAAAGTACCGAGTCTTCTACAGAAGATCCAAGCTCTGAGTCATCCACAGAAGATGGAAGTAATGAGTCTTCCACAGAAGATCAAAGTACTGAGTCTTCTACAGAAGATCCAAGCACCGAGTCATCCACAGAAGATGGAAGTAATGAGTCTTCCACAGAAGATCAAAGTACTGAGTCTTCCACAGAAGATCAAAGTACCGAGTCTTCTACAGAAGATCAAAGCTCTGAATCATCCACAGAAGATGGAAGTAACGACTCTTCTACAGAAGATCCAAGTAATGAGTCTTCCACAGAAGATCAAAGTACCGAGTCTTCTACAGAAGATCCAAGCACCGAGTCATCCACAGAAGATGGAAGTAATGAGTCTTCCGCAGAAGATCAAAGTACTGAGTCTAGTACAGAAGATCCAAGCACCGAGTCATCCACAGAAGATGGAAGTAATGAGTCTTCCACAGAAGATCAAAGTACCGAGTCTTCCACAGAAGATCAAAGTAATGAGTCTTCCACAGAAGATCAAAGTACCGAGTCTTCTACAGAAGATCCAAGCACCGAGTCATCCACAGAAGATGGAAGTAATGAGTCTTCCACAGAAGATGGAAGTAATGAGTCTTCCACAGAAGATCAAAGTACTGAGTCTTCAACAGAAGATCCAAGCACTGAGTCATCCACAGAAGATCAAAGTACCGAATCTTCTACAGAAGATCCAAGCTCTGAATCATCCACAGAAGATGGAAGTAATGAGTCTTCCACAGAAGATGGAAGTAATGAGTCTTCCACAGAAGATCAAACTACTGAGTCTTCCGCTGAAGATTTAAGTACAGAGTCTTCCACAGAAGATTCAAGTACTGAGTCATCCACAGAAGAGCAATCTACTGAGTCATCCACAGACGAACAAAATACGGAGTCTTCTTCAGAAGAGCAAACTACCGAGTCTTCTTCAGAAGAGCAAACTACCGAGTCATCCACAGAAGAGCAAACTACCGAGTCATCCACAGAAGAGCAAACTACCGAGTCATCCACAGAAGAGCAAACTACCGAGTCATCCACAGAAGAGCAAACTACCGAGTCATCCACAGAAGAGCAAACTACCGAGTCATCCACAGAAGAGGAAACTACCGATTCCGTAACGGAAGAGCAAACTACCGTTACAGCCTCCGAAGAGCAAACTACCGATTCTGCCATGGATGAGCAAACTACTGTGGATCCAAGCGAAGAGATAACAACACCAGAGTCAAATACGCTAGAGCCAACTACCCTGGTACCTATAAGCGATGGGGATACCAATGGTTTTTGGACTGCACTTACCATTACAATGGTGATTCTTCTATCACTCATAGTATTAGCATTAATTTGTCTGCTTTTTTATGAGCTTGGAAGAAGAAGAGCCAAAGCTAGAGCTGCTAGAGCAGCTATTGATAATGATGGTTTTGAAGATCTTCCTAGCACTTTCAGGGTGCCAAGGGTAAGAAATGTATACTCTGACGCAAACCCACTGTCAAGAAGCAGTACATATATACCTTAATAATAACCAATGTACATAGTACTCCCTACAAGGTTATGCGAACCCTGCGAGGTTAAATGTTACTGATATACTTAAATTTTCATAGCTCCGAAGAATTAATTACTCACATAAACTCATTTCAACAATCACAACGGTACAAAAATTAAAAAAATAATTGTTTTAGCATTTTTTGCCGACCCATTATTATTTCTAGAAGAGCTACACTGGTCATAAAACGAATGCACTTAAATCGAAGGTAATTAAACTATGTGCTTAAAATAAATAGGTACATAGTTTAAATACGTTCCGGTTAAGCGAAATCAGCAAACGGCTGCTTTATAAATGAAGGGAGTGACCAAAAGTGGTCTATCAACCAATAGTGCGTTTTCCCAAGGATATAGTTGATGTATCCTCACAGAGACACCACTACTGTTTCGTTATTGGTTCATATACCACTTCCCATACAAATATTAAGTCTCATTTAAAGATAAATTATAAATGTAACTGTTATTTTTCTCTATGTGCATCAATTTTCTTTAATTTTTTTTTGCATTCGTTTTTTAATCAGTTTTATTTATTTTAACATACAACGTAACGTCGTCTCTCATCTTTTAAATTATAATCGTCATCATTGTTTATTTCATGAGAGCTACATAGCTCTATAAGTGAATTTGAACTTCACTCTACACTGCTTTCAAGTTGCATGGTACGTTAGCTTATAAGAAAATGAATTCTTGATCAAAGATAAGGAGTTTTGTATTATATCCATCGCTGATCTCATATACCTAGAAACGTTTACAAAAGAAGACAAAGCTAGCTGATGTTTAGAGGTAGTGTTAATTAAATCAAACCTAGATAACATAAAGGATGTTTTCTACTGAATTCATGATTTCAAACGCAACCAAAACACCGACATTAGTCAAGGCCAATAAAACTGGAATTTGAAGATAAACACTTTATGCTTCCTACGAATTTATCGTTTATAAAATATACTATCTTATCAGTAATGAATAATTAAGATACGTATTCGATCAAAATATACATATTAGAGATATCTACTTTGGGTCTATTAGTTGTAACTATTACATGTCTCGAAAAGAAATGATTCGCAGAGTTCTCATATTGTTAATTTTCGTGACTCACGCTGTGAGTGAAGTATGTGTGAGGTACACATTCGAAGAAGATTTTGATGAATTGTTTACTAATGAGTTGGGGATTCAATGTGTCTCCAGGCCATTTTGGATTTTGGGCACGTACAGCAATTTGGACTTGACTGGTCCAAATGAACGCAGTAGCTCATTTATTACGCCTCTAACAGAATTGAGTTGTGTGTCATCATTCATTTTTTCTATGACTGCTGGGGGAACCATAGAAGTGAAAATTTATATGGAAGCAGCGGCTGATTCATCTGACCAAATTGTTGCTATTGCCAACCAGTTAGACATCAGCGGTGACAGGGTAACAGGAATGGATTCGAATTCAGCCTCGAATCCAAGCTTTGTGAGTGGATGGCACACTCTCAGGATGACCTTAACCGGCACAGAAACTTTTAATGGCTACGTAAGTATTTTTTGTAGTGTTAATGTAAGTGTTTGTCAAAGCAAATTACTGACTTGAAAGACGTACCTATAGTGTTTTTTAAAGTAATTGTCATATGGAACTACCACTGCTTTTAGATTTAATTCTGACTCGGCATTTAACAACGCAGTAGGACAAAAACTTTAAAAAATACCGACTAAACACTACAAAGTGCAAATAACTTTACATAGTTTATGTATTAATATTCGGAAGTCGTTTTATCTGTTTTTGTTTCGTCGTACATATCGTTTAATTTTAAGTATTTTGAAAAAACGTGAGTAACCTTACTCTAATAACATTATTTAATGCTAATAACAAATACCTGGAAATATTGTGGAATAATTATCATCCATTCAAAATCAAAATATATTTATAAGATACATCATATCAAAATATTTTGGAGACAGCTCCTTAAGCTGTCTCCAAAATATATCAGACGATATGCGACAGACACACATTCAGATGCTCAATTCTGTTACAAGTATCTAGTAACAGAATTAACGCAATACCCAAACATTACAAAAAATTATAATTGTCCCTCGACCCAAGCTATAATATGCGGTATACGTACGTTCAAAGAACACACACTATTTTATCCGACAAATTTTGTCACTGAAAAAATAAGCAAAGTCTAAGGTCTCCGGTATCCTAGTCCATCTTATTTGAAAATGAAAGAAAACAGAATGGCCGCGACTTCGCTCTTTTGAACTTACATCTTGAATAAACCTGTCCGCTGAACTGTATATTTAATTTTGCATTAAACCTCAGTTTCTTTGTTTCAGATATCAATTATGGGCACGGCGTCTCCAGATTCGATTGTATTAGTCGATTCATTCCGTTATATACCTCCAGGTATGGATGAAAGTGAATGTCAACTCTACGAAGAAATTACTACTCCGACACACGTCCCGGACCCCGATCCAACACCTGTCCCGGACCCAGATCCAACGCCCGTCCCGGACCCAGATCCAACGCCCGTCCCGGAACCAGATCCAACGCCCGTCCCGGACCCAGATCCAACGCCCGTCCCGGATCCAGATCCAACGCCCGTCCCGGAACCAGATCCAACGCCTGTCCCGGACCCAGATCCAACTCCCGTGCCGGACCCAGATCCAACGCCCGTCCCAGACCCAGATCCAACCCCCGTCCCAGACCCAGATCCAACGCCCGTCCCAGACCCAGATCCAACGCCTGTCCCGGACCCAGACCCAACACCCGTCCCGGACCCAGATCCAACACCCGTCCCGGACCCTGATCCAACGCCCGTCCCGGACCCAGACCCAACACCCGTCCCGGACCCAGATCAAACGCCCGTCACGGACCCAGACCCAACACCCGTCCCAGACCCAGATCCAACCCCCGTCCCAGACCCAGATCCAACGCCCGTCCCAGACCCAGATCCAACGCCCGTCCCGGACCCAGACCCAACACCCGTCCCGGACCCAGATCCAACACCTGTCCCGGACCCAGATCCAACACCCGTCCCGGACCCAGACCCAACACCCGTCCCGGACCCAGATCCAACGCCCGTTCCAGACCCAGATCCAACGCCCGTCCCAGACCCAGATTCACAAACCACCGTAGAGTCAACCACAACGGTTACTAATCCAACTAATTCAGATGCCTCTACACCATATCCATGTCCAACACCACCTATTGACAGTGAAGATACGAAAGGTTTTTGGACCCCCCTTACAATCACAATGTTGGTTCTTCTATACCTCATAGTCTTAGCTCTAATATGTCTACTGTTTTACGAGATTGGACGAAGAAGAGCTAAAGCTGCAGCAGCTGCAGATGATTTCGATTTCGAAAGTCTCCCAAGCTCTTTCAGAGTACCGAGAGTTAAAACTGTTTACCCTGATGCCAAAACTAATCCATACACAAGAAGAAGTAGTTGGTAACTGGAAACTGCTCGATCAATTGTTTCGGAAAAAAACTATTGAGACACTCCGTTGCCCACTGTAGGCGGCAGCAGCAGGCGACTTGTCAACGCGACACTTCGGGTTTCTATGTATTTCTATGAAATAGCGGTAGGCGATTAGCAACAAAGAATTTGCATAATAATGATCGAACATTTAAAATGTTACACAATCATCCTACAAAATGTTGCAAGTATTTTTTTACATTTCCGTGCTCACTCAGATATCCATTCTGAGGACTCTGAAGTATTAATAACTTTGCACCAATTTAGTATTAAGGATGTTCTATTAATTAATAATACAAGAATTGTAAACAAATAAATCCTATTATATATTTTAAAGACGGACAGAACCGTACCTTACCATAGGCTTTTATTCCTACCTATATTTTTTGTAACGCATGTTAATACCATTAAATTGATCAATCTAGGATTCATTCATTGTCATCCACTGTTAAGCTTAAGCGAGCGATATTTTCTGAGTTAGCATATCGGTTTCTAGTTGTCTGGGTGTTGTACAGTCGCGTTCAGAATAGTCAGACCCGAGTGAACAAAATAAACCAATCAATAGAGCAAAAGCTCACTACTAACCTAATCCAGATCCTGATAGCAGGAGTGCGATTTATGGCCGCGACCGTATCTCTCCATTACGAGTTTTAATAAAAAAGCTATGAAGCTTATAATTCAATACCCATTGTGATACATTCAAGATTCAAACAAACCATTTACACTACTTTTGAATTGTCAAGATCAGTCAAAAATTTAAGAAGAAATGAAGCTATGTATTTGCATGCTCCAAAGCATAGACTTCTGTAGGTTAGAAAGTGCAAGAAACTCCACGAATACTGTTTTTAAATCTTTTAATGTACGAGTATGTAGGTATCACAAAAATCCTGATACCTTTAAGTCGCCCGGTTTGAAACGAAACGCCTGAGTAAAACAAAAGAGATATTAATTTATATTGTGCACCTTAAAGAAAATAAACCTGACTGGCGTCACACAATGACATAGACATCAGCAGTGAAAACACAAAATACTGTAAGAAATAGGTAGTTTATTGTCTGCATGCTCGTTTTCAGTAATACTAGAGGTATCAAATAGTGTGTTTTTATTCAGATAAAAGCACACTCTTGGGGTTTCAAAACACGGTTCAGTGCAGAGAATCTAACGCTGGTTTCAAAGTGTTGGTGAAAATGAGCATCAAACTGCCCTAAAACTGTTAGCGGAAGTGTCACTATTTAAAACAGTACCTATACTTATAAATACCTATTACTGTACCTAGATATAAGTACTCATGTTATAAAATTACTCAATTATATTAAACCATTATGTACTCGAATAATATCTTTTTGTAAATATTGATATACTTATTTGTAAATATAGACGAATTATGATTTATATTAAGGACTTTTCATTTTTTCTCAAGCTCTGAATTTAGCGCCATCTAGTGAGGATGCTGTAAACATATGGTAGGGAAAAAAAATAGTTAAGAAGTTAATCAAGAAATTAGACGAATGATTACCATTCTGCCCCCCTTATCTTCGAAACTACTAAGCCTAAAATTAAAAAAAAATGCGGTTTATTATAGTTCTATACTCATAGATTACAGGAGAACCTATAAGAAGATTATAGTGCTAAACTTGATGTTACAAAACTGAAATTCGTTTAGAATCTTTTGCACGCAAATCCGACTCGCATTGGCCAGTTTTTTTATACCGTAGGTTGACTAAGCTTAATGTGGAACAGAGTTTAACTTAGCTTTTAATTTCTACAACAAAAAAATGTATAGATATAATTATTTAATAACTTGGTCCGGTATGCAGTGGTAGCTGCGGTATATCTTGAGGAAATAAGCATGTCGTAGCTTTGCTTCATCGCTAAGCAACCTTCCTTGCATACCTCAGCCGGAAAGGTAGCTTCAAGCAAACGTTTGGGAAATTAATGAAGAAAAACTATGTACAGTAAACAAAGCTATTTGGTTTACAGGCAAAATATATATTTTTTCCACTGCACTGCCAATAATTTATTTTGAACTAGCTGATGCTCACGGCTTCGCCCGTTTGTCAAATTATATACTAAACCATCCTCAAGAACCACTCTATCCATTGGTGAAAACAAAACAGCATGAAAATCGGTGCAGTAGTCTTAGAGTTTATCGCAAACAAACAGACGACAGACGCAGCGGAGGACTTTGTTTTATAATATATACTAGCTGACCCGCGCAACTTCGTCCGCGACACATTTTCATTAATGCTCCGCTCCTGTAAACCGTAGCGTAATGTTATAATTTATAGCCTATAGCCTTCCTCGATAAATGGACTATCCAACACTAAAATGATTTTTAAACGACTTCCCAAAAAGGAGGAGGTTCTCAATTCGGTTGTATTTTTTTATGTTTGTTACCACATGACTCCGTCATTTATGAACCGATTTGAAAAATTCTTGTTTTATCTGAAAGGATTTACTTTTCTTTTGGTCCTATTTAAATTTTATCAAAATCGGTTAAGAAGTTTGGATTTTAAATCGAAATAGTTGGAATTCGTTTACTTGGATAATGGTTTTTTGTCATTCAAGTAATCGAAATTGCGTATTTTGCTTTCCTGCTATTCTGGAGTGGTGTTTTTAGGTGTGGGGTACCACTAAAAAGTGACCACGTTATCGTTCAGCTTATTAGCTAAACAGTAGGCACGACGGTGCGGGCAGAGTCGGCGAAAGCATCAAGCGAAGCGAGGCGCTTAAATTTTAATTCTCGCGTCCGTATTTTTTTTGCGATTACTCCTATGATATTCGTTTAAATAATATGGTGTAAAATAATATGCATCAAATGCTTATAGCCTCTAACTTATTTAAAATGATAAGGATTAGGTATTACCGTATTTGTGTAAATTGCTTTCCAATTACCGCTTTATAATTGCACATTTTTTAAAGTATTAAAATGGAAATAGTACGTTATCCTTAAGAGATCCTGAAGAGACATAATGCCATCGCGGTTTTTTCTAAAGACCTATAATCTACACGATTTCATCATACATTATTTTGTTATATCTCAAAGGGTTTAGGCAGCGTTTTCGTTGAAAGCTCCCAGACGGCAAAACTGACCGACAAATTGTATTAAAACCTTCCTCTTGAACCACTCTGTCTATTAAAAAAACCGCATCGAGTTTTAAAGATCTAAGCATACATAGGGACAGACAGACAGCGGGAAGCGACTTTGTTTTATAATATGTAGTGATATAGTGATGTAAGCATTATAACTTTATAAACTTATAACATTATTACGAGTGTGGTGTACCTGAAATATTTTTTCCACTCAGCACACTCACAATATTGTTTAAAACTAGTTGCAAGTTAAGTTTTGCACATCAAATAGCTTTTTAGATTGACTTGATCCGCTTGTTTCAAATTCTGCCTAATTAATCATGTACCTACATACTTTACTCGAAATAATTAAAAAATAATAATAATAAGAGTTTCATTCACATCAAACTACAAAAAAAAACAATAAATAACGACACTAAATTACGAACTTCCGACACATTTTTTTCATACAGGTGCAGTACAGTAACACAAATCCTTGTCATTACACGAAATCAAATTTGTTACGTGACTCGAAATACCTACTCGTTTCGTACATATTTTTTCACATAGACACACAAAAAATATGAAGCACGTACAATAACGAGGACGATATATTTATAAAATTGTCTAAATTGGTTCTTGCTTCCTACTGTTATTCATGTTTAAGAGATAGGTATGCAGTCTACAACGATAAAAAATTCAAATACTTAAGTCTGTTTTATTTTTCAAAAATTATTTTGATTACTTACTTTGATTTGACTTGGAATTCTAATTAAACTTTACATTTTAGACTTGTTATTCCTCTTTCATAATCATTTATTAAATTGTTGGTTTGGGTTTTGTCAATTACAGCTGTAATACCTATCAAAATACTTGTGAAGAGAGGATATGCAACATGCATAAAAACAAAGTGCTCTCTCTGCAAGCGGTCTCTAGGCGGGATTGTCTTAATCTCTTTCAGAGCAGGAAGACTTAGAGTTAATAAAACCGTGCCAGCTTAGACCAATAATTTAATAAATCGATTAATCCAATAATAGGAGAGAGGAGGAGCTAGTGGCTAAATAATAACAGCCGTACAGGTCGATCGTCAAGGTCAAGCAACGCTTGCCAAGGTTGGTCTGTGGATGGGTGACCATCTTAACATACCGAGTTCCTCCGTTACTCGGAAAGCACGTTAAGCTGTTGGCCCGACTGTCATTTGGAGATCTTTGGCAGTCGCTACGGATAGTCAGAAAAGAAAATCTGATACCAGTCTTGCCAAGGAGTACCGTGTTACCCAGTTAATGGGTTGTGGAGGTAGGTAGGCAGCCGCTCCATGGAGAGAATACTGGTATTCAGCTGAATCCGGTTTGACTGGAAGCCGACCCTAATATAGTTGGGAAAAGGCTAGGCCTGACCAAAACAACAAAGACTTTGACTCAGTTATTGACCTCTGGGCAAATCCTACTAATTTTTAAACAACTTTCGCATTCGCATGTCAATCGCATACTGTCAAAAAAGCCTTAATTTTCATACATTTTTGACAGTTTGCGAATGAGATGCGAATGTGAAAATTAGTAGAATTGGCACTCTCAATGCGGTAACTACTAACTTTTTGTAAAACGCAAAAAATTGCGACTAAATCTTTATCTTAACATTATTAAACTTGCCCGATTCGATCGAAGTCAATTGATATTTCCGAGCCAGTTACTATAATTGTCACGTAAGTATACATTACACAATTATACCATACATGGTGAAAAGTTGGAGCTGCCTCTGGAGGGGCAGCTCCAACTGGCAGGGGGAATTATATGACCTAATAAATAAATTATTAATGATGAAAGAAACATTTCAAGAGATGGGCGCTTCATGAAATAATTTGTGTACATACCTACCTAACTAACAGCAAGTGCAAAGTAATAGAAATAATTTATAAATAAACTGATGATAACATCAATCCCCTCAGTTATAGTTGTAATTCTAAAGATTCTCTTTGTTTGTCACAAAAATGCGTGGGTGAGAAGTTCACAGTCTTGGATTCATTGCTACGTTTGATGTAGCTCTCGTAAGCTTGCATTAATATATTTCCTAGCATAACAAACTTTAAATTGCTTTAAATAAACAAACTAAACGTAAAATCATAAAGATATGTCTAATTTTATGGAAAATCCGCAAGGTCGCGGTCCCACCTACGTGTCTATTCTAAGACACAACATAGAGGCTGTATATTGTATTGGCAATCATAACGAGGTTATCGACATCAACCTTGGTGATCATAGTAGAAGGAAACGCGATATTATAATGCTGCTTTCTCTCAGGCGTATATTGTGTTTCCTAATATAATGTACAGGATGTTTTAGGAGCGAGAAGCGACGAGCAACATCCATATTCGATAATACTGCGAAAAATCAATACCTTTCACTATTTGGACAGATTAAGCTTAAAGAAAAGTGAAATGACATACGTTTTTAGGGTTCCGTACCTCAAAAGTAAAAAATGGTACTCATAGGATCACTTGTTGTCCGTCCGCCTGTCTGTCACGAGAGTGGGAACGCGTGGAGGTATCTAAGATTTAAAACCATATACATACTCAGGTCTACAGTCCCTTGAAACTGTGAAAACTGCACTTAGCCGGTTTCCTCTGCAAATGATTATGGAGTACTGGTCCCTTATCTGTTAAAACAAAACTCTAAAATCGAAAAGAAAATAGAAAAGCCGAAATGTTCACAATTCTCACTGTTACTGTTTCATTTAATGTCAGAGACCTGATAGATAAATGAATGCAGCATACTGCCTACTGTTTTTACATCTCCGAATTCGCTACTCACCGCACACCACGCCTTCAATTAGTAACGCAGTTACAAACCATGCTATTAATAACAAACAACCCACATTTAAGTAACGTCAAACGTAATTAGCAATCCTGGATCATGTAAGAACCATGAACCCAATGCGTCATAATGACCATAGACCAGCAGTCTAGGTGACCAAGCTTATGACGAGCTGATGGCCATCTACGGCGCAGACAGAAAAACCCAATGCCCTGTGTTCTTGACACAAATATTCGTAAGGCATAATAAGCCGTAATAGCTGACAAGACAAGGCTCTCGTATAAATTTACAATGGGCCATGACGTAGTTGAGTGTGACAGATGAAAAGAATTGCCAGGGGTAGTCTTTGTGGACGCCGTCAGTAGGTAAAGCAATTATATTTAACAAACAAATTTACATGATTATATAGAAATATAATGAAAAATACAAACAAAAAAAAATTGAATAGTGACGGAAGTTAACAAAACTCGCATTTTTTACACGAGTACGCACATATATCTACATCTAAACTCAACTTAATAAGGGTTTATATTAATAATACAGAAATCATTTAAATACTTAATAAGTAAAATGATTTACACACACATTTACATTTACTATATTGCTTATAGGCTTACTGCCATACTGGCATAATATGCCAGTAAGCCTATAAGTAACATACGAGGAATTTGTAGCACTCAAAATAGCGTTGAATACCTTTCTTTCCGCAGCTTGTGTACCTATTTGAGTATCTAAATATTTAGATGCTTGTAATGATGAATTTCGGCTTAAACCCGGACACACCTTTCGAACAGTAAATACGCAGCTAAGCCAGTACTAAGCAAGTAACTAGAAGCATTTAAGTAAAATTATCACACTTGATTACTGTTATTGAATTTTAACTGCTCCGGTTGCTGGTACAAGCTGCAGGAGGAGTGTGTGATTTCAAATTACAGTATACATTCGCTCCGGTAGTTAATCTTCTTCCCACTCAGCTGGTACTAGCCATCTGAAATAGAGAAACTCGCCATGGCATCATCCTCCTGGCCTGGCAACTTATTTATTTGGAATCGGCGTGGTGCAGTGTATTATTCTTTCCTATACAATTTATGCAGAACCACTTTGAGTTTTCTAGGACGACTCGCACTGATTTAAATTGTGGACATTTTTCATTGCAAACAATAATTCTTTTTTTTTTTTGGAAAAACATTCCAAAACGAAATTAAACTTTGATTACGTAAGTTGCCGTCAACGTGAAAATAAATGAAAACATCACAGATTTTTTTCATATTTCTTCGTCACTTAATTAACGCTTAGAACGTCAAGTATTAAGAAAATTTCCGCAAAAGGTTTTTTACGGTAAACGTAACTTGGGACAAAGGGAAATTAGGAGCATTGGGGAACAAAACGAAGAGGCCGACCACAAAATAAGCGAAGAGATTCTACCACTGGACTCTGATTTAGTGAGTGATTTGCTTTTGAAAAGAATGCCTTAAATAGGTACTTTTATACGAACTGATGAAATCGTAATCTGCAAAATGAGTAAGCTGTCATGTCACCTAACGCGGAAAAAACCTTGCTAAAGCTCCTAAAAGTCTGAGCAAACGAGTGACATTGTAATTTTATTGTAAAACAACGTAGGTATATTTGGTTTTCACCAAGGTTTACGTAAAAACCTAGTCATAAACCTGACTAATGCAAAAAATAAGTTCATTGAAGCAACTAATTTAGACTAGCTCGGAAATAACGACTAATTAGGAACTGGTAGACCTTGATATTCCCTTTTTTTGAACTAATTCAAACGAAAAGTTAATGAACGAACGGTCTAAACGGAAATCTAGATGTGTCCGTCCAAAAAAAAAATGCAAGGCTTCTGAATACGATTGCTAAGTATGAAAATTATTCTTAGCACTTTACGTGGAAATCTTATGTTGAGCAGAAGAGTACATCCAAAGCAATTAATTTAGTTATTCAAAACAATTCTTTTTCCCAATCACAGCAATAATTACACACGACGAACGCGTACGAATGATTAAATTAGTATAAAGTAAAAAATTAAATCATAAACAAAACAATAGAAACAAGACATTGTGAATTTCTCAAAAACAGTACGAAACGTCAGATCGAGTTCTTGAATACATAGTAGTTATGAATGTTGATCGCAGAGCGAAATATAATTGGGGCAAGCGAATAAAATTAAAACTCCCAACGAAGACTCCCCACGAACTCACCAAGATAATTGGTCGCGAAAGCAGAAAAACAAGATAAAATTAATGTGCCACCATCAAAACACTTCAGCATTTCTTAATTAAGCACCCACTTAGGACGCTTTGTTTGTTATACAGAGTTGGGGATGCGTTTCACTTTAATATATTTAGAGGGTGGTGTGAGTGACAAAGGTTTTGTTTCTATGAACAATGAAATGGTATCCTCGTGTTCTTTGCGTTCACGGACAAAAAACTCAATAGGCAGACATAGTACTACTGACTTTTTCCTTTGCCTTCGCTCCTGATGGCCTATTCTATGGAAACCATGCATTTTTCAGGACTAGAATAAGAGCTTTAATGTAGGTTTCTATCAGTCAAAGAATTTTTTTAATCAGTTCAGTAGGTAATTCTTAAGACAAAGACTTACAAATAAACAAACCTCTTTAAAACATTAGTTTTGATAAACAGCAAATTAGCAGCAAAATAGTTGGTTTTGGCGGTCAACGGAAAACTCGATTCTAGGAAATGTTTATTTACCGGCTTTTAATAAAATAATCCTCAAAGCGTGTCTCATATCAAAGCTAGGATTAAGCTAGCCTTAAAATTGCTTTAGATAGAAACTGATTAAAAACCATTTTCTAATATAATAGAAGATTATAGTTACCTATATAAAATTCGTAGTTAGAGAATCTAGTAGAACAGATCGTTTTGAGCAGAGTGCCTCTAGTCAGAGTGTACTCTACTCATTTTTAAGAACCATTCGCATCGCATGTCAATCGCAATCTGTAAAAAAAGTCTCAATTTCCATAATGGAGACTTTTAAAATAAGAAGTTTTGGCCTTCTCTTCGTAACAGAAACTCTAGACAAGTGACATTCTGCCAGCTGTAGTAGAGTGGTGAAGGCGATTTTGAAAGCGTCCAATATGCAAGGAATTGACAAACACTATCGTAATGTCACGTGATCAAACCTTTATATTTTCGACAATCGTCATCGCTAATAGAATACATTGTCTAGAGCCTCAGAGTCTGTTAGTTAAGCTTTTTTTAAGGACGGGAAATCATCAAATGACTCCTCCCGCAGAGCAGAAGGGAGAGTCAGACTCTTACTGACTAAAACCCATCCATGTTCTTCCTAGCGCCCTTTGCGTTCTAGGGCCGAACTGATTCGTGACTCTTTCGAAACAATTCCGCAACTCTTAGTTAGGCTGCGTTTCTACCAGAGAGATGTGCGACGATGCGTAGCGACTGAATTGCTGCGACTGTACGGTGTAATTCGAAATAGAAGAATACCGAAATTCGAAATCGAACAATTTCGAAATTGAACTAACATGCTAATGACCTCTTGACCACGTCATATATTTCTACAGAGGTATCCACTTATCCAGGCTATGACATCAAAAAGTTTTTTGTGACAATGAGGGTTTCAGAAGTGCTCTAAAATGAATTACGACATTCCTATTCAGAAAAAAACTGTTTCCCAAAGCCAGTGCGTAAAATCTTTCTTTAAATATTTAATTAGGCGACGCATTAATCTAACGTCTCAAAAGAATTAACGCTACTTAAAACTTTTGACAGTGGCCACCATTAAACGCGGATACTTATTAAACAGGCTCTTACAGGCTTATAAAGTCTTGGCTCTTGGGTGTAAGAAATTCTACATAGCTAGATAATCTATACTTATAATAAATCAGTAGAGAGGTCAATTCTGTACATGAAATATATTTCCAAAATAACTATCAGGGGGTGATTAGGGATCGATACTGATGCCAAAAATGCAATCAGTACAATTTTTGTCTGTCTGTCCGTCTGTCGGTCTGTCTGTCTGTCTGTCTGTATAACCGTTATAGAAACAAAAACTACTCGACGGATTTTAATGAAACTTGCTACAACTATTATTCATACTCAATACTCAATATATTTATTGCATTCCACAATGTGAGCTTAGGTGGTAGGTACTTATAATATATTACAATACATTGCTTTGGATCATTGTGGACCCTGACGGGCACAGCAAAATTGGATAGTGGAAGAGGGCTATTTTATTTATTACGTATATTAATTTTCTATACATAATTATATTATTTATCTATTTCACATTTTCACTTAGATACTCGTTAATAGTATAGTAACATTTTAAAATTAGAAGATGTTTCAATTTATTGACAAATGTTGTATATATTTTTTCATTTTTAATTGTTTCAGGTAATTTATTGTAAATTTTTATTGACATTACTAAAGCGCTTGTTGAGTGTATTTTCAGCTTAGAACCGGGTAGGTTTAACCTATTTTTGTGTCGTAGTGTAAATTTAGTTTGTATGTCTTCTCGTGTAGTGTATAATTTTTGGTTGTTTCTTACGAATTTGCACATTTCCAAGATATATATAGAGGGCAGGGTTAAAAGTTTATGTTCTTGGAAATGTGGTTTGCAGCTGTCTGAGTCTTCTAAGTTAGCTAGTATTCTTATCAGTCGTTTTTGCAGTGTGAAGAGTGTAGGTGCGTGTGTACTGTTTCCCCATAGTATAACGCCATAGTTCAACCATGCGTATGCATAGGCATAATAGGTAACTAAAGCTGTTTGGAGGTTTGTTGTTTTTTTTATTTCTCGAAGGGCATAAGCAAATTTTGATAATTTAGATCTAATTTTTTTGATATGCGATTTCTAATTTAAATTTGTATCTATAGATAGACCGAGTAGGGTGAATTCTTGAACTGTTTCTATATTTGTGTCATTATAAATGAATTTTATATCTACTCCTGAGCAGGTTATAGTATACTTTTCATCACGCTACAATCAATAGGAGCAGAGCAGTGAATGGAAATGTTGGGAAAACGGGAGAAGTTACTCCATTTTTTAAGCTTCCGTCGCGTGTGCAACCTTAATGGTGAAAGCTACACAGAAATCATGTATGACGGAAATGTTCTCCTTAAAATTATGTAAAAAATATTCCACGACAGCATATGTCTATCTTTTATGATTGACGAACAATAACACGTGTTACTCCCGATAGCTTAGCAGTTCGAAGCTATCTGATTGTATTTGTCTACTCTTACGTTTATAAAACTCTCAGTCGTCCCTAATTAACATGAATAAAAGTTAACATTATTAACTATTCCATAAAAAAAGAATCATAGAAATCGGTATAGAAACACCAAAGTTATACATGAAATACGCTAATAATAAGCCATCGCGCGTGAATACTGAATCATGCTATAAGGATTATTTCTGTATAAGGTCGCGAAAGCACAGGCAGGCGGCTAGCTTGGCGCCTAGAGGCTAGCGAGTAGCTTCGGAAAACAGCTTACGACAGTTTGCAATATCCTTTAATAATTATAATGTCGAGGGGAAGATGGTTATAATTTCGCTTTACACCAAACGAGTAATCTATCTATATACTTATAATAAATCTGTAGAGAGGTCAATTCTGTACATGAAATATATTTCCAAAATAACTATCAGGGGGTGATTAGGGATCGATACAGATGCCAAAAATGCAATCAGTAAAATTTTTGTCTGTCTGTCTGTCTGTCTATCTGTCTGTCTGTATAACCGTTATAGAAACAAAAACTACTCGACGGATTTTAACGAAACTTGGTACAATTATTTTTCATACTCCTGAGCTGGTTATAGTATGCTTTTCATCAAGCTACTATCAATAGGAGCAGAGCAGTGAAGGGAAATGTTGGGAAAACGGGAGAAGTTACTCCATTTTTTAAGCTTCTGTCGCGTGTGCAACCTTAATGGTTTAAGTTACACAGAAATCATGTATGACGGATATGTTCACCTTAAAATTATATAAAAAATATCCCACGACAGTATATGTCTATCTTTTATGATTGACTCACAATAACACGTGTAACTCCAGATAGCTTAGCAGTTCGAAGCTTTCTGATTATATTTGTCTACTCTTATTTATAACACTCTCAGTCATCCCTAATTAAAAAAGTTAACATTATTAACTATTCCATAAAAAAGAATCATAGAAATCGGTATAGAAACACCAAAGTTATACATGTCATGCAATATGCTAATAATAAGCCATCGCGCGTGAATACTGAATCATGCTATAAGGATTATTTTTGTATAAGGTCGCGAACGCACAGGCGGCTTGCTTGGCGCCTAGAGGCAGGCGATGCGTTGCGATATCAGAACTTCACGCGAACGAAGTCGCGGGCAGAAGCTAGTAATATTATAAATGTGAAAGTTTGGTTGTTTGTTACTCAATCACGCCAGAACGGCTTAACGGATCTTGATGAAATTTAGAACAAAGATAGATTATAGTCTGGAATAGCACATAAGCTACTTTTCATCCCGGGAATATGTTCCCTAGGGATCACGCGGGCGAAGCCGCTGGCAGAAGCTAGTAATACATATTATTATATTGATTGGGTTTTATTAAATACTTATTAAGTAGTAAACCGTCCATGCTGTGTATGGGTGCAATAGGAACAGCATAGCTTTTATGGAAAACCTAATTTAAGAACCTACATGTACTAGGTACCTAGTATGCGTTTTGAAGAAAAATTGTGACTTTTCTTTTTTAAGTGATAAGTTTATATCCGGATAATCAACATAATTAATTATGCACTTTTTTAAATCTGAGGATAAGACGATTAATGCAACTTTTTACTAAGAAAACGATAAATCTATAATACATAGTTAATGACAGAGAATTAATCCTGGTAGATAATAATAATAATAGGTAGGTACACTGAAAATTTTCTTTTCTTTTTAGGTTTCCGAACAAAAAACGGAACCTTTATAGGATTACTCGGGTGTTTGTCGGTCTGTTTGTCTATCCGTCTGTCACAGCCAGTATTCTCCGGATGTACTGGACGACTGTAGGGGTCACTTCTGGGGGTCTAACTAAAAATAAAAAAATATAGTTTTTAAACTGTATCGTGTGACATATCAAATGAAGGAACAAAAATTAAAATGAATAGTTTTGAAGTTATTCAAGAAATTAGACCAAAAATGACCATTTCCCCCCTTATCTCCGAAACTACTCAGCCTATCGCTAATAGAATAGCACTTTGTCTAGAGGTTCTCTTAGTTAGGCTGCGTTTCTACCGGAGATGTGCGAGGATGCGAGGCGAAGGATGCGTTCGTTAAGAACCAATAGAATCGCTTGTTCTGAGCGACGCTAAGTAAATGAAGCGATTGTATTGGAACTTAACAAACACATCCCTTCGAGTCTGTGCAGTGTAGGTATACATACACGAGTCGGATTCGTTCTTGGCCAGTTTTTTAAATTAAAAGTGGGTCAATTTCTCTGAAATAATCAAAATGAGCTAAAACCGTAGGTACTGGGAAGTTAATCACTTTTATGTTCAGCTTCATTTATTTTGCGTTTCACAATGTAAAGGTGCAGGTACCTATTTAACTGACGTACGTTGTCTAATATAATCTAACTTATATTATAAAAGTTTGGATGTTTGTTACTCAATCACGCCAGAACGACTGAACGGATCCGGATGAAATTTGGAACAGAGATAGATGATAGTCTGGAATAGCACATAACACTTTTTAGGGTTCCGTAGCCAAATAGCAAAAACGGAACCCTTATAGATTCGTCATGTCTGTCTGTCTGTCTGTCTGTCCGTCCGTATGTCATAGCCACTTTTCTCCGAAACTATAAGAACTATGCTGTTGAAATTTGGTAAGTAGATGTATTCCGTAAACCGCGTAAAGATTTTCACACAAAAATAGAAAAAAAAACAATTAATTTTGGGGGTCCCCATACTTATAACTGAACCTCATTTTTTTCATCGATCTCATACGTGTGAGGTATCTATGGATAGGTCTTCAAAAATGATATTGAGGTTTCTAATGTCATTTTTTTTTAAACTGAGTAGTTTGCGCGAGAGACACTTCCAAAGTGGTAAAATGTGTCCCCCCCCCCCCCTTCTAAAATAAGAGAATGATAAAACTAAAAAAAATATATGATGTACATTACCATGTAAACTATCAGCGAAAATTGGTTTGAACGAGATCTAGTAAGTAGTTTTTTTTTAATACGCCAAAATACGTAAATCGCAACTTCTGTTTATAAAATCTATAATACCTACTGGTTTGTACGGAAACCTCGGTGCGCGAGTCCGACTCGCACTTGGCCGGTTTTATCCCTAGAGTATGTTCCCTAGGGATCATGCGGGCGAAGCCGCTGGCAGAATCTAGTAATATATAATTGCTCACCAGACTATATTTATGAAAATATCATGTACGTTAGAAAGAATCTACATCTTTTCAGTAAATGAGGCGACAGACATAACTATGATATTACTAGAAATAGGAACCAATTAATTCAACCAGGTTTCAGACTTGCTAAAGTAGCAACATCTTTTATGGGATACTGTTTAAAGTGTTATAACAAAATACCGCCACAAATATTAGAACTGAATGAGACGAAATTTAAAAATTGTATAAAACGCACACTATGCAAACTAGGGGAATACATTGATGATAAAAATGCTTGGCTCAATGCTGGTCCGCTCCACAGCGACTAAAGTGCCCAAACTTTCATGAACATGTGTGAAAACAGTGTTGGACCTGCTGAAGATTGTAAAACTATCTTTGCACTGTATAGACTCATTCTCTTTTGCATTTATTTTACTCATAAATTATTTCGTAACGAATGTAACCATGATTTTGTAAAAAATGACAACTGGTTTAAAAGAGTGTCCATGGAGTTTCTTGCACGTTCTTCTCCACAGGATCTACTCTTTGGAACGTGCAACTGCCGCGCTGGAGACGGGGTCGGTGGGTGTGTTATGTTGCAGAACAACCTGCTGCTCTTGTCGCTAGCGCGGCAGGATTAGCTTCATCTATTTGACTGACAGACCTTGACTATTCAAAAGTGCCTTTAACTGATCTATTTGAAATAAATGATTTTGTATTTGTATATTTGTAGACTTAAAAGTTTGGTGAGCAATTATAAAGTTTTTTTTTTAATACATTTCGGTACATTATAACAAACAGCAGGTAGGTATTTAAAATATACAAGTAACTATAAAACGATCAATAACATTCATAATATGAACTTGTAAAACCAAGTCTAGGGGTAGGTACGTTTATGAAAAAAAACAATAAATTCCCGCTCATTTTTATAAGATCAATTCAGTCTTCTATTCATTATGAATGCAATCATATTACTTCCTTATTTCCAATTTTTGTGTTAAACGTAACATCAACCAACACAAGTTTCGAAGTTCGCTTCAAATAACTACTAGCTCATAAAACAGAACAATACGTAATAACGTACAGAATTACTGGGTTTTTTGCTTTACTTATCCGGGTAGCGCCCGGATGAACCTAAATGTGTCTTTTGTCTACCCGGACCTAGACTGGCAAGCGTGTGACCACGTCAAATATGGTTTTGGAAAAGTCCCGGAAAATTGTGCTTGTTCATATTTCTTGATTTTCATAAAGATAATTTTAATATTAATCTATCGTCATCAAACTGTTTAGATATCAGGTTTTACCAGTAGGTAAGTTCCTATATTTCTTATAAGTAGTCAAAAAATTATTATTTTACAATAAAACTGCTTGTAATATTTAATTAAATTATAACAGAATCACTAAATCAGCAGCATAATACTCAGTACTGCTTTTTATCTCTCATGTTAAAATGACAAGTTTTTTTGTACTTCGAAAGGAAAAATCGGAACAGTTATATTAGGATCACTATGTTGTCCGTCCGTCCGTCCGCCCATCTGTTGTTGAGTTGAAATTAAAACCATATACCTATTCAAATCTACAGTCTCTTGAAGCTGGGAAAAAATCAAACTTCTAAGTTAACGTAATAAAAAGATACGGCCGATTATGTCACAAAAATCGTATATTTCGACACTCTCAAGGGAATCAAAATTTATAGAGTACTAGCTTCTGCCAGTGGCTTTGCCCACGTGATCCCTAGGGAACATTCTCTTTGGTAAAAATATATATAGCCTATGTGTTGTTCCAGACTATAATCTGATCCTTTCAGGCGTTCTTACGTGAAAAAGTAACAAACATCCATTCTCACACACTTTCGCATTTATAATATTAGAAGGAATTAGTAGGATTTCCCGTTAAACTAGAACTATGAAATTTGGCAAGTACCTAATATATTAGATATTCTTATACTACAAGTACCTATACCTATAAATAAAAAAAATATACATATATTTAAAGTACATAATATGTGGTATGGAACCCTCGGTGGGCGAGTCCGACGCTTGTCGGGATTTATAAATACAATAGAATACGACACATTAAATATGAATAAGTTATTCCTAAAAATATCAACAAGGATTTTGTTAACCCTACCATGGAGTGTCCCGGGCAAAAATCACGGGAGCAAACGAACAATGGGCTCGTAGATGGCGCATTTCCTCAGCGGGAACTAATTAAGTGGATTCTATTCAGGTAATAGTTCCGTTTCTATACTATCTACCTACGTATTCACGTATTCACCGATTTGTTCAAGTTTATTACTCGTTCCTGAAGCAAATCAGTTGTAAATGTAATTGTGGGGAGAACGTATTGTTACCATTACAGTGCGTAAAGTTGCCATACGTGTATGTTTTTAAAGTAAGTGAAGCCAAGCCAACTATTACTGTGAAGAACTTCTCAGGCATTAGAAACACATTAACGTAAAGCCTGTAAAAGGGACCACTGTTTAGTATACTATAATAAATCAACACATAAATGAATGAATTAATAAAGTAGATACTTATGCAAATATTTTACACGCGTCATGCGACGGAGAGAAAATACACCTAGTAGCAAAGATGTGTGTTACTTGTTGCCATTTTAAATATTACTAGATTTTTTATACTTTTTGATTTAACATACAGGGGGCCTACTCTCTACGTTATCGTTCGGCTACGTCATCCAGTCAAAGTACGGCTGTTTCTGAAAACCAGCACTGAGTCTCTTTTTGTCTTTTTAGGAAACATACAAAGAGAGCCTGAGGACTTGTCGTTACAAAAAAGAAAGGGCTTGTTTGATATTGAATTTTGCCAATACTAATATTGATCAATAAACTGGAACTATCCTAACAACGGATTCATTTCTTTTAATTAGTCAGCAGAAATAAATGACCTCTAAATAGGGGATTTATTGGCCAAATATTACAATTACTTTATTGTTACATTAACGGCGTATTTCAAGTGGTTTATTGAGGCAATAGTGCTAGCAACAGTACCTACCTATTAAATCAATAAATTGGTAATCAATACCATCGATCAAAAATCGATTTAATCCTGACTATCTTAAATGATAACGATCTACTATCAAAACTGTTGTTTTACTTACATGCAAATTGCGCAAGTCAACGTCATTGATATGTGGACTCTGACATGTACGATCCTAAGATATTTTTTCTGTTATTCATGTTCTTTTGATAAATGTTTTTTTTTTTCTTCAAATGTAAAACAATGTCAAGAAGATTAACTACTAAAGTGAAGCCACACTCACTGACGGCAAACATGTTGACACTTAATTTAAAAAGAATTTTATCCGACTGCGGAAACATATTTAATTTTTTAATATGGAGTTTTATTCACTACGTTCTATTGTGAAAATTACCTACTATTATTCTGCTTTACCATAGTCGAATAAAGTTGTTTGTTTCTGCACCTTTGTCATGTCATGCTTTTATTACTTTTGTATGCTTTGTTTGCTTATTTAATCAGAAATTCCATAACAACGTATAAAGAAAAATATCAAATTGTATCAAGTTGTAATTGTCAATAAAGATATCCGCTAAGGTCCGGATACCCGAAGGACCGCATTTACACCGCACCTACACCTTGCCATTCTATATTGAGGTCTCGTAGAGCCGATTACGGCATTTTATTACCTCAATGCTGTTAAACCACTTTAATAAGGCATTTATAAACTCCAAAAATGCCTAGCAATTGAGAAATATAATGTAAAATATTAGATACAAGGGAGTATTCGAGTATAATTTACAGACGTAAATAAATCATTAGCTTATACGAATTATACACTAATATATTTTTGCTTATCTATACTTATAATAAATCTGTAGAGAGGTCAATTCTGTACATGAAATATATTTCCAAAATAACTATCAGGGGGTGATTAGGGATCGATACTGATGCCAAAAATGCAATCAGTACAATTTTTGTCTGTCTGTCTGTCGGTCTGTCTGTCTGTCTGTCTGTCTGTCTGTATAACCGTTATAGAAACAAAAACTACTCGACGGATTTTAATGAAACTTGGTACAATTATTATTCATACTCCTGAGCAGGTTATAGTATACTTTTCATCACGCTACAATCAATAGGAGCAGAGCAGTGAAGGGAAATGTTGGGAAAACGGGAGAAGTTACTCCATTTTTTAAGCTTCCGTCGCGTGTGCAACCTTAACGGTGAAAGCTACACAGAAATCATGTATGACGGAAATGTTCTCCTTAAAATTATATAAAAAATATCCCACGACAGCATATGTCTATCTTTTATGATTGACGAACAATATCACGTGTAACTCCCGATAGCTTAGCAGTTCGAAGCTTTCTGATTGTATTTGTCTACTCTTACCTACGTTTATAAAACTCTCAGTCGTCCCTAATTAACATAAATAAAAGTTAACACTATTCTATAAAAAAAGAATCATAGAAATCGGTTTAGACACACCAAAGTTATACATGAAATGCGCTAATAATAAGCCACCGCGCGTGAATACTGAGTCATGCTATAAGGATTAGTTTTGTATAAGGTCGCGAACGCACAGGCAGGCGGCTAGCTTGGCGCCTAGAGGCTAGCGAGTAGCTTCGGAAAACGGCTTACGACAGTTTGCAATATCCTTTAATAATTATAATGTCGAGGGGAAGATGGTTATAATTTCGCTTTACACCAAACGAGTAATATTATAAATGTGAAAGTTTGGCTGTTTGTTACTCAATCCCGCCAGAACGGCTTAACGGATCTTAATGAAATTTAAAACAAAGATAGATTATAGTCTGGAATAGCACATAAGCTACTTATCATCCCGAGAATATGATCCCTAGGGATCACGCGGGCGTAGCCGCTGGCAGAAGCTAGTATAATAATATATTGCTTAAATTGCTAAATAATAATATATTGCTTATATAATTATACATAACTTGTCAGAGTGCGGGAATTATTTTGCTCAAGATTCATCGAGACTTTTATTTTCCTGTACTATCTTCGTCCACAACAACAATAAATCGATCGGGAAAATAACGTCGATTTTCCTATCGAATACGTCATCATCTGCCTATTTTAGCATTTTCCCAACTGTATTGGGATCGGCTTCCAGTCAAACCGGATTCAGCTGAATACCAGTATTTTAAGTAGAGCAGCTGCCTACCAGACCTCCACAACCCGATAACTGGGTAACACGGTACTTCTTGGCAAGACTACTGGAGTCAGATTTACTGGCTTCTGACAATCCGTAACGACTGCCAAAGATCTACAAAAGCCAGCCGGGACCAACGACTTAACGTGTTTTCCGAGGCACGGAGGAAACTCGGTATGTTAAGATGGTTATCCATCCACAGACCAACCTTGGCAAGCGTTGCTTAACCTGGAAGATCGACCCGTACGGCTGTTAATGTTTAGCCACGAGTATTCCTATCTAATACGTAAATCGTCATTATTTTCCCGGATCTGATGAAACGAATTCAAATCGTCTCGACTGATAAATTTACTATAAGTAAGATATTTTATTGGGAATGTACGATAGCAAAACTATTTATATAACGATCAAATAGTCTGTGTGATTGTTTGGCTCAAAAAAAAACCATTTCCTCCTACAATATCTACCTAATCAAATTTTCCAGGAATTTTCATAATACTTATAAAATTTGTACGTCAATATCTAAAGCGTATCTACTCGTAATTATGATATTGATATGACAGTTTAGAATTGATGTGGCTGCGAGTGTATGCAAGGGCATAGTAGACATCCAGCATTTGGTGGGTACAAAGACCTTAAATTGATTATTATTTTTCGTATAGATAAAACAAATTGACGAGATTTCTTGAAAAAAAATTATTTTCCTAGAATATTTTCATGTCTTTTTAGAACATTAACGGAATTATAGCAAACACCTTGTATTGAAAAGTCACGGACTTTTTCAATACAAGCAGCCTGCGGTAGGTGGCGCACGCGCAACCTATCCTCATTATATACAGGGCCATGGCAACCATTCGTTTTTATTGGGTCCTTTAGCCATAATGGAAATCATTTTCAGCATTTGATTTTCATTTTGATTTTAGTTTTCTTCATTATCTATGAAAAACTTTTATTGTAACTATCTTTACAGACTACTGAATATTTTGCGGATCCTTATTGCACATTCGAAACGAACATAGCACTGTAAAAATTCTGTTTCATCACAAAGTCATTTTAAAAAGACATGTTCAAAATTAATTAAAATAGTATTCTCCTATTGTAGCACATTTCTAACAGAAACCTTAGATTACACACGTGCCCCAAAACAAAAATCTAGTTACTTTTGTAATCGGGTAACAAATATAACAAATACAAAATTGGACACGTAGTGATTGGCCTCAAGACGGATTTGGTAGTACCGAATAGGATAATAAAAGTGAATCAGAAAAGTACCTACCTGTATTTCTTGAGTCACCTGTACGAATCATGACTGCGCGATTACTAGATTCGTAGGCATACCACAATGCCTAAAGATAAAACAGAATGACATTTATTTTTTAATTAGGTTTCTATCATAGATTATTTGAAAAATAAAGGAAACTGCTACGGAAAATTCTCGAACCCGTATTACATAAATAAATTAGGAAGCTGAATCACATGGCTAACACGTGTTTATTATAGGACAGGTACCTACTACTACAATAGTAAGTATATCTCTGTCGATTATTTCGAAAAGTAAGGGACCTCCGGAAAATTCGAAAAATTCTATCGAGTTTTACGAAGAATGTGTAAGAATTTGTTCTTCAAAACATACGCAACAGAATTTGCAAAGCTGAACATTCAAATATTTTCGATAAAACAATACAGGTACTTATTGAAAATTCTAAAAAATCATCATATGCTCATGAAATAAAAAAATACTAAGAGACATTAATCGGATATTAGGCCTTAACCTCAAAGTAATGCGGGTAATGACATCCAAATCTAAATAATTTATATGAGGAAGCAACGTGCGAAGTTTTCAAATGTCACCGGTATCGGAATCATGTTTTAGTATCTGTATTTTATAATATGCTTGTAAATTTTGTATTTTGGAGTATACACGACTAGATTTTACGGTCCTGTGACCAATGTTATCGTTGATAGGTAATTGTAATCGCGATATCCATAACAGCTTAATAAAGATTCCTAGAAACGCGAGTTAACGCGAATAATCCCACTTAACGTTGTAAATACGCAAGTGTTTCTGATATTATTGTTATTTAATTACGATCTAGCATATTAGAGATCCGTGAATTTAAAAAAATAAGAAAATATTCTTATTTTTTATTCGTGTCGATTCGATTACAAATACAAATGCGTTTTACGTATTTCATTTGATTTGTATAGATATACCTAAATGTAATTTTAAAATAAAACGTTGTGTTACTAACCCAACTTTGCACGTTAAATATTGACAGATATGTTCATACCTAAGTAGATATTATATTGCTACAGGTACATAGGTTTTTTTTTACTCAAGAGTAAAGGGAAAGGGTTGAAAGCTATAAAATATGTCATTTTAGAGTAGCAACAGGAAACGAGTGATTTACAAGCACAATGGGAGCAGATTGCACTACATAACAATAAAATAAGCACACGTTGAAAAAGCTACATATTGCAAAGGATATTTTTACATGGTGTCATAAACACGAAAATGTAGGTACTCTGTATCCCCTTTTAGAGCCGCAAAGATAATCGGCTAAATATCAACTTACTGTAGGTACCTACTTGATGAAACGAAAAACTACCTTACCACACCCACTTTTTTTATAACTAAAAAGCTAAGTAGCTGAAATCTAACAGCAGCCTAGCCGTCGCAGAATGATTTTGTGAATAATCAGGCTGAGTTACAGTACGTAATGTTAGTCAGACTCAAAAACAGTGTTAGCAGGAGTCAAAAATAGGTTCCAGCATCTTTATTTCAGTTTATTATGGTAAACATGGTGTTTGTTATGCCACTGTGAATATTGAATAGGTACTTTACCCGATAAGAACTAAGCTGCTAATTGCGCTAACTAATCCGGTGGCCGGAGCCAGGCTGCGGCAGCCAATCACAAGCGCCTGCAATACGTCACAATATGTCGGATTGGCTGTCCGGTCTGTTATCTGCTTTTAGTTAATCACTTCTTTAATTTTCTGTGATACATACGGACCATTTGTGTGTTTTAGAAACATCTCAATTAAGTTCTTAATCAGGCTCAGGCTGGGTTATTAAGTTTTTAATGTTTTCCTCCGATTTCAGAGTTAAGCATTTGAAGTTGAGCATTAGTCAAACTCTACTTTATCCTGAAAATCTTTAAAAAATCGTTATTAAATTTGAGTTTGACGTGTTTTTAATGAATGTCTACTCAATTCAGAAAACCTTTTTTAGAAGAATGTATGTAGGTAATGAAAGAAATGAATAATGTACCGAACAATATTTTAGTCATTATAAGCATGCAATGGTAGGAAAATCTTACTTCACTTGGTCATTCAAGCAAGCTCAAGTCAAAGCATTGAATAGAGCATATCCTATTGATACGAAAGCGGAAATTGAGATTAAAAGTACTACTCAAGTCAATACGAGAATGTCGGACGATCGTTAGGCCAAAATAGCATTCGAATGGAAGTCATAAAATAGAAAATTACGTCGTGAAAAGCCTTCGTGGAGACAGCATTGCCAGGAAGAATCTTTATACAAGATTGCTTCACAATGACGGGGATATTCAGAGAAAATCATGGATTTTTAGCCAGCTGTAGGCCTGGACAAAACAATACTAAGTTGAAATAAGTTATATTCTGATGAAATTAAAAATTATTGAAACAAATAAAATCGTGTGAGTATTGTATAGAATCCACGTATAAAATTGAAATTTATATTGACCAGATCTGTGTTAGATAGTGTGTTAATCGTTTTTCTTGGTAAAGGGTTTACCCACGAGGTCAACTGTACCTGTCATTTATTGTTATGACGATAAGTATATGAATGAAACGATTAGCTGCTGTATAGATTGTAGGCTCAAATGAGGGGGAACTTTAGAGCGTTTACTTCTATGGAATTTCACACAAACTGGCCAGTGATTATTCTTTAGAATGCATGTAGCGATTAAAAGGAACGTAAGACTCGTACACAACAAAGAGTTACCGCGGCCCTGAAACGCAATAGGCATTTGAAGGGATTCGGGTGGACTTTAGTTAGTAAGAAGGCACTCCCTTCTCCGGCCACAGCGGAAGGAATCATTAGATAATATATGCCATCCTAAAAAATATTTTGAAATAGTTCGTAGAGAAATATTTCAAAAAATAGTTTAGAGCGACTGAGAGAGAAATTTTACGTTTTCTATAAAATGTGAAAAGTCACTTCATCTCTCTGAAAATAAACACTTTCAAGCAATAAATTACCTAGAACTATTCTACTTGCATCATTTAGGTTTCAATTAGCAGACTTGCAAATGAAATTAATTAATAAGTCTTCCGAACCCTTCATTATTATCTTTTGTGTGAAATTCCAATCCCTATATTCATAATTAGGTATACCTTAGGTAGATACGAATCGCTTATCGGTGTCCGCAAACAGTCAAGAAAAACAACCTGCATGATTAATTCAATCTGATCACGTGTAGGTAAAGTCCAACTTTATGATGAAGCCGAATATCTACTGTAGGATTATCTAAGCTATCTAAAATGTAAGCTACCTAAATGTATCTATTATGTTACCTCCTATGTTCTGTTCTGATGTGCGATTCATTAAACATCTCACTGTATTAGGCGAAGTTTACATGAAGAAAGCTGTCAATCCATACAAACATGTTGGAAATTCACTTCATACAGGCTCCACATAAGTTTACACGTTGAGACGTTGGTAAGAAAGGAGGAATAAGGTAACATCAAGGTGCTAGCCTATTTTTGCAATATTTAATACTGATTTTCGAACTATTCATAATACTGCTAGTATATACAAAATCTATCACGCGCAAATAAAAAGTTTTCTCAATCGGACGGCTACATGAAATAGGTTGGGTCTCCAACCTACTTGCATACTATTTTGTATCAATAATTTAATGAACATGGGAATAATTTAATGAACATTAGAACGAACAGGCTACTTCTGGGTAAGCTCGCTCCATCGTAGACTTTGTCTCTGTCATCTCTGACCTAGACTAAAGTCAAGAGCAAACCCACAACAAATAAAAAAATTGCTTATTAATTGAATATCATGTCGTTTGGCCACATTTAAGTGTCAACGCTGTTATGTCACACGTATTAATAAATCACCCTTTGTTATACCGTTGCTTTGTTCGTATACCAAATAAAGTAAGCTAATACATAAAACAAAAATAATCTATTTGACCTATGAGCAAGTGCTATTTTCGGTACCTACATGACAAACGTAAAAGCGATAGGGCACTATTTTTAAATAAATATTAATTTTGCAAATTCAACAATCATTTGTAGTCTATTCGTAGACCATGGGAAGATACCATTTAAACCCATAGTCCACTTAAGGCCACACCAAATATAATTATACACTCTTAAAAAGGAAAACCTTGGCTCTCTACAAGGTTCTCAAGTTCGTACAATCTGTCGGTGCACTTACTATGACCAAACCATCATTTAACCATGCCATTTCTCGTCTTTGAGGCGTCCTAAGTACCGATTGTCTCTTCTAACCAAATTTTCGCAAAGTTCCTTGCCTTGTAATTGCTACGTATACACATGAATGATCCGGAAGCTAACATTGGACATAATAAAAATGACTCAACAGACTAACGCTTATGGCAGAATGAATAGCGGTCTGCAGTATTGTGACCATTACGTCCAAGGATAATTGGTGGCGCAAGGATCGAATAAGATATTCACATTTTATTATATCATTGTTATTGATGCATTATCATAATGGGTTAATAATATTGCGTACATTTTTGGGGTTAAGTAGACTTGTAAGGAATCCCAACTGGGCTAATGTAAATAGTCTGGAGGACACGGACTCGTATTAGGTAAGTAGGTGACTCAAGGACCAAAAGACAACTATTTTATTCTACATCCTAACGTTGTCTTTGTGGATTTTGCGAAAGGTAATCTAAGTAGGCTTTTTATCCATTAAGATAAACATTTTTTTGTACTTTTATAGTGTTGATACTTAGCTAAAACCTACTCTCTGCGGGGTCAAGCAAGAATTCTGGATCTGCCCCTGCCCTAAAGTACAGGCTTATGTTCTGGTTATACATTTACATATGGCTCATGTTCTGATTAGTATATTGAAAGTACGTAGGTAACACAAAAACATCACTAATAAGGTCCCTATGATATTTGCATTCACCATAAATTATCTGCTAAACGCCTTTTGTTTTTAGTATCAAGATAATAAAATTTAATTAAAATGAAAGTGAAATATCCATAGCAATACTCACCATTTTCAGGTGATCAGTTATTTAAAATACCACTGTGAAAAACTCTATCAAGGTCTTAATTCCCGTGTCTACATATTCGTGGTCCGTAGCGACATCTTTTATGTTAAACACGGAACTAATAGCTGCTTATCTCAATAATCGTAGTGTGCGCTTTTTGATAATAATTTACTACGATATACGTGAAAAACGAGCACTCTATTATAGTTTCTAATAGCATCATAGTTAAATTATAATAAGATTTTCTCTAATATGAATTTATAAATAAAAAAACAACGTTTGGCCGTCCGTTCCTTACCTCCGACCTATGTATGGCGGCCTAACCATAAGCTTAGTACCTATGAGCTTCAAATCTAACCGAAGTAGTTTGGTTGACAAGGAATAAAATTGCGAATGCTAAAACTGCGAAATACATTAGATGGTACGGAAACAATGAACTCACTTACTGTACAGTTCTGCTATCCCCTTAGTCGTTGTAGTGTATTGCATAGGTACATACAGGATCAAGAAATATAATATTATAGTATATGTATTAATTATCGTTATGGTATATTAGTAGTGGATGTATAATATAGTTGCTGTCGTCTCCGGCCATGCACTACGCGGGCTTGACTGACATGGGGGCTGGTCGTATGACAGCTGTCAGGGAGTAGGACGTGTGTTTGAGCCAGCGAGCCGATATTTGTAAATATTTATTAATCTAGTGTACACAGGACACAACATTGGCGACGAGGATTAACTGTGAGTGGTTTTCATCATGATTTTACGGATCATGCACAAGAGTTTTATTTTGCTAAGGAAAATAAATAGGTAGTGACTTGTAGTGAAGTTGGTTTATTACCTACTTGGCAAAATATTAGCCTTGTTTAGAAAAGTGGTATATTCTAATGTAAAATAAATCGGTGTGTGTTTTCCAAAGCTTCTCTAAATTTTAACTCCATTATGAGTCATCCTAATGGAAAATAACATTCGACATTCATTGGCGTGAAAAGGAGAAAAGTCACTCAGAAAAGAAAAAAAAAATGGCCGCCACAATCATCACAATCATAGAAAATTATTACACTAGTAAATGCGACTAAAAAACAGTTTCACATATTTTGCTTACTAATTACAGTATGCAAAAAGAACTGTAATTTTAATAGTAACAATTATCATTACTATTGAAAAAAAAATAAATAATAATAATAGAAGAAAGTTTAAGAACCTACAGTTAGACAGTTTTACAGTTTGTTCTACAATTAAATTACAATGTTAATGTAATGTGTTAATTATAATCTTATTTTACTTCTTACTGAGCCATTTAATTTTTGTAGTTATGAGATTTTAAATTATTTGACCTTGTCTGTAATTAAAAAAATTAACTTGCTAGTACAGGAACCTGGTTGTCGCCAGGATCATGTTTATTCAATGGTACTCCAAGTTTGTAAACTAAATGACAAAAATTAAAATGAATGAGAAACTTCTGGTTGCGATGAATGGTTTTTACATTTGTTTGAAAGTCTTATTGTTGACTGACCATTTGATATGATTTTTCGGATTATGATTTTATTATATATGCATTTGGAAGATACACAAATTGTTGAAAACTTTTAATATATTTTGTTTTTGTTTGACATGGAGTAATAAGATACATAAATGGTACATTAACAATGGAATTGAAATTAAAATATATACTTTTTAAAAGTATTTAATTCACTTTGTATATTATTGTGTACCGTTTGTATATTATTGTGTACCGTTTGTATATTATTGTATGGAGAGCCCTGGTCCGGGCAGCATTAAATTGCGTTTATCATTGTTGGGAGGGCCCTGGTCCGGGCAGCATTAAATTGCGTTCATCATTGTTGGGAGGGCCCTGGTCCGGGCAGCATTAAATTGCGTTCATCATTGTTGGGAGGGCCCTGGTCCGGGCAGCATTAAATTGCGTTCATCATTGTTGGGAGGGCCCTGGTCCGGGCAGCATTAAATTGCGTTCATCATTGTTGGGAGGGCCCTGGTCCGGGCAGCATTAAATTACGTTCATCATTGTTGGGAGGACCCTGCTCTGGGCATCATTCAATTCTGTTCAGGAGAGCCGTAAGCTAGGCAGTATAAAATATTTTGATAAGTTTGGACGGCTCTACTAAGTAACGGGCAGTAGTTAATTATTCTGAGCTATAATGATGAGTTTATTTTAGGATTTGGATTGGGGATATAGGTTCCTATTAACATTTAGAGATGTAATATTACATTCTTTCTATTGTCAGGATCATCATTTTCGGCATAAGCGACAGTCAAAGTAGTATCACCTAGACCTTCATATTGTTGAAGACATGACACAAAACTACACATTAGAAAAATTTGATTGTGAAGGAGAAGAAAGTTCAATTGCTGTTAGATGGGAAAGATGGAAGAGAGGGTTGTATATATATTTAGAAGCTGCCGGTATAGAAGACGAAAAGAAGAAAAGGGCATGTTTACTTCATTTTGGGGGACCAGGTCTCCAAGAAGTCTTTTATAACCTCCCTAATGCTAATGTAGAACCAAATGAAGGCAATAATGGAAAAGTTTTCAAAATAGCTATAACCAGTTTGGATGAATACTTTGCTCCAAAGCAGTGTTTTGCATTTGAACGTCATCTCTTCAGAAGTTTGAAGCAGGAACCGGGTGAAAAATTCCAGAAATTTTTAGTGCGTTTAAGACAACAGGCCGATAAGTGCAACTTTGCGAATAAAGAGGAAAGTCTGATATGTCAAATTACGGAAAAATGTTCTTTGGTAGCATTAAGAAAGAAAATTTTAAAGAATGGCGACACTATGACTTTAAGTGATATACAGTCAGAGGCAAATATTTTAGAAGCTATTGAACGCCAATTAAATGATTTCGAACCTAACACAGAAACTCAAAGTGTCAACAGAGTCCAGATTGATCAGCAAAAAGGAATTTGTTCTAGGTGCGGTAGCACAAAGCATAATGGGCAAGATAAGAAATGCCCTGCTAGAAACAAACCCTGTTTGAGATGTGGAGTACTTGGCCATTTCCGCAGACAGTGCAGAACAAAAATACTTAACAAAAGGAAATCAGACAGTGAAACATTCAGAAAACAAAATAACGACAATACAAAACGGTTCAAAAGGACTAACAATGTAGTAGAAGCTGAAGATACTCAAACTAAATCTATGGACTACATATTCAATATAAACGGTGATGCGACAGTTACTTGCAAAATAGGAGGAGTAGATGTAAAGGTCTTAGTCGATTCTGGCTGCAATAAAAACTTACTGACGGATAAAACATGGGAATTTTTAAAACAAAAAAATGTAAAGGTGTCAAAACAAAATAAAAATCCAGATAAATATTTCATGGCCTACGGAAGTAAGCAACCTTTAAATATTATGGGATCTTTTGATGCAAACATTGAATTTGACGGTAAAAATGAGACTGCAATTTTTTATGTAATCATAGAGGGTACTTGTGACCTTCTGGGACGAGAAACCGCGACTTCTTTGGGAATCCTAAAAATAAAGGTGGATGTCAATAAGGTTGAAGAAAATCAGTTTCCGAAGTTTAAAGATGTTATGGTCGAAATCCCGATAGACGAATCAGTTAAACCGGTCTCACAACCTTACCGCAGAATACCCATTCCTTTGGAGGAAAAGGTTGAGAAAAAAATTGAAGATCTCTTAAATAAAGATATAATAGAAGAAGTAGAGGGGTCTTCAAGCTGGATTTCACCAATAGTACCGATATTGAAAGATAATAATGAAATCAGACTTTGTGTAGACATGCGTCGAGCCAATATGGCTATCAAGCGCGAAAATCATCCATTGCCGACCATGAATCAACTCCTTACTAAAGTCAGAGATGCAAAACTTTTTAGTAAGTTGGATATCAAGGATGCTTTCCATCATATCGAACTGCATCCTAATTCTCGGTACATAACTACATTCATTACGTCTAAAGGACTGTTTAGATATAAGAGGATGATGTTCGGCATAACCTGTGCGCCAGAAATATTTCAAAAAACATTGGAGCGAATCCTCTTAGGGTGCGAGGGAGTGATTAACTTTATCGATGATATATTAATATACGGCAAAGACAAGCAAGAACACGATGAAAGGCTTAAAAAGGTGATAGAAGTTCTGAACCAAAACAATGTACTGCTACGCAAAGACAAATGTCTATATGGACTCACAAGGGTACAATTTCTGGGCCATGAGCTATCGGAGGATGGTGTTAAACCGTTAGAAAAGTATATGTCGGCAGTTAGAGAATTCCGAGAGCCAACTACTATTGCAGAGTTACAGAGTTTTTTAGGACTTATAAATTTTGTTGGGAAATGGATTCCTCACTTGGCAACTATTTCCGAACCTCTTAAAGTGTTACTTCGAAACAAAACTACTCGAAATTCTGATATCACGAAGATTTGGAGTGAAGCACAGCAAACAGCTTTTAACAAATTAAAAACTACTCTTGTTGATGTTCCTAAGTTGGGTTATTATGATCCTAAAGACCAGACTTTAGTCATAGCAGATGCCAGCCCAGTGGGATTGGGAGCAGTTCTTGTGCAAATAAATGACAAAGGACCAAGGATAATTGCTTTTGGCAATAAAACATTGAGTGAATGTGAGCGTCGATACTGCCAAACTGAGAAAGAAGCGCTTGCGTTGGTTTGGGCTTGTGAACATTTTAACATGTTCCTTTATGGTAAAGAATTTGATTTGGTAACCGACCATAAGCCTTTAGAGACAATTTTCGGTCCTAAAACTAAATCATGCGCTCGCATAGAGCGGTGGGTTTTAAGACTACAGTCCTATAAATATAAGATTAAATATAGGCCTGGCAAAGAAAACATTGCAGACCCACTTTCTAGACTTTGCAAATTGGCGTCGAATCCATCGACTATATACGGAGAATATGTACACAGTGTGGTAGAGTACTCCAAGCCCATGGCTATTCCACTGGAAGAAATTACTGAACATTCTCGACTGGACCTTGAAATACAAAAAGTAAAAGAAGGCTTATATAATGGGAATTGGGACGAATCCGTAAAAACTTATAAGATATTTCAGAATGAATTATGTTTCTATGGTGATATATTGCTCAGGGGAACTAGGATTGTTATACCATCAAAACTGCGATCAGAGGTTCTTAAAGCCGCACATGAAGGCCATCCAGGTATCGTGGCAATGAAGGGTAGGCTGAGGTCGAAAGTTTGGTGGCCCAAATGTGACAAAGACTCTGAGAATATATGCAAAGCGTGTAAAGGCTGTATACTTGTGTCCGCGCCTAATCCACCCAATCCTTTAAAGACTCGAGAGATGCCCATGGAGCCATGGATTGATGTAGCTATCGATTTGATGGGGCCATTGCCCAGCAATGACTACATTTTCGTGGTAGTAGACTACTACAGTCGTTACAAAGAGGTGAAGATATGCCGCACCATAACAAGTGCTGAAATAATTGGACATCTACAGGACATTTTTAGTAGATTAGGAAACCCAGTGACTATTACAGCAGATAATGGAAAACAGTTCACCAGTAGTGAATTCAATCAATTTTGTTTGGAACATGATATTAAAATTTATCATACGATTCCTTACTTCCCACAACAAAACGGAGAAGTAGAGCGTCAAAATAGGGACATATTAAAAAGGTTAAAGATCAGCCAAGCCGAAAAGAAAAATTGGAAAGAAGCTCTGAGAGAGTATATTACAATGTACAACGCAACACCGCACAGTGTAACTGGCAAGACACCAGCAGAATTGTTTTTCCATAGACAATTCCGTGATAAACTACCCATGATTAAAAACTTAACTTATAACACAGGAGATGAAGATACAAGGGACAAAGAAAAACAACAAAAAGAAAAAGGAAGAGAATATGCAGATCGGAAAAGACGGGCTCAGCAATGCGACTTAGAAGTGGGTGACAAGGTTTATATACAGAATATGAATAAGACTAATAAATTAAGTCTAAACTATGAGCCAATTACTCATACTGTAGAGTCAAATAAAAATGGTGATGTCGAGCTCCGAAACGATGAGACGGGAAAGAGGATAAGACGAAATATAATACATTTGAAGAAGGTCGAAGGCCAGTGGAAGGTTTTAGATTCGGGTAGCGCTGATTGCACTGAGGCTGAAGAGGCTGAAATAATTGAAGGCGAAGGATGTATGAATGAGCCGTAATTGAAAAATTATACTTAATAATTCAAAAGTCGATTTATTCAAATAATAATATGATTATTTTAAAGTTATAATAAATAAATGCTTTAAAATTTTAAAAGTTTAATTATCTTTTATTAAAATAATAACAAGGGGAGGGATGTAGTGTATTGCATAGGTACATACAGGATCAAGAAATATAATATTATAGTATATGTATTAATTATCGTTATGGTATATTAGTAGTGGATGTATAATATAGTTGCTGTCGTCTCCGGCCATGCACTACGCGGGCTTGACTGACATGGGGGCTGGTCGTATGACAGCTGTCAGGGAGTAGGACGTGTGTTTGAGCCAGCGAGCCGATATTTGTAAATATTTATTAATCTAGTGTACACAGGACACAACAGTCGTGATGATACATAATAACAGGTTCGCCGCTCGTATTCCTTGATGTACCACGCTTTTTCATATCCGTGAAAATAGCCGATGCACCTACAAACAAAATAATGTATAACTAAAGTTATATGTCATGCACACAATGGCCCATTCTGGGTGATATGATTTTTTTTTGATTCTACAATTATGTCTGTGATCAATAAATAAACATAGATACCTATGAGTTTTGATGCCATCAACATTTCGTTCCTGCTGAGCTAAGTATACTTTACAATTAAACCAAACTTTCTTACAAGATGCAGTATCGTAGTGACCAGAAAAAATGCAGTCAATGAAAAAATGACGATTGCCGCTTTTCAGTTTACGTAAATTGAATGTTTAAAACACATTCATATTTGATTCATCAAAGCGAATACTTAATTGATAAATACTTACCAAGCTACTTCAAACTATTTAATTCGCAAAATGTTCAACAAAAATCAATGCAATATTATCATTGAATAAAAGACAAATGAAAATAAGCGTCTAACAAAAGCCCACCAATTTTTTGACGAGTCAAAAATTTTCAAATGTGTTTCGCGTTCCATTCCATTACACTTTTTTTTTATTTTTAGAAGCTGCCAGTACTACTATTTTTGTTAGAGTTAATACTTTTTATATATTTTTGTTTCCAAACGAAACTGAAATAATTATTTTTACACAAGAGAATCACATAAAGACACTAAAATAAAATTGTCTTATCTATTTATCTCTTCTTTACCTACCTATTTTATATCGCAATAAAAATCTTATCTGTTCTGAAAAATAAACGATGATGGTAAACCAACTCGCCCATTATTATTAACCAAGGCAAAAGATAAACAAGAAAACCACTTCGGAAGATAATCATCAAATCACTTCCTAACTTTTCTATTCATTTCCTCCATTCATACATTCTTTGATTATGATTTTAAGTGTAGGTAAGGCATCGTCAACAAACGCGCAGGAATAACCAAAGTGATTATTATCTCGTCAAAATAAAATGTGTGCCACTGGTGCCACCATACTCTACTATCTATGTTTATTATCATAATATCTATTTTTACAACAACTTACATAATAACTAAGCATAAATACAAACCCAGTAATTTTTATCAATAAATAATTCTGAAAATTTGCTATAAAAAAGGTGATTTTTTATAGCTGTCTCTTTCAAAGAATTTGTGTCGGTCAAGGAATTCTGTTTCCAGTGAAAAATGATATATTTTTGTCGAATAAGTCTTGATATGGGTATTACCAACTTTGGTATTTGGTCTTATCGCTAATACGATTAAATTGAGAAAGACCTTTACAAACTGGGTACGTAGAACAACTACCTAAATTATTTCCCTATGTAACTACATTAGTTAAATAGCATTAGTTTAATACTTGTAATTGGCCCTCATTATTTTAGAATAAGTAACCATGCTTTATAATTAGCTGTAAGTTTTCCAAATATAATAAAATAAAATAATTAAAAAAACAGTTAACATAATTAATCCGTAACCGATCCGTAAGACATCTTATGTGTGGACGCGCCACTAATCCAAACACGTAAGTAGAAGAGTAAGAAACAATAGTAGATATACAATGTGTACAAAACATATTTACAACCGCATTAATTAAAACTGACGATCCATCTATGCATAAGACAAAAAATACACAGAAGTGAGAATATAAATGCTGAGATCAACAGATCGTGATCATTGTTAAACAGATCACAGTGAAGTGCGGAATTGCGGATCGCAGTGATCATGAATATCTTGGTGAGCGTTATTTATTTAATAGTGCAGTGAATTAGGACCTCAATTTTATTTTAATAATTGGTGTTCTACTCATACCTATTTCAAAATAATTTCGTGATGCAAGTGAAAAAAAAAATAGTTCACCTTTAGAACTTTAAAAAAAATCAGCCAGAGCCGAGGAAATTAGAAAAAAAAACATAAGTAGAAAATTAAAAAAAAAAAACGGCTTTGGTTATGGTTATGGACTATGGATAAACTATGTTTAACACAGACATTGGCAAAGGTATCTTGATGGCAATATTGGCAATCTTTGGGGTGATCTAAATAAAGGCAGGATTTAATAAAAAAAATACTGAAACCAAACAGTGTTGTTATAACAGTAACACACTGTTAGGTATATACTTATAAGGTATCAGATTTGGAAATTCAAGGAAAACTTGACTTAATCTAATCATTTTGCTTTATTTTTAATTAAAACTACATTTGCTGAAAACAAACAGGAATTCGAGAATAAATTCGTAGAACTTAAAATCTGAGATAATTAGAGCGGTTTCTATTTTAGTTCATTAATTGCCGTTTCACATGATTAGATTTTAGAGATAGGCAATCATTTCGATCTTTCGAATTGTTAAGATTTTATCGATTACCGAATTGGGTATTCGATCTTGAAATGATTATCTTTCTTGAATATCTAGTAATTAAATTGTAATACATTATAGTTCGGGCCCACATGACTGTGATCAAAACGCCGACAGTTGTTTTTTTTACGTAATAACACGTAGTCATTCAGAATAAGTAGGTACCTAATCAGACTTACAGTTATTGTGAATTACATTGGTAGGTACCTATAACACACGTCACTGTTGGAAGGAGGTAAGTACCTGGGGTTCTAAAAAGGCACTTTAGCAGAAACATTTTAGAATCATAATATTAACCACACAACAATTTGTCGAATTGCATTTTCATCTTTATGGCTAACGCATTAGGTTCAGGGTTGATTGGAAAAATTTGATAGTGACGGGAAGCGTGATGTGATGTGCTTTCTGATTCTGTGGCGTTTTTAGACCAACTTTTCTATTTTTCGAAATAGCAAAACTACCTTTATTTCCCCCTGATAACTAGATAATTATTTCCGAACTTATGTACAAACTTATCTTTACCTATGTATGGCGCCTGCCTATCAACCATGGGCGCCCGACGACGTAGGTACAGATTCTAAGATAAGTCTCCATTATCCAAAATTAAGAGTGTTAATAGAAAAGTTATGTTACGATTTTATCTTTCTATTATTAGTTTCAATTTTACACAAATGTCAGCGAGCAACCAGGTAAGTAACCTTTATACGGTTCAAGTCCATTGATGTTTACCTATGATAAATTAAGTAGCTACAAAATGGAATACACGTTATCAAGTAGGTAGACAAGGCATATGGTACCGGTTTTCGGATCGGAACGCAAACTGGCCTTCCCCCTGGACGTAGCCATAATAGGATAACTCTAGTCCACGGGCACACAAGGCATGGCGACCAGAGATCGATTAACCGAAGAATCGATTTTTCAGGGCTAAAATATAGATTTTTTAAATCGATATGCAGTACCTAGTACTGAATCGATCCAGTGAATCAATATTTCACCCTTGAAAATCGCCATTCGATTTTCTGAACAAAAAAAAACTGATTTTACGATTTTACTGATAAGAGATCATTTATTATGGTATTTTTTTGTTATTAATAAAATGAATTTATATTTACCTTATAAATGCAAATTAAAAAAAAAACTATTTTTTAGAAATCGTTCTTTCAGACGTCGATTTTTTGTGAATCGATACATCAGCTTACGATTCGAATTGATTTAAAAATCGATGTTTTTCGGAAAGCATCGCCATCCCTAGGGCACATGTAGGGTTTTGAAGTTTTCTGCCCAAGCGTCACGTACTGTAATGGCTGCATTATTATAAGTAAATATTTATTATTACTATCTCATTTTCAGAATTGAGATAATTCTTTCTAAACAGTGAGCTGGCAAATCTCCGTTTTTATTTCTCAAATAGGTAGAAGTCTAATCTCGAAAAAAATAAAGTACCAGGGTACACAACACCGAGAGCAAAGATATTGACCTATCTTACCTAATCGTAGGTTCATACCAATCAAATTAGAATTAAACATCATGTGAAAAATTTGGTGTAGCATTTCATAGAAAGTTACGAAACGGGTCTCAGCGAGTTTACTTTGACCCACTCCTATGCCACCTGGCAAGATCCAAGGACTAATGGTCCTGACTCCCGAGATAAAAAAGACCCTGAAAAATCATGATCAATCATATGATTTTCTTTATGCAACGTGCATTGACTATTCATCAGATGCATGACTGTCTTAAAATATAACATGCAAACCTAGCTATTTCAATATTATCATTTCCAATATCATGGTTTTAGCCTAAATGATTATAAACAACCAACTTGTTACGGATCTGCTAAAGAGTTGTTTTGTATGCATGTCGAAACGATTAGCTTCGAGGGAAAAATATGTAGGTATAAGTAATATAGAAATATACTAATATAACAAATCGAATAGTTATCGTTCTGTGCATATTATGTAAACACCAAACTAAAGGCAATAGTGCGATCAATACTAAGGTACCTACTATGCAAAAAATTAAAAGGATCCTGCTCCTTTTTGAAAAAGGATAAAAAAAAAATCCATCAACTTTTAATCTTTCAGTCAAAAAGTGCTAATTATAAGTACCATTCAAAGGCCCACTTCTCTTGGTAGTCTTTCTTTTTGTGCCAATACTTTACGCACAGAGCTTGTAACAATGGGCGAGCAGCTTAGGATTTTTTTTACCAGCAAAACTTTGGATGATACAGAGACAAAATAATAGTGGTAGCTTAGTGGTAGGTACCTAAGTACTATGTTGCGAAAAGAACGCGGATAATATACTTGTACCTACAATGAAAGTCAAAACTATTGTCTTAACTTTTCATCAAAATCAGGCCCGAAACTCCATTGAGTCACTATTCCTCTTAATTTTGGATTTGACCATCCACGCCGACTTGAAAAATTACCATGAAATTAATAAACGAATTATTTGAACAACAAAATCCTCTCTCATCTATACTAATCTACACTAATATTATAAAGCAGAAGAGTTTGTTTGCTTGTTTGTTTGTTTGGTTGAACGCGCTAATCTCAGGAACTACTGGTCCGATTTGAAAAATTATTTCAGTGTTAGATAGCCCATTTATCGAGGAAGGCTATAGGTTATATATATATCATCACGCTAAGACCTATTGGAGCGGAGTAGTAATGAAAAATGTTACGCAGACGACGTTGCACGGGTCAGCTTGTCATATATATTAGTGCAATCCATAGAGGTGGTAAATATGAATAAATACCTATAAATAATGATGGACATGACTGTCGTCAATTTTGAATGGGTAGGAGGATGGAGGACAGCCTCCATGTGTCATTATAGGTACGCAGGTAACAGTAATGTTACTTATCATAGGTAAATACTTTATTATTTTGTACTAGCTGACCCGCGCAACTTCGTTTGCGTCACATTTTCCATTACTGCTCCGCTCCTATTTGTCTTAGCGTGATGATATATAGCCTATAACCTCCCTTGATAAATGGGCTATCTAACCCTGAAATAATTTTTCAAATCGGACCAGTAGTTCCTGAGATTAGCGCGTTCAACCAAACAAACAAGCAAACAAACTCTTCTGCTTTATAATATTATATTATATATTAAGTATAGATCTGGTACGAATGCAAACAAAGCCAGAAAATTAGAATGTTAGACAGGAAACAGAACACCTCTGTGAAGTTAGCGTCGGTAACACCAAAACTTAAGGAAGAGGAGTGTGAGGACATGCATTGTTAAGTTCAGTTTAAATTGCTCGGTACATTGAGCAACGTGCCTTTGTTCTCAGCAAAGACTACTATAGTATACTGGCTATACGAAGGAATTAACTGGTGGAGCAATGTGTTTTGGGAAACGATGTTTTACTTGATGTATGGAGTCAAAATAAAAACTTTAACGTTGATACCTAAGTAGGTAGTTATTTTTTAATTATTTTTTTACTTTAGGCACGCGTTTGACCACTTTCTCAACTGATGGTAAGCGATGATGCGGTCTAAGATGGAGCACGCTTCCCAGGGAATTCCATACCTTTGCTGTACGCACTATGAATGTGTGTCGCCAAAACGTTTTGTGCCTGTAGGTGGGACACGCGCAAAACGTGTTTTTTCTCGGACATATTTTGACTGATAGGTCTCTCAATTAGATAATATGGGGCTAGATAAGCTGACTCCGCTTGAGTAATTAATCATTTAAATACAAATAAACAGTGCAGCCTATTCTAAATTATTTTGGGCAGTAAAATAATTATAATGATTTCAGCTAAATCCGGTTTGACTGGAAGCTGACCCCAACATAGTTGGGAAAAGGCTAGGCAGATGATGATTTCTGCCGAATGAAATACCTCAACATCCTTAAGACATAAATATAAACCCAATTACTTTTAGCAACTTCATCGTTTTATGAACAAATCTAATTAAAAAACGTAGTGGTCGTAAATTATGATTTTTTTTTCTCTTTTTTAGAACATAATTTTGCTGTCATGTTCTGTGGCCGTGACCGTCGCTCAAAAAGTGGATACAAGTAATGACATCATAGACGGACAGAGGCGGAATACTGGAGGCTATGGGCTGCTAAGACCAGGCTTTCAAGGCGGCTACAACCCGGGCGGTTATAATCAAGGAGGCTATAATCAAGGGGGCTATCCTAACCAGGGTGGCTACAACCAGGGCTATGGTGGCTATAATGGCGGCTACGGAGGTGCTGCGCCAGGAGGCTTCGGACAAGGATATGGTGGTAACCAAGGCTATGGGCAAGGATACGGCGGTAATCCTGGCTACGGCGGTAGCGGACCCGGATTTGGTTCATATCCCGGACAGGGCGGTTACCCTGGTGGATACCCTGGTGGATACCCTGGAAGTAAGCATACCTATACATACATAATTATGTATTGATATTAATCGTGCGAACTTTTGTAATAAATAGGTAATTAGATTACACAAAAAAAATTTACAGTTTAAGGTACAATTACAATTAAATCTTACTGGTTTTTTTTTTTTAATAAATCAAAGCAGTATTTATTATCATCAAACCACCAACACAGCAGAACAACGGACATACCTAATAAACAAACAAACAAATAAGTAGGTATATCAAGAAATCGATGAAGTATTTATGAAACTGCCTGCAGAAGCTTCCCACTGAAAATCATGACCATCACTAATCTCTTACCGAATCGGGATAAATCAATTGACCCCAATGAATTAGTCTTACTCAAAGCAATTAATCACAAAACATAATCTGTATTCATAGGTACAGGAGGCTATGGTGGCGGCGTCGGTGGATACCCAAGCGGCTTCGGACAAGGATATCCGGGATATGGCAGCGGTAAGCACGGTTTACTGACTCTAAAGCTCTGACCAAACCGCGCGGGTCCTAGGCAAGATTCGCTGGCTAAAGCTGCGAACTGGCGCAAACAAGCAAGCGGGGCCACCTGCTTGTTGGAAACTGGTCATCACCGCCTATATACATCTGCAGTACCTATTACCGAGCGTTTCACATGTGCTTTATTACAATCCCTTTTCAAAGAGGAATCTCTACAATACTTAATTCTTGCTTGAAGTTGCCTAGAATTCCTACTTGAAATGGCGCATTCATTTTTTAAGCAAGTGTCGCTTTCACGTTCTTCGCGGGTTTCGCGTCAGAGTGACCAGAGCTTTATAGAAAACTAGCTGACCCACGCAACTTCGTCTGCGTCACATTCTCCATTATTGCTCCGCTCCTATTTGTCTTAGCGTGATGATATATAACTTTCCTCGATAAATGGGCTATCTAGAATTTTTCAAATCGGTCCAGTAGTTTCGGAGCCTATTCAATTCAAACAAACAAATAGCTTTCCACTTTATTATATTAGTGTAGATGTAGATTCAAACACCCCTTTTGTTCGACATACCGATACATATAAAAAAGTATAAGTCGTTTAAAAATATACTTAAGTCTATATTCACTAACATTTCTATCATGTAGATTCCCTGAGTGATTGAAAGACTATTGTTCAAGGAACACGATCACGTACTAAGAGTCAATGGCCACTCCGGCCATCGCACTTTAGTACCTACACCATCCACGATATTATTCACATATTTTATTTAATCGTTTGTGTTTCTTGTAAAAAAACAAAATTATGTGCACGCTAAATCATAGCGGTTTGACATTTTGTCGTCATTAAAAGTGATTCAGATTTTAACATGCCTTGGTAAATTGTGAGAATGTATTTTTTGAAGTTCAATTATATAACTGTACTGTTGAAGTCCAGTTGCTTCAAATTGACAATAAAAGCTTTAGATCTACAAATCTTCTATTATATTGAATGACTAATACCTAGTAGATGAGAAACTTAGACTAAATATAGTAAGGCACCGGTTAGTAGCATCAACTAGTTTCAAATTCATAAATAATATACTTTAACAGATACTTCAGAAAGACAAAGGATTCCATGAATTTGATAACCAGCTTATATGAGAAGAAAAGGGTATTTAAAGATGTGCACTCTTTAAATACCCGTCCCTTTCAAGAGGGTACAAATTACAGTGCGTGTGTTATTGGATAGGGCTCTTTGACGTGCTACATCGAATACTAATAATTTGAAACGAGATACACAGGTTTTTATTACTCATCTACACCTACCTTCACCAAAGAGTTAAGTAGCTTTAGTAGTAACAAGTTTACCACTAATCTATCTACCTGTTAAGGTTCACAAAATACAGCCCTTTGACAGACGGATGGGCAGCGAAGGCTTAGTTTTTCTCTTTAATAAATGATTTGATTTGATTTGAGTTGTAGAGCAGACTTGGAGGGCCTCTGATGATCATGTTTCAATTATTCATGAAGTTAAGAAGCGAATTGAGAACCTTCTGCTTTTTTGGAATTCGGTTAAAAATAGGACTCGGAATTATGGTCAAATGTGAGAGTGACCCTACTGTATTGATAATTAATATTTGACCATAACTCTGCTCTATTTATACAAAATTTTAATCATAATTTTTGTCAACCAGGTAACCGCCCCGGCCGCTTCCCGAACGGCCTCGACGTAGACTACACCCGTCCCGTTTACCCGGCAGTCTCTTACCCAGGTACTAGCGGTACTGCCAACAACAAATATAGGCCTTTTGTGGACCGGCCTTTATCAACACCTTACAACTACCACACCGGTCAATACTACTCGGGTTACGACGATCGCTACCGGTACAGTGACAAAGTCAGCCAGTACCTAGGCCTGGGCAGGAAGGCAGGAGAAATCAAGGAGGGCGAAGAAAAATCGTAGATATTTAGTCTTTAGATTAATATTAATTTAGAACTTAAGATCTGATTAGGTACATATTGTTGCACTGATTCTTTATTAATAAAATTATTTATAGTTGAATTTGGTCTTTTTATGAATATCGAACGCTTTAATTAATATATAATTTGTTTTTTTTTATCGCCATCCGATTTTTCGTAGCTCATTTGACTTTAGTCCAAATAACTACCAAATACAAGGAACCGCCAATTTTTGTTTTGTTATAGACACCGAATCCCTGGATTATTTTTAATAACGATAAAAAATCTGTCAATGTAATGATTTCTAGTAAGTAATATCAATTGCAAGAGCAGAATAAAACAACTGAATTATTGGTAATTTCCAAATTAATAGAGATATTACCTCCTTGACAATAAATAGGTAATAATCTCGCCATTACTCACTCTACTTTTACAATATAATATTGTATAGTACTAGCTTCTGCCCGCGACTTCGTTCGCGTGAAGTTTTGATATCGCAACGCATCGCCTGCCTCTAGGCGCCAAGCAAGCCGCCTGTGCGTTCGCGACCTTATACAAAAATAATCCCCTATGGCATGATTCAGTATTCACGCGCGATGGCTTATTATTAGCGTAAATATTGCATGTATAACTTTGGTGTTTCTATACCGATTTATATGATTCTTTTTTATGGAATAGGTAGTTATTAATGTTAACTTTTTTAATTAGGGATGACTGAGAGTGTTATAAATAAGAGTAGACAAATATAATCAGAAAGCTTCGAACTGCTAAGCTATCGGGAATTACACGTGTTATTGTGAGTCAATCATAAAAGATAGACATATGCTGTCGTGGGATATTTTTTAAATAATTTTAAGGAGAACATTTCCGTCATACATGATTTCTGAGTAGCTTTAACCATTAAGGTAGCACACGCGACGGAAGCTTAAAAAATGGAGTAACTTCTCCCGTTTTCCCTTCACTGCTCTGCTCCTATTGATTGTAGCGTGATGAAAAGTATACTATAACCAGCTCAGAAGTATGAAGAATAATTGTACCAAGTTTCGTTAGAATCCGTCCAGTAGTTTTTGTTTCTATAACGGTTATACAGACAGACAGACAGACAAAAATTTTACTGATTGCATTTTTGGCATCAGTATCGATCCCTAATCACCCCCTGATAGTTATTTTGGAAATATATTTCATGTACAGAATTGACCCCTCTACAGATTTATTATAAGTATATTATTATTAGCGTAAATATTGCATGTATAACTTTGGTGTTTCTATACCGATTTATATGATTCTTTTTTATGGAATAGGTAGTTATTAATGTTAACTTTTTTAATTAGGGATGACTGAGAGTGTTATAAATAAGAGTAGACAAATATAATCAGAAAGCTTCGAACTGCTAAGCTATCGGGAATTACACGTGTTATTGTGAGTCAATCATAAAAGATAGACATATGCTGTCGTGGGATATTTTTTAAATAATTTTAAGGAGAACATTTCCGTCATACATGATTTCTGAGTAGCTTTAACCATTAAGGTAGCACACGCGACGGAAGCTTAAAAAATGGAGTAACTTCTCCCGTTTTCCCTTCACTGCTCTGCTCCTATTGATTGTAGCGTGATGAAAAGTATATTATAACCAGCTCAGAAGTATGAAGAATAATTGTACCAAGTTTCGTTAGAATCCGTCCAGTAGTTTTTGTTTCTATAACGGTTATACAGACAGACAGACAGACAGACAGACAGACAGACAGACAAAAATTTTACTGATTGCATTTTTGGCATCAGTATCGATCCCTAATCACCCCCTGATAGTTATTTTGGAAATATATTTCATGTACAGAATTGACCCCTCTACAGATTTATTATAAGTATATAGAAGATAGATAGATCACAAAATTCCTTATTCGCCCACAACAGACAAAGGAATCAGTGGATATTCTTTCCCAGACACCTGTTTTAAATTCCATACCACCGTTTTACCTGATATCAATCTGGCATACATTACGTACTCGCTACATTTTTACATTTTAAACCAGTTTGGCGATTCGCATCGTTGGGCCTACTTCAATCGTTCTAATTTCAATGGTTCATTCTGGTACAAATGAAACAACGGTATGAATAACTTATTTGGTTATATTATATTGGAATTAACATTTAAATTCTAATAAATACATTGAACATTTTGATAAAGCATTGGCCAAAGACTTGGAAGGCATCTAAGAGTTATCCTAGGGTACCTACCTTAAAGGGTATATTATTATATGAAACTAGCAGACTCGGCAAACATTTTTTTGCCAAATATAAAAACACGAAGGGTTCCATACCATTAAAAACGGCAAAAATTACGTTTGTTGTATGGAAGCCCCACATTTATTTTATTGTTTTTTAGTATTTGTTATAACAGCGGCATCAGAAATACATCATCTGTGAAAATTTAAAATGTGTAACTGTCACGGTTCATGAGATACAGCCTGGTGACAGATTGACGAACGGAAGGGCAGCGTAATCTTAGTAAATTTAGGATCCCGTTTCACCCTTTGGGTGCGGAACCCTAAAAACTAGCCTACGACCTAATCTCAGACCTACCGATTCTATACGAAAAAAATCCGTCCAGCCATTTCGGAAGAATTCGATAACAAACACTGTGACACGAGATTTTTATACATGTTAGATAATGCTGCATTATTTGCTTAGACCGTTGTTTGCCCTTAATATCCTTCTGTGATTTAGGAGGATAAACTATGTTGTGTTTAACCAAACCTACGGGAACCAATAATAACTATCAGTACTTAGTCTACCTAAGAATATCATAGCTAGGCGCTCCTGACTCGTAGTACCTAGCAGAAAGAGACGTTGAGTCCTTACGTAAAAGTAACTAATATATCCCTGAGGACAATAACATAAAGTCACTTATCTCTGACATAATGTTACTTATCTCTCTGACTTTACCTACATAAATCTTCAAATATTTGCTTTAAAACCTTTCCTAACTAGGCGAATCGTCGATAACTTTTTCTACTAACTGTCAACCAAAAGCCTCTATCGATGCCACTCCAAATCATTTGGCCACCAATAAAATCATGAAGAAATAATAATTATAATCACGAATAACAACAATATTTACATTAAGAACCACTGAACCAATCAGATGAGATAGAGTTGAAGAACGAAGCCGCCCCGGAGCGTGCGTTCGCGAAGTTTATAGGCAGCGAGCTCGTCATCAGGTCGGAGATGTCGGTCCGTGACTTGTTGGGGCTCGATGATATGGGCTTCTTCTTTATCTGGGAAAGGGCAGTTTTATTAGCAAAAAGTTTTAGATGTATTTTGTAGGTAATAATGACATGGGTAACAAATAAATTATCTAGGTAGGATTTTGTGTTATAGGGTCAGTGGAACACAAGGACGCAAGAAACTACAGCTGACTACATGATTTTGACTTTGATCAACTAACACTGGTAGAGTTACTTGAAAATAAAAGTTTAAGTATCGACAGTGAAACCCATCTGGTTTCGTAGGTTAATTTAATTTGACCCTGTATAATTTGACATGATTCTCAGTGTGGACAATGAAATAAATTAGCAATATTTTCACTCAATCCCACAACCTGAAACATATTTGTTCATTAGGATCAGTATCATCATTATGTAACATTAGGTAACATTCTTCAACTTTTTTGTCACCTTTTTGTTATTGGATGTTGTCTACTAACACTTGGAAACGTTCCTCCACAAAAAGTAAGTGCGGTATAGATTCACCTTTAAAACACTGGCTAGATATTTTACAATTTACAGAAAAAAATAACAATGTTTGTTTGAAAAGTACACAATCCGGACTCAGTAGCCATATTACTTATGGATAATACATACAATACAACAAGCCATGACCCTAACAATAATTCAATTAACAAATAAATGAGGAATCAGTGAAAAAAACACACTCTTGATGACATTCAATGAGAATTTATGTTTAGTGTTAGCATTCCATCATGTACGTAAACGTGATGCCACAAATTGTTAGATATTCACACATTAACAAAGACACACCTGCTTACAAAAACATTATGTTTATAAACAAAAAATGATTGAATGCTATTAGTAAATACTCGGTTCACAAGAAAAAACTAGGAAATTAAGAACAATGGTTAACGGACTGACTAGTGTTTATTAGAGAAAATACGTGTTTGTAATAAACTTAAATCATTCATACCAGTTCACAGTATGAAGAAATCTTCATTCTGAACAATAAATTACGAAATGTTAATTCTCAAGCAAGTAAAAAAATTGTGTCCTCGAAAAAAAACTATCATTCTTCCTCCACATAGTGTAATACAACTCACACCCCGCTGTTTATTGCAAATTTTTAGCTATAACCAGTTTATCAAGGTACACCACCATCACGTTTCTGACATACTTAACATTAAACCACATGTGGATACTATTTTAATGATCATCTGCCCAGACTTTTCTTATCAGCCTTGGGGACCGGATGCAGCTGAATACTAGTATTGAAGATTAGAGCAAAATGAAGCTGGATAACAGACTTTCGGACTTCTGACTATCCTTTACGGCTGTCTAAGAAATCGGTCTAAAAGGCTTATGAATGGCATCCAGGACCAACTGATTAACGTGTTTTTCGCAGCACGTTGACGTCTTGGTATATAATACTGCTCTTTTAAAACACCCCATCATTCATTTAAACCAAACTACCAACTCATACTCATATAGGTATCAAAATAAAATTCACACAATATCTCCATTCAAAAATACTTACAGGCTTATCCTGCTTCTTTAAATGGCTAGGAGGGGCAGCTACAGGCAGTAGAGAGAACCAGTGTGAGTCTCCAGAAGCCAGCAGTGCAGATGCCTTATCTCCAGTACCTCCAGACAGGACAGGCTTGGTACCGATCAAGGAAGTCAGTTGTCCATGGTGAAGGATTAGGCTGCCTAGGAGAGTCTAGAGGGAAAATTATTTTATTTTATTACATTTAAATAAATATGATAGCATTTGAGTAACTTATGAGTTAATATTTGGTGAGGATATTATACAGTTACATCAGCTACACATGTGACTCGTCCAAGATTTCTTTAAAAAACCCCTATATGTCAGAATGTATAATGTGTACCCTTATCGAGGTCGACGATCTGTTTATTTAGTCGGTATGTTACTAAATGCGAGCTCCATCTCGCGGCTTCACCAACTACTTTGTGTTTTATTTCATGATAGAACAAGTGATTTATCGTACTAACCTGAACTCTCTGCACCGACCTCTTCAAACTAGTCTGAATATATTTATAGAATACATCATAATCAAATGGATCTATCTTCTGTCGCAGGAACTCGCAGATCTTGATCGACTGCTCCGTAAACGTCTTGTTCTCTCTGGGAACTAACAACAGCGTCAAATGACGAACATCCATCAGCAGTTGAAGCGCACACCTCTGATTTATGTCTGCCTCGTTCTCTCTTATGACCTTGTCGTAGTGTGCGAAAGTGACAGCTATAACTCTTTCAATGAAGAGAGTGTGCGTGTCTATTGGCAAGGTGTGTGGTGCCACTTCGTCTAGTATTCGGCTCGTGGCGTACAAGTACTCTTGCAGTTTGAGAGAGGGTCCTGCTGGTACCTTTATTGTAGACTCAATTGGATTTCCTTCTTCATCTTTTTCTGTGATTTTGATGACGTCCCACTGCTACAGAAAAGAAGAACACTTAGTGGAATATATTTTCATACTTCCTCATTTAAACTGTAACGCACTGGAACCAGACCTTAAGGTTTAAAACCAGGTATCGGAGTAAATACTATACATGAACCAGTTCGTTACAAATACGTAAGCTACGATCTAGAGTAACTTACCATCATCAAATAATCAATATTCGCTTCCAAAGTAAATGCTTGCGGCAAACCTTTGGTCAAATCTTCAACCTTAGCCACCACGATATCCACCCACTTGCTCCAACAGAACTGAGAATATTCCTTCAACACAGCACATAAATCATTCCACCTCTTCAAAGCATTATCGTCTATACTGATGACCCCCAAACTGTCGCGTTCTTCAGGAATATAGCACTTGCGCAAATGTGGCATAAGGGTGGATATGGCTTGCGTGAAACGCGCAGTGTATATAGCAGTTGTCTTCTTTTGTAATTCAGTGGATTGTAAGGTGGGTTCTTCGAAGCATGCCTTGATGTATTGGAGCATGCTGTGGAGAAAAACATTAAATGTAGGCTTAATGGAGTCTGATCAAATCAAATAAAAATTACAGAAATAAGTTAGTAACACTGCTTAGACTGAAAAGTTTATGTCTATTCAATCTAAACGTTAATATAAAAAAATAAGCAAAACTGCAACTTAATTTTGACGGCACTAATGATACCTAATATCTACACAATCACACGTGCAAAAAAGCAACCTACCTCTGTATATTGCTATCAGAGACATCTCTCAAATACATCTGGATCAGATGCTTATCGCTGTAGATCTGGTCGATATCGTCGTCGTCCTCATACGCAAACAGAAGCTTATCTTTTCCGGTCGGACTTTTCTTATCTTTGTACAGGTACACCCTCAGGTCTTCTAGCAGTTTCTGTAGTTCGTCATCTAAACTTTGGCATAATTTTTCTAAGGTCGGTGTGTAGCCGCGGTCTTGGCGGGCCATGCCTGTAAGAAACAAGGAGAGCATATATAAGCTAGTTGACTGATAGTTTGTAGTTTCATAGGTATAAATAGTGCTTCCTATCAGCTCCAGAGAATGTATAAGCCACTGATTTTGTCATAATATGGCGTGTACGAATGACCCTTTCTGAAATTCTTTAAAACTTAACAGACAGTGTTTCCGGGGAGTTTCTTCCGCTTCATCCTACGTAATTTTACGTTAAGAAATTATAGATTCTCAGGATTCTGTGAAGAAACGTCTTTTGATGTTGAATTTATCCTTCTGTCCAGCCAGAATATCTACATATATTATGTAGGTAAGACGTAAGTCAAGCAGGATTTCAACGCACACGTAAAGATATGTGTGCGTTGTACCAACATAATATATTATTGTAAACATCATAACCATTAACCGGAGTGCTATTTCAGTAGGTAATTAGCCTTGCACTGCCACCGTTACAGGCAATCAATAATTGCACATCAGATTCAGATTGCATAAGGAGTCTAATCATTCATTGAAAACGAGCATTCCTGCATAATCGAGGATATCTTTAGAGATGGAAGATAGGAGCTAAGCTATACAGATGGCGCCGATCAGAGATCCTTGTCGTGATGAATGGCGCTCAGCGTATTCATTGATGGCGATTAGACAAGCGCGATACGTGACAGATACAATCTTTATTATAATATCTTTAGGTTTACATCGGGATCGGTGATTAATAATCACCAACACAGCTATCATAATCACTGATAGTCAAAGTCATTGATAATGATCGCTGACCCAGTCATTTAAGGTTTTTTTTTTGGGATTACTGGAAAACTGGAAAAACCGTTAACGCAGAATCGTGACTGGAGAGGGAAAAGTTTGCAAACCAGGGATACAAGGCTTCACACGGAAAAACATTACCCCAGGGCGGTACCAGCTGCTCAGCAGCTGGAGAATCCGCCACGTCTCCTTTGGAGGCGTCATGCCCCTCGTATTCTGGGGGGGGCAACGGATGTCTTCCGATTGCCAGTGGCAACAAGAGCCGAGGAGGCTCCCGATCATCAGATGTACCCTTCGAGGAAATGATCGATTTTAATTTTAAAACGCCCGACAAGGTGTTGGGCGAGCGTAGCGTGGACGCTCCCTCCAAACTGTGGAGGAAGGGCTCGCTTGAGCGTCGAGGAGGTGCGGGGTCAGATTCTGACTCGGCGTCAGGCGACAGCTCGGCGAGCTTTAGACACGAGGGAGTGGGGCTTTCTGCGGAGAACTCCAAATTCTTCCGCAAGCGGCCCAGACCGGAGGACGACCAGGGGTCAACCTCCAACGGGGAAATGGCCTCGGCCCGAAAAATCCCCACTAGCAGGAGGGGTAAGGGCCGCGAAGGGGGCAGGGGGAGAGGGTTCGCTTCCAAAGAGGCTTCCCAGCGAGCCGTAAAACTCGCAGAGGAGGGGCGCCACCCTGAAGCAACCGGTCGGAGGGCTCTGCCTTCAGAATCTTCCGGCGGTGAGCCGGACACCGATAGGGACTCCAATTTGGAGCAAAAGGCCAGATTTGCGGAGGTCGTGAAGGCCGCGATCCGCGATGTGGCCTTGAAGAGGTCAAAGGCCTCCAAAAACAAGGCCATAAGTACGGCCTCGGCTTCTATTTTGGCAGCAGCGGAAGCCAACTGTTGTAGGCCTCCGTCGGACGAAATGTCGAAGCTGCGGGCGGAAGTCACCCGCCTGGCGGCCGCCACAGAGCTTCTCCAAAAGGAGAACGAGAAGCTCCAAGCGGACCTGGCCAGGCTCCGAGATGACGGCTCCAAGGAGGTACCTCAAGGGGGGCGCGAGCGCGGGCACAGCCAGCCCGTGTCTCCCGCGGCACCCCAGAGGGAGAGCCAGCAGCGTCCTAGCCAGCCCGAGCCGGTGGAGAACCAGGTCCTGGCACTGGTTCGGAAGGAGCTCACCGCCTTCCAGCGGCGGTTCTCCGTGCTGGAGGGCATCGTCCTGCGGCCCCCCCTTGGTGCAAACAAGGTGGCTTCGGGCCCGGGGACGGTGTCCTATGCGGCTGCTGCGGCTGCCGCATCCGGACCTGGGCCGTCCAGTCGGCCCTCCGGTAGGGCCATGTTGCCGCGCCCCCCCCCCAGCAAAGCCAGCCCCGGCAGAGCCGGCGCCAGCTGAGGCGCCTGCCAAGGCGCAAGCTAAGGGGAAGGGGAAGGGAAAGAAAGGCAAGGCAAAGGCGCTGCCAGCGACAGCGCCTGCTGCGAGCGGTCCTCCGCCTGCGGCCCGCCAACCACCTGCGGCACACCAACAGCCTACGGCACGCCAACCGCCTGCGGCACGTCAACCGCGGCAGCCGCCGCCACCGCCCTCCCAGCCCGCACAGCTCCCTACACCTCCCCCGGCTGGAGCCGAATGGCAAGTGGTCGGGGAGCAAGCGAACCGGCGGAAGGCGGCCAAAAAGGCCAAAAATAAGGAGCGGCAGCGCCAGTCTCGGGCGCGCAAGATCGCGGCTAGGCTCCGCGCCCCGAAAACCGCCGCTGTAGTAATTACGCTACAGCCGGAAGCGGAAAAGAGGGGCGTGTCCTACCGCGACCTGCTAGCGAAGGCGAAGGAGACGGTGGATCTCCGTGAGCTCGGGATCACCGGGGGCCTCCGGCTTAAAGTCACTGCGACTGGAGCGCGGATGCTGGAGATCCCCGGGGAGACCAGCGGCTTGTCCGCTGACGCTCTGGCCGAAAGGCTAAGAGCGTCCCTTAACGCGGACGAGGCCCGAGTGTCCAGGCCCGTTAGGTGCGTTGACCTGCGTATCCTGGGTTTGGACGACTCGGTCACCGAGGAGGAGGTCGTGGCCGCCGTCGCCAGGTCCGGAGGGTGCTCTGCCGAGCAGATTAAGGCAGGCGCCCTACGTCCGGACCTCTCGGGCATGCGAACCGTTACGATCTGCTGCCCTGTGACGGCGGCTAAAACGATTGTGGAGGGCCGAAGGCTATTGGTGGGCTGGGTTTCAGCGCAGGTAAAGCTGCTGGAGCCCAGGCCTCTGAGGTGCTATCGTTGTCACGTGGGGCACCACGTGTCAGTTAAGTGCTCCTCGGAGGTCGACCGCAGCGGCCTCTGTTTCCGCTGCGGTCAGCCCGGTCACGTGGCCGTAACTTGCACCGCCAAGCCGCACTGCGTTGCATGTGCGACGGCTGGCAAGCCAGGCGACCACCGGGCTGGGAGCGCGGCCTGCGCTCCGCTCACCAAGGCCAGATCCGGAGGTAGGGGGAGGCCCTCCGCCGCCACTGCCACCGTCTCCGCCGCCGCAGCCGTAACTGCCGCAGCCGCAACCGCCGCAGCCGCAACCGCCGCCACTGCCGTTATTGCCGCCACAGAGGGGCCCTCGCAGGAGGAAGCTGAAATGGAATGCCAGTAACGGCCCCTCTCAGCTTCCTCCAGGCGAACATCAACCACTGCGCCTGCGCTCAGCACTTGTTGATGCAGAGCATGGCGCAGTGGTCGATCAACATTGCGGTGGTCGCTGAGCCGTATTTTGTCCCACCCAGGGATGACTGGGTTGCGGACCTGAGCGGCTCAGTGACCATCATATCGTCGGCCGCCGCCGGTACCCCGTCCCTTGAAAATGTCAGGAAGGGACAGGGGTTCGTAGCAGCACGGTTCGGGGAGATCGTCGTAGTAGGCGTCTACTTCTCCCCGAACCGAACTCTCGCCGAGTTCCACAACTCTCTGGTAGAGTTGGGTGTCGTCGTCGGACACTATTCCCTACCCGTGCTTGTCCTCGGGGACTTCAATGCCAAGAACTTGGCTTGGGGTTCTCGTCTGACAGACGTGCGGGGAAGGATGGTGGAGGACTGGGCTCTGGAGACAGGCCTGGTCGTCCTCAATCGGGGTTCTGTTCCCACGTGTGTGCGGATGCGGGGCGAGTCGGTGGTGGACATTTCGTTCGCCAGTCCCGCTCTGTCACCGCGGGTCATTGACTGGCGTGTCATGGAGGAGGTGGAGACCTATTCCGACCACCGGTATATCCGGTTTGACGTCTCCACCCAGACCTCAAGCGCTCCGGTCGTACAGACCCCGAGTGGTCCGCGTTGGGCTCTGAAGCAGCTGGACCGGGAGCTCCTCCTGGAAGCCTCGATCGTGCAGGCCTGGGTGACATCACCGGACAGGCCTGCCGACGTCAACAATGAGGCAGGGTGGTTCCAGGAGGCCATGTCCGACATTTGTGACGTGGCAATGCCCCGAGTCCGGCCAGGAAGAGCCCGGCGCCAGGTGTACTGGTGGTCGCGAGAGCTGGCGTCTCTGCGGGAGGCGTGCATTTCTGCGCGGCGCCGGTACGCCAGGCATCGCAGGCGCCGCATCCGTCCACCGGATGCGGATACCATCGAGGCGGAGCTATACGAGGGATACAAAGCTGCGAAGACCGCTCTCCGCGACGCTGTCCTGCGGGCTAGGGATCTGGCCCGCGAGGAAATGCTGGCGACTCTCGACAGAGATCCGTGGGGGCGCCCTTACCTTATGGTGCGGAACAAGCTCCGCACCTGGGCCCCCCCGCTGACGCAGAGTCTCCGGCCTCAGCTCGTGGAGGACGTGGTGAGCGCTCTGTTCCCTGCGCGAGGGGAACATCCTCCCCCGCCCATGGCTCCGCCGGCTGCGGTGCCGGAAGAGGACCAGGAGGACGACGACGACGACATCCCGGCTGTGACTGGGGTAGACCTGAGAGCGGCGGTGCGAAGGCTCAAGGCCAAGAATACCGCCCCAGGGCCCGATGGCTTGCCTGGCAAAGCCTGGGCCCTGGCCTTGGAGGCTCTCGGGCCTCGACTGGAGGGGCTCTTTAGCGCATGCATGGAGAGAGGCCAGGTCCCGCTTCCTTGGAGGACCGGGAAGCTGGTACTCATCCGGAAGCCTGGGCGCCCTGCGGACTCTCCGTCCGCATTCCGGCCCGTGGTGTTGCTCGACGAGGTGGGCAAGCTCTTCGAGAGAGTCATTGCGGACCGCCTCGCCGGGCACCTAGCGGGAACGGGGCCGGATCTTGCGGACAACCAGTTTGGTTTCCGCAAGGGGCGCTCTACGGTGGACGCCGTCATGCGCGTCAGAGCCCTCACGACGGGGGATGCGGTCTCCCGGGGTGATGTTGTCTTGGCGGTGTCTCTCGACATCGCTAACGCCTTCAACACCATGCCCTGGAGCTGCATTGGGGAGGCACTCCGGTATCATCGGGTGCCGACCTACCTTCGTCGTGTGGTCGGGGACTACCTGTCCGACCGGGCAGTAATCTACCCTAGTCACAGCGGTGAGTGGAACCGGCGAGAGATGTCGTGCGGTGTCCCACAGGGTTCGGTTCTGGGGCCGCCCCTGTGGAACATCGGTTACGACTGGGTGCTGCGAGTCGACCTCCCTAGCGGCGTCAGCGTCATCTGTTACGCTGACGTGTTTTCATGGCCGAGGCAGTACGCCACCGTCGGGATCCTTGCTGACGGTAGGAGGGGTTTCCATCGGCGTCGAGTTGACGCTGAAGTACCTAGGGCTCGTCCTCGACAGCCGGTGGAACTTCGTGGAACATTTCCGACGTTTGGCACCCAAACTGGAGCGGGCCGGGGCTGCTTTCAGGCGGCTCCTGCCCAACCTGGGGGGACCAAACGCCTCCTGCCAGAGGCTCTACGCGGGGGTCGTGCGGTCCATGGCCCTCTACGGGGCCCCGGTGTGGGCGCGTTCCTTGCGGCAGCGTGCTGCCAACTATCTGAACACGCCCCAAAAGGTGATGGCCCTAAGGATGGCCCGAGGGTACCGCACGATCTCGCGCGAAGCGGTGTGTCTCCTTGCCGGATTGCCGCCATGGGATCTGGAGGCGATAGTCCTCGCGCGCCTACATGATTGGCGCGTGGAGGTACTACGCCGGGGGGAAACTCCGCTGACGCGGCAAATTGTCGCGCAGCGGACTGACCTCCGGCGCGATCTCATGGCGTCATGGAGACGACGACTGTCGCAAAGTGCAGGGCACGCCACGATAGTGGCGATAAGTCCCCTCTTTGAGGAGTGGTTAGAGAGGCGCCACGGCGTCCTCACCTTTCGCCTGACGCAGGTCCTCACCGGACATGGATGTTTCGGGAGGTTCCTGCACCGAATCGGGCGGGAGGAAACGCCCGGGTGTCACCACTGCGAGGATCGACCGGAGGACACGGTGGAGCACACTGTGCAGGTGTGCCCCGCTTGGGCGGCGCACCGCCGTGTCCTCAAAACGGCGATCGGCGGCAACCTCTCGCGTCCGGCCCTGGTCCAAGCCATGGTCCGGAGCGAGACGGAATGGGACGCCGTTGCCTCCTTCTGCGAAGCAGTCATGCTAGCGAAGGAGGTGGCGGAGAGGGAGAGGAGACCCTCTCGTCCCGGCCGCCGTGGTAGACGCCGCGGGCGTCGGGGGACACCACCTGGTGACCTTCGGCCACCGTAGGCGCGGGCCTGTGGACGGCGAGCTATGGGTGGCTCGCCGTCCGTCCGTCTAGTGACGACAGGCCGTGTCGACGGCGCGTTAGTGTTCCACGCGCGCCTCAAAGAGAGTCAGCACACAGAGGGGCCCGAAAGGGCCGACGCCTGCCGGAGTCGCGGGATTATTCGCAAGAGACACCGTGGCTCCGGAACACAGAGGGCAATGAAGGAACATAGATGGGTTTTAGTCAGTAGAAGTCTGACACTCCCTCCCGCTACACCCAGAGCGGGAGGAGTCATTGGATGATTTCCCATCCCTAAAAAAAAAAAAAAAAAAAAAAAAAAAAAAGGGATACAAGGCTTAAAACTTCCTTCCATCTTCGGCCTAATCATCACTTTCCATCAGGTGAGATTTGGGCCAAGAGTTTCCCCGTTTTGAATAAAAAAAGCCCGGTTTTTTCAACAAGGTGTTGTTACCCTTTGTCTACGGGTTTCTATTTATTACTATTTATGCTAGAAAATTTCTTAGGCATTAGGCATACATTTTCTACCAGTCAGCTAAGGTCTATGGTTGCGGCATAACAGTTATTATTGAAGCCAGCTTACAGGAGATGTGTTGGCGCATTATCAAAATAGTCTAAATTCCCCGCAAATTGAATAAAATTACACGAATCATATGAATTTTCGCTACAGGCAGCGCCACCTGGCGCTACCGCCTATTAGTACGTGATCGAGCACTGAAACTTCTCGACCCTGATTGCCGGACACCGGACGTGATAAAGAAAATTATATCATTCGAACAACAAACGTAACCATCGATAAAATTTCCATTTCCGAGAAATCGGGCCCATAATCGAAAAGTAAGTCCTTTAAATATGTAGAACAATTTTCGATAAATTTTGACAAACAATTACTAGACTACTGTATTACACGTATCATAGACAAGATAAAGTTGAATGTCATAATCGATCAGTGTCGCATGCGCAGCTTACCTGCGACAATGAATTTATCAATACTGAGAAATTACTGTAGGTTATCACATATTTGTTCAACGGCCATTCTTTAACTGCACGTATAGGTAAATAGCATTAATTGATATCGTTTATAAGTGTAATGTATCGATATGATTTTTAAAAACTTTCTGGTAATATAAAAAAAAAATTGTTGTTAAGGCACCAAGTCCATATTAAATTTAATAATGTTATTATTAGTTTTTGGTACTAGTTGTTATTTTGCTTTAATTTAATGCTATTTTGTTTGCAACGCAACTAACTGTGCAATCGGAAGACCAATAAAATGTCGCGGTATATAAAAGGGAAACTGACTGACTGACACATCAACGCACAGCCCAAACTACTCTGAATATACAGGGTGGCCTGTTTACAGTAGTCCATTTTTTTAGCTAGAGGGCATTGTTACCTATCGTTTAGGAACAACATTAGTTTCGTGAAAATCTATAGTATAGAAGTTAAAAAAAAAAAATCTAATCCTTCTAATCTGTTCATAACAAACACGCCTGCTGTGAACAATATTCAGTTAAACTAATTGAATTTTGTCATAGGAGTAGTGCAGTCATGTAGCTAGCATGTTATGACCCATATTCACGTGTATTCCTAAGCTTTACTATTTTGTTTTACTCTTTTGTAACTTTCTTTATGATTCCAATAAAAGATTAGACATTGTTTAAAATTGCCTACGATTGGTTAATTGCATAGTTTCCACAGCAGTGGTTTTATTCTCTTCATATACATTTCCAAAGATAACGAAAAAAATCACAACTTCTATACTAGAGATTTTCGCGGAACTATTTTTTTCCTAAACGATAAGTAACAATGCCCACTAGCTAAATGTTTTGGACCACTGTAAACGGGCCAACCTGTATAGGAACATGAAACTTTGCACAAGGCTGACTTTTTATGACGTAAATAAGCACTGAAAAGGGATATTTATAAATTCCTATTCCGAAACCTTTTACAAGGTAAAATTGTTTGTACTAAATCTGATCAGACGAAATCACGGGGAAGAGCTACATATTTAAAAAAAAAACTTTTCTTTTACAAGAAATATCAAACAATCTATACAAAATCATATTAATCTGTTGTTACCTTGTTACCAAAATATCCACCTAGAAAAATATATCAAACATGATAAATGTTTGTTTTTTTTTTTAAACAAATCAAATGATGTTTCGCAAAAACCGGCCAGGTGCGAGTCGGACTCGCACACGAAGGATTCCGTACCATAAACCTTAATTTTTGGTTAACCCTAAAAACGATCAGTAATAAAAACATGTGTATTGATGCGTAATTAAAAGTAATTGCATTCCATATCTCAATTGACAACTACTACAATTGACATCATATCTTTGTTTAAATAGCCTATTCAGATACAAGATTAATGTTTTCGCTAATTGCATTACATACCAATATTGACATATTGTGACGTTCAAATGAAATACAATATGATATATACACGAATGTTGGTGAATAAAGAAGACTACGTGAAGATGTAAAGGATATACAAAAAATATCTAAATATATTCACTGAGGTCGTCTTTACCATTAGGGTCAGCTCTCACCGAGACGCTACGGTGTGAGCACGATTTAAATAAGACTTAAGTACAATAAATAAATAAAATAAAAAATAAAAAAGCCTTTTATTTCCTACAAATTAATTTTACATATAATTTTTACATTAATTATCTTTAAACGCTTAACTAATTAAAATTAATACCTACTTATTTTGTTTATGTCCTATATTATGTAGCTATTTACTGATTTTATTTACTAGTATTATTATACTTGTTTAACTACACTATAAATACTATATAAACGCTTAACTAATTGATCTTAATACCTACTTATTCTTATTTATTTTCTATATTATTTACCTATAACTATTTTATTTACTGTTATTATTATACTATATAATATTTACTACTAGATAATATTTATTATTGTTATTAGCTAGCTTGGTTTGATTTTAGATACCTAAATAATATAATTTGTAGGAACCCCATCATTGGGTGAAGGCCTCCTCCAAAGATGCCCATTTGTCTCTGTCCTGTGCAGTCTGTTTCCAGTTTGGGCTGGCTACTTTTTTGATCTCGTCGTCCCAGCGAGTATGTGGTCTTCCTCGCTTTCTTTTACCTGGAGGTCCATTCCAAAAAGTCACTTTTATGGTCCATCTTCGGTCTTTAAGCCTCGCGACATGGCCAGCCCATCTCCATTTAAGTTTTTGTGCGTATTTCAATGCATTTGTTGCTTTGGTTTTTGATCTTATTATTGTGTGTCGTATTTTGTCTGATTTCTTTAGTTTAAGCATGCTGCGCTCCAGTCCTCTTTGACAGGTGGTGATTAGATGTTTTACTTTTGAAGTGAATTTCCAGGTCTGGCAGCCATAAGTCAGACTTGGAAGAAGGCTGGAATTCATAATTTTTGTTTTTATGGTAATAGGCAGGCCACTTTTAAAGATTTCCTTTAAACTCCAATATTTATTCCACGTTTGTTGTATTCTTCTTTTCACTTCTAGTTCGTTATTTTTCGGATCAAAACTAATTTGCTTACCTAGATAGATGTATGAATCTGTATATTCGAGTGGCACTTTATCTATTGTTAATATTCTTCTCCGCCAATTTGTCATTGCCATAGTCTTAGAGAGATTCATTTTCAGACCCACCTTGATACTAGCCGAATGTAAAGTTTCCATCATTTGTTGTAACTGGGTGCTGGATTCTGATAACAGCACTAGGTCATCTGCGAACCTTAAGTGACTTATGTATTCGTCCTTTATACGTAGGCCTGACTTACTCCAATCTATCTTCCTGAAGATAGCCTCCAGAATGGCTATGAATATTATTGGAGATAAGGGGTCGCCTTGCCGTACGCCTCTTTCTATAGCGAAACTTGGTCCTAGAGTTTCTAGCTTAATTTTGCCCATGTTGTTTTTATATACGCTCTTTATGACTTGTATATATACGTCTTCAACTCCCTGCTGCTTTAGGCTTTCCCATATACTTACATGTGTTACTGTATCGAATGCTTTTTGATAGTCAATAAACGCTATGTATAGCGGTCTTTGTTGTTCTTGGTACTTTTCAATGACTTGTTCAAGTGTGTGGATATGGTCCACTGTTGAGAAACCTTTCCTGAAGCCTGCTTGCTCTATTGGTTGTTTTAATTCCAATGTGCTACTGATTCTTTTATTTATAATGGCTGAGAAGAGTTTGTAGAGGCTCGGGAGTAAGCTTATTGGTCTGTATTTGCCAATATCTTTCGGATCACCCTTTTTATAGATGAGTATGATGTCCGATTCAGACCATTGTATGGGCGTTTCAGCCTTTTGCAGTATTAAGTTAAATAGTTCCGCTAGTGGTCCGGCTAATGTTTTGTATGCTAGTCTTAAAACTTCATTTGTTATGTTGTCCGATCCAGGGCTTTTTCCCAGTTTTAAGCTATTTATTGCTTCTTGGACTTCCGTTTCGTCCACTGGTTTTATACTGATTTCGTCGTTAATTTCGTTGGTGTTTGAGATGTTATTATTTTGGATGTTATCACTGTATAACTTTCTATAGAAGTCTGTCGCCGCATTGATAATGGCAGTGCGCTTGCACAAAGTTCTGTTGTCTTTACTTAATCCTTCTATCCAGATCTTGTTCGTTCTAAGTTCCTTAAAGGCCTTCTTTGTGCTTCCTGTGTGTTGTAGATGTCTTTCTATAGTATCTTCTCTGTATTTAGCGTAATCTCTTTTTATGTATTTATTTGTTACTTTGTAGAGGGCGGAAAGCTCATTTCTCATTGATCTCGATTTATTTATTCTTTCTTGTAGTTCTTTTCTTCTTTTCAGTAATAGAGCGGTGCGATCTGATAGTATTTTGTGGTGTCTATGTGGCTCTCTTCCCTTTTCTCGAGCTTTTTGCAAGCTTTGGCTAATAGCATTTACTATTTTGTCGTGATAAGTTTGTATTGATGTATGTTCCAAGTTGTAAGAAGGGTAGGGTAGCATTGAAGTTAAGTTTTTGTTATATCTTACTACTTCGTCTTTGGTCTTTAATTGAAAGTTGTTTTTGTTTGTAAATTTTACTCTACTTTGTTTTTGTTTGGCTATTTGTAATGACGATCTTATTAATCGGTGGTCTGACGGATAGTTTAGATTCAGGACTTCAAAGTTATTGAATAGTTTTGGTTGGTTGGATAGTATATAGTCGATCTCATTTTTGTGTTGTCCATTTGGGGATAGCCACGTCCATCTCCGGCTACGGTTTTTCTTGAAGCATGTATTGATGATAGTTAGATTGTGTTCAAGTGCGTAGTCCACAAGTCTCTGTCCTCTATCGTTTCTTTCACCGTCCCCATGTTGATGCACTGTTAAGTATTCACCTTCTTTAGGAGCACCTACCTTCGCATTAAAGTCGCCCATTAGTATAATATTCTTATGTGTTATTTCCATAGCTTTGTCGATAGTTTTATAAAATTCCTCTATTTCTTCTTCTTTTGCGGATTCGGTGGGTGCGTATACCTGTATAATGGATAGCTTAAATTCATGAAGTTTTAAATTTAGCATTGCCAAACGTTCTGTTAGGCCGATGAAGCTTTCAATGTTGTTTTTAAGAGACTTCTTAATAATGAAGCCCACTCCAAATTTACCTGGTGTAGTTCCAATGTAGCAGAATATTAAGTTATCATATTCCTCTATTTTATTACCAAGTCGTCTGATCTCTGAGATACCGATTACGTCATAATTTATTTTCTTTGTTGCTTCATTTAGCTCTAGCCAGCGTTCATGTGAAGATAGGGTCCTGACGTTGTAAGCTGCGATTTTTAATTGGGTTGTGTTTTTGTTTTGTGTGTTCGCCATCTGTGTGGCTTTTTTTGGAGGGTTTTGGTCGTAATCTTCCACGGTGACCAGCCGGGTTGGAAGATGTTTTGTGTTGTTTATTTCCTGTTGTTTGTTTAAGGTCAACGTGTTCTTGTAGGAGTAGGAGGAGGGGTTTAATTGCTATACGTTGCTTGTCTTGGCATCGTTTTTCTGCTCGGTTGTTGTATTGTTACTTTTGTTTACCAAAAAGTTAAGCATGCTCGGCTTTATGACTCCGTCAGATAAGCTGTTTGACCTTTGTGGTTTAGAATGCTGCGTTCGGTTCTTTTTTTGGAGTTGTGTGTTGGTATGGTTTTTTGACTGAGGATCTGCGATTGGTGTGTTCTCTGGTGATATTGGGAGTACAATATAGAAGATAAATATTTATATTCAATAAGAAACATGTTCTTCCCGTATGCCAAGTTTATTCCGAATCTCTTCAGCCGTTAAGACGTGAAAGGTTAACATATATACACACAGACAGAGTTAGTTTTGCATTTGTGATATTTGCATGATAACAAAGCGAGACTGAGCAACACAATTTAGTGTCAATAATCATTGAACGTAGTAAGTCACATCGTTGAAAACCGAGAGCACTAAGAAAGTAACGAACTTACCCTTCATCAAAGAATTCATGACTTTAATAACATCAGCCCTGGACTCGATCACCGTCTCTCCAATAAGGTCCTTCCACACAAACCAGTTGATGTCAGCCTCCTTTTCCACCTCGCTGTCTGAAGATACCTTAGTCAGGTCTATAAGGAGTTGCGTCTTGAATGCATCGTATACTTTGACCCACCGTGAGTCTATGATCGCTTGGACGCGAGAGGTCAGTAAAGGCTGGTAGTAATGGCACCAAACATGGATCTCTGGTATGTCTACTGAGGTACAAATTGTTGACCAATTTTCGGGAGTTTCTGTAAAATGAAAAAAAGGATGAAGTCAAGGATTTATTCTTTCCTTTTATCTATTTCTCAGGGGTTATATGGATCATTTCAAGGGTACAGGAGCAAAAAAAGAGAGGTCACAAAAACCAGTTTTTGTGTAATTTATATTTTAGTTTTTCATACACAAATTTGAGTTCAAGTTTACATCATTGAGATTATCTTTAAGTACAAAGAAGCCTTGCTGATTATTTAAGACCAAAATTAAAAACAAATGAATTTTAAGTGATATTCCTTGATTTTCGCCTTTACCCTTCATTTTTGAAATTCGTCAATAAAGTAGTTAAGAAAGAGCTATACACAGTGAATATAACCAAAACTTTTTCACAATGATCAATGATGGTTACAATAGCCTGCAATGGAAATATGCATGCAATTTTTTTATTTGCAAAATGACACACTTATTAGCTCAAGTAAACAATCATGAAATTATTTTTTTAATAACTTAATCAGGGATGAAGTTATAAAGGTTCAAAGATTATAATTAGAAAGAGAAGTCCGATATGGACTTTGACGTCAAGATCCATGACGCCCATACAGTTGCCAAAGAAAACAGCGTTTTCGAGAGAGGGACAGAATTATATTTCGTTTGTATTTCGAGCAATTTTGATTCTATCTTAACTGTTAGTATCATATTTTTGTATATTTTTTTATTAACTATAAAGATCATAAATATTTTTATATTGCATATTCCCTATCTTTCAGGCCTGACCCATCGTCACTTTCAGATAATTTTACCTGAAGTGCAATAGGCTTGTGTCCTGAAAAAATCGAATTAGTCCGTCAGTTAGATTATCAAAAAATATTTGACCCGTATTTTTTCTTTTGTTACGGGAACCAAAATTGACGAAGTTACGACACTTTTAAAATTCTCAAAATGTCACGCCGTGGCATAATTTTTAGCGGGTAGTGACGTCACGAGCCCCCACTCCCGAGTTTTGATGCGTTTTATCTTTGTCAATATTCATTGATTCACAAAAACAAAAAATACGTGTCCATAATTTTTCAATACTCTAACTGACGGACTAAATAGTTTTGCAATTTGTGGATGATGGAAACTAGCCTAGTACTAGAACAGAAAAAAAAATAACTGTAAAAGCTGGTGTGCACACCAGCTTTTACAGGTTTTCATTTTTTTAACATACAGAATTCGGATCAACATTTATCTAAGTAAGTATAGTGTTTGTTTATAGAATTTTTTGTACCCACAGAGTATGAAAAGACGAGAGGTATAATGAAAATATAATTAAATAAATCTGTTTGGGCAAAGATCTCCCACCTTTGCCGATCACAGTGGTGCAATAAATTTTTAAAAAAACTTTTTACAAAAAAATACAACCGTCTTCCAAATTTAAAGTTATTTTTTACTTTGTACCTAGTGTTTTTTTTGGAAGTCGGTTGTATTTTTATGTAAAGTTTTTTATTTTTCACTTTTTAGTGGTACCCCACACCTAACCTAACACCACTGCAAAATCGCAGAAAAGTAAAATACGCAATTTCGATAGCTTGGATGACATAAAACTATCATCCAAGTAGACGAATTCCAGCTATTTCGATTTAAAATCCAAAGTTCGTAACCGATTTTCATAAAATTTAAATGGGACCAATCTGCAAGTATATCCTTTCAGATAAAACAAGATTAAAATCGGTTCATAATTGTCGGAGTTATGAGGTAATAAACATAAAAAAAAACCTACAGCCGAATTGATAACCTCCTCCTTTTTGGGAAATCGGTTAATTAAGTCAATCATACATACCTATCTTAAAAGCCTCTTCCCTAATTTCGTGCAGCACTTTGACCCTGGTAATGTTCTGCAGTAAGATCTGCACATTGGTGTCTATGAAGGACTTGACCCACACATTCCAGTCCTGAACTCCCTTCGTTATCTCCGCCCTGGCAAGCGGCTGTACTTCTTTGTTTGATGACAGCCTGGTAATCAAAATTAGTGATAAAGATTTATTTTTGATTTATAAAGTTGCAAAAGCACTGATAGTGATAAAGATTTATTTTTTATTTATAAAGTTGAAAACACAAATAGATTGCATGTGGCGGAGATGAGAATGTTGTATGTGTGGAGTAACAAGAATGGATAAAGTGAGAAATTACTGCATTAGAGGTAGTTTAAAAGTGGCGCCAGTGACTGAATAGTTAAAAGGGAATCGCTTGTCTTGGTATGGTCATGTTTAGAGGAGAGAGGAAACGCATTTAACTAAAAGAGTAATGAACATAAATTTGGATGGATGGAGAGGGAGAGGAAGGCCAAAGAAAATATGGATGGATTGTGTAAGAAGCTATATGAAAGAAAAGGGAGTTAGTGAAAGTTTGACGGCTGATAGGGCAGACTGGAAGAAAAAAACGTGTTGCGCCGACCCCAAGTAACATGGGATAAGGGCAGGAAGAAGAAGAAAGTTGCAAGCACTGTTTACGGTGCTAAGCTAATATCAACCTTAAAACAGCCAAAATTATTCTATTTTTTTTAATTCGGAAATAACTTTCAGAAAAACCTTAAATCATTAATACAACCATAGTCCATACCTATAGTTACAGATGGCCGGAGGCAAAAACTTCAAAGCCGATGGGTCACTGAACTTTACTAATTCTATTAAAGGCTGCGAATCTCTCTTGAATAACTCTTGCAACTTCGCTAGAACTGCGCCACCATCATTAGCTTTAGAAAACAAAAAACAGTATGTACAAACGAGGTGCTTAGATTATGAGTTAATCGGTATATTGTAGTTGGTACGAGAGTGTCTTGTCTTCCATTGTAATTTAATCCTTATATCATTTTACCAAGGGGCTGACAGTACTAATAGTAATTTAATTAATTTAAAATACCCGGGAAAATATCAACTAACCAACAAAACAAGAATACACCAGCACAACAGTCTTCAACACAATTTTAACTCCATTCACAATTTTTTCTTTAATCTGTGCCTTGACGTCTCCTTCCAATATTTGTGCTAGGTCAAACTGCAGCGTGGACTTGAGGCTACTGTTGCTTTGTAGACCTATCAGTGTGTTGAGGAGCTCCACCATAGACTGGGAGTCGAGGAGGTAAAGGCTGACTAGACAGGAGCAGGCCACCTGAAAAACAAATAAATAATGGAGCAGAGAACTAAAGTGGCGATAAACGGGCGAGCAAGTAAGCGGAATTATGGGTCAACGACCCTTCTCGCTCGTGTGTCCCCGTAAGTACCCAAACTTATGGCTCAACAAGTAAGTTCGTTGGCGAACCAACAGGTTTGAAATTTTGGTCGTAGCTCGCCTCGGCTCGCACGTCTGTCAACGCCGCGAGCCGCAAGCTGCTTGCCATCCTTTTGTTTTTTGACACGTTAAATGCTATTTTGTTGCATTAAGGACTAATTTTCGAAGCTATTCACACTTATTAACAGAATTCTTCATTGTTTCAGGAACACAATTATGTCCTATTCCAGGACTTGGTCTACTTACTCCTGTGACAAGTAGCTGATGCCCGCGGCTTCGCCCGCTTGAAAAATTATATACTAAAACCTTCCTCAAAAACCACTCTATCCTTTGGTAAAAACAGCATGATAATCGGTGCAGTAGTTTTTGAGTTTATCGCGAACAGACACAGAAGTGGCAAAGGACTTTGTTTTATATTATGTTAGACATTTATAGAGATACTAGCGTTTGCCCGCGACTTGGCACGCGCATGTCTCATTTTTTCTGTCCTCTTGATCTGAGACTCTATACAAGTGACATCTGTCAGCTGTAACGTAGGCGATTGTAAATACGTAAAAAATGTACGAAATTCATATTGACAAATGCAGTCGAAATGTTACAAGAACATCCCTTTTATTTTGACGTTTCGACAATCGCATGTACCGATAAAATGGCACTTTGTCTACAGTGCAAAGACTACTTTAGTATACTGGCTCTACAGTCTCTGAGGCTCTACCCAGGGGTCGTTTTTTCGGCAGTATCATGGCGAAAGCGATCGTCAAAACGTCAAAAATATATGGCATTGAAAGACGCTTAGTGCTCCCCTATGGATCATAGGAAACCTACATGGCAAATTTCAACTTTCTATTAATTTCAACCTGTGGTTTTTGCATTGTCTGTCAGTCACTCAGTAGTGGTAGAATTTTACATATCGTCCAAAACCGCTATGTGCATTTCTATGATATTTTTCTTTTCTATACTATATAATATTATAAAGAGAAGAGTAAAATTTGTTTGTAAGTTTGTATGTTTGGTTGTATGTAGGGGGTAATCTCAGAAACTATTGGTCCAATTTGAAAAATTCTTTCAGTATTAGATAGCCCATGAATCGAGGAAGGATATAGGCTACATATCATTACGCTAAGACTAAAAGGAGCCGAGCATTCATGGAAAATGAGACGCAGACGAAGTTGCGTGGGTCAGCTAGTTACTAAATATCCTTAAAATCGAGTATATTAACAGTACATTTTATCATCTTCACTTGTATCTCAGTTCATAGTGCATTTAAATTATTCATCAGTCAATTAATCAATAAATAAAACAGTTTATTGTCTCCTCTAACAACTTGATGAAAAACACATAAAGGTTTTGGCAAGTGCACCAATAATATTAGGATTTTCACATTGTTACTTGAACAAGATCTGAAGATCTTGAAACTTTATTTATTATTAAAATAATACCTCAACACTAATCTCAACATCCTGAAGCTTCTGCCGGCACACGTCTATGATGGTCTGGTTGAAATTGGCGATGGAGTTCCACTGCTGCTGCACCAGTCGCTGCAGGGACTGCACTCCTGGCTTCACATTCTTGCCGCCTATTTGAAGTTGCAGACCTAGCAAGGGAAAGTTTTGTGTATGAAAGTTGCTCTACAGAGATAGTACTACACACTGTCAGCATTTTCATTCTGAGAGTATTATAAGATCTTATAAGTGGTGTGTGCTATTTTAGTAACATCTTTCAAATAGGTATTCAACTACATATTAATTTTTTCACCTGTATTGACATGCCTGGCCATGATGAACAACTGTGTGGCTTTCACATAGTCCTCTGTCTCAATACTGATCCATATCTTTTCTGGGATTTCCATCAACAGCTTCACTTGGATCGACAAACTATGCACAGGGTTTTTGTTGAACTGAAAACTATGATATTGACAAAATGGTTAGTGTGCAGCAAACATTTTTATGTTATTATTATTGACCAGAGTTATCCATTTAGGTCAGATTTTTCAATAGTCAGATAATATTTAACTGAAGAATAAATATGGCTGCTTCACATATTTTCTATGCAAAAGCTGTCAAACTGGCATTTTTATTCCTCTGATAAAATTTATCTGACTATTGAAAAATCTTATAAAACAAAGACAATTTTTTCTTGGAGATCTTTTAACCTGAGTAAGTTCAAACACCCATATTTTCACTCATTAGAATCACCACCATCATAGCCCCCATAGTCCACCCCAGTAATAAGAACATTGTATTAATGATAATAACACTATTTTCTATGATGTTGTTTTGTGTTATTTATGAAACCATTTTAGTTTAAAAAAAGAAAATACCTTTGAACTTTTGAAGGTTTATCATCAATTTTGAAGCCCACCAAGTGTGTGTTGTGTAAGTTTTTGCAGGCGGCCATCATATCACCAATATGGTTCAGAGTGCTGCTGGTGGTCTCCTTCATCTCTTCAATAGTGTCTGCTGCATGGATCAGGTCTCTATATCTCTCCCTGAAATAGTTACAAAGCCGTTAGTCCAAATTGTCAGTAATTATGTTACTTGATAGGCTAAAACTATGCTAATACTAGAATGTGTTAAGTCTCTAACCAAATGGTACCGCTTTTAGGTGATAATGGGAATATGTGCATATTAGTAAAGAATTTGCATAACTATATGCATGACCGATACTTTCGAGGTAAAAACAAGCTGCTTTTGATTAAATATAAGCAAGAGATGGTGGTACCAAAACTTTTTACTGATAATCTCAGCTTAGGTACAATGGTATGATGTTAGTATTGACACTTACCCAACCATAGCCCGCAATTCCTCTCTCTTCCTTTCAATTTCATATTGCAATTTCTTCTGTACTTGATCTATATCGCTAATGTAATGGGCTTGAAACAATTGATCAGGAACTATGTCCAGTAGGTTAGGTTGAGACATCTTCGTTACATTCACGTTTTATTTTACTAACTTAGATATTGCTGCACATAGCGATGGTAGATACCTGTTCCCACTGGACCACAAATATTTGTTTAGCACTATTTTTATTTGAAAATGTAAACAAAAGGATTATTTTGATTGCCAACACATAGGCTGTCAAAGTGTCAAAATCACTGACGTTATCATGTATGTCACTGTCACTTGTAATTTTATTTTTTTTCCTTCGCCCCATTCGGGCAGGCTAAGGTCTTGGACCATACCGCCTTATCTCACTTGTAATTTGACAAAGGAATGACGTCTTTCCGTTCTGAAAATGTAACCGTGTGATAATGACGTCGAAGACTTTCTTTTCTTTTAAGTACGCGGTTTCTTGGCAATCAAATAGTTGGTTGCATAGTTGATATTTCACACTACCTACAGTCGTAGACAGATTCCTAAAGGTGAGGGGTCGTGGTCAAAAAAACTTTTTAGTTTAATTTAAAAATCCAAGTAAATATCAGAGGGATACAAACACAGCAAACATTTCACGCTCACGTTTGTCCGTTGCTTACCGAGATTGATAGAGTAATAGATAGGTGGAAAGATTACTGCGAAGACTTGTGCGCTGACGAGGCAGCTACATCAACAAACCTCCGCCGCAGCATTACCGATACTCCTCAAGAGCCTGACATCATAAAATCTGAAATCAAAATCGCTTTGAAGAAGCTTACGGAACAATTCTGTCGGATGTGACTATTTTTGCGCCAAAGACTTAAAGCTCAGAGGAAAAGACGGTATATGCTGATATGCATTCTACAAAAGCTATGCAATCAGTGGAGCACTGTTGAATGGATCAGTGATTGGCAGGAATCCTCCCAAGTAACACATCAAAGCAGCATAGCGGCCGACTTACAGCATTTCTGTATCGTTTTCGCATTTTGAGTAAGTTCTATAGTAGCATTACAAACGTGTATATGGCTACTGCAATGCTTATTTGGGCACAAATTATACGGCTTTAGATCCTAAATAGGTTCACAACAGTTGTTTAATTGCATTACAGGCGCATTATATTAGCATTATTGTGGTCAAATAAGGTATCAATCGCATTAAAGAAGCATTATTACAGTCAATGAAGTTGCCAATTGCATTACATAAGCATTATACTAGCAGTATTATTGATAATGAAGATGTTTATTGTATTACAAAAGCATTAGACTAGCATTAGAATTTACTAAAAGAATGATTGGAGTTTTTTAAGTGTTCACAGTTAGAACTTAAATGAATCCTAGATCATAGCAAAAACATCGCTAATACCACGGTACAAATGTTATAATACAATTAACGTTGTAATTTAACAACTTTGTCTCGCAATTTATGGACGAAGACGGTCCAAACTGAGTGAGTGACATATTAATTTGTTTGCATCAAAACAAAATTTATAATACTGGGTAAGTTTTTGACTCTTTTGTTATTTCATGCCTTCAAATATTACTGCGCCATTTAGTTTACTGTAAATGTCTATATAAGTTTCATTGAAAATTTTCACGCGCCTTCGATATTTTGTGGTTTTGATATAAAATGTTATTTATAGAAATGTGTGAAATAACCAAAACAATTGTGTATTCCTAGTTTGTAACGAATTTTGCCTAATTACAGTATAGTATTTGTTGGGCAGTATTAAATTAAGTTATATCATTATTTTATAGGTCTATTGCTTTTATAAATAGGTCCGAATGATAATATTTTTTGGTTATACAATATTTACAAAATGGTGTCGGTCTATAGCAGCCTTGTGAGCCTTTAAAAAGGCTAATTAATGCCGCCAGCAGTATAAATACTCACGCATGAAAAATTATTAAGTCAGAGGCCAGAGAGAAGACTTTTGATGAACCACTGTAGTGTCATTGTCTATGAAGTAGTTCTATATGGGTTCACCGGTATACCAGTAGACTTGATGTAGACTGAAATAGTGCCATTACTTGAACACAATTTTGGGGTTCCTTGAGCATAACAATATACCCCATTTCAGAATTTTTGTAAACTTGAGTGAAAGGCTTTCTGCATAGCTATTCACAACCGTACGACAGGCTACCGTATCGAAAATGACACATTTCGATAACCTGATTTGACTTGCTACTAACTACTTAACTATTTGCTGTAGGGGTACAGCAAATAGCTGTTGGAAGAATAGCGGGCTATTCCTGCGTGTGGATTATTAGAATTATAATATGATAACGGTGCTGCCAACAACAAAAAAAGTAGATATTTTCATTCGAGTACCTACTTTAATATCACTCAGTTAACAAGGCCAGGTGAATGCGTAGTTATAGCCCGCGAAATTCAATTTTTCTTACGTTTTTAGCAATTTTCAAGTCAGGTTGTTTGTTTTTTGTTGTTTGTTGACTTGCGACTAGGAAAAGTGCTTGTGGTACAAATCTATCTTGGAAATATGTATTAATGATTCTAATGGTTATAATTCTGTAAATACGTACTTGTTATAGTCGCGAATCTAATTTCGATCAAGATACATCCTGACACTAAAACGTACAAATTGCCTCACAAGATTGCCCCACTAAGCGACAAAAGTCGTTAAAATCGAGGGGGTAACTAGGATAATCAAATTTGTGTACTTTTAATACAATCATTATATTGTTTTCATAGGTTCAATCAAGAAAATCAAGGAAACCTGTGTACAGATTATAGTCACGTTTCAGCAACTGAAAGCACCACTAATCATGAAAACATAGTTCAGATTATTAGCACAGAAACTTTGAACTTCGACCAAATTTTAGAAAACCAAAAAACATTATTCGAAAAAATAGACAATATGCTCCAAATTCAAGCGATCACTCTCGAAAACCAGCAGAAAATTGTCCAAAAATTGGCAACGCAATCTGTGCAGTTAGAGGAAATATCTGTACAACTTGCAGAAATAAAAGAGGGTCCAAGCGTTACTTTGTTGAAAGATGCAAACCCTGTAGATACCGAAAGTTTTACACTAAAACCCATTGAAAATCAAAGAGATCTTATATCACTGGACCAATTACTGGCAGATAGAGCAGAAAAGAATAAACTAAAAATACATTTGTCGTTCTTATGCTCAGCTTCGAAGGGTGAAGGAAAAACTTGTGCTTATAAATTACTAGATATTTTATTCACTAGGGATTTCCTTTGCAATTGTTCATGGGCAGGTGGAAGTAGAGGAGATATGTCGAAAATCGCCCTTAAAGATTACAAGAACGTTTTAAAATTCTTTCATGGCATGATTCAAACTTGGGATCCGACGTATACTGTACAAGACAATGAAACATTTTTCAAGATTATTACGAAAAATTCGAAGCAACGGAAATCCATGAAAAACCTTAGGATGTCTTCTAAGAGATGTCGTAAGAATAAGGATAATTTAGATAAACAGCATAAGAGTGGAAATAAACTACAACCAAATGACGATAAAAAAGAAACTGAAGGGGAAAGCATGCAAATTCAAGAACAAAAAAAGGAGAAAGAAAATATTTATTTAAATAATATGAGTGATGATGATATCGAAGGTGGTTTGTGTTTATCTGTAGACAATTCTATAAATTTATTTTTACTTTATTAATAGGTCCATTTACATCTTCGTACTTACAAGGTCTTTGGTACAGTTACTTGTTACTTATTCGTTGGTTACTGGCAATAAAATATGGCAGTTGTTCTGCCATATTTTATTGCCAGTACGCAAAAATATCTGACACAACTCTTTTGTTAGGTCTGTCTTCGCTAAATAAATCTGATTTTAATTGAATCTATTGCTAACAAGGCAATGATAAGAAAACAAGTAAATTGAGTTAATTTTCATAAAACAATTCAAACTTGCAAGTGTCATTATTTATTCAAATTAAAATTTACACAATGGTTAAAACACTAGCATGTTTGGATTCGATTACCCATTCTAATAATTAAAATCCTAATCAAAAGAAGCTAGAGTAAAATTGAATTTGTATTTTTTTCTCATCTCAATTTTTTTTTGAGATTTAAATCTTATAATTTTGCAATAACGGTTATGTCATACATTTTTTTTAACAAAAACTTAATAGCTATACATGAGGATAATATTGTCAATACCAATTTATTTTTTATGATTCTGTAAGGTTAATTTCCATAAAAAAAATATAACATGTAAAAGAAATTGTTAATTACCCTTAAATATAAAACTTTAATACTTAAAATAACGTTTTTTATTGGTACGTATGCAATAGTGGTATGAAATATAAGTATTCATTATGAAGCAAACACACTAATTTACATTGTAGGTCTCTAGGATTAAGGACAATTTTAATTGCTGAATGTCATCTGCGTTTGCTGCCATTAGCTAAAGAACTGCTAAAAGATTTTGTCAAGCACTACAAAGACTTTTATGGAGCGGACTATGTTACCAGTAACGTGCACAATTTAATCCACGTAACTGCAGAGGTAGAACGATTTGGGTCTTTACACTCTTTCAGTGCTTACCCTTTTGAGAATGAGCTATATTGTATCAAGCGATTACTGAGAGATGGAAAGAATCCGCTAGCACAAATAGCAAACAGAATAGTTGAAGCCACGACAGAGTTTAGTGTTAAAAAAAATCCTGAGTTAAGTGAAAAACCCGATTATCCGTTTCTAACGGCAAGTAGGAATAATTGTAGAGTACTTCATTTACAACAATATAAAGTTTCCTCAAAAATAAAAGACAGATATGTATTGACAACTGTTAACGACATAGTTGAAATCAATAATATAGTTGAAGAACCAAATGGAATTCGTATTATTGGTAACAAAGATGATGTGTTTACGTATCCCATAAAATCTTCACATTTACACATTTACAAAGTAAAAAATGATGATGGTAGCAATTGATACCACAGTACAACTTCAGAAAGTGTGAAAATACGGCGTTTGTGAGCACATCTGGCAGTATAATAATACTAAGATAGAACAAAAAAGTTCTATATTCATATCCTTTCCAAAATGCCAGATACTCCAGACCTCGCACTGCTCGATGAATTTCAGATGGTAACTTGCACTTGTTCAAGAAATTTGTTACTACTTCAATATCTTTAGCACGCCATTTTGTTACAAATTTTCCGAAATTACCATCACGCCATCCAACTAGTAGCCTCTTCATAATTCCTAGGTCAATTAAATGCAATGAATCACCAACTGGAAATTCATTTACCATATCTATTGGAAGATTAAGCAAAGGAGAATCATATTTATGGTGCGCCCCATAAAGTTTATTTCGAAACCCATCATTTGTTCTCTCGGAACAACTTGTATCTGGAAAAGTAACTGTGTGTGAATTGTGGGAATATTCACCTACAGTAACACACTTCATGCAGCCGTGTTTTCCGTTAAAGTTACAAACACCTGAAAACATAAAAATAAATGTTATTTTAAAAAAGTTCTACAAAGCCAGGTAAGTATGTATGCATAAATACTCTAATCTAATACTATTGGCTGTAATACGAGTACAGTACCCTGCGATAAATAATGCACAATCATAAATGAATTTAACAACACACGCACAATTAAGAACATAATTACCTTTTATGAAAGCTCTAGCAGGTGAGTCACAAATAAAACATCTAATCTTTACTGTAACTTTCTTCTCAGAATTTTCCAACGGTGTAATTCCCTCTTCCAATAAATGACTAACATCGGTGACAAAATCTTCTAAATAAGCTGTTAAATTTTTAGGTTTTCCAATTCCATAATAAATTCCAATCACTAAAGGTTTAATGTTAGAATTTTCAGAAATGTTACAGAGTATTGGCCAAAACTCTTTCTTAGAGCTTATAAAAATTGGCAAACCGTCAAAATTGAAATTTAAAGATATATTTTCTGGAATATCTGTCCAGTTTTCCAATAGCAAAGTTAAATTATTAGTAATTCCATTATGCCAATATTCACCACCTTCCATTTTTTTAATATTGACAAATCTAGGTGTTTTTAAAATGGTCCTTGGATCCATAGGTAATATTTCTGGAATCAATCCATTCATAATTTTTGCGAGATCTTTTAACGCTATTTGATTAATATTCTTTTCAATAGCCCATCTTCTTATATTTTCACGAAATGAAGAACATTTTGCATATTTATCAATATCACTGTCATCTTCACTTTCGTCGGAGCTCTCAGGTCTTACATTTACAGCATCAGGAAGACAGGCATAAACACGATTTTGTTGAATATTGACATTATTCGCAATATTTTTTTTTTTCTAAACACAATGATTCCGTATTGTGTGTATTCCCAAAGTTGATTGGTCCTAGTTGATTTTGGTGACCTACGGAACCTTCTTTAATATCGCTACAATTCACTTCGCACGAATCGTTTTGTTGCGCATTAATCGGATCTGGAGACATCATAATTCTTGCATGTTCTTTTGATATTTTTCGTCTGATTCCTCCGGTTCTTACTCTTATTTTAAACGACTTTTTCAACATTTTGTGTAAATAAATGCTGCACTTATTTTTACCTATATTAAATTACACGTACAATGAAATCACAACTTAATTTTGTTATTAACGTATTAGAAAAGTTATACACACACGATTATGCAACACACACAGTTAAATTAATAATAAATAATATCTATAGGTACGTCTACCATACAAATTGCTGTTGTTGTGTTGATCATATAATATGTGCTTTTCCCTAATATGGCCGACAAATGGTTTTACGAATACAGCAAAATGAATGTATATACAGCTTTACGCATTACAATAACTCACGTGTATTTGATTAAAGAGCTGTTAGCTATACAACAGAACTCAGTTGATCTTTAAACATGCAAGCATTATATTGATTCACGTCTATGCCGTTCAGCAGAACTAGGTTGTTACTAACCACTTAAAAGTGCTATTACACAACAAAAGGCACTAGAAACAGCTCAAAGCTGTATACCGGATTTACGGTGCATTATAATGGTACGAATTTATGCTATTAAGCAGCATTAGGCATAATCTTACTACTTAAAAATGCTATTGTAGACCCTAAGGCAGTAAACACAGCTAAAAGCTGTACAGCTGCGTTGTGGTTTGCTGCACTAAAACTAAAGGCTTTACAAAAGCATTTTGGTATGCCATTATCCAACCGTTTTACAGTGTAAAGCATCATAATGGTTTTGAAATGCTAATATAAAGCGTCAAGATGCTACGTGAACTTATATAAGAGTTTATACGGACGTTAAGTTCTACATAAGTTTACTATTCGTTTCTTAAAATGCTTCCTGTGTTACTTGGGCTTTTTATTACCAACTAGCTGACCCGCGCAACTTTGTCTGCGCCACATTTTCCATTATTGTTCCCCTCCTATTTGTCTTAGCGTGATGATATAGCCTATAGCATTCCTCGATAAATGGGCTATCTAACACTGAAATAATTTTTCAAATCGGACCAGTCCTGAGATTACCCCCTACATACAAACTTACAAACAAATACCTCTTTATAATATTAGTATAGAAGTATAGATACACAAGAAGGGGTCAAATAAATCTTGCGGTAACTACATGACGGTGGTGCTCATATCCCACGCTAGTAAGGTTCTATTTTTGCAGTGGGAGATTCCAGTAGAACAAGCGGGATTTATTCAAGGGGAGGAACAAGGGAACAGATTGTAAATGTCAGACAAATTACTGAAAAATGTTGTGAGTTTAACATTCCAATGCTGATGTGTTTCGTTGACTACTCAAAAGCATTTGATTGTGTTAGGTGGGAATGTCTGTGGAGAATTCTATTAGAAATGGGAGTACCAGACCACCTCGTCATTCTTATCGCATACCTCTATCAGGGATGGAAGCACAGTAAGTTGTGAAGGTTAACAATGTTCAGTCGAAACCTTTTAAGCCGCAAAAAGGGATGTGTCTTGTCACCGAATCTCTTAATTAAAAATATGCGGTGAATATAATAATGATCAGGCGAGCCTTTAGATGGCTGCACAGAGTACATATACGTACGTATACTATACTGATGGCTGGGAGGGTGGAATATGTATTGGCGGCAGGAAAATCAGCAACCTGAGATACGCAGATGACACCACTCTATTCGCATCGTCTGAGCAAGAACTATCTCAGCTCCTCTCTAGAGTGGAGAAAGAGAGTGAAGTAGTTGGCCTGTCCATTAATAAGGCGAAGACCAAGGTGTTGATAGTGGATAGATAAGGTTCGCTGATTCGCTCCAATGAGCTCAAAGACCTCGAATTCGTTGAGCAGTTTAAGTACAGATGCCAGCACATCAAGCTACAACAATCTGTCAAATTTCTTCAATACATTTTCAACTGTATCTTTAACAAAATAAGGTTCAAAGTTGATTAGGAAAATTTGACAGTTTCGAGTACCTTGATGTGCTGGCGACTGTACCTTGGCTCTCTTTTTAGTAACCAGGGAGGCAGTGGAGGAGAAATCGCCTGAAGAATCCAGATGTCCAAAGCAGCAATGACTAAACTCACTCGGATATGGAAAGATCGCAATATATCCCGCAAAACCAAAGTGAGGCTGGTGCGTGCGCTGATATTTTCAAGTTTTCTCTTACGGCGCCGAATCCTGGACAATCAGAGTAAAGGAAACAGCAAAAATTAACGCTTTTGAAATGTGGGTTTGGAGACGGATGTTGCGAATTCCATGGACTGCAAGCCGGACCTACTTGTCCATTCATAAGGAGCTCCAAATAACCATAAGGCTATCCGCTGATTGTTTCCAGCAAATTCTTAAATATTTTGGATATGTCGTTCGTAGAAACCCTGACAGCCTCGAGAAGCTTATGGTAGTTGGCCAAGTAGACGGGAAAAGACCTCGCGGGTGCTCACCTACCCGTTAGTCAGACCGAATAAAGACCCTTACTGGCCTATCAATACCCGAAGCTTTTAAGACCGCTGAGGACGTGAAGAGGATTCGAAAAACGAACAAGAGCATTTATGCACCGAGTGATCAATATCTCAGACTAGACACTACATACCTTCAACAATAAAGACAACGACTAAGAAGAAGAGTTTGTCCATAATCTGACCTTATGGAAAGCGATGATGTGGTCGACTATGGAGCACGCTTGTCTGGAATTAATCATCTCCATTTCTGATATTGACTTTTATAAAGTAGGTAGGTAGGTATGCATCCCATAGATAGATGCTTTAAAGTGTAGGTATTTTATATGAGCATCGATTATCGAACTCGTCCGCTCGATTATCGAACATTCCAACAATCACGATTCAGTCTCACTTAGTTGTGAAAATTAATGGCCACCCCACTCTTATACAGTTCTATACTACTTACTGTATTTTTGTAAATATTGTTACGCGCCAGAATTAATGCCGGGTTCACAACGTACTACTAACGCCATCTAGTATCGAGTAGTGGAACTAATTGGGTCACGATCTTTCTAGAATTTTCGATGCTAGAACATTCTCGATGTTTCGACACCTAGTCAGTCGGGACCGGTATGTTCCCGAACTTTCTAGATATTTCCATTCTCGAAGGTTCTGGAAATTACTGTCGGACTATACTAAGGCTAAGGTGCGCAAAGCTCGCGACTCAGTCAGTATTGAATTGGCTATACAAGCGAATCTTCGGAAGCGATCTTCAACTGCGAATTGAGTGAAGTGAAGTGTTTATTAGTGCGATTGTGTGTTATAGTTAGTGCGTTTAAAGTGATAATTAGTGTTGATTATTAAAGTGTCATTTTTGGTTAAATAATCGGCTGTTTTTATTGTCACGAACCCCAAGCTCGTAACAATATCTTCTAAAATGTGAGCGCTGCAGTTATATTCGCCACATTTATTCAAACTAGGTTACGTTATCTGTCGATTAGTACTATTACTAAGCTTGAAACTACTTTTACTAATGAAATAAATAAATACCACTGTACATATTTTAGGCATATTGCCGTCCGAGCGGCCAACTATTATAGAGTCTAAGAAATTATTTGAACCTTTTTTCTAGTACTACTTATCTTGTTTATTCGCTGCAACAAATTAGCAACTAATCTTATTGTCCATTTCCATACACATTAGCCTATATTAATTTGAAAAAAATAACCCAGATAACTAAATACAGCATAACTTTTTATACATTTACGATTTGACGTTTTTTTTATTTTTGCATCTTTTGATGCATCATTCGCCTACTTATGTGCATTATTTAGTTTCTGTGTAATCATAGGCGATGATCACGGCAAGTGGCGGAGTAAACTATTTCCGAGATGGGTGCAAACATTTCCACAGACGAATGAAAGGCTTTCATCCAACTATTGCAGGATAACGAAAAAATCCGGCCAAGTGCGAGTCGGACTGGCGCACACCGACGGTTCCGTACAAACCTGTAGGTATTATATTTTAAGCAAAAGTTGCGATTTACGATTTATGATGTACTAAAAAAAAACTACTTACTAGATCTCGTCCAAACCAATTTTCGCTGGTAGTTCACATCATATATTTTTTTTAGTTTTATCATTCTCTTATTTTAGAAGTTAAGGCGGGGGACACACACATTTTACCACTTTGGAAGTGTCTCTCGCGCAACGGCGCAAACTATTCAGTTTAGAAAAACTATTCAGCTTTTTTTTTCTATTTTTGTGTGAAAATCTTGCGGTTCAGAGAATACATCTGCTTACCAAGTTTCAACAGCATAGTTCAAATAGTTTCGGAGAAAAGTGGCATACGGACGGACAGACAGACATGACGAATCTATAAGGGTTGCGTTTTTGTCACTTGGCTACGGAACCCTAAAAATCAGGATGCAGGAGCGGAAAGATCAAAAGAAAACCTAGGAACATGTCTCGGGAATTATGTTATAAGTATAAACATAATTCCCGAGACATGTTCCTAGGTTTTAAATGCAAACCCAAAAAAAAGCAAATTCTATATACATTAAAATAATCAAATCGGGGGGAATAAGAAATAATACTAGAACATTTTTATCGAAATAATAAATATAATCAAAGTATATAATACGATTCAATTTTGCAGTAAAATAACATTACATGTTTGTAGTCAATCCGGTGTAGCATACTCAGTATACTTAGATGTCATTGAAAAAATAATATCACAATTTGCAGATCATTACAAGACTGAAATTCATATTTAAAGATTCGATTTGTATAAAATTTAAGTACAATAAAATATACTTTGATATAAAAATGTCAGTCAGATACAAAAACAAACTTCTTACTACATTAATGCAAGAATTTAAATGGAAAAACTTTTCGTTATTTTTTTCCTATTGTTTTATAGAACAGAACTATAAAGACAATTATTATTCCCCAATTCCCCAATCCGTGTTTTAAGAGAAAATTCATTTAGTTACGGAAATATCCTTCCTTAAAAGAAATACTTCTGAATACCCCTCATTTATCCCGCCACTTTTAAAATGTCAACAATTTACTAAAGAAACTTAATTTGTTTTGATAATTAAAAACTTGTTAATCTATAATTGTAAAGCACAATTTTCTACTCATTATGAAATGTTTGAACAGGCACTATTTTTATATTCCTCCATTTTGGAGCCAATGTTAGGGCTTTCAGTTTTTGTACATTGTTCGTACTCAAAACGAGTTGACGCCTTAACTATCATACATTAGGAACATGATTGGGGCCAACATTGGCCCCACATAAAGACAAATGCAAAGCCAAAGTGTGCGTATTTTGACGCTTTATCATCAAATCAAAATAAGGACGAAAATTGACGATACAATTCACAACTATGAAATCGTCACATGACTCAGAATATCAGTCTGAAAGTACTTATAAATCAGAATAATAAAAATAAATACTCGTAATAATGGATCATTCACGAAACAAGATTCAACTTGGAAAATTAATAAAAATGATTTTCTTATTTCATTATAAAAATATATAATAACACTAAAAATATCCATGTCTAACGGTGCAACATTGATCTATTTTTTACATTAAAATTACACTTAATTCAACCATCTCCAGTTGGCTGTACACATTGTTAGTTACTATAACACAATAAAATGCTTGGAAGTCTTGTTATTGCTGAATTTAATACTAATTAATAACTTTGCATCTTGCAACACTAAAATATAATACAAGAAAATTTTGAGATCGTCATGGCTATTCTGGGCCAAATTAGATTTGGTTACATTGAAAACTAACTCCATATATTCTCCATTTTCTTAACTTTCCACCAAAAGTGAAACTGTACACAATTTATTGCAGGGTATCTAATTATATAGCCATGTGCTATAAAGAGGAACATTTATTTAGCAAGGAACTCACGACGAGTCTGATTGCTGTGGAACCGTCACTACTGGACTGGTTATATTGTCCAGATCGTCACAGGTATATCACCTGCGCACCCCCAGGGGCCACTACTCTAACCTAACTAAAGAGAGACTGTGGCTTTGTTTTGAAGCCTAACAATATTTTGATCAAGTAGTTTATAGTCAAAGAAGTCTTACAATATCTAACTAATGAAAAAAAATGTCCTAGACATAAGTCCTCTCACACTGCTGTCAATTTTTCTTCATCTAAATTAAGCTCTAAGAAAGTTGTTCACAAGAGATTGAGAGAACCTTTAATTTCCAGTTTAGTACATACTGCTCTGTATACTACTGAGGATTGTATCCTGCGGTAACAGGCCTACTACCTTCGTCTATAAACGTCGTGATACTGGCTATCTTTCCCCATATAAGCCACTCGTTCCGCCGACACAAGTCGGTCAATAATTTTAATTTCTCCTTAATACAAAAGTAACAACGCGTACAGCCAACTGAACTTCAATATAAAACCGCTTTCACTGCGCACTGGACCTCTATCAACGTTCGTTTATTGCCTATGACTTATGAGATTACTGCCACTGACACTTCAGTACAACACTTCGTAGACAGTCGCCTTCTTGTCACCTGAACCCGTCACTATGAACTTATCGTCTGCTGATATATCACAACTGAGCACCGATGACGACTCTTTAGACTGCAAAGAAAAAAACATAATATATCACGTTGTAGAATATGCTATGAAAACAATATGATATGAGCTAAGAAACTGAATTCTAATTAGGTTGAAATTTTATTTTAGATAGCGGGTACATATTTTTAAGAAGTAGTTTGAACATAATTTCTAATCAGTCTGTCTAAGTTGTCTCCATGAGTGATAGAATCGCCGCGAGTCGGAGTTAAACTCATCGAATCGCCGCGGTAATATCGCCGTGTGGAATTACACGAACTATATAAGAGTAGTTATAGAAATATTATGCACGGCGATAATATCGGGTGATATTACTCGCTCGTGGAGACGGCCCTTTACAATCTGATCGCCATAACAAATGACAACGTACCTGGAATATACTAGCTCCATAAGGCGTACGCCACGCATTAAGTAGGTTGTCCTTCCCCGTGGACACGAACCACTTGCCGGCGGCGGCGAACTTGAGCGACAGCACGCACGACTCGTGCAGCAGCAGCTGGTAGCGGTCCGGCTTGCCCGCGTGCAGCACCTCCACGTGCGAGTTCTCCATGCCCACCGCCAGCCACGAACCTGGGGGGGGGTATGGTACTACAATATATATGGTACTACAGTATATATATATATATACATATATATTTATTTATGTACACACAAGAAACTTAAAAAAAAGAAAAAGTATACAGAGAATAGAGCACAAAGGTACTGCTTATTTCATATGAAATTTCTTCCAGCAGACCTGGGACAGGAGAGTGGGAAAAGAAACATAGACACAGTGTGTAGAAACAATGAATGAAACTAAAAATAGACTAAACTAACTTAACTGAAACATATTATTAACTACTAATAAATACATCAGAATAAAATAAACATACAAGCAAATATACAGAAATAGATTACATAAATACATATACCTTTAATATATAATTATTATGGTATAGAAGAGAGATAGTGCTCTTTGACAGCTTTTTTGAAGATAGAAATATATATTTATTTTTGTGTAATGTAAATTTTAGAAGGAATTTTGAATTTTTGGATTACTTTGCATATTAATTATTGTAAAATTCTAGCTCCTAAAACGTAACAGACAGTTGTGTTGCTGGGGAGTTTGTTGGCCACTTCTTCTCCACAGCTAAAACACTAGGAAGTGGTGACGAGCGGGCGTTTTGGGGGACTGTCTTTTGTAAAACTTGACGTTCAAAAAGTGCTGGCCCTCAGCCTAATTTGAATAAATGACTTTTGAATTTGAATTTTGAATTTTTGAACAATGCTGTCTGCACAAACGTTTCGGTAAGAAGCTGCAATTTGACGAATAAGGGGTTGCTAAATATTGTTGCTGAAGATGATATATTATTTGCAACGTGGACGACGACAGACCATGCCTCCATGGAGAGGAAACGTCTAGAGAATCCGCAGAATGAGAGATCTTAGAAGAAGCCTATGTCAAGCAGTGGAACTGTTTCGGCTTAGTTTAAAGAGGAGATTGCAATTAGTGTTTTTTTTTTTTCATGAAGAGCTGACGTCCAGCAGAAGTCAGTGCGAGTACTGACCAGTGGGACAGTATCCGAGCGAGAAGATCTGGCTGGAGAAGTCATGCTGGTGCAGCTGGCGGCCCTCGCGCAGGTCCCACGAGCGCACCGTGTTGTCCAGGCCGCCCGTCCACAGGCGCGTGCCGTCGCCGCTGATGTCTATGCACGACGCGCCGTCCGTATGACCTGGCCACAACAAACATTCATATATCATTCATATATCATTCTTACTTACCTTACCTTCGATTATTAATACCACTAGATATCGGGTCGGCTTAAAAAATACGTCTCGGTAAATATAAGCGCACTTGAGACGTGCGCTTCTATTTTGTTTAGTTTGCTTGAAGCACGGCCAATGTTAACACGTCTCACAATGCCGCAGTGTGTATTCAAAAGTTGCAAAAATAATCCCCGAAAAGCCAATTCAACGGCCGGAGTATCTTACTTTCAGTAAGTACATGAAGAAATAGTTATATTTTAAGCTTTAAACTAACAAATAACATCAAATTTTGAACAAAATTACCGTTTTTAAACCACGGCTACAAATGTTTGGCCAAGGCTCGCCAACATACGCACAAACTTTTGTTTAACAGAACAGTAGATGCATAGACTAGATTTGTATTGTAATATTTTATTTAACATGTAAAATAGTTTTAACTAGGTACATATTTATTGTATGCCTATTAGGCAGGACATATTGGAACTTTGTATTATTATTTTTTGAATTTGAATATAATTATTTAAAAAATTGTTACCAATACTTCAAAATTAGTTGTTTAAAATCGGTGAATGCTACTTTTGTTTGTTGGACTCTTATTAGATACTTAGCTTTCCTTTTTTATTTTAGCTTTCCTAGCAATCCATTTACGTGTGCAGAATGGATCTCGATTGTTGCCAGAGAAAGAAGAGATGAGTTTTTAAGCCAGCTAAAAATTCTGTTATATGTTCGGATCACTTTAATAAATTGGATATATCCGGAAATTCTAACCGACGTCGTTTGGTTAAAACAGCAGTTCCAAAATTACAGGTACATTCATTAATGATTCACAATCGAAATGTTATATCTGTTTTTCTTTTCTACTTAAATATATTTGTGCCACGATAAATCATTATTAAGTTTTTTGAAATTTTCCAATTTTCTGCCTATTCAATTTTGCGCGTAAACCAGGAGTAGTTAAAAGTAGCCTAGTTAATTTTGGATCTGTCCAGCCATTTGAGCGTGAAAAATTAACAAACACACATACATACACACACACACATACACACATAGACACTTTCGCCTTTATTATATTAGTGTGAAAACTTCTACATCGCATACATTAAGTAGACGCATTCATTTTTTTACGGGTTTATTATAATGAGCCTACCCGCAGACAATTAATACCAATGTCTTAATAAAATAATTATTGTACCAATTTAGTCCTGCTACTTTTTTGAATGGGTCAAAAATACATATTTGCTAACATATAAAACAAACATTCGCCTAAAAACTATAATATTATTCTGCAACTCTACGTCTTTCAATTCTTACTGTGTTCTGAGCATTGAAATGTAATACCTTGAACTACGTCTAGTTCCAAAATAGAGTAAGGACGAAATTGTCATCAAAATGTTTTTATCCTTATTGCTTAGCGCTTAAGTTTAATTTTAGAATAAATATTTTTGTACTTATTATAAAAATGACTTTTTATTTTCAAGCCACATTTTAAATTTATTGGTTTTACCTTTTCCCGCTGACAGAAGGACTTAAATATAAATATTTTTCAATTGAAATTAAACTTTATGCTTGAGTGTCAAGGTTTATAATGAACTGAAGTTGATAATATTATAAGACTTTTTTCTATAATTTGTAGTAAGAAATGTAAATGTTTATGTGTATGTAAACATGGACACTTAAGCGACGTATTTTTGTTCCTGATCTTGTATCTAGTGGTATTATTGATCGAAGCTTTACTACAGAATAAGAGTAGAAAAAAAAAACTTTTTTTTTTATAACAGTGGCCGCCGATAAATAAAGTACATAGACCTTATGTACTTTATTGCATTGTATATCTGGCGCCTACCATAACCTGCTAATGCCCGGTCTGTGGAAAATTATCAACACAGAAGTTATGTGATGCGATTGGCTGTTGAGAATATATTCCACACAAATTGATTTTCGAAAAAAATATATGAAAAATTTCTTACGCCTACCATAATTAGATACATTGTAATCGAATGCTATTCTATCCCACACATTTTGTTACTGAGAAAATAAGTAAGAGCACTGGGATCTTGCTTTATGACTGATTCATGACAGTTCTTGACCAATGACAGGCAGGAGCGACGCGATCGACCGTTTTCGTGCGAAATTGTAAGCTGTTTAAATTCGAAACTATGGCAATAAATTAAAGCGTTTTAATTTTTTATGTGGTGCTTTATTCTAGATAAAATTCTTTAAAAAGAAAATAATGCATGTTTCATATTGAAATTATTTTGAATATGAAATTTATGCGAAAAGATGATTCTGACTTACCGTATTTGCCAAAAGATTTCCTACATAAAAAACTTTTTACAAAAAAAAAATACAACCGAATTCCAAAAAAAAAAAAACTATAAATTAAAAAAATATTTTTAACTTCGGAAGTCGGTGTCAAAATACGAAGAAACTAACAAAAACACCGACTTCTGAAATTAAAGTTATTTTTTACTTTGTAGTGGTACCTCACACCTAACAACAAAATCGCAGAAAAGCAAAATACGCAATTTCGATTACTTGGATAACATAAAACTATCATCCAAGTAGACGAATTCCAGCTATCTCGATTTAAAATCCAAAGTTCGTAACCGATTTTCATAAAATTTAAATGGGACCAATGTGCAAGTATATCCTTTCAAATAAAACAAGAATTTTTGAAATCGGTTCATAATTGTCGGAGTTATGAGGTAACAAACATAAAAAAACATACAACCGAATTGATAACCTCCTCCTTTTTGGGAAGTCGGTTAAAAATTAAGTTTATGCTCGCGTGACAAATAAAATTTCATCGCATGACGAATAAAAGTTCTGCTATAAAGGGCTGCCCCTTTTTTATGTATGGGAAATCATCAAATGACTTCTTCCGCTCTGGGCGGAGCGGAAGGGAGTGTCAGACTTTTACTGACTAAAACCCATCCACGTTCCTTCATTGCCCTTTGTGTTCCGGAGGTGCGGTATCTCTTTTGAATAGTCCCGCAACTCAACAGGCGTCGGCCCTTTCCGGCCCTTCCTAATGCTGACACTCTTTGAGGCGCGCGTGGAACCCGAAAGCGCCGTCGACACGGCCTGTCGTCATTAGACGAACGGATGGCGAGATACCCATAGCTCACCGTCCACAGGCCCGCGCCTACGGTGGCCGGAGGCCACCAGGTGGCCTGGTTCTCTCCCTCTCCCAATCCGACACCTCCTTGGCTAACATGACTGCTTCGCAGAAGGAGATGACGGCGTCCCATTCCGTCTCGCTCCGGACCCTGGCTTGGACCAGGGCCGGACGGGAGAGGTCGCCGCCGATTGCCGCTTCGAGGACACGGCGGTGCTCCGCCCGCGCGGGGCACCACCGCAGTGTGCTCCACCGTGTCCTCCGGTCGATCCTCACAGTGGTGACACCCAGGCGTGCGCCTGTCGCCCGATTGGGTGCAGGTACCTCCCGAAACATTCGTGTTCGGTGAGGACCTGCGTCAGGCGGTATATAGGTGAGGACGCCGTGGCGCCTCTCAAGCCACTCCTCAAATAGGGGGCTTATCGCCACTATTGTGGCGTGCCCTGCACTGGTTTGCGACAGTCGCTCCCACCATGACGCCACGAGATCGCGCCGGAAGTCCGTCCGCTGAACGACTATTTGCCGCAGCAGCGGGGTTTCCCCCCGGCGTAGTGCCTCCGCCCGCCATTCATCCAGGCGCGCGAGGACTATCGCCTCCAGATCCCATGGCGGCAATCCGGCAAGGAGATTCGCCGCCTTGCGCGAGATCGTGCGGTAGCCGCGGGCTAGCCTTACGGCTACCACCTTTTGGGGCGCGTTCAGATAATGGGCGGCAGGCCGCCTCAAGGAACGCGCCCACATCGGGGCCCCGTAAAGTGCTCCAGGAAGTTCCACCGGCTGTCGAGGACGAGCACTAGGTACTTCAGCGTCGACTCGACGCCGATGGAACCTCCTACCGTCAGCAAGGATTCCGACGGTGACGCATTCCGAGGCCCATGAAAGCACATGGCCTCGGACTTGTGCAATGCCACCTCGAGACCCATCGGGAGCTTAGTGTATTACATGAAATTGAAAAATTGTTTTACATACCTTGGAATTGTCTAACTAATGTTTGGTTCTGGAGATCCCATACCGCTATGTTTCCATCTGAACAGCAACTGAAGCACACCTGTTAAATAATATATATGTTAATACACAACATTTTTACTAGTAAATTAAAAAAATAACTGATACAACAGACAGTTTCAACCTTACTAAGTTTAAAGTGGTTGGTATATATTATTACCGAAGAGTGTTTGCTGACATAAACCCATGCCTGTTCCTCCAAACGCCCTTTGCGTTCCAGGGCCGCGGTAACTCCGAACAATTCCTGTACCCCGGCAGGCACGGGCCCTAGCAAGCCAAGTCTATTATTCTGACATCACTTGGAGGCACGCGTGGGACATCACGCCTGCTCCATATCGGACGGCGACACACGCAACGCGTCCCAGTCGCAGGTGGTGACGCCAAGGGCTTTTGTGTTAGGTTTGCCTCGCGGCTCGCCTCCGCCTTCACTAGCATTACTGAGAGCAGAAGGAGGTGACTGTATTCCACGTCTCCTCGCTCCGGACGATAAATTGAACGAGGGCAGGACGCGAGTGGTCAGGGAGACTTCGTCTTACGTGTCAGTAACAGCAAATGCAAGTAAGCACTTATTGAAGTAATATTTTACCTTAGAGTCGGGACTGATAGCGAGCGCGTAGCAAGCGGGCGCGGAGCTGGTGAGCTCGGCGCGCATGCGGGGCGTGGGCGCCGCCAGGTCCCAGATGGACAGGTTGGACGCCTCGCCGCCCACGATCAGCGTGCGTCCGTCCGGCAGCAGCTTCACCGAGCGGATGTAGTTGTCTCTTTGCTGGGAATTGCGAACATTTACATTTAGTCTTTTATCATGACAGTCAAGTGAGCTCGACAGGTTACACACAATTTAGAAAGGTCAATTTTATTTCAGTCTTGCTATTTTCCGATGCCCAGGTTGTTTGATTGGTTGACAGAGAAAAGTATTCATCAAGAAGTAAGTAAGAAGTAAGTTCTTGGTGTTTTCGGATTTGATGTATTACCTAAATTTAATATTTTAGTTACCAGGGTTTTTGATGCTTTGGCATTGTTAAGTTTTGGGCGTACATCATAATATCTATACTAATATTATAAAGCAGAACAGTTTGTTTGTTTGGTTGAACGCGCTAATCTCAGGAACTACTGGTCCGATTTGAAAAATTCCTTCAGTGTTAGATAGCCCATTTATCGAGGAAGGTTATAGGCTATATATCATCATGCTAATATAATAAATAGGAGCCGAGCAATGATGGAAAATGTGACGCAGACGAAGTTGAGCGGGTCAGCTAGTCTAACAATAAAACCATAAGTAAAAAAAGCCTACCAAACAATCAAGCTGCGACAAGGGTTCCAAGGCAGCCGGGGAGCCCGGGTTGCTGATGTCCCATAGCTTGACGCAGCCCTTGCCGCCCGTGTAGGCGTGGCGCGCGCCGCCCGCCAGCGACAGCGCCACGGCGCACACCACCTCCCCGTGCGGCAGCGCCGCCACCGCGCGCGCCGCCCGCGGCACGCCCGCGCCGCCCAGCGCGTCCGCCGGGAAGCCCACGGGCTGCAGGGGCCCACCGCACGAGTGGTACGAGTAGGCCCTGTCGGTGGGAACATGCTGTACTTGACTATGGGGAGAAAGCAATCTTTTATTATTCGTGATCAACGTGGCTGTTGTTTGTTTCATTACATACTCAACTTTATACATTTCACACAATATTTGTAGATATTTCTAAAGAAACTTACATTATTCTTAAATATTTCATTAAACACTTTTTAGCTCAATTGAATAATACGGAGTTTCTAGTAAAGAAAATCATTCTGAAATATTTTAGTTTTTGCCAAATTTTAATTTAGTCGAAAGATGTCTAGGTACACAATAAAGTTATGAACAAATGTGGCTCATATATGTTTCGTGCAGTATGTGGACTTCGTCTACTATAAAACTTGTCGACAAAACAAATTTACAAACGCCATCAAAAAATGAACTCACGGTTTAGCAGGCGCGATGCCATTGGTCCTGTGATGCTGGTCGTAGTGCAGCGCGTGCGGCGGCGCGGGCGCGGGCCCGCGGTAGGCGGCGTAGGCGGGGAAGCCGTAGGCGCGCGCGCCCGTGGGCGTGGCCGCGCGCGCCAGCTTGCCGCCCGGCGTGCCCGGCTTCTCCTGCAGGGGGAGGCTCATCTAGTATTCTGTTGTGTAACGAGGGATTGGACAACTCTTGTTCGATCAGGCCCATCCCTAGATGTCGTTACCTAGCGATGCCTAAGACGAGGTATATCTATACCCCACAGAAGGTGCCTTTAGTGTGCAGTCGCTTGGTTTATAAGTTTTTCTATTAATAAGCTCTTTCATTATATTAAGTCGCCACAGGCAAGCCCGGTTCCACCTACTAGGTTGACCTGCGACAAGCCACTACTCACAAAATTTAATTTACTGAGGACCTTCAGAATGCGACATCAGCCCACTACCGTAGGGCGGTATAAAGCTTAAACTAACAAGAAGTTGTTATTTACCCAAAAATGTTGCCGTCTATTAATATTTATAAGACCGTAACATGGTAGAACTCCTGACAGGCTGGCACGTTTACGTCCTCAAACAATTCGTACCTACCAACAATACAACTGCGGACCCTTTTACAGGTTTAGTAGCCAGATTCGTATCACAAAATCAAAGATTCAGAATCACTTACTATAAAAACAGAAGTTACTTATGAGATAATAAAGAGAGTTCATAATACCATATTTCCCCTCAATTTACTCTGAATATGTACTGCAAGCTGTAATAAACAGTGAAAAAGATACAAAAGTAACCAACTCACGTCTTTGGAACTCTTGGGTGTGGAGCGACTGGAGGACGAGCCCGACCTGGAGGGCGGCCGCGGCCCGTTCTCTGTGCGCTCGCCGCCCTCCGTGCGCACGCTGGGGGACCCTCGCTCCTCCTATAATGGTTGAAGTGTAGCATGTAACATGTTGTGTAGTTATGGGAAAATGGATGGCTTGCCGTACGACACAGACGTATATCCGTGCTTGATTGAATTTCAATATGTGTATAATGGTATTCTTTGCTATCGCATGCATGGCATGCTGTAGTGCTGTTCTGTAAAAATCTCACGGTGGTAATATAGGTGAAGTGGACATGAAGAGAGTGATTTATCCAATGAAAGGATGAATATTTATTATAAACTCACTCCAAGTTTTAATTCAGAAATGTGTTCAATGGTTACAGAATAGATGTATGCACCGCAGAAACCCTCATAACTTCGATCTTTGGTTTGTTTTCTGCCTACCTAAGTTCTATCATATATGTAGTTTTTATTGAGTTTATTTTTATTTATCATTCTAAAATGCACACATGGGATACGGAATGCAATACTACAAGACGTTTTTAGGGTTCCGTACCTCAAAAGGTAAAAACGGAACCCTTATAGGATCACTTTGTTGTCCGTCTGTCTGTCTGTCTGTCTGTCTGTCTGTCTGTCTGTCAAGACCTTTTTTCTCAGGAACGCGTGGAGGTATCAAGCTGAAATTCATATCAAATACTCAAGTCTATGGTCTCTTGGAGCTGTGAAAAAATCAAACTTCTAAGTCAACGCGATCAAAAGATACTCCCGTTTATGCCGCAAATTTTCGACACTCGCAAGGGAATCAAAACCTACAGGGTACTTCCCGTGAACTCAGAATCTTGAAATTTGGTACGAAGCAACGTCTTATAACACAGATAAAGGAAAAATTGCGAAAAGCATAAATTTTTAGTTACATCATATAATAAAAATATTTTTAATAATTTTAAACTTATTACCCCTTTACTCATGAACGCGTAGTGGTATTATATTGAAATTCTTAACAAATACTCAAATCTATAATATCTTTAAGCTGTAACAAAATCAAACTTCTACGTCAACGCAATCAAAAGATACAGCAATTAAAGCCGCATATTTTGAAACTCGCAACTACTCGCAAGGGAATCAAAACCTAAAGGATACTTCCAGACGACCTGGAATCTTGAAATTTGGCATGAAGCAACGTTATAAAGTACACATATAGGAAAAATTCCGAAAATCTTAAATTTTTAGTTACATCACATAGTATATTTTTTTTAATAATCATAATCTTACTAGCTGACCCAGCAAACGTTGTTCAGCGATTAAAAAAAAAAAACAGATGTTGGCCGATTCTCAGACCTACCCGATATGCACACAAAATTTCATGCAAATCGGTTCAGCCGTTTCGGAGGAGTTTGGAAACAAACACCGCAACACGAGAATTTTATATATTAGACTTGCTGACCCAGCAAACGTTGTTATGCGATTAACAAAAAAAAATAAAAAAATAGATTTTGGCCGATTCTCAGACCTACCCGATATGCACACAAAATTTCATGCAAATTGGTTAGCAATAAAAATACCATAACTTTTACTTATATACCTACAGGTTTGTACGGAACCCTCGGTGCGCGAGTCTGACTCGCACTTGGCCGGTTTTTTATATTGTTCTTGATCAATTTGAGGTGTTTATTCGGCATTCTTTAAGGTGTCGAACATCCGTCAGAAACAACCCTTATGGATCACTTGGGTGTCTGTCTGACTCTCTGTCTGTCCGTCTGTCACAGCTAGTTCTCTGCGTATCTACTGAACCGATTACGTTGAAATGTGGTTTACATAATTATGGACTTTTGTGACCCAAACACGGAAATTGTTATATTTTGAGTATGGGAGTCACTTTTGAGGTCCAAATTAGAAAATTTCAAACTGTATCGTGTGACTTAACAAATGAAAGGGATTACTGATTTTTCATTATTTTAAAATTAATAGTTTTGAAGCTATTCAAGAAATTAGATCAAAATTGACCATCCCCCCCCTACCTTATATGCGAAACTACGGAGCCTAAAATGTCTAAAATAATGCAGATAATAGTTCTTTAGCCACAGATTACAGTAAAACCTATAAGAATTGTTACTGAAACGAAATTGGTTCGGAACTTTTTGCACGCGAATCCAACTCGCACTTGGCCTAATAAAGTAGTATTTTTGTTTATTAAACAGTATGAGAACTTTTTTTAATCTGTGGTCAACATTCTCCTAGTCACACGCAACATTCAATGCGGGCCTTAATCTCAAAAACGTGCAGCGTTAAAATACCTATCATTAAACACAATGCACTGCAGACGAAAACAGGAAAATCATATCAAAATCATACAATTCACAGCCTTGAAATCTTGTGAACTCTATAAAACACTGTCGTTACCACCTTACCTCATTGGCCACATCAACCACAAGGTCTTGATCACTTTTTTCAGCGTCGCTGTCCTAGAAATGTAATTAGACAATTAATAAAGATATTTATTTAAGTTACTCTTAAGGTTTCAGCAATAATATTAACTGACAAGTATTGTAACAGCCATCGTTATCAGCAATGTATTTACATCTTAACAAAGCATCTGTATAAACAAGCAGTTGGAACAGACGGTTTTTGCTAAGTGTTACCATTTGTTTTTTTAATGATGATTATGGATAATCTTTTGTTTTACATCCCAAGGGCTTTTCAATTTATTCTTAATGGTTTATTCAAGTGTTCAAGATACTTTTGTCTCAACATTGTTTTACATGAAAAGGCTCCAAGGAAAATACCTTCCCTCACTAATCCCGGATTTATCTGACTTTTACCCAAGTTAGTTCTCAACAAATTAGGTTACGCTGTAATAAAATGCACCGATGCTACTTTGGTAGAAAAAGACACAGAATTACAGTAAATTTATACGTATTCACAAGAAACAATCAAGCGAATCTCGACTCTAACGACTCTCTCATTTATTGCCTAAGATTTTGTCCACTAAGCAACAACCGCCTACATCAAACACTTGGGAGAAGGAAAAGAACACAAAAAGCAACATGGATGGTGTGGAAGCGACACATACACTACATAGACTCACATGGCCCAGTACCTTCTCCTCCTTCCGCCGCTTGGCGTCCAGCGCGTCCGGCTCGGCCGAGCGCGCGCGGTACTTCTGCTCGCGCTCGTGAGGGGACACGGAGCGCCTTTGCTACACACCCAAACCGAAACTGAGTTTTACGAAGCTAAGCTGTAGTTACAGGTCAGTTAGGAGCCAGAGTCGCACGCTTGCCAAACCTCAACAATCCATCAAAAATAACTTTAATTTCGAAAGTCGGTGTCAAAATACGAAGAGAACTAACAAAAACACCGACTTTCGAAATTAAAGTTATTTTTTACTTTGTAGTGTTTTGTTTTTAGAAGTCGGTTGTATTTTTTTGTAAAAAGTTGTTTTTTGTAAAACGAGTTTTAAGTTTGCGGCAAGTGCTAAGCGTGTGGCTCTGCCATGACACAAGTCTTACGAGCTGGGTTGTGGGGACAGCCATTCTAAGTACTGATATTCAGCTGCATCCGATTAGATTTGGGAAAAGGACAGGCAGATTGATTGTGGGCCGTTTGGGTGACTATAATAAAATTAGGTCTATTCAGGTATGAAATTCACTTGTCACAGAATAGGCATGAAATCTGCTCTTGGAGTAGCTACGCTTGTTTGAAACACAGCTGGAATAAGTCCTGAATTGGACTTAAAGAGGTCTTCCGACTATTTGGCCGGAACTTAATAATTGCGCCAAGGCATGTTGGCTCTTCAGAATAACATTATTTGTTAGCTTTATGAAGCACAGCTCAACATAGCACAAGTCGGCGTAGCATAGCTTAGAGTTGATTGTTCGCCCGTGACCTTAGCAACAGCAATATCAAATAACTACCATAAAAGGTGAGTATGACCAACCTGTGGATGTCCCCTAGAGCCGAGTCGGTCGTCGTCCCGGGGGGGCGGCTGGCCGGGAAGCAGGGGGGGTGGCGCCGGCCCGCCCGCCAGTACCGGCGGCTTTATGTCTGCGGGAGGGGGGAGCTCCACCTGATGAATTAAAATTGAGTTAGAAACAGAACAGCAAGTGTATATACACACGATGACAAAGAATACCTACGCGTATAAGTCGAAAAAGAGACAACTATGTACGTATTTTATTCGATACATGTCGTCGACCAAACGATATCGATCGCCTTAAAATATAATCAATGGTTTTTCTTAACGTGCCGCTTGGCGCTTTCAGTCGGGTTTACTGGACGTAATCCAGTACCCGTGAAAACTGAGATGAGGAACTCTGTGGGGAACTATTAATCTCTAGCATCTACCGGTCACCTGTGTAAAAATTTCACCGTGAAAATTGCTGCAATGAACTTGATGTGAGCTCTCGCTCCTTAGCTGGTGGAATGACAGTTCACTTCAAGACACTTCATCTTAGCTTTAAAGGCGATATTTTTACACCGTATTGAGCATCAAAGATGATAATAATGGAATCATAAAATGGCTCACCTTATGCGCCGGCGGCGGCAGGTGAGGCGGCGGCGGGCCGGCGCCGGGCGCGAACAGCAGGCCGCCGGCGCCCAGCAGCCCTCCCGCGCCGCCCACGCCACCCACCCCGTGCGACAGCCCCGCGCTCGCGTGGATTTGCTGCTACAGACAACGCTCTTATTGCAACGAGTATACATATAGCCAGGAACTGTTAGTAACGTGGATGAAGTCGTGTGGAGAATTAATATTAAGGATGACCTTTAAACATGTGGACCAGATTCTATTCAGTTTCATCTGTTATCAAATCTCAAGTACTGACATGATTATTATTGGCTGTTGAATGTTGAGTCAACCAATCATTAAAAATTGAATTGAGATTTCACAGCAGATTTGCTAATAATGTTTATATGAGGTCAATTTCGTTTTGAGTAACCACTGCGGATTTATGAAATTACCGGTATAGCATGGTTGCTGGTAGCTTGATGGGTATGTTTAGCCTTTGATATACAGCTAGATTCAAGTTTATGTTTATGTACATCCCATATTATGTATTCAAATTTAAATAAATACCTAGAGATATATATGAACAAAAACAGCGCTCAATATGCTATTATGCATATCCCTGTAACGTATATCATATTATATTGATGGCTGGAGAGATATGACTCCTCTCCAATTCAAAATCTAGCCCAAGTACAAAACGTGAAGCATTGTGACGCCAAGTCCACAGAGCTACTGTATTGTATCTGAATTAAACTCGGCTTAAAATATTTGATACAGGTTTTCAAGTTTCCAGAACTAAAGCTGCAGTGTGATATAATCCCGTAGTTTATAAGATTCTACACATACATTAACTAATTTGCAGAAAAGTCTATAATGCTAGGAACACAGATTATTGTGAAATAATAACCATTCAAATATAGAGTAAAAAATAGATGTGTTAACAAAAAGATGAAGCAAGAATCTATTAGAACACACATTTAATTAATTATTTAGACACAGGAAGTATATTTCCAATTAATGATACAAGCGTGCGCATGTAACTCAGTAAACACTACTAATAAAATAATTAATGCTAGCTAATTGATTAATTTATTACAAAGTAATTACACTTAAATACGCTAATTTTCATTTACAAATACTTCGAAGGGTATTATTAATTTAATATTCAAAGTTTAGGTATGACTATTTTAGACAAATACATTAACTTAGCTTTAAAACTACTTTATATTTTTCGCATACTTCGTTACCAACATGTTGAACACGGATTGATTCGATCATGTTGATAGCAAAATAACTAAAGAAACTAAATTACTATCGATGCGTAAATCTCATTCGTCATTATAATGAGAAATTAAATAAACAAAATGTGTAATATAAATATGGCGTACACATCATAAAGCACTAATGATTGCATGTTAGATGCAACATCTACGCGACTTGTGCCTGCATACAATGAAAACGTGAAGTTAGGAGGTGTGATTATAAAACATTGAAGTTCAATTAGTTTTTCCAATTACTGTGACATAACTTATGTTAAACATCCGCCTGTGTTTATGTTAGCTTGTGCATTCTCTTGATTGGTAGCACATTATTGCGATTAATTTTTGCATTTGATGGCATTACAGCAATCAAGATGTATGACGATTAAGATGATTATGATTAAAGTTGTTTGCTGAGCTGTACGAGGCCATGATTGTTACACAATATTCTAAACCATTACCGCCATATTGCATTTGTGAACAGGTATTGTCAATACATGTATGATTTTCTGAAGTATAAAATAGGTGATATTCTCCATTTGAAAATGAAGATTATCACCACACCGTTAATTTGAGCATGCATGGGCCCCACATTAATGAAGATGACATTATTACTACGAATATAGTAGAACCATGGAATATCTTATAGGAATCCCAGAAAAACTAAGAATTAAATATCAATTCCCTGATAGGAAACACTGAATTGATGTACGCTCAATGAACACTAAAGTCTACTAAATAGAAATTCATGAATATGAGATGAGAATGCAAAAGCTAACATGAGAAATTTAGGTGATGTAATTTGAATAGAAATCAAAGTGGCAACATAAAATAATGCAAAATGTTAATCACAACATATATCAATGTACCAAGCACTGTATATCTTGACTTACAAGCAGATGCTGGAGACCCTGCTGTTGTTGTTGCTGCGAACAACATTAACAATATATATGTATACTGGTGTACATAACCTGCTCACCCTAACATAGCTGCCTTGTGGATGTCTCACTATGCTCTTTCTATATACAGTATAAATTTAATGTATGGGATAGGACATCACAATGGTACATTACTATCTAAGCTGTCTCTGATCAGAACAGAAGTAATTTATTATTGTAGTTTAGATGAAGTTTTTGTAGAGTCCAAATATATTGTATTAATTGTGTAACTTTTTTTTTATAGACTCATGTTCAACCACAACCTCAGTTGATGGAAAACGATGATGAAGAATGCTTGCCTAGAAAAAACCTGCTCCAACTTTGTACAGTATTCATGTGATCCTCAGTAACCAAACCTATGACCCTTAAGAGCTAATTCAGAGTAAGATTAACTAAGATTTGCACCATGGTTGGTGCATGACAACTGCAACTGAACTGTGCAATTATTTTGTCATAAAGACACCATTATTTACTTAGCTTTAAGGGAATTAGGAAGTAGCAAATTTACAATCAAGAGCAACAAATGTGAAATGAAATAGTAGAATAATTACAGCTTGATTGCTCCAGATTAAAGAAAATACAAGTTATTTGATAAAGCACGACAGTATTACTAGCAGCAGATGCAGTGATAATATGTTCTCTTTTTAGGCATTGCACCTTTCAAATACTATCAAATTCATAATCAAATGTAATTTTAACAGTATGCCTAGGTACAGAAAAATATTTTTATTGAAAAAAAAATATTGAAGAATTTACATAAAATACTAAATTTTTAAGATTGATACATATATTTTTATGTGTGGACAACAGTTTATCCTGTTTCACAATAAAAATAAAATAAATAAGCAAAATAATTAATGGGCTAAATTAATGATATTATTCATAACACTATAAAAGCTTTGTAAGATGAATTAATATTTTTTAAATTAATTGCATTTTTATATTTACGGCATGTTATCTACAGTGGCAAGTATGAGGTAGCTTACCCCAATGATGGCATTCAGTTCGGACATGGTGACTTGTTTAGCTCTTTCCACTGCTGATGCCACCTGTTGCTGATGCTCCTGTGCTAAGAATGGGAGGACCTGCCCTATAATAGCACTAAGTCTCTTTGCTATTTCTGTCTGTAAATGAAAAAGAGATTCCATCAGTATCATTTCACTGCAAGTATTAAAAAAACAATATTTATTTTGAATTGAATATTTACCTGTTTATGCATCTCCACATTGAGACCATAAGACATTTCATAATACTGCAAGAGAAATGGAAAGAATTGTAACTTTATACTTTGAAAGGGAAAAGAACCTGTGGATAATTTCATGCACTACAGAATGGTACCTTTTTGGTGGTATTTTTTTTTTCATTCTTTCTAGAATCAATCTTTTTAGAAAGTTGTTGTACCTAAGGCGTCACCTTAGATATGTATGATAACATTGAGAATTAATGTGCCTAAGATTTTGTCATACTAGGTATATCAACTAATTGGCTTTATTATTGCACAACAATGGGCAAAAATTACTATTATCACATTTGTTAGTATTATTATCTTAATTTTCCTCATAAAAATGGCATACACTATGGTGTTATACTAATTTATTGTTTATGGTAAGAATCTAGGTCACATGATATAGCCTACGAAGAAGTATAAAGCAATAAAAGAACTGTAAATCTTCAAGACTGTGTGACTTAAAACTTTGACACCAATGTGCTAAATAGTATTTAGCAACCATTTAACACATTGGAAAGTGTGTTTGTCATGTATTGCAGTCAAATTGAGTACACACAATCAACTAAGTTCAAATAATGAAAAACAATCAAGATAATACTAAAACATAGGTTATTACAATAAATTAATACTGCTTATCAGTGACAAAGTTTCTATATTGACTTAATTTCACACCATGTTCAATATTACTGTTTAATTATAACTAAGCTTAGCCTACACTGATATCTAGCCCAAACATTCAATATTTGAATAATTGTTATCTTAGTTTATCTCCCATCCTTATTTATTTCTGAGTTAATATTTGTTCACAAATATGTAACTTTCTTTATGTTCGGCTACATAAAAGTTTAATTACCATAACATAATGCCTCTGCATTTCCGTCTTCTCACTGGCTAGTTTCTCACATTCCAATTTCAAACTGTAAACAATGAATTGTAACTTAATCTTAAGATAAGATAACGATTATGAATAGAAACAGATCAAATTAGAATAGGTTATCAATGTAAATAAGAACTCAACATGTACTTACGTATGATATTGAGCTTGTAGAAAGTTAAATTCCTCTTTTATACGCTCTAGTGTATCTGCTATTGTAAATTTGATAGGTCCTGCTGGCGGCTGAGGTCCCTGAATAAACAGTGAAAAACAATAATAGGGTCTAAGCAAACTCTACTTCAACAAGCTACTTTGAATGATTAAACTTCTGCTATGCTATGACAGAACTATATGAAGTTGAAAGCCAAGGAAAGATAGAAAAACAACACAAACCCTTACCGCGGCCGCCGGGTGCCGCGTAGCTGTTGGATACATCTTAACAAAAATCTACTGCAATATCTCCAGTATACACAATCAAATATAGTTCTCTTTAGATCCGTTTGCTAACACCATTGGCACCATTTCCTATAACACCGTCCACCGCTGCTATAACACACCAAACACCGGAGAGCCCGACTTACGCGCTAACGACAATGATATGCACAAACTTTGCCTCGAAACTTTTGAATTATCGGTCATTATATTGACATTTATAACTTTTATTTACAACTATCAATCACCATGCAAATAACGCGGTTAATTTATAAATTAACGTGTATTTCGAGAAACAGTCAACAGATTTTCGCAAAATTTTTAACCATAAATCCACGCCGTAATTTTTGTTCGGCTGTCATGTCATCCATCATCATTTATCACAAGAATCAAGAATGGCATTCTCGAAATTGTTATACATCGTCATATTTCTACACTATCCATTGCTGCCTTGCAAGTCATAGACTCACTCTTTCAGCGAACACTAAGTCGAGAATATCAGTTGACTTATTCAAAATCTATTGGTTTGGTATATACGTCAGTGTTTGGTATACATTTCCCATCCAACTTTTATGCGATTGAGTTTCCGCTTATGACGCTACCATACGCTTTTCTTTACCAAAGTACCTAATAGTTTTTCACGTAAAAATACTTTTGGTGCAGTGCGATAGAAATTTCGCGCTCGCTTCTGATGTTCTCTTTCAACCTAGATTTTTTTGGTTCTGCACCTTTTTCTGTGATAGCCGTCAAAATTACTATTTTTTCGCTGCTTTGGAAAAATAATGCACCTACCACTATTCTCTGCATCAACCTAAGTAAGGTTGACTGGTAGAGAATGCCTATGGCATTAAGCCCACCTCTATACATTTTTGTGCTAAAAGTGTTAAAATAAAAAAACCCGTCATGGCGGGAAGCTTTTAGGGAACATTTTTAATGACGTTTGACATGTTTTTTTCTGCGGAAGTTGAAGGTTGACAATAGTTTAATTTACCCTTTCCACTGATTTATACGTCAGTGACTCTTTAACAGTGAAATGTGAATACCACAAACATATAAATAGTAGCAGACCAAACATTAATACGTAGATATATTTTTTTATATGGTATAATTCTTTATCCTTTTTTTTCTAAGCACAGACATATAAATAGTAGCAGACCAAACATTCGCTAAAATTTGCGTAGCCATTACGCACACCTAGGGAATGATATCATTACAGGGCCGAATTAGGACCGGTTGCCAGTGTTATCTAACGATATTCTGAAAATCCCTGAAAATCTATATTCTCTGGGTACATGAAATATAGATTACTCATCAATAGTCTTAACGAATAGAACCACCCTCTATTCCCGTGGTTATTGTTAAAGGCGACTAAAGGAATATTTTAAGAGGACGATGGGCAGCAGTCCACTCTTTATCTTTTGACGGTGTTTACAAACCATTGACGGACGTCAGTATCAGCTAGAAAAACTGGCACTGCAGTCATTAACCCGCATGCCATGTTTTGTAGAACCGAGAGTCAAGGTATTAGTATGCCTGGAAGCTAGTTTAGGAATAAATCAGGATTTTTTAAATAAAAGTAATGTATGTAATTCAAAATTCAAGCATTTATTTCAAATTAACCATTTACAGGCACTTTTTAATTGTCAAGGTCGGTCTGTCCAAAAAGTTGAAGCTATTTGCACGTTCCAAAGCGTAGATCTCTATGGAGAAGAACGTGCAAGAAACTCCAGGGACACTCTTCTATCTTACACTCTCATAATGCTTACATATGGAGTAAATTCGGTAAACAGTGTAGGAATTGCTCTGGGACGTAATGTTGTTCGAAAAGCGCTGGGATCGATCAAGTGATTCTCAAAATGCTTTGAACAAAGTACACTATTGAAGGTCTTGGTTGCCAATCCTGGAGTTTCAGGTTTTTAATCCAGGCATTCCGTAAACTTTCATCCTTGCGAAACCTGGAAAAATATTAGTATGCTCAATTATTGCCTGCTGAATGAAAATTCATCGTTATGTGAGTAGCCTATACTGTATTTATACATATGCCTATGTTCATGTTCTCCATAACACAGACACTGGGTAACATAATATTGATTTTATAATTTATTTTTAATATTAGCATGACATGTGTACATACACTGAAACTACTACAGGTATTTTGGAATTGTATCACCAAAAAAGAATAAAACATCATACATTAAACTGAGGCTTTATTTGATAATTCAATGGAAATAAATATTTTACATAAATACATACAACAAATGCAATTTACTAAAAGTTTCGTCTTTGTTGCCTAATTCGTCCCTGACTAATTGAACAGGTACTTGAGCTGTCACTTGATGCCACTTTCTGACTATTTTGTCCTTGTTATGGTTTATTTCTTTAGTTGTAGGCTAACGGTACAGACAAATCGCTTCTTTGTTAAAAACTGTATGTAAAATACGAATAAACAGTATGGAAACATTTGAATTTAGTAAAGAAAGCACTAAGATTTCCCAAAACTTACCGATGAAAGGTCAATCCAGGTGTTTTGTGGTAGCTAGCACTGTCACAGCGATACGCACAGCACTTCACCATATTATTTTACCGTCCTCGTGTGTTTTATGTCCCAAACAAGTAATATTTTATCAATTTTAAACGCGATTGAAAAACATTTGATGCTTATCAATATGGCAGACAAGCTACGCGTCAAATTTTGTCTATGTATGAGTCAGTGTGACAACACGTGACAGAACGAGACATGCTTATGAATTGTCACTTAGAAAAAAAAGGATAAAGAATCATACCATATAAAAAAATATATCTACGTATTAATGTTTGGTCTGCTACTATTTATATGTCTGTGTTTCTAAGTGACAATTCATAAGCATGTCTCGTTCTGTCACGTGTTGTCACACTGACTCATACATAGACAAAATTTGACGCGTAGCTTGTCTGCCATATTGATAAGCATCAAATGTTTTTCAATCGCGTTTAAAGTTGATAAAATATTACTTGTTTGGGACATAAAACACACGAGGACGGTAAAATAATATGGTGAAGTGCTGTGCGTATCGCTGTGACAGTGCTAGCTACCACAAAACACCTGGATTGACCTTTCATCGGTAAGTTTTGGGAAATCTTAGTGCTTTCTTTACTAAATTCAAATGTTTCCATACTGTTTATTCGTATTTTACATACAGTTTATAACAAAGATGCGATTTGTCTGTACCGTTAGCCTAAAACTAAAGAAATAAACCATAAAAAGGACAAAATAGTCAGAAAGTGGCATCAAGTGACAGCTCAAGTACCTGTTCAATTAGTCAGGGACGAATTAGGCAACAAAGACGAAACTTTTAGTAAATTGCATTTGTTGTATGTATTTATGTAAAATATTTATTTCCATTGAATTATCAAATAAAGCCTCAGTTTAATGTATGATGTTTTATTCTTTTTTGGTGATACAATTCCAAAATACCTGTAGTAGTTTCAGTGTATGTACACATGTCATGCTAATATTAAAAATAAATTATAAAATCAATATTATGTTACCCAGTGTCTGTGTTATGGAGAACATGAACATAGGCATATGTATAAATACAGTATAGGCTACTCACATAACGATGAATTTTCATTCAGCAGGCAATAATTGAGCATACTAATATTTTTCCAGGTTTCGCAAGGATGAAAGTTTACGGAATGCCTGGATTAAAAACCTGAAACTCCAGGATTGGCAACCAAGACCTTCAAGTGTACTTTGTTCAAAGCATTTTGAGAATCACTTGATCGATCCCAGCGCTTTTCGAACAACATTACGTCCCAGAGCAATTCCTACACTGTTTACCGAATTTACTCCATATGTAAGCATTATGAGAGTGTAAGATAGAAGAGTGTCCCTGGAGTTTCTTGCACGTTCTTCTCCATAGAGATCTACGCTTTGGAACGTGCAAATAGCTTCAACTTTTTGGACAGACCGACCTTGACAATTAAAAAGTGCCTGTAAATGGTTTATTTGAAATAAATGCTTGAATTTTGAATTACATACATTACTTTTATTTCAAAAATCCTGATTTATTCCTAAACTAGCTTTCAGGCATACTAATACCTTGACTCTCGGTTCTACAAAACATGGCATGCGGGTTAATGACTGCAGTGCCAGTTTTTCTAGCTGATACTGACGTCCGTCAATGGTTTGTAAACACCGTCAAAAGATAAAGAGTGGACTGCTGCCCATCGTCCTCTTAAAATATTCCCTTAGTCGCCTTTAACAATAACCACGGGAATAGAGGGTGGTTCTATTCGTTAAGACTATTGATGAGTAATCTATATTTCATGTACCCAGAGAATATAGATTTTCAGGGATTTTCAGAATATCGTTAGATAATACTGGCAACCGGTCCTAATTCGGCCCTGTAATGATATCATTCCCTAGGTGTGCGTAATGGCTACGCAAATTTTAGCGAATGTTTGGTCTGCTACTATTTATATGTCTGTGGTGAATACGTAGTATCTCTACGTAGTCTGTGACAGTGACTAAAGAAGCGACATTGTTGTGACAGCGGACAGTTATCTGGTTATCTGTCATTGTTTTAAGCATACAGTGAGACGCCATGTTGAAAGTCATTAAAAATTATGAATTAACAATGTTAATTAAAACATCAATTTAAACTACCACAAAAGCATGCATTTAAATGAATTATCCGTAATTTTCCTTTTTTTGAAGTATTTGGAATATTTCCTTTCAAAACTATTGGATCGCCAACGATCTTTTTTTTTTTTAGGGATGGGAAATCATCTAATGACTCCTCCCGCTCTGGGTGTAGCGGGAGGGAGTGTCAGACTTCTACTGACTAAAACCCATCCATGTTCCTTCATTGCCCTTTGTGTTCCGGAGCCACGGTGTCTCTTGCGAATAATCCCGCGACTCCGGCAGGCGTCGGCCCTTTCGGGCCCCTCTGTGTTGCTGACTCTCTTTGAGGCGCGCGTGGAACACTAACGCGCCGTCGACACGGCCTGTCGTCACTAGACGGACGGACGGCGAGCCACCCATAGCTCGCCGTCCACAGGCCCGCGCCTACGGTGGCCGGAGGTCACCAGGTGGCCCCCGACGCCCGCGGCGTCCACCACGGCGGCAGTTTTGTATAGCCTGATGTGCTGGCGACTCGACTGTACCTAGTGTAACTCTCTTCAACTCAATAAGATGCTTTGAGCGGTGTCCTCCTCAAGCTAAAATACATCAAGCCGTTTAGGCTACAGAGCGCGCCAAAGAAATAAACTTATAGTATACTTACCATAATACTCGAAACCCTTCATCTGGCGCAATCTTGTAAAAAGACTCGTATTTAAAACTTGATTTTCAATTTAAAAAAGCTAAGTGTGAAACTTTTTTGTCTGTGGTTGTTTTTAAAATAATGGCAGAATCTGGCAGAATAGTAGGCTTTTTGATTTGACGTTAATTCTCATTAATTGGCAGATCGTCGTCGCGCTGCAGCTGTTTGTTGAGCGACTGAGTTTGCAGTCATTGCAGTGGCGAAGTGTTTTGAAATAAACAGACTGGTTGCTTTGTTTTATCGTGATACAGTGTAGTTTCAATGATTATATTCAGAAGAAAGTGCTGTTCCTGAAGTGATTTTCTGTTTTTGTGAGTTTTTTTTACGAAGCAAAGAGAACCATCATGGATTTCAAAACAGTCGTTTTCAACGCTGCACGAGACGGAAATCTTACGCGACTGAAAGTAAGTATTTTATAATTACATTTATTTGAACAAACTCTTAGGTAATGTAATCAAGTTGATGGTGTTAGTTTTTCTGCTCTCAACTGTAGAAATAACAGTAACTAATTCTGATCCACATTTTTTATTTCCAATTGGTTGCAATGTGATTCCAGATGGAACCACAGGACAATCTTGACATTTGCGATATTCTTAATTTAATCTTATCGTGGTTACGATAAAAAATACCTACGTGGTGTTGTCGTAACAAATCGATGTTTTCAAGTCACTATTTTAAAATACTATTTTGGGAATGCTCAATTGGTGCGATTAACATCTGAAGCCCCTGAAGCAATTATCTCGATTTAATAAGCAAACAATACAGAGTTGGGTTGTTTTAATATTATCCATTTGTTTATGAAAGCAGTATTTGTAATTGTTGCCTGTACAGTATAATTTGCTAATCATACATTATATTCAGTTCTGTTCAGCTATTTGGGAGCTGCTGCTACAAGTAATGTTCATCATATATTTTGTCTTCTAAAAACTAAACTCTGTGTAGGTAAACTGACCTCCATAAAGTGCACACATCTAAGAATATTTTGTTATTTTATTTAAGTTATTCCACTCTCTTGCGAAAGAGAATATTATTGATGTGGATGTTTTCCATAATGCTCAATTTTGTAAACAGTTCTAAACGCACTATTATACTATACTGTTTGTCCAATGGTGAGATGGGCAAACCATTTTTTTGCCTTTGTGGGTAGAACCTGCAAGAAGTTTAGACACAAAGAAAAAATAATACTAGCCCTGCAGGCGTTGAGAAACAATCAAAGACCTGAAAAAAATCCCTCATGCCTCCATATGGCAGTCATCTTAAGATCCAAACAAGTGCATTATAAGTAACTAACTTCAAAAAGTAGTGGTAGCATTAGAAATCATCAAATCACTCCTGCCGCTCTGGATGGAGCAGAAGGGAGTGTCAGACTCTTACTGACTGAAACCTCGCAGTGTTCCTCCTAATGCCTTTTGCATTCCAGGGTCACAGACACACTTTCAAACAAATTCCGCAATGGACTGATACCTACTTTCCAGCAATATGTTGCTCTTAGGAACTGGCAGCTTGCCATTGCACAGTTTCCAGTCTCTATCACCCATTTTTGAACGCTTATTACTTAGTTGTTTGTTACAATATTAGTAATCATTCTCAGTCCGTATTTATTTGTTTTGTTCACTAACATAATGTTCTTGTCAGTATTTGCTTATAATTGGGTGATGTTCATCCAAGGAACTCCTATCCTTTTAAAGATATGCATTAATTGACTTAAAGCCACCTTACCTGATTAAGCAGAGAAAACCAAGACATTAGGGAAGCTAGTTAATATTGAATATGCAAACAGTGCTTTCTCCACTCTGTGTAAAGCAAGTCAGTTTCTTTTGTTACCAGAGAAAACAGCTGCAAAGAAAGAACAATAGAAAATTCTTCATCTTTATTTTATAAGTTTAGTATTGTTTTGTACTTCCAATATTGGTAGATCTAAAACATACACACACTTGAATACATACCTACTATCTGAAGTTGTACTTTTTTATTTCTCTAAAAGTGAATAATAATTGTAGTGTATTCTTTGGAAAAATAAAATTCTTTAACATTAAGTACCTAGTAAAAAGGTTTTTTTAAATGCCATTGGCATACTTATTAAATGTCAGAACTCAACTTTATAAGTATCATAATTATTATTGTCAATATGATAATTATGAAGTTGAGTTAAATTGAATAATACATTATTGCTTCTTGAAGATAAGTTTTCCTGATAAAAGGAATTATGAACACTTTTTTAACTTATTTTGCATACAAACTTCGACCCCTAACTTGACATGTTGCTATCTAAAATTAGGGTGTGCAGTATCTTTCAGTCAGACATAATAGGACAATAAAATATACAGTTCTTTGTGTACTTACCCATACATAAATAAACAAGTTATCATGCTTTTTATAGCGTAAAGTACACATGATAAAAGATAACTATAGTTCAACTTATCTGCTACGAAGCAACATTTATTAATAACAAGAATAGAAAAAAGTAATAAAGCTTTAGTAATTCACAGTCATAGCAATGTTCACTCTTGGCTTTCCCCTATGAGCTGGCTAGAATAAATAGTTACCTAACTATTTTATCTCAAGTTTCCCCATATAATAACTGCAAGGCAATCTAATCTATTGTCTCTTGTGTTATCTCACAATGTCATCCCACAATAAATGGTCTGTACAATATTTCCACTATTGTTTTAACTGGCTGATGCCCGCGGCTTCGCCTGCTTGACAAATTATATAATACTAAAACCTTCCTCTAGAACCACTCTATCCATTGGTGAAAACAGCATGAAGATCGCTGCTGTAGTTTTTGAGTTTATCGCGAACAGACAGACAGACGGACGCAGTGGAGGACTTTTATAAAATGTAGTGATAGTGATATTAAATACCTACTTCTAGCTTTTCCCTCATGGCTTCACTCCCAGTAGCCATAAGAACCATTTTTTTTTTGTTCGGGGTTGAAATGTAAGCTATATCATTCAACAATAGTATAGCTTTCTAGAGGTAAAATAAAGATTTTTTTTAGGTTTTTTTGTTTCTGAAAAGTAAGGTAAGAAAAATATTCTACTTTTCTTGTTGAATATATTTTTTTATAACTAACTCAAGATTCGTAAACCATTTTACTATATTGTTGTTGTTTTTCTCCCATTGATGGCAAAACAAATAACTGAAAAATATACTTTTTTCTTTGTTTCCTGAGCATGTGCTTACCATTATAAACACCATCATTGAATTTAAATAGTCTACAGTGATGCTGTACAAGTGTTCTCTAGAATATTGCACCAATTATTTGTTCGTAACTGCGCAGTCTACCCAAGTCTCAAGTCTGAACTTGGTACCTACTTAGTTGCCTTATATTCTCGAATCTTCAATTACCATGCATGGTGCTTTTGCACACAAACTAATATTTTCAAAGTTAAAGTCAACAGGCTACTTCTGGGTAAGCTCGCTCCATCGTAGATTTTGTCTCTGTTATCTCTGACCTAGTCCAGAGTTAAGAGCAAACCCATCTCAAATAATAAAAAAAAAACTGATCTCAATAAACCGAACAGCACTCCATTTCCACTTATAATCTTATTGATGACTAGCTTTTGCTCGCGACTTTGTACGCGCATATCCTGTGTTCCCGTAAGAATTTCGGGAAATCATCGTAGTGCTATATTCCCCAAGCAATCTACATGCCTCAGCTTCCTTCGACCATTAGTTTCGGCTGTGCGTTGTCTGTAAGTCACTCACTCTCTCAGTCACTCAGTAACGGAAGAATTTATATATATAGGATGTTCTTCCGAAAGGTCAGGAGTAGAATACTCTCGCAACCGGCGACATGAATGACTAGGATATCTGCTATGACGTCTTAATCTTAAAGCTATTAAGTTTCTCATGCGAGAGAGCTATGTCAAATTGTATAGGAAAAAAGGCTTTCCGCTATTGTCTCCAGACGCTAACGCGATCGAGAACGTTAAAAAAACCGCACTTGCACTAATGTATGAACATTAACGAAGCAAAAGCAGTAAGCAGAGGGGCTACTCTCTAAGCCCGATGTCCGTAGTTTCGGGCTTAGTTGCGGGCGTATTCTACTCCGTATTAATTACGGACTTACGATTGGTTCCAAACCCGAACTAAAAATTAATGAGAACACGATTTCACAGCGGCTTCCAATAGTGTTGACATTAATTCTTATTGGTTAGGTAATACGGAGCAGAATACGCCCGCAACTAAGCCCGAAACTACGGACTTCGGGCTTTAAGAGTAGCAACCCAGGTTCCATAGTTCTTTCCTGCCCTTATGGGAATTAAGGGCCCGAGTTTTATTTTACTGACAACGTAAAATACGTGATATTGTTTATATTAGTCAAAATGACAGGCCATTGATTGTGAGAATGTGATTGGAATTAAATGTGTTACGCAGTTAGGTACCAGGGGGGCTACTCTCTAAGCCCGACGTCCGTAGTTTCGGACTTAGTTGCGGGCGTATTCTACTCTGTGTTACCTACGAATTTACGATTAGTCCCAAACTAGAACGAATAATGAACGACAACACGATTTAATAGTAACTGTCAAATCGTGTTGTCATTAATTCTTAGTGGTTATGTGATACGGAGTAGAAAACGCCCGTAACTAAGCCCGAAACTACGGACTTCGGGCTTAGAGAGTAGCCCCCCAGTTCTCCAACATTAGCCTTTTGAATTTTGGCACATTTTGTGTAACAGACAAGTCCCGAGTTATCTTACTACCAAGGGTTTTCGTTTATCGTTGCGCAGTTTTAGTCTACTCAAAAAAAAAAAAAAAAAGAAATCTTATTATGTATGTCAAAATTAATGATCTTTCGGACAGTGAATGCTTGCAATCGCTTCAGTCTTATTTGAGTCATGGAATAATTTGTTATCCCGTAATGAGTCGGTGTCAGTCACAACTTCCTATATTATCTAAACGACGAGGAAGTGAAACCGCTTCCTTTGTGCAACGAAAGTAAAGGAGACTTTCCACTCTGCACACTGCATCTCGCCAGCCATGCCGTTGATTGCATGAGCAGTTTTGTTTCATTTTTGTTGGGATTATGACAAAAAAGATGTAGTTTTAGATGCAAATTGATATTTTTAGCGTTTCTAAGTCGAAGCGGTAAAGGGTATCGTAGTACAGGCTTAAGAGCAATGGTGGGTCTTCTTAGGACGTTTAAAGAAACCATTCACATTATAGCGAGTCAAATTTTAAAATGAATTACTTTTCTAGTAAGTTGAACGAGAATTTTAAAGTACAACTTTCTTGTTGGTATAGTTAGTCAATAAGACAATAACTAAACACATACCTATTTGCTTCTTCCACAAGAAGGCAACTCATAACTTTGTCAAGGCGGACACAATAAACATTAATTTGGACATTTGTGTTGTACGTAAAGCAATGCTGAATATCTAAGTAACGTCGCAACATTGCCCATACAAGGAGATTTGCATAATGCGCTAGTTCATAAAAAATATTGCGTCTTTGACTTTGTCCACCATGACTAGAACCATTGTGAAATACATACATATATATCAATGTTACGTTTTATTAAAACATGAGTACAGCGTCGTCGTCTGCGACTTCGTAATTGCCTTGAACCAGCCGCGCGATATGCTTATCTACATAACTATGTGCGCTGATTATTCCACTGTCTGATGGACAATAATAATTCTCTGTAGGGAAAGTAGGTGGTAGAGCGTTGACCCCATTCGGGTTGTGTGTACACACAGGCACCACTGTGGGCGTACGAACTCAGAATTCATGATCGAACCAAGAAAATTCAGTGTTAGAATATTCCAAAAGTGAATGGCGCAAGAGAAATCACAGATTTGTTTGCTCCCAAGTTTCTATTTTCGGATGATTGAGTAGCTTGAAGCGATGTTACTTTTTTTTGCGGATTGCACGAAGGAGCTCAGTCATAGCTCTTTAAAATGTGTATGTAAACTTTCAATACTGGTGTGTTTTTGTGCTCTGATTAATATCAAGAAAACGTGGCATGGCCATAGAGTAGTATCGGTTGACGTGTTAGACATGAACTACTCGCAGATTTTGGATTTGTCGAGTGCCAAACCTCAATCAGCGTAGTAGCACACTATGATGACTGATGATCTATTAATATTCGTTCTTCCCTGCTACGGATGTAAATGTGTTGATATATTTATCGCTTAAAAATTGTATAACACAAAGGCGAGAACATAACTGACTTTTAATATCGAGAGAAGTAATACTGCGCCGATTTAAATAAGTCACTGGACGACCTCATTAGTGAAAAGCAATTTCGGTAATGGAGGCACAAAAGTTAATCTTGCCTCGTTTAGAAATCATCTAACAATTTTCTCGCAAAAATTTTGTCAGAGAAGTAATTTGACGGTTAATTGTGCTTAATATCGTTGTAATTAATATTCGCAACGGGAGCATTGGCCTTAGTGGGCTGAGAGTATGTTGTTTGTCAATATTTACTCTCGGATTCACATATTCATGGACAGTTTTCTCTAAGATTCAGCCAAATACACTTGCAAAACAAAACATTTCTCCACCATCGTATCTGGCGGTTCGATTTCAACTGTATTCCCAGTTTCCACCACGTGTTCCCTTTACGAGATTTAAAATAAGTATCGCGAACGGATTTAGTGCGTTGCTTACTCATCCCGCGTGCGCGAATGCAACTTGCAACCGCTTTGGTTTACTCACAGAGCGACGCGGTAAAATTAAACCACAGTTATGAAGCAATGGTCCAATTGAAACGGCCAAGCGATTAATCGCCGGAGTTATGGGGGCTTGAACCAATTAATCTTGATGAGTTTGGCTCAAGTTCTGAATTATGGGAAGGTTTCTATTCTTTTACGAATTCTATTTTGCGGTAAAAAGGAGAGTTGTAAAAGTTAAATTAATTAAATAAGTTTAAGTTGTTCTTGGCGATTTTTTTACAGCCTCCTAATATTCTCCGAACTAAGACATAGGGAAATGAACGATCCACTTTTATAGATTCTTTTGGTGATGCATTCATATTGTTTCAAATAACATGAAAAATATATCATGTCTGTTGCGGACAAAATGGGTACCTACCTACTGGCTGACCTGTTCTTGACATGTGCGTTTTTTAATCGGTCTACGTTTCAGTGTTTATCACAGTTTAACAAACAAAGGCAATCAGGAATACATTTGAGCGTCGCGTCGTCTGACTAGGTCATTACTTTTGTGCCATCCTAAACATAATGTTTATTTGAGGAAATGTAGACAATGATAAAATTCCGCAACAATGATTCAGACTAATCGGTTCCGGGATATGCGACGTGGTTTTATTTTATTCATGTGAAATATAAATGTTTTATGCATAAAATTAGACCACACCCGTATTCACAGCTTTTCCTCTATTTCGTTTTGTCGCCGGTCATTGCCAGCTCTTTGTCTGCTGTGACTCACTCGCACTTCGCGCACTCAACCTCCTCCTCACCACGGAAGATGGAATGAGGAAGGACAAAGTTTTTGTTGCCCCACAATATGTTTCCTAATAGGCCTTTGTTGATCTTAAACATTGGGCGCATGGTTTTTTTTTTGCGCGCTTTATTTGGCCCACTGCCAATACAATGCATAAAGACATGGACAGTTCCACACAATTCCGTTTCAAATCAGTTTATTAGGTTAAACATTGCGCGGGCTGTTTATTATATTGATATAATTCGTTCTGTAAACGTTTTCAATATGTGTTGACATTCTTCTTTGCGTGACATCTTGTATTCGAGAAAATACGACGGAAACGCACGCTTCATTATCATTGGTGTTCGTTGCATTGTATTCATCACTTTCTTTTGAATGTAACGAGGGTTTTCTAGTTCGAACCACGCAAGTTCACCTCTTTGAAGTACATCGCATTTGATCGCGCAGGATGTCAATTTGGCTAAAAACATGACAGCGCATGCGCGGCACGCAATATGGCGCCGTGTAATGGCGTCTCAGTCGCTCGTATGCGTTCGATGCATAATTATGTCCCGCTTGCTCAATGCAAATCGACTGTTGATGCGAAAAATGTTTCACGTTGTTATTGTTTTTTAATTAGTTATTTTGGTTATTTCTTATTGTTTCATTTGCGTTTTGTGTGTTCTTGTGGTGTATATGTTTGATGTGTTACTTTGTGATCTTGTTATTGTTACTGGTTGTGTTTATTACTAATATAATACGTATAAATCATAAAAATATTCTACGAACGTAACACTTGTCAACGTGATTGCACCTGCGCGGTCATCACTAAAACCTAACTTCAGAGCGGTAAAGAACCGTGGTTTGAACTGTAGTTATAATGAACCCGTCTCCCCTCGTTTTCAGTCTTCCTAAAAATCCTACGATAGCTTTTAGTAAGGGTCAAGTATCCGAAATGATTTCTTACAGTTTTTTTTTTAATATTGATAGGCATACGTTTGACCGCTATCTCACCTGATGTTAAGCGATGATGCGGCTTAAGGTGAAGCACGCTTGCCTAGAAGTAACCTATTCACTCTTGACTTAAAGATTCCCAGGTTGTAGCTATCAGGAAACACAGACTCCGGCAGGGAATTCCACTCCTTAGATGTACGCACAATGAATGTATTCCCAAAACGTTTTGTGCGTATAGGTGGGATGTACCGGTGGCGCATCGTACGTCTTGTGGTCCGATGGTGGAACGGGCTTGGCGGAATTAAATTATGCAATTCCGTCGCACACTCCCCAAAATGTAACCGATAGGAAACCGACAGGCCAGCAACTCGGCGTCGATGCTCAAGACTTTGGAGCTTCGATTCGACGAGCCTATCATTGCCGATGATCCTCCTGGATCGTTTTTCAATTGACTCGAGGGCATCAAGTTGGTATCTGGCAGATCCGTCCCAAAGGTGAGAGCAGTACTCCATACACGATCGAACTTGCGCTTGATACAGATTAAGAAGCTGTTCCGACGTGATGTACCGTCTCACCTTTGCCAGGATCCCCAACTTTCTAGCAGCCACTTGAGCCTTGGCCTCTATGAAAGGGCCAAAATTGAGGGTAAATGTTAACGTAACACCAAAAAGCTCAAGTCTATCGGTTATCGACTGCTTCTGAAGCCGCGTTTTCTGTTTATAAATCTGGTAACTCAGAAACTGCTATACTGCACACGTTTAACTATTGTCAGAAAGCTTTCTTGGCCAACAAGAACGTGACTCACAAATTTTTCGATAAAACTGTCTGTAGCTGCACCACCTTCAAGAAGAACTCATCCTCTTCCTCAAGTTTAGAAACGTCGGAATGTTTCTTCGAATCGTTTTGTTTACAGCTTTCCGCTTTATGTTAGTGTTTGGGTAATTGGATAGGAGTGGCCAATTTTAGGTCAGGTTGTCTAATCTAAATGATCTAACGCAATATGTACATTCAATTGTTATGGAACAAAGAATCACGAGCGAGATCATTTTGTATGTGGCTCTATTTAAATTCCGTTACAAAACCATACCGTTAGTTTTATTCTATGTTGAGAGCGGTATTACTGCTTCGTGTTGCAATTTCGCATGTACTTACTTACATTTTTACCATATAAAACACGGGTACAATTTAGTTGTAAATTTTCTAGTGATTGTTGTTGTTTATCATAAAAGTTTGGCACACTGTTTCCATAGCGCCTGTAGTTAATTAATTAAAGTTGCCAAGTATGATGAAAATTCACATCATTTGTTTACGCCCACGATGTTCGGTTAGAATCATTTTCCTACCGACCGACGCTTTGTTACTTACTGGCACAGTAATTTAAATCAGTGGAGGAAATAAATACAATTTGTATTCTTGTCTGCATAGGTAAATCTCTGTCGACTGAAATGGAAACATAATTGGTAGTCTGCCGATGCCATTTGTATATTTTTCTGCAATTTGAATTAGGAAACATTCATTTAGTTAGGAGATTACGGAAATCTAATTGGCCAAAGAAGAATTAGGGGATAACGATTGACTGTGGCCTATTGGCTCACTCTTGTTGGTTGAATGACCAATGAGCCAGCAAAAAATGATGTTTTGTAAGAATGATAACTTCAGTATAATGACTGTGTCAGTACCTAATGTCAGAGGTCCATTGAACTGAACTGATACGGTTGATTACGGACCGAAAGTTCGGGAAATTGAAATGTTTGAAGATTCATTGATTTGTTATGATTTGTAAGACAGTTACCACATACATACCCTATTATGCGTTGTTTATCTTGCTCTATTGATTGATTTGAAACGCAAAAAGAACAGAATATTTTTAAAAGTTATAAATAAAACTGTTTACTTACGCATTGTCCTGTTTTACATGTATTAGGCTGACTGTTGCGTAACAAATCGATTCAGCAATTGACACATATACGGATGTAAGTGACTGTAATTTATGTTAATCTGACCGTTGCGTTGTTGTAATTCTATTTACACATAATGCTTTTCTACCTAAAGAATTTCATTCTTCTTAATGAAAATAATTAAAACTAAGCTCTTTTTGTGTGCACAGGTGTGAGTGAAATGAGGAAAATGGGTCGATGTGCTCGTGTATAGCACTTTAGCAGGATTTATAGCCCGTACGTTGTGGCTCGCTACACGTGGCTTCAAGTGCTTGCCTAGGTCGTACATAGCCAGTGATGCATCATAACGTGACAAGATAAAGAGTAACATGAGCCACGCTTTGCACTTGCACCTTCTATAGAATGAACTACTATTTGAGGAGTTGCTTACGAATTAGGTTAAAGTCTTCGTGCGCGAGATAACACAGAAAAGGAATTATTTCTTCGATTTGAAGTTCAGCAGTTTCTTCATTATCTACACCATGACGGCTCATTCAGCAGTTCAGCCATCAGTCAATCCCATTTCTTGGTAAGAAACTTGTGCTCTGACGCCAAGGAGTACGTTTCTCAAAAATGTAGGTATTTCGAGTGCTACGAAGAAACCAGATCCCAGAATATTTTATCTGTACCTTTCGACATCCTCGTTGCCATCAGTCAGCCTGTAAACTCCTTGTATTGTTCAAGTGTGGACGTTAATGAGGTGCCGTTTGGTCTGGTTCACAGACAGCTAAACGATTGGGCGTATCGCCATAATCACTAAGCTTGACAGCTGGATGGTAATCGCTTATCGCATCTTGTTATTAGCATAAGTCATAAGTCATAAGTCATTTATTCATTTGTTTAACATAGGTACAGTTATAGTTGTTAATTGTTAATAAAGAGAGCGCTATGTTATGCCAGAGGGCGTACAAGTTTTTGTTAGTACAATTGTCTGGACAGTAAAAAAATTGAGGTTTGCCTAATACAAATGAATTAAAAAATATCGCAAAGAAATGAATGTCAATAAAAATAAGAATAAAAAAGTAAATGTCAAATTAGTACAATGTCAGAGCGCTTGAAAACAAATAATAAGATTATCCAATACTAATGTCAATACAAACATTCTAATGTCAAAATACAGATCAAATGTCAATATACAATACTAAGGGCCAGTTTCACCGGTTATGGATAAAGTGTCGGTTAGTTATCTGATGGATAACTAACCGACACTTATAATACTATAATTTATAATACTCAAATACTTAATAAATCTGCCAGATATCACTATCCGACACCTGTGAAACCAAAAGTTTTAGTTCATCTGCCAGATAAGTTCCTAATAGGCTAACCGACACTTTAACCGTAACCGGTGAAACTGGCCCTTAATTCAATTTAAATTATAATTTTATACAATATGAATGTCAATATACAGAATTATTATGTAAACAAGATCAAACGATAATTGTATTTTATTAGCATGTCAACATTCAATGATAAGATTATTGTCTGTTAAAAATTCCGAAATACTGTAATATGCTTTGGTCACCAGTAAGGATTTTAGACGTTTCTTAAATAAGCTAACGTTCAATTCTTTGATTGACCGTGGCAAGTGGTTAAATATCACTGAAGCCATGCAAAATAAACTTTTATGCATTAATGCCGTGTGGGACCTTCTTACACATAAGCTACTGTTATCCCTTCGACTTCGGCTATTAATTTCTGACATTTTTTTAAACAGCTTAGGATTGGTCTTGACGAATACAGCCACCTCAAAAATATACATGCATGGAAAAGTCAATATTTTGAATTTAATAAAAAACGGTTTACACGTATCTATGACCTGTAATCTAAACATTGTCCTGATGCACTTTTTCTGTGCTTTAAAGATTAATTCACACAACACAATGAGGTCTATGTGTCTCTTTCTGGTATCATTCTAGTAAACAGAAAATGACGAACGAATTTATTGAATGGGATGGTTTTGTAGCTACCAGTGGCTTCATAGACCGCAAGATTCAAAATTTACGAGAAATTGGCTTGATTTTTTGTACGTTCTGCGAGGCAAATAAGACTGATACTTCATCTATGAAATTATACGATTGTAATGCGAGTCAAACGATGCGCTGTAGTTGGTGTTTTCCTGTTTACAAACAGAGTAAATATTGAGATCGTTGACTTAATAATAGCCTGCTGCCTGTTTTAATGTAGGATAATTATAGTTTTGTTGCTCTTTAACAGGATCTCTTTAATGCAGAGTAGGTATACTTTTAACAAAAAAGTATACTCTACGTCGGAATATTTTTTCTGAGCTCGTTGGAAAATTGATAACGATTATATGTTGATTAGATAAGAATTTGATAGTAGTTTAGGAAGTATACATGCAGTTTGGTAGTGAAGTTAAGATTTGGCTACTAAACATAGATTGCAGAACTACACGAAAACAGTTTAAATTATGATAGTATGATGTTCCCAAAAATATTGGGACAGACCTATTATCTACAGCAGGTTGCGCAATCGTGCTAATATGTTATTCAATATAAGCAGAAGATAAAACAAAAAAGTTAAGAAGTGTGCTCATATTTTTAGGTGTAGCAAAAGATGATCGATTGCGTCTTCGGTCTTACTTGTTGCGGTAACCGTGTCGAAAATGTAAAGCAATGTTAAATTTTGTAAGAGTGTTTAAGATTTCTTATATAATTTAATGACGTCAGTACAGCAGACTTCGCCAATTATTTTCATTCGTACTTACCTGTTTTCCTAACATTATATTCATGATTCATAATTACTTCGCGAAACTTTGTTTACTTCAAATTCTGCGCAAGTGTAATTTGTATGTAGGTATCATCGTTCATCCATACGATGGACTGGAACATTCAAGACCTTTTCACAAACCTGTTTTGCACCAATTAAAAAAAGAAAACCTACTACGCAGAAAATATTATAGTGTCCTACTTGAATGCCATTCAGAATTTAAATTAAAGCAATTTTAGTAAAATTGCATTAATTTAAATTCTTAAATTAATTTAAATTTAAAGGTCTAGCAGTAAATCAATACTTTGTCATCAACGATTTATACAACTTTCCATTCGCTTTATCACGTCAATGCATATAGTGATAAAATGGCAAACACTGATAGATAACCCTGTGACTGGCCAATAACAGCTGTCGCGATACACCACGTCCCTAACATTTTCTAAGAGGTACGATATTAAAGCAAATGCGGTCTCCGTTCTTTATTATCGAAGTCCTTTTCGGTCATTACAGCTAGGGATAATGGCCATTCACAAAAAATTGCCAGCCTCGCGGACAGATGTTCGAAACATTTGCGCAAGGTTGGAACAAGGGCATAATTATGGCTTACTAAAATTAAGGGACTGGAAGAGATAAACCGAAAGAGGCCAGCTATCAACTGTAAATCAACTCAAAATAAAAAAATATATAATGTACGCTTTATGAATTTATGTTACAATTTGTATAAAGCCTGGGGGAGAACTGAATGACAACAAACAAAATAATATCTTCTTCAAACAAAATATTTGTTTTACGAGCAACATCGTGACGTGATTGTTTGTTATCTTTTGATTCTTTTTACTAGCACGGTTTGAAAATTACTTTCAAAATTATATAGGTACATGCTGTAAGTCTTGCTGAGGTTATTATTTCTTGCAGTATTATGTAACCTGATGGACCCAATTGAACCAGCGAGAATTTAGCAAATTATTGTTATTCTACGAATATGAAGTAGGTTACAAAGCGTCGAGATAGCTATCCATATTAATGTAATAAATATTAAATACTACAGATAACAAAAGTTGTAAATATTATGTTCGTATCTCACTTCTTGGAACTAAGAGAGAAAGAGACAGCAAATGTGAACACTGCTTGAAATACAGGATTCTGATATATCATAATTTAGGACGTAAATGCCATCTTTAAAATAAACCTGCCACGAACATAGCCCCTTATGGTATACCACAAAGAGCGTGTTATGGTTTGGTGGAGCGTTTAATGGTAATGTAATTACAGTACCGACCTTTAAATGCTACTTGCTCAATTGAATGCAGTGCCCTATGTTTGACTTTGTCCGGGCCCTAAAATCACTATTAGAAAAAAAAAATATAATAAATATATTTTTTTAAACTAAAGTTACCAGATAAATATTTCTTGACACTTTGATAGGATTTTGATTACCTCATGTAATTATTTTGCGGAATTTGAAATTCCAGAATGTGAATAAGATATTAGGTACTTATACTGGGTAATTAATTATTAGATTATAGCTCAATACATTTCTGTATAAGTTGGAATTACTTTGTCGTCATTAAATGTAGGATAAAGAACTCACAGGTAAACAGCACAATATCCACTCCTAGGTGACGCACTGGCGCTAAATCTATAAAAATAAATCTCTTACTAAGACCTTTCTTACAAGAATAAACTCAGTCTTCGAGACAATGGAAAAGGTCAAACGTGTTTTCAATGCCAAGGACTCATATCGATCGATATAAAATTGTACATAACCGCCTATGTGCTACCTCATGGAATATCGCGTGACGTGCCCACGACGCAAACATTTTTTTAGAAAAAAATTCAGGCTCAAGATTCTTTCAGGCCCTGTTTCATTCAGACGACGGGTTACTGAAAGAAACACGAAAACTTAATGTTATACTACCTACCTGCTTTGTACTTGATCTTGTTAGAGAGAAACCATAAAGTTTATGAGATCAATTACTAAGAAATAATAAAAACTAGGAAGAGCGAATATAAAAATTATGCTGACAGTAATGTTCAGCATTGTTTCTGTAACAGGGAAGTAAAACCCTAAGTGATGAGCGCCTTGTGCCGGGAGTCATCACTACAACACCGCGCTGTGCATCGCTGAAAATGGGCCAAGAGGCGCATTATGATGTAGGTGTAGGTGCATTATGGTGTGGTGGGTTGGAGGCTGCATAAAGGAGCCAAACTTTTTGGTACCTTTTGACTTGATTCCCTATAATTAACTCTATTTCTTTATAATTTACACATCACCAACCCACAACACTCCACTTAAGAAAATTGATTAATTTCCGCTAAAGGAAATTGAACATATACTTAATCATTTCACTACTAGAGGCGTCCGCATATTTTAATATTTACCTGTATTATCGTTCATCCAATATGTTCAGAATTTTCGTCTAAAACGTCGATCCTGTCTCTAGCGACCTCTAACTCCACCTCAAATATACATTTGCCGCGAATTTCATGAACAGGAGGGTAGGGTGGGTGGAAAGGTCGACCTTCGTCTGAAATTGAGCGAAACTTACCGAATTAGGTTTCCTCTGAACATGATTAAGTATACTTGAGCCTAGTGTGTTATTTTTAGAAATTATTCTTCAATTCAATTACCTTGTTCATAAGCAACGAAATAACAGGATGCTGAACCGGTTTCTCTACAGCAGTTTTTTTCTGTGCCAAATTGTTGAATATTTTATGTCGCAATGTAAGTATCTATTTGATATTTAGTGTCATTTGGTCAATAAAACCACGCTGGTGACCTTGATAATTTTGGTTGGTGACAACCTGCGAATACGTGTCGTCACAAGTCTTCCTTCTCATTTGTACTATGCAATTTTTAATTTAATTGTGCAACATTTGACTATTGCTTAAGATGCAACAGCAGTTTATTACATCAAGATTGCAGATTGAATAAAACGAGCTCTGGCTTGTCAAATTTTATCCACAGGAATGAATGGAAATGGGATATGGATGAGGGTATGTCTGTATCTGCTCTACCATGTTTTTGATAAGAAACCAGGTTTTTTAATCAAGATAATGCTTAGTTTCTATGGATCTACAATATGTGCTTATGTGTTTTTTTCGTTGAAGTTTAATTTGTGTATTCATCTTGTTGCAGGTAAGTTGAGTCCCGCTATGTCGTTTGCGTTTCATCAGGTATAGTATAAAATATAGCACCTTACCTAGAATTGTAATAATAATTTGATTTAGCAATTGAGATATTTAATACATTGTTTTTTTGTAAGTTGTAAGTCTGCCTATTTATCAAAATTGCGAACGTTGTTTTCATTACATTGATAATGTCAATAATACTTGTCGTGTTTGATAAATTTAGATAAATTTAATTAACCACGCGACAGATTCCTGTCATGTTTGGATTTAAAATATAGGACAGTTGATAAAATGCATGTTGTTTACCATGTATTTCAAGTTTCAAGCGGATATACTTACATAATAGTGCTAAACAAAAATGTAACGATCGAGGGTCAATGATCCTAATTACGTTATACCTACACAAACTAGTACAAGTAAGCTTAGGTAATGACGAGTTTCTAATCCATCACCAATGCTCCGTATAATTCTAACCTGTTTTGTGTAACGTTCAAAATGGCACGAAATTAGAATTGGTTTTGGATTTTCTGAGATGGCTCTGCAAAACATAAAATTAGACTTTGTTATTTGTTAATCACCTAACTGAAATATCTTAATATTTATCTTTTATTAAAAAACATAGCTATTAATAAAGACAAAGGAACAATCTGAGTCATCTCGTCAGCAACTACTGAGCTTAGAGATATTTTTGTTCTATTCTTATATCAAGTCAAACAAAAAGTAGAGTCGACCAATGAAATATGAGGAGCACAGTGCAATGTACAGCACAGTGGGAAATAAACCGGCTCGGTCACGGAGGTCAGCGAGCTATGTGTGGGCCGCGGAAGCACCTGCGAGCGCGTGCCATGACCGAAATAGGAGGCTCCACTCTTCACGATATGGCCACGATGTCGTACGATATCGTTCGGCGACCTTCTTGGAATGGGATAAATAAAATCAATAGCCAACAGAGCTTGCAGATCGAGTTACACATTACACATAATAATATCAAGCGAGCGTGACGATCTGATTGTTTATATTTTATTGTTGTAATTATCCTCCCACAACCTCAATATTTTTTGATGAACTTAAAATCACCACCAAAGTCTCCATAATGTCGCTGGAACTCATTGCGATATATCAAGCAGTACTATACGCAGTGACTAAGAAATTAAAAAAAGTCGTCATTTTTACTGATAGTAAAAGCGCGTTACAGCATGTGGCTCGATGCACCTCTAGTAGAAGAGGAGCATCGATAGCCTACGATATTCTCAAATTAATGCATCATCAAAATGAAAATAATATCAATGTTATTTTGCAATGGGTTCCACAGCACACATAGGAATACGGGGCAACGAGGAGGCTGATAGTTTGTCCAAACTTGCAGTTGATACAGGCAATGAAATACTTTACTTTACCAGATCATTGGGAATTTATCACCAGATTTAGGGAGAAATGTTTTATAAAATGGAAAAATAATTTCGATGAGATTTCTAAAGAAAAAGGGTTATGGTACAAAGTAATACAAAATGAGCCTCCTCGTATGGCCCTGGTTCGATGAGTATAAATTAAGTAGAAATTATATTAAGTTAGCTTTAAGACTGCGTTCTGGACACTATCCATCGGCAAAATTTGGCTATCTAATGGGAAAAGTAACATCTCCCAACTGTGTAGTTTGCAATAAAACTGAAGATGTACTTCATTTGCTGATGGATTGTGTAAAGAACAAAGGTGAGAGAGAGTCATTAATTGAAGAATTTAAACTAAATTTTCTAGATGTTGGACTAATTCAAACAATTTTGGCAAATCCTAAATCACAACTAGCAAATAAGGGTAAGTAGTTTAGCACGACTATCTAATGAATGAATTCCTCTCATTCCAAGTTGTTATTTATTTTAGTGTAATTAGATCTCATAGGGTACGATGGGGCTTACGTATCCATGTGGAAAAACCCCGTGTTAATTAAACAGAATTAAAAAAAAAAATCGTATGGTTACCAATTTCAAAACACATCTATATGTATTGTGTCTATATTATGATACAAGTTGGAATAGTACAAGTGAAACTGTTGCCACACCAGTCACAACAAACCTTTTGACGATGAAACTCGTTTCCTAGTCGAATGCCGCACGCTACAAACACAATAACTCACTGACATAAATGGTAGGCCACGTAATTACATTTTCCTTTAAAGGAGTACTAGCTAATAATATCTAGTTTTCTAAAGTTCTCACACGCTATTGTCCTTTCACTCGCACGTATGAAGCGTAAGGGAGACCGAGAACATCATCACGGAAGAGTTTATTTATCGATTGGACCTTGACAACCTTGATTAATGCTCATGTGTCCTAATAGTTACTGTCTGTGCCTATGGTACGGTTCAGGTTTCTAGACTATTGTTCTCTCGGTCTTAGTCGCTGATTGGCAGTCTTTCATCGATTTTATCATTACTCAATGCTGTAGCAGGGTCCTATCCTAATTTTAAATCGTTCAATAACTTTTACTTACCATAGCAATTTATCCACGATTGCTACCAGTCGTTTTATCTTAATAAAATAATATTAGACTAAGACTTGGTCACTATGACAAGCAGCTGATACGAGAAATACTCTTTGTTTTCTTTCTACTCTTGTATTGTGGTGCTCATGAGTGGGTGCTGTACTATTTGTTTTACCACTGTAGAGAATACTTATTTACAATATTGTCAGTTGACTCGCCAACGCACCACCGCACAGGCCGACAGTTCGACAACGACTGACCGCCCCACCACTCGTACCGGTATTTATAACCGAGCGACGTGTGCGCCCGAGGCAACGTCACAATACTGTTATCAGTTTGTAGGTAGTTCGATATATTGATATCTACATACACTACATTCCCTTCCTTGTTTTAACTAGTTGTGTGTAACAAGATTTTTTTTAGTAAAACATTTAGCATATTTTATTATTTTGATTAATAATTTATTGACATGTCTGGCATAACAAAATCACGGCAGAATAATATTTAAAAATAATTTTATGGTTTAATTCAATGTTTCCTTTTACCCTTCCTCTTCTTCTTCTATTTCATTTTCTGATTCGTTTATATCTTTTTCTGTGTTGATTTCTTTATTTTTATAACTTATGTATGTGTGTATGTGTGTGTTATTATCATAATTAATCAATCTCATTAATGAAGTAGACGTATGATAGGATTTAATGCCTTGGTTTCTTTATCATTAAAAACCTTCTACCGACGCTTGTTTACTCTCAGAGTTATTTAAAACTTTAACTTAACTCACTAGTCGTTCAGTCAATCAGCCGTTTGACAGTTCAAAACTGGCTGTTATAAATCCTTTAGGTTTGACTCGTGATTCACTAGTATTCGTGATTACCAAGTCCAAGCACCACTGAAAGTCACTAAACTCATAATTATTTGAACAAAGAAATTAAATAATCTTATTCACAGTCAACAGCTAACTCATAGCTCAGCACAACACACTTCCTATACTGGCACTGCACTTCCCCATGGGAAGAATACCGAGAAAACACTTATTTGTACCACCAATAGCTACGAAAACGACACCCTGATACAGACTCCCTCGTCTATATCACTCTGGGATGCTGCTATGATATCCTGGTACGCTCGCCAAGCCACAGAAACAAGAACCTGGTATTTCAAATTAATTTGATGCTAACTCTTAATCTACTTCATAACATTACGTGATAATTGACCTTGGCCATCTTCCCGACAAAGAGATTTTAAAACTCACCAACCGGTAAGCTATGCACATTAGGGCCCACAAAGAGAAGAGAAACTAGGCCTGACATGTTTGTGTCTAACGTTCATGTGAAGTAGCTACTACGTAAACGAATTACTACGGCAATCTACAAGCATTACGGTCATGACTGCACCGCATACTTCGAATCAATTGATTTTATTTCGATCTAACTCATAGTAGCTAAAATGTGTAACTAACAAGCAACCCGAAAGGGAAACATCTATTTAGAAATTGTAATAGTTCAGAATTCTACACACTCTTATAGCTTTATTCGATGTCATTAAAATGAAGTTGCTATTTTAAATCGTTTACAATCGAATTTACTAACTGAATTTAGTAACTATTGTTATGTATGGAAAACTGTGACCCACACGTTTATATAAAAACCCTAGGTTCAATTTTTTCACTAAACACGTCGCATGCGGTCAGTTTGCTTGTGTGGCCATCTTGCCATCCAATATCTCATTATTTAAGTTATATTATTATTATTATTCCAATGGGAAATTCTTAAATTACTCGCTTATTTTTTTTTAATATTATTTTTGTTTTATTTATCGGCACGCGATTGACCACCATCTCACCCACGGGCAAGCGATGACGCGAACGAAGACGGAGCACGCCTGTTCAGACCACCCAATAATCACTCCTGATCAAAGACTCCAAGGATGCAACCATCGGGAAACACAGACTCCGACAGTGAATTCCACTCCAAGTAACTCACGTTTGCAAGAGCACTCACTTTGCTCCCCCTATGAAGCCTGTATCTAAAAGATATCAAAGGGAACCGACGATGATGGTTTCGTGATGGTACAAAGGAGAGAATGCCGCCAGCGAACCAACTGGAACCGCTGCGGCACGACACCTACCGAACCCAAAGTAACTATACGTACCGCGAAGCCGTAAACACTCCAGTATATATCTCGCGGCTACACTACACCACTAAGGCAGAGGGAATTATGTGCGCCAAAAGACAAGCTACACGCCGAGAGTGCAGTTGCTGGAATCGCGCCCTAATGTCAACGTCAACGCGTTTGTGGTGCGGGTACCAACATGTCATGGAGGAGGACTTTTGACCACAGGTGTCACCGTCACTCCCGCGGACATGTCCCACTAGAGCGCACAATGACGTAATGCTTAGTGAAGTTTTTTACTTAATTTTGTAAGGTACATAATATCTATGTGCCACAATAGCCTGAAGATAAAGAGATTTACTATATTTTTGAGATTTACTAGTTTCTTTCCCAAGACTTGACGTTTAAAGTTGCATTTTCTAAAAGTGTTTACTATTTTTATATTTGCGTCAAATGATCCTGTTAGGTTCAAAGGTTTAACAATAATAGTGTTATTGCACTGGATGTTTGGTTACGAGCCTGTACTTTATTTTGTTTCATATTTTCCCAGGTTTTGTGTGTGACCAACATTATTGCATTTACCTACATCTAGAATCTACTAACATCAATCGAAAAGATTGACGTTCTCAGATCTTACTTTGTTTAGATGTATAGTTTGGTAATAGCCACACCAAAGACATCCACTCCATCAGACATTTGCATTTGCTGTATTATTAAACTAACCGATCCACGCAACCTCGTCCGCGTCCGATCCGCGTCCGATCCCCCATCAATGCCTCGCTCCTATTGTTCGCACCGTGATGTTAGATCCTAAAATCTTCCTCGATAAATAGGCTACCCAACACTAGAACAGAAACATTATTATAGACATTTTAGTCCACAAAATTTAGCAATTCTAGTCCACAAAATATAGCAGTGGAGCACGTTTCTTCTTACTACTCTCGATGTCAGCAGCCATTCCAGGTAGATCGAGAGTACCAGCTTCCAACGTTCCCCTCTCTTTCCTCCTACTGATGGAGGTTCCCCCTCACAATAAAATGTGTCTATTTAATTACGTGTATATAGATAATACTACTGATCTATTTTGTCTTTGATAACTGTCAATTTAATGATCAGTAGGAATCATACCACAATTACTGTAGTTCAATGACGACTTCTCAATTAAATGACCAGTAGGTATATTCTACTGCAATTATTGTCATTCTATGATGACTTGACAATTTAATGTCCGGCAGGTATATTATACTGCAATGATTGTCATTCAATGATGACTTGTCAATTTAATGATCAGTAGGAATCATACCACAATTACTGTAATTCAATGACGACTTCTCAATTAAATGACCAGTAGATATTCTACTGCAATTATTGTCATTCTATGACGACTTGACAATTTAATGTCCGGCAGGTATATTATACTGCAATGATTGTCATTCAATGATGAATTGTCAATTTAATGACCAGTAGGTAATTATTCTACTGCAATTACTGTCATTCAATGATGACTTGTCAATTTAATGACCAGTAGGTAATTATTCTACTGCATAACCGTCATTCAATGATGACTTGTCAATTTAATGACCAGTAGGTAATTATTCTACTGCATAACCGTCATTCAATGATGACTTGTCAATTTAATGACCAGTAGGTCATTATTCTACTGCATAACCGTCATTCAATGATGACTTCTCAATTTAATGACCAGTAGGTAATTATTCTACTGCATAACCGTCATTCAATGATGACTTGTCAATTTAATGACCAGTAGGTAATTATTCTACTGCATAACCGTCATTCAATGATGACTTGTCAATTTAATGACCCGCAGCAATGCTGCTTAATATACGTATGCGGTTGCTTGTTGGCACAAACAAGCAACACTTCACGTTGGTCGCAACGTGCTGCTCCAATGCCAAAGACCAAGCCTGATACTGCTGACGAAGGCGTAGTACAGAGGTCCGCCAGTACGGCTGTGCAGGCAGGTTTGATGAGGAGCGCCAAGCCACGTCCGAAGCACAGGCAGAGCCGATCGTACGCAGACGGGAAAAGTGATGGCCGGATGAGAAGAAAGGACGTGAGCTGTATCGCTTCTTCCCGGACTTGGCCTCAGCTCCATGTGATTTAGGAAAAGATTGCATGACATTCAATGGCATTCAATTTAATGATCAGCTATGCTGCGTTAAACCATATCAATTGAATTATCAGCAATGCTGCTTAGTATGGTATCAATTTAATGATCAGCGTTGCTGCTTAACATCGTATCAATTTAATGATCAGCAATGCTGCTTAGTATGGTATCAATTTACTGGTCAGCAATGCTGCATAATAATTAATCCATTTAACTATCAACCATGTTGACTTAGGTCACGTGTCAAATCAGCGTTGCTGCTAATGATTAAGTCAATGTAATGATCAGGTATAGTAAATAAATTTCAAATTAAGTTATTCGGAAAAAAACATTTTTCCACCAACCCATGTTTAGGCAAGCGGCACTTCATGGCAAGACTGGAGTCAGATTTTACTGGCCTCCGATCATCCGCAACGACCTAAGTTCCACAAATGACAGCCGGGGCCTACGGCCCAACGTGCCTTGAGGCACTTTGGTCTTAACACTTACTTATGACGAAAGTGTAAAAACATATAGCCGAAATGCTTCTATCCATTAAAGAAAGCAGCACTTCGTTCCTATTCTTTTCCCTTTTTTTTCTAGGAATTACTTTAACTCACAGTTTAATCCTCGTCGCCAATGTAGAGAATACTTATTTACAATATTGTCAGTTGACTCGCCAACGCACCACCGCACAGGCCGACAGTTCGACAACGACTGACCGCCCCACCACTCGTACCGGTATTTATAACCGAGCGACGTGTGCGCCCGAGGCAACGTCACAATACTGTTATCAGTTTGTAGGTAGTTCGATATATTGATATCTACATACACTACAACCACAATCATTATTCCCTATGTATATTGTGTCTCAGAAATTTTAGGTTTTTGTATTTTTATCACTATAAATAAATAGTCTTTTACGATTAACTCGTTGAAATATTATGCTAATGCCAGCTAATGCGCATAAACAAGTAATCTTTAGCGACTAGAATATTCACTGAGATTGTTACTAGACGATAATGCTTTTTATTTGTAACTGTTTCTAGAATATTTATTATATTTACATAAGTCCAAGGATATTATAATTCAGCCGCTTTTTCTTTAGTATGCTGTTCGTCCCTAATCATAAATAAATAAATAAATAACTAATTACTGTAGAAGATACCGGTCGTATACGCTCGTACGTGTAGGTACTTGTCATAATGAAAATATGAATTGATGTTTTGAATTTAATTGCCAATTCATAACTTTTTTGTTAAATACCTTTAACATTGAATTTAAAATATTCCAGCCATAACATATCTTTTAAATGTACCGAGAGCTTTAATAACTTATAGAATCTTTATGATTATCTAGCAGTTCATTTGGCCTCAATGAAGATATTGGTTAATTAACTATAAATACGCACTCAGGTACTTAGGTATTATTGACAAACTTTAGTCAGTCGGATTTGTTCTGTTGAATGAGATAAATCGCTTTGATCTGACACAGTGCTCGAGAATGGCTGGTCGTTTACTTTTATGATAAGTATGGAGATACCGTCACGATTGTCTGCCGTTACCACAGGAGAGCAGAACTGCAAGTAGGCCGCTGTGCGTTGTGCTTGTGCCAGTTCACTGCTAAAGGTTGCAAAAACTGTCACCAAAAAGCATCTCAATTATTTTCGTAAACTTTGCCTGCTTGGCGAGTGAAACTGTTGTCCCGTTTTATTACTTCCATTTGATGGATTATCTTTTTGTATCGATTCTAGTGCAACTTCTATCGTCGCACTTCCGACTAGATTCTTTCATGAACTTAACACAAAAAGATCGTTTCTTTGATCTAACGTTTAGTGCCGAACTAACGGTTTTATTAAAGTTGATCGGTAAAATGACTTAGGTACGTTTAAATAGAATCATCGAGACGTGAAATGAAACTTGAACGAATACTGAGTGAATCGATTTGACGCGGCTCCAACGCTTCCGCAGTTCTCAATAGGTGAAAGTGGTCTACAACGATATGATTAGGTGAGTTGCGAGCCTGCACCGCTGCTTCCAATAGTACAGAAATAGTACCGCTCGGAATATCTGTGAAAATTAGAAAATGTGCAGAGTTTCTAATCTAATATTACAAATCGTCTTTGCTGCAGCATTGGAAGGAAAGTTTAATTCGATTAAAGAGAAATCAGTAAGGTCGGAGACGGGCCAGATCACGATAAAGTTTTTGACAGTAATAAAGTAATTATAAACTTTATAATTGATTCTGAATATTAATGGCGTATGTAAGGTGAGATCTGTGGAATAGTCCAAAGATGGCTAAGTCCTGAGAATGTCGTGCGCCTAAAATAAGTAAAAAAGTCATTATATTGCCCTTGAACTTCTTTTGTATTTGTATGCTTTTGTCACTACGTCCTTATCGAAGGTATCGAACAAACTTGAACTTTACAGAGTTGGTAACATAATATAACGAAATCGTCGATCTAATAGTAAAGGTGAACGATCATTTACATGAAAATATATCACAATTATGCAATTAGTTTGTAAATAATTCTGAAAAGTGACTTCATAATGACTTAAGCATCCGTTCGTTGAACGGCTTCTCGAACATATTCAGATCTCGACCTTCTTCACACGAATCTTCACATGAAGTTCATTTAGTTTGATGTCAAGTGTTATGTTTGAGCGTGCTCTGTCGGCCTTGGTCTACTAAGCAAAATTTAAATCAATAAAGCTCTAATCTTCAGAGCGATTAACCTTTCAATCGATGAGTTCAATTCATCAGGAATCGTTATCGGGCTCTTGTCCTATTCAATCCGGATTCAAAACAATCGCATAATTGTGTGGTCGCAAATAAAATTGAGGAAAATGCAAAGATCAACTTAGCTGTAAACAGTTGGGTTATTACCGAACCCAAAGAGTCTAAGATCAAGAATCTAGACCAGTTAGTTAAGGAAATTCTGATAAGATAAATATTAGTCAGTATTTGTAGCTTTGTTGCGCAGGAAGAAAAGATAGAAACGTAATGGAAATGAACCGATCTAAATGCACCGGATACCGTCAGATTTGTGTTGGTAACAGATTCCAGAGTGACTTGACTGACTTGTATAACAGTATATGTTAGTGAAGATGTATAGCTTCATTGTTTGGCTTCAGTATAATTACTATGGCAGTTATGGAACTTCACCAAGAGACTCGCGTAGATTGACTTGCTAAAACTTTGTTTGGAAGACCAGCTGACGTTGAAAGTCTTTCAGTCAACATCAAGCGGAGATGGAGAATGCAAGTCGTGAACATAACTTTAAAAGCGTTCAGCTTACTTTCAGATCTATTTATTCTATACCCATCTTAAGTTTTTGCAACAGTGTTTACGGTTGCCTAGTCAACAAATGGCGCCTATTAGCAAGTCTAAAAATACTAATAGTCTAATTACACAGTAGCCGTATTAAATTCTTGAAGTCGTTTCAAGTAATTGACATTGACAGTATTAATATGTACCCGTACTATAAATCAGATAATCGTGTTAGCAATCAAACGGAGATAATATCAAAGATCTATGCGTTACGAAATAGTCTTGATTAAATTTTGTTTTTCTGGTTCTAATTGGTTATTTTTGACGTCAGTACTTGACCAGTTGGAATTAGACAAAAAAAAAATTAGCGATTAATGATTTACACGTATACCTAAATACTTCCTACTTTACTGTTTTTTTTTCTGATGGGTTCTTCGAATCAATCAAGCGAGACCTCTTGAACTACGAGGGTGCGTTTTTAAGTTCGCGGAATGAGAGGGTTGGAGGGGGGTGATTAGGCTCATTAGGATCGTAACGTGTTCAGTGACTCAAAATTAGTATAAATACGAGATTTCATTGTTATTAGACTATTAGTCTTTGAGCTATCGTCAACCAAGCAACATAATCAGGAGTGAAAAGTGAAATATGGAAAAAATCGAATGTCGTGCCGTTATAAAGTCCCTTACCAAGCAAGGAAAATCAGTTGCGACCATAATGGATGAGATGTCGTCGGTTTACGGTGACTCTTGTCGAGGGAAAACCATGGTGTACAAGTGGCACAGTTTGTTTAAAAAAGGAAGGGAATCCCTTGAAGACGACCCGAGGCCGGGCAGGAGCATCGAGGTGACCACGCCAGAACTTATCCAAAAAGTCGAAAAACTTGTACTCGACGATGCTCGACTAAAGAAGAAACAACTCGCAGAAATGGTTGGAGAATCCGATACAACCATTTTTAAAATCCTGCGCGATCATCTTGGCATGACTAAGGTCAGCGCAAGATGGGTACCGAGAATGCTCACGCCGCCGCAAAAACAACAACGCGTAGAGTGTTCACGTGCATTTTTGGACCTCTGTAATGAAGACAAGGATGGTGTATTGAGTCGAATTGTTACTGGAGACGAAACTTGGGTTCATCATTATGAACCTGAGTCGAAACAAGACTATGCAGTGGCATAAAAAGGGCACAGCACCCCCCAAGAAGTTTAAGGTGTCACAGTCAGCTGGGAAACTCATGGCAACGGTCTTTTGGGACTCAGAAGGAATATTATTGATCGATTATAAAGATAAAGGTGTTTCCATAACCGGAGAATACTACGCTTCAATATTAGAGCGACTAAAAGAAGCCATTAAACAGAAAAGACGGGGAAAATTGACGAAAGGTGTGCTGCTTTTGCACGACAATGCGCCCGTCCACAAGAGCCGAGTTGCGCTGGCTGCCCTGCATAAAGTGGTCTTCGATATTTTGAACCACCCACCCTACAGCCCAGACCTGGCCCCGAGTGATTATTACCTCTTTCCAAAAATGAAAAAAGAGCTGCGGGGTAAAAAATTTACCTCCGATGATGAAGTTAAGGAGGCAGTTTCAGCGTATTTTGAGGACAAAGACAAAACATTTTTATGAGGGTAAAAATAAATTAATTGAAAGATCTGAAAAATGTGTCCGTCTTGCAGGTGAATATATTGAAAAGGAAAAATTATTTGGTTTTTTTATTTCAACCCCTTACCCTCCATTCTGCGAACATAAAAAACGCTCCCTCGTAGTTTTCGGTAATACTGAAGTCATACTATTCTCAATCTCAAATATTAATTAATTATTCGACCTACAATTTCACATACTTGTTTATATTGTTGATTATATAATTTTCATAGTTCACACATTAACCTTTCGGGTATCCTTGAATTATTAAATCTACATGACTCATTCGCAAAGCCATGTGCATTAACGTGTATCATTAGTGGAATTTCACACAAGGAATATATATTATTTTTTCTTTAAATAACAGGTTTTTGACTGCTTATGAAACTAGACATTTATATTAAAAGTCTTATTTAAATATCTCGGTTTGTTGTTGTAACTAATAGCCCTCTACATATTTGTTAAAGAGAACTAATTAAAATATTTAATTCGCTTTTCGTACGTAAATGAAAGTTCTGTTCAATAATTAATGTTGAAGATCTTCAACAAAAGCCGTGCGGATTAATGTTCATTATGAATCACAATGGTGAAGGTCGTCAGTTAACTATCTTCCGCAAGCCAGGTATGGTGAAAACATGTTTTGTGAACTTATCCAGTCGGGGGTTCAAGTGGCCATCAACCGGCATTATCCGGGTTCCACGTGTTCTTAATTGATAGTTTTGTTCGTTTCACGCTCTTCGTATGTAGTTGTTGATTAGGTATGCCTTATTAATTAAAACTTAAAACTCTGACTGAATGCAACCGTCTTCTTTCTAAATCTCTTTCTGGTTAGACTTCCAGATATGACAAGCATCGCACCCATCTATCTGAAATAACGTGTTGAATTCATCGACAGATAACTGAAAGACAAATTTTGGAAGTTGTAAGAAAGGCGTGTCTTTCTAAGACGTTTGACGTCTACGTCAACCCTGTAGTAATTACAAGTTTATTCTTCTTAGGCGCTTGGACTACTCTCATTGGAAATAATACTTTCCTCTTGCTGAGACTTCCAGGTGGACACAAATGAAGCTACCTCTGGCCGCCGGGTCGCCAGTTCGCCACTGATGAAAGTTCACGAGTGTTTATCTCCTAAGCGCCCGCGCAGTATGCTCGTGGCGCCGAGAAAGCGGTTTGTGTCGTGGGTGGATAGAAGGCTAACAGTATTTATTACTAACCTGAAAGCTGGCAATGTTTAACCCGCTATTTACGAGTTTATTCAGATTAAATCTTTATTGTCTAATTTTAAACTATGTATGTAGACAGTTTAAAATAGATAACTTGACATTTATTTGGATTTGACTAGATCGCCTTTTTGGTATTGTAATCAGTTTTAAGCAGCAGACTAGAAGTATAGACATATAGTTAATTTGTATTTAGTGACTGGGCAACTAAAGGAGTCTGAAAAAGTAGAGAAAGACTTAACAAACTTTATAGCTTTTAGCCTTTTATCAACACTACTTTTAATAAGTATTGTTGCTAGTTACTGTATCAAGTGTGATATCAAGGGGTTTTCCCGGACCTTATGAAATACAGTAAGATAATTCTTTAATTTAAATCCGGGGACAGTAAAGATAATAATAACTATAGACCCGTCTCTGTGTTGCCGGTTATCGGCAAATTTTTTAATTATTATTAAAACAAAAAACCCGACTGCTTAAAATTAATGAACTGAAAAGGGAAACACAAGTTAAAATTGCAAATTACTTTACATTACAAGCAGTCGGAGGCAATGGTAGTTTGTATCTTTGGTCAACAAAACATTGCCTCCGACTGCGTGTGACTAAGAGTAATCGATTGACGTGTGAATCATAAAAATCAGCCCAGGCGTTTGGTCTGTATAGTGCTTCAAAGGAACATACATACATACATAGGCTGATAAACACATTACCACTCCTTTGCGTCGCGCAGTCTGGTTAAAAGGTTATGCTTAATCAAATGCTCAGTCACTTTAACGAGAATAATGGCTTAAATGGCAAACAGTACGGTTTCACTAAGTGGTGTTGTACAACTGACGCTGGTGTAACGTTATTAAAACATATCTTAAATGCGTGGGAAGAGGCGCAAAATGCCATAGGTATCTTTTGCGACCTGTCGAAGGCTTTTGATTGTGTGAGCCATGAAACATGAATCCTGAAACTACAGCAATACTAACTAATTAAAACAGCCTTGAACTAAATAAAATCGTATTTGAATGATAAACAGGAGTTAGTTCACATAAACGGCAACAATTCATCACGATTAAACGTGAAAATGGGGGTACCACAAGGCTCAATTTTGGTTCCTTTCTTGTTTCTAGTTTATATAAATGATTTGCCCTATATACCTACTAGAAAATAAACTTAATATGATTTTGTTTGCTGACGATACGGTATCTTTGATTTTTTTAATTAAAAAGACATGCAAATTATCTTGACGTTGTAAATAACGCCCTACTGCAGGTACATGATTGGTTCACTGTTAATAGTTTAGAAAAAAAACGAAGTGCATTCAATTTACTTTACCAAATGTCTAAAGTAGTGATACTAAATGTCAAATGTAAAAAATGACAAAATAGTATTGAACAGGGAGAAATTAGAATTCGTCGATGAAATAGTTTTTCTGGGGATTAAGCTGGACTCAAGGCTACTATGGGGTCCTCATTTAACATCCCCTACAGGAACGCTTAGTTCAGCAGCATATGCTATTAAGAAAATTCGCCATTTTACAGATGTTGAAACCGCGCGATTAGTCTATTTTAGTTACTTTCACAGTATAATGTCTTACGGTATCTTACTATGGGGACGGGCTGCTGATATCGAGTCTATTTTAATTTTGCAGAAAATAGCCATCAGAGCCATTTACAATCTTCGACGGCGAGATTCTCTAAGGGAACTGTTTAAAGAAATTAACATCATGACAGTCCCTTGTCAATATATCTATGAAAATATCATGTACGTTAGAAATAATCTACATCTTTTTAGTATTAACGAGGCGACAGACATTACTATGTCACTAGAAATAGGAACCAATTATCTCAAACAGGTTTCAGACTTGCTAAAGTAGCAACATCTTTCATGGGATACTGTTTAAAGTGTTATAACAAAAAAATTAAACGCACACTATGCCAACAAGCATATTATAAAACTAGGGGAGTACTTTGACGATAAAAATGCTTGGCTCAATGATTATGCTGATCTGCTCCACAGCGACTAAACCAACTAAAGTGCCCGAACTTTGATTATGATGTGAAAACATTGTTGGACCTGCTGAAGATTTTAAAATTATCTTTGCATTGTATAGACTCATTCTCTTTTGCATTGTATAATTTCACCCATAAATTATTTCGCAACGAATTAAGCCATGGTTTTGTAAACACTGACGACTGCTTTAAAAGAGTGTCTATGGAGTTTTTTACACGTTCTACTCCATAGGATCTACTCTTTGAAACGTGCAACTGCCGCGCTGGAGATGAGGTCGGTGAGTGTGATTTGCTGCCGAACAATTTGCTGCTCTTGGTGCTAGCGCGGCAGAATTTGCTTCATCTATTTAACTGACAGACCTTGACTTTTCAAAAGTGCCTGAAACTGGTCTATTTAAAATAAAGGATTTTGTATTTGTGGTGTTTCGCAAATCGTCATGAGACTTGTTCGAAATCGGATATTTTGAAGTAGATATCGGTCGATCGATCTAGACAAGCGGTTGATTAATATTGTACCTATTGCCAATAAAAAACTGTACCTAATTTATTTTGTTGTTGTGATAACAAACTACGCAAGTACTCACGCAACATTGTTTGTATAAAAAATGTTTCCTATTGCCGTGTATTGCGTAGCTTTGTATAATGTTTACAGTAGGCCATATTTTGTTCCACTTAAGTCTTAAGTTCTGCGGAAAATAAATATGTACTTCTAATTTTACTAACTGCCAATCAGTTGCTCAATGGTTTGCAGATGGACAGCCATATTTACGTTAGGATTTGTACAAAAAAACAACCGTTTTCTTGTACAAATCGTACCCCTTTACGTGTGACTTTTTAAACTCTGGGATTATTGTCACTTCAGAAAGTCTATTGACACCGTTTGGAGCTTATTTACGAAACGACCGAATTTCAGTTTACACGATTGTCATTAAACGAACCCGATTACTTACTTTATTTCGTTGTTGTGTCAGTCCGGTCGCCTCGGTCACTGTCCTGTCCTTACACAAAAAGTATCTATTACACGCATCATCGCTTGCAGCTGTATCTTCGCCTGGGTAACTTTGAGGCGGTTCAGATAATCACTCGACTTGGTTTAATTGCCTGAAATACTTTAAGCGTTCATTATTTTCTCGACATAGAGCAAGGCACTTGCACCTCTATACGAGTATCTCCATAATTATATATATGCCTGCGTTACATTGATGCTTGTCTGAACGTCTTTAACGTGAAATCATCTATCTCTAAATAGTATAAAACAAATTCGCTGTCTGCCTCTGTTTCTACGCTACTTCTTCTAAATCACGCAACACATTTTGATACCGTTTTTAGGGTTCCGTAGCCAAATGGCAAAAACGGAACCCTTATAGATTCGTCATGTCTGTCTGTCTGTCCGTCCGTCCGTATGTCACAGCCACTTTTCTCCGAAACTATAAGAACTATGCTGTTGAAATTTAGTAAGTAGATGTATTCCGAGAACCGCATAAAGATTTTCACACAAAAATAAAAAAAAAACTATAAACTTTGGGGGTCCCCATACTTGAAACAAAAAAAAAAAAACATCGAACCCATACGTGTGGGGTATCTATGGATAGGTCTTCGAAAATGATATTGAGTTAATATATTTTAATATATTTTTTTCTAAACTGACTAGTTTGCGAGAGAGACACTTACAAAGCGGTAAAATGTGTGTATGTGTGTGTGTGTGTGTGTCCCTTAACTTCTAAAATAAGAGAATGATAAAACTATAAAACATATGATGTACATTACCATGTAAACTACCACCGAAAATTGGTTTGAACGAGATCTAGTAAGTAGTTTTTTTTTTAATACGTCATAAATCGTATAATATCGCAACTTCTGCTTATAATATAATACCAACAGGTTTGTACGGAATCCTCGGTGCGCGAGTCCGACTCGCACTTAGCCGGTTTTTACTAATAGAAACAGCGAGAAACGAGGAAGTTATATTTTTTTGTACAATATTGCCAGTTTGACCACGTAGTAAGAGTAGAGTAGCAAATGCTACGGGTCCCGCGCATTGGGGGCCCCGCACTTGGACTTACATAAACATGTCGCTATAAAACATGGATCTGTCTATTCTCACACACTAGTCCTCCTAACTCCCAATATACTGCGACGTTGTCTGCGGATGAAGTCACTAATTTGTTGGGTTTGGTTATTTTGTTATGGTATACTTCGCGCAAAAGCATACTAGCCTAGTGAAAATTAACATTAAAATCGCAAAGCAGGATGTAGCTCTGCATTTTTATATGTTGTAGAGATCAGTTAGGGTGATGTGAATCCAAATAAGCAACTTCGAAAAACTTGTGCTCGCTGCGCAGCACGCGAAAAAACTGGGACTTTTTCCACTTCTTGCTCTAAAATTCAAAAATTAGGCATTTTCAACAAGTAACATTCAGCATTTGAATACAATTTTTCATTTGATGACATGGTTGGCGCAGTGGTTGAGCGATTGACTGTTGCGCTGCGTGTGGCGGGTTCGATTCCCGCACGGAACAAATATTTGTATGGCCTACAGATAGTTGTTACGGGTCTGCTAGTCTATTCTGTAAATAACCATTTCGATATCGACTTCACCTGAGTGACTAAGCTTAAAAAGTGAACTTTACTTCACACGACATAAGGTCTTATATTTATACGAATTTGAAACTCACCTCGGATTCCGCTGTCGAGACACGAAAATGTTGTTCCAGAATAGCACTGCTGGCTGTTTGTGTAAGTGAGATTGTATGTTTGTGAATGCACCCACGATACAGGACAAAATCCTAGTGTGGGGCAAAGTATAAAAAAAGAATATTTATATTACTTCGTCGGGAGCAAAATTACACACTGTCAATTTTCTAAAAAAAATATCATATTTGTATGGCCAAGTCTTGGTTCCAATCAAGCTGCTTTTAGACTACATACTAATATATTACTTATATGTATTATTATTGACAATGTATGGTGCGCGATATATGCTTTATTGTACACCAAAAACAAAATAAAAACAAAGAAAACTTTAAACTAAAAAAATATACAAATGGCGGCTCTACCTATTGATATAACTTTTATACTTTTTACAATTTTCAAGAATATATGATGAAATCTCTTAGCAGTACCTACACGTTTAAAATTGTAATTTAGTGTCATGTTTGATAAAAAAAAAGTATCGAGCCAATCATTCTAAATTGTGTTTCTATCTTTACCATTTACTTGAGGGCAATGATACATAAAACTATAGATACGTTGTCCGCACTCTAAAATGACAACATGAAATGAAGCCAATTGGCCACATCGCGCTTAGTTACGCACCAACCTGTCGCGCGACATTACGTTTGTTTTGATGTCAATTTGACTATTACTTAACCTGTGACGTAACTGAAGATGTATATCTATCTCCCTCTAGCAACAGGCATCCCGCCGTACGGTGACATATTTTCTTTCCCTTTCTTCATGCGTATTAGTAGCTATCTAGTATTGTCGCCGTTTTTAAGCGCCGCGATGTTGGTTTATGACGTGTCTATATATAATACGTCATTGCTTGAGGGTATGTTCTATTTATATGTAATGATTTTTATTTATTAAAAAACTCATAATTAATTAGATTTTCAGACGTTCGTTGTACTGCAACCCCGCCTTAATCTCTGAACCTACAGAGCCTAAAATTTTGATAAAAATGTTTACCTATAAATTACAGGAAAACCTAGAAGTCTTAGAATAATAACGCATAGAAGCCGCGTCTAGAACAAAACCCGAGCAAAATCGTGTGTCCACTTCATTTTCTTTGTGTGCGTGAGCCGAATGTGTCTACGTTCCTCTAACGCACACAGATATAGCATTCAGTGATACCATTACCAAGCCGTTACCCACAAAATATGGGAAGACGCATTACTATTTTGCTATCAAGGCAATTATTTTATGTTGTTGGGAACTGGAAAAGGTAAACATGATTTTTCATGTAATATGACATATTTTTTCGGAAGGTTTGATTCAATTTATTTCAAAATAAAAGGAAATAAATCGCATAAAGAATGAGATATTGTTCAATGCGTTTAGAATGCTTGATGGGTTATAATTATAATCAATGTTAAAACATCGGATTTGATATGAATTAACAGTAAGTATTGTATTTTAAAATTACAAAAATGAAAAACATGAATGAAAGCAATGTGGGTATTTTTTTCCTCACAAATAGCAACACTGTGTTATGACAAGTTAGGTTATTAGAATTTTGTTTTATTTATCGATTTACGTAAAAATAGTGCATAGAATGTGAGTACTTATTTGTGAAATGTTATTTTATGACATTTTATTTTGTTTTCCTGATGTGCTATAACATCCTTTCACGCAACAAACTGTCATTTTCAATTATTTACTCGCGAGCTGTGTTAGACGGAACGTGACCTTGAGTACTGACGGCTAAGTTTGACGGATTGACGGATTAGGCTAAGTTTTAGTGGCCTCACTTTTTGCACTCGTACTAGGTTTCTATGCGTTATTATTCTAAGCTAGAAGTCTATAGTGGTAAAACATTTAAAAAAAAATCATTCGTTCGGAACCCTTTGGACGCGAGTCCGACTCGCATTTGGCCTGTTTTTCGAGAGTGAGATGTTTTGTTTTAAACTTTCTTGTCACTAACATTAGAATAGTTAATAACGGGGGTACCGGCGATGGTCGTAATAAAAGACTACGAAAGAGGGTAGACCGATATGTCTGCCAATAACATCCCACCCGCAAGATCTCTCTAACTTGATCATGGCGCTTGCAGCGGTGCCGAAATATCGGAAACTCGCAAATAAAAAGGTAGGTAATTGGTAGCAATCCCGTTATTAACTATTTTAAGTGAGATGTTTGTCCGACATAAATAGTTGTAGGCACTCGTAAGATAGAATCTTACATTAATTGTTTGCAATCATCGCCTGATGGGCATTCGTAGAAAAGATACCGAAACACGTGAATGATGCACGTGCTACAGCTTTGGTAAATGGCCGCAGGCAACACACTTGCCACGCGAAATCATAATTAAAGTAAACTGGAGACTGGACACGACTTGCTAACCGAAGACATTTTGGAAGATACTTTTGAACTTTTTTGATGCACCTTTTTTGTAATCGGTCCATTAATTAAATTAAATTAAATTATCTTTATTTCAGACGTAAGTCCATATTTTACAAAACACATTGTTAGTAAAGTTGTTAGTAACACACACAAAAATACAAATAAAACTAGTAGGTGTTAGTAATTTGTTAGTATCTAATATCGAAAACATGTACGTACAAAAAAAAATATATATCTACTTATTTCCTATTTCTGTGCAGGTGTACACTTGCCCAGTACACAGTAAAAGGACTGTCCATTTTGCACGCTAACGTTCGTGCATTAGACACGGGGCCGGTATTATCGGTCGGCCACTATTGAAGATTTTTTTAGTAAAAAGTACTTACTAGAGGCGGTTCCAGGATTGTCGTTTGGGGGGTTTTACTCCGCTGAGAGTAGGACTTTAGCAAAGCAAATAATAAAAAGTACAAAACCATTTTATTTTGTTTAACGCGCAACAAGCCTCCTTAGATTAGTTTTCTTAAATTGGTCTATGACTTCGTTAGGCTGTAGACTAGCAAAGATATGTCGGTCTTTTGGCCGGATCTGGGTTAGCGGATCCAGGGGCTAACCCTCCCCTCGGGTTAGCCCCTGGCGTGGATCCGCCAATGGATAGAAGGAAGCGAATGACATTGTTATAATTGGCAGTTCTGTGATTGAAAACCTGCCGACAAATATCCGAGAGATATTTTGTAGAGGTCAAAAGTACTTGTTTCATTCCTAGGAATGTGCAGTAAGGCATAATTGAAGTTTGTATAGACGTCGTACGCGCTGGAAAATACTTAACTATTTTTATTTAAATTCCTGGGTGTGTTTAATTACTTTATTTATGTTGATTCTACTTACGTCAGCTGAAACAATTATAGAACTAAATTAAATTGCTTTATTTAATTCGATTAGTAAGTTTTAGTTAAGTGCTGTCATTGCGTGTAATATTATTTTATTTATTGTATTTATAACTAAACGAAACCGTCCACTTATATGTTGTTGTAAATCTCATGCGGTAAATACACTTCAATTAAATCTTGTTTGTAATTAATTAATGCCAATGCGATGACAGCATTATTTTCATATTTTCGTCATGAGAATAAAATTCATACAACGATACGTTATGTTGAGCAGTTATATTTGTAAATTTTCCAAACAAAGTCAACCTTATGGGAACGGTATTTTTGCTTCGTCGGTGTACATGTTTTTTTTTCTTACGTCTTACTCGAATAGATTAGGTATATTTGTATCATTCCTTTTGTCTAGATAGTACCTATATTAAAGTTTACGGTAGACAAACCTTTATATCGACCTAGTATCTAATATTTACACACTAACTGACCCAGTCTTCACATTCAAAATATGTTACCCACTGTCAGTGAATATTGGAAACCCCCAAATTGCTAACATTAGGTCTTTACGTGTGCTTAGCTCGTTAAGAAACTACGTTACAGCTCTTTTAGAATACTCAGAATTTTGATCAGGTATTGTTCTGTAGTAAAAAAGATTTAAGCAATAGTATTTGCTTTAAAATGTCGAAAATATTAGCCATTTTACAGGTATTGCTTAAAATTTCTGTAGATTGAAACCTATGCGGTAATCAGAATTAATTAATGATCAGTTTTGTATGAGCTCTGTTGAAATATCAAATCTTTTTAAATTTTACAAGGTTCCTTTTATAGCTTCTTCTAAATAAAAAGAAGCATATTGAGTATCCAATAGATGTATAGTCATTAATTAATCTGTGACACTTGTTAAACTAGTCTTTGTACAACAAAAAATATTGACGCAAATAGTATTTTGTTGATGTAACCGCAAGATTGAGGTGGAGGTTTTGGGTCTTGTCCTAATAGATTAAAGAAAACCAAACTATTTTAATAGTAGTTAATATGACCTTAACCTAACCTAACCAAACGTTTTCGGTTCTTTTTCCGTTTCAGTTCATGTGATAGACTATAATAAAATGTCAACAATCACGTCAAATGTAAGTTCTACAACCAGGTCGCCAAAAACCTGTACTCGTTGCACCGAGTTCCGGACTCATGCGGGATGCGGGGGGTGCATCATGACCTATTTGTGAAGGCCAACGACGCAGACTGATCGCGCCTGGGATGACCTACTGAACTGGGAACTAGGATAATGGGTTGTTTTCATGGTCAACAAGTTTTGACAACAAAACGAAGGCACTAAAACAAAGAAGGTAGTTTCTTTGTTTTGTTTGTGTAGAAAGAAGGTAGTTTCGCAAATAAGGAGGATCTAGATAACTGCTACTTTAAACAATTCTCACCAGTCACCATCTTGAGCAGACTAAATTAGAGCGTGACGACGATGGTAGTGTAAAGAGTCGCCCAGTCGGCTACGGGTCAGGGGGGCTACTCTCTAAGCCCGATGTCCGTAGTTTAGGGCTTAGTTGCGGGAGTTAAGGAACCCCAACCTACCAATATTAGCTTTGTCAGACAATAAGTATTTACTAGATTATTATTTCTCAATTTCCCCACTGCGCGATCAGCATTTATAATTATCTAGAACATGCGTCAATCTGATCACGCTGTGGATGTACTACGTTAGCAATTAAGTTAGTATATAAGATCAATATCTTGTTAGATGAATTCAATTACTGTTAAAAAATAACTTTATTCCGACAGAGTTACAGCGAAACAGTAATTGAATTCATCTAACAAGATATTGATCTTATACTTATACTAACTTAATTGCTAACGTAGTACATCCACAGCGTGATCAGATTGACGCATGTTCTAGATAATTATAAATGCTGATCGCGCAGTGGGGAAATTGAGAAATAATAATCTAGTAAATACTTATTGTCTGACAAAGCTAATATTGGTAGGTTGGGGTTCCTTAACTCGGGCGTATTCTACTCCGTATTAGTTACGGACTTACGATTTGTTCCAAACCCGAACTAAAAAAAATGAATGAAAACACGATATCACAGCGACTTACAGTAGTGTTGACATTAATTCTTATTGGTTAGGTAATACGGAGCAGAATACGCCCGCAACTAAGCCCGAAACTACGGACTTCCGGCTTAGAGAGTAGCCCCCCTGGCCCCATCACTAGCGAATATAAGCTCTTCCCTATAAGTCCATTTTATTGATGGCTTAGTACAATCTTTGGGGCGGGCCCATGGTGGACTTCATATGAAGCAGAGACACGAGGAATTTGATTGACAAGTTCACGTTCTGCGCGAGCTCATCCGAACATATCGAACCGACCACAGCATGTAATACATTTTGAACTTTGAAGCTACTACACAGGAGATAAAACCTGCATTGTAAAACCTACTCTTTACTCACGACGGAAAAGGACGTAAGCAGTTTGCCTACATTTCCTTTGCGACGTGTTTCAAGCGTGCTGCAATTAAGAAACGGGTTAAGCCAGAAAACCTACTTTTGTATAGGAGAGTGAAACATAGCGACAAGTTCGAGACGAACACGTGATGGTGTGAAAAACTTACACTTACAGTTCGATACTTAGGTATACCTATACTCCTAGAGGGATTTCACCTAAGACGTGACGCTCTTTCACTCAAAAGATGTTTATTGAAACGCCACTAAGGGCAGCTGATGTCAAATTCCAATGAGTCTCGAGGTTCATGATTCGTGCTATCGTGTTGATCGGATTATTCACTGACTCTGAGTTACTGAGTGCTAGGTGTCCAGGGTGCGCGGTGCGTTTGGGGGATTAGATAGGTACACAGTTTTAATGGCGTGCTCGGGGAGGTTCTTTTCATGCACTAGCTTCTAGACTTCTAGAGAATGTACTCCCTCGTTTAGATAGCAGTTAACAGCCCTTTATAGAACGGCAACATAAAGTACAAATTAGCATTGTTCTTGATACATATATTGATCACGAGTGTATGTTTAATTGAGAGCGCATACTTCACAAGTATGCGTTCGTGGGAACTGCAAATAAAAATTCTACCGGTGTCGTTTTTGCGAGGATGAGTGCACTCACGTAAGTTGAACCATGCAGTTAAAAAACAACCGTGAAGCATTCAGTTTAAGGTGCAATATTGATGCAAGTTCTCCCTTTTTATGCAACAATAATAGTCATTGATGTGTGGTTAAATGTTTGAAAACTAAATTAAGAAATGAATGCAAGAGATAAAACAATGAAAACCCAACGCATCTGGTGTAGGTTTCCTCGTTCTTGTTAACTAAAATAACATAAATAATGGCGTTTGTTCGTAATAAGTGTAGCTTCCTATATCCAGTGCAATTAAAACAAAAGCGTGACCGTGGTATGTATTGTGAACTAGTCTTCAAGTGGCGCCTGCATTCCACTAGATATCTGTGCAATAACAAGTTCAATAATTCAATACAGCTATGCATCAGCACACCCAAGTAGTATGAAACCATAATTCTCAAAAAGTTATTTATGTACGACTACGTTATTTCCATTTTCGTTACTACTGTACTACACGATGGTGAATTTCCTGCGAAATTTTGACCCCATTGCTCTCAAATCGCAAAAACTTTATCTAAAGATTTAATTTTTACCTTTGACATTAATTTGGCTCATACCGACGCATTCCTTTGCCAATTCGTCTACAAATTGTAAACACCGCGCAATCATAATTATCCTTAATTTTACGATTGTTGACGGCTTGTTTTATACGGCTTTGATTTATTTAAACAATTAACATATAGCGTTCGTTGAAAACACATTTTCTTTCTGAATAATGCATGCCGTATGTACACAACTGCCCGCAAATATTTAACAAACATTTAACCTGAAAAGCTTGAGACTAAATCAATATTTATTATACACTTAATTGTACACCGATAAAAACATTCAAGAGAACTACAAACTAAAACACATAATTATGTACAATGGGCGGCCTTATCGCATTCCGCGATCTCTTCCAGGCAACCTGGAATGGACAGTAATTGCCTGGACACAAAATGGGGTTGTCATCGGTGCAACACTTTTAAAATCATAATATACATATATACACAGATAAATATATATTCCTGTCAATTTAAATGTAGTTATACAAATTATACACGTAACAAATAAATGACGAGCATAATATTACAGCGACAAGTCATGCTCCCTCACGAGTTTCTTGAACACCGGTAACGATTGAGCACAATCGAAAGCAATAATGCACAGACTACTTATTGTGTTTTTAAACATTGTCAAGATCAGATATTTGTCTGAAATTAACTGTAAAACTTGACAAAAGGTGTTAACAGGCAAAAATCAATAAACAGGTACAATCATTTGGATTTACATTTTTTTTTTATCAAATTCATGATTATATTATATGAATAGAGGTGGCCACGTTCGTAAATAACCGGGACTTCAAAGCTCGTAGCAACATTTTATCATTGAACAAGTTCTTACGATAGGTCCTGGTTCGAGATACACGTAGATGCGTCAAATGTTAACAGTATTAGTAGTTACTCGTGCTGAATGTTTTTTTAGGTTGCTAATGTTATCATATTTTCAATTATGTTGGTCACGAAATATTTGCTTATGAGTTCCGCGCTCAGCTGCATTTTTTGCCAGCCAGCTCACTAGCAGATTTGTCACGAGATAAAATCTTCGAGCTTTGGAGTATCGAGATATAAATATTTATGAGTTCTATACCAGAAGTGTTAAGTTTGAACAATTACACTTTTGGTTACTATGCTGCTATATTTTACGTAACGGAGGCTTGGCTTGACTTATAATTTTCAATGTTAGTAAGTAATATTTGTGCTGATAATATTTTCAGCTTTTATTCCGATAAGAAATATCTCAGGTGTTTGATTGCTTGGTTGATTATGCGAAATTAATCGGTTGAAATATTATGTTACGTTTAATTTGCCGAACCAAGAATAAACAACATTCTGTGCAAAACAAAATCAATACATTAACTGATAAAAATAATTCAGCTCACTTCTGTGATTTAGGAGTTGTCAAATGGTTTATCGATTATGTAACCAAAATCCTTCAAAGTAATTTTGTCGAAAGTTGTTTTACTGTTACTAGTCACGTTTCCAATCCTTTTGTTCCTAATGGTCACAGACTGTTTCCAAATAACTTGATGGTATTAGTCTTTCCACCTTTGTCTACAAAGCAGTGCTTTAATATTATTTGCGCCACCATTGTCCTCGTTCATAGAACTATTTGATATCTTCAAGGCATTTGCCAGACCATTGTGAATAGTTAATCGATTTGAATATTCCATGCACTGAACTAATTGATTTCTTATTGGTTTATTTAAGAAGATAAAGAGCACTGGCAATGTTTGTTTATTATTACATCATAATATACATAATTGGTAGTTAACTAGAAATGGATTTATTAAGTGAATGAATAATCTTGATCTGTGGTAAAAATACCCGTTTTATCGTACTTGTAAGTTGAAGTGGTACAATCTTATATCAAACTATGAATAATGATGGCGTTTGTTATTAGATTGTTGTGTTAAATTCTCCGTCTGTCAATTATAAGTAGTTGTTGAGTGAAGCTTCAAAGGAATCGGTTCTCGGAAACATTCAATTCATAATATTCATGTTCGTGAGCATGCACGAGTCAAATCAAAGAGATGACATTTGCACGAGTGAGTGTGGAAGTCGTTACGATCACGCGATTGCCACAACAATTTCCTTCGTATAAATCCATTTTGTATTATCTAATATCCGCTCTGAATCTGAAGTTGAGAATGTATTAACAGGTGTGAACGATTTTTATAACATTTATGATTAACATCTTGCTTCACACGCAAATAAATTTTTCAAACAATGTCACTATTCCAATTATTATGAAAATAATTCAACCTGATAAACCCTATCAGGTTTGAGTTTAAATTAAAAACTGTAATTTTATTTATGGCTGAAGTTTTCTAGTTTCAGCTTTCGTCATAGTTTGAAACTCTCTAGGGTGTTTTGAAATGTTTTTTAAATTATTTGTTTTTTACAAGTTATTCAGTCGAGTTGTTTCTGCTAAACGGGTAAAATCTGTGAAGTTTTCACATTTTCCGCTCTCCCGGTAACATAGAACATTTAATAATCGAATCAGACTGATTTGTTGGTTTGATTATGTATGTACATAAACATTTATGTATTCACCGTTGTCTTACGGCGCACGGTAGCACATATATCAAGTGTGTCGAAGTAGTGTTAAATGACTGTGCAAATATTGAACCAGTAACATACAATCTACTTACTATAAAATTGCCTGTACCGTCTCATGTACCGGTGTACGTATAGCGACCTTTACATGTAGTGCCAAGTCCGTTTTTATCACTCACTGTTTTGTCTCTTAGCATTCATTAGGTTTTTGTTATCTACTAGTCTTTGTAAATCTTTATTGAACTGCTTAGCATTCTCTTCAAGTTCAGTAAGCTGTATCAATTGACGGAAATGAATTCTAAAGTGTGTTTACCAGCCTGTGGCTTCGCATCCTGTTGTGGCCAAAGCACGATTGCAATTTTGTATCGATTATTTGTGACTCTTCTTCACGATTGCAATTTTGTATCGGTATGACAGCCAGTTCCTCTGTGTAAGAGGATTCCGGGTGAAACTCGCTTCCATCTTCGGCCTAATCATCACTTTCCATCAGGTGAGATTTGGGCCAAGAGTTTCCCCGTTTTGAATAAAAAAAAAAAAGTAGTTCTTCTTATCCTGTGGGTAGTAAGGTCTAACGACCCCACACACCCTAGTGTCAGAGTTTCTAAACCACCTCAAGAGCCTCTGACGTGGTTAAACCGAGACCACCGGCTTATACTCGTACTGTGCCTTCCGAAGCATGCAGTCCTCTTTTTTATCAGACAATCAGGTGATTCAAGCCTACAATGTCCTAGCCAAACTGGAAAACAACTTTACAAAGCTTGCTTCCCATGGGAATCGAACCCACGACCATCGGGTCACAAGGCAAAAGCCTAAACCACACGGAGGCTCTTTTACCATCATCGTCTTCATAAGCCAAAATATCGTATGGCGTTTAATGTGAATGTGTCTATGAGGCCCATTTTTTCACTCATTTTTCATTAGACATGGTCTCCCAGACATCTTGAAATACTTGGATATTTTGTTCACATGGTATTCATGTGACGTATCTGCTTTAATGTATTCTTCTTGGTCACCGTTACACCGGTCTCACATTACCGTGTGAATTCGAAGCCATTACAAAATGGATCAAAACAATGCCGTGTGCGCTGTGGCTCACGATTTACACAAGATAATTAAATAGAGGTCAATGTCGGCTCCCACGTGCTGGACGGAAACGGCCCAATTCAGGACGAACGGTTCGCAAATATGGTACTCCAATGAAACATACTTGGAAATTAGGTTGAGTTACAGATAAAAATAAAGTATAAGCTGCGTGTGAATTCGGTTTTTGTAAAAAAATACCTTTCCTTTTCCAGCATATTTCGACCGCAAGTAGTCAACATGGTACAGACCCCAGCACATCAAATAATCTGTCAAACAATCTGTCAAATTTCTTTAATAGATTTTCAACTTTATCGCTGAAGCATTAAGTTCAAGTTTAACTGGGAAAATTTGACAGTTTTGGATAGCTTGATGTGCTGGCGACTGTACAAGCACAGCCGTTTAGGAAAGACTTCACTCTCTTCCGTCTCCTCCTACCTTATTGATAGTAGTCCATTGTTCGTATTTATGAGTAAGCAACCTATGATGGAAATAACTGTGACTCATCATCATGATATTTAGAAAAGTTTTCGAGTACAATTTTGAGTCACGGTCATATCAGCCTATATTTACCTCCATACGTAAATTTGCTATCGTTACTGATAATTTTATATCGGTCCTTCAAACGATAGCATATTCGTCACGGATAATGATTCGTAACTTCAAACTGAACCAATACAATAAAGGGCTGAACTTAAGGATGATATAAAAAACATGCCAAAATCACTTCTCAAATTTTGCCAGTTACATGACATCGTTCTGATACATAAAAACGCAAAAAGATATCAGAGTAGAGCAACGCGTGCCGCAGTAACGACGGCAACCCTATACATCAATAAATGGTCTCTCTCAATACACATTTCTATGCAGAAAGAAATATAAGAAAACGTGCACCATGTGCAGAGCTAGCTTTACATCTAAGAATTTATTGTAATATTGTCGCACATAACTTGTACGAACAGAGAAAATTCTAGACGTCATTCATTCTACAATTGAATTGCAAGCAAGGTTTAAATGGCCACTGTTTAATGGAATTACACTATAAGCAGGTCCTAGAGGGACTTATGGTTACGTTACGAATGACGAGGAATGAATAGGTTATGGAAATGGGAACAAGACAAAGGGTGCCTAGATGATTACAATTTATGTAAGAATAATATAGGTTTTGTCTAGCAACTACTAGTCTAATTTGTAACAAGAGATAATCTCGCTTCTAATATTTATAATTGAGCAATTTAATTACGGTTTCTAGAATTCTGATAAAGGTAACCTAGTTTAACCACAAAGCCTTCATTTTCCCTTTAGCGTTGTTGATAAAACAACAAAAAATATTTCGTTGAACATGATCCCAAAACTTGTATTTAAAATTTTAATTAATGTTGAAGCAAAAACAGATAAACCATTGCTTTGCTTAGAAGATTGGAACAAAACAGTAAAAAACTTCCAAGAAAACTCTTGTTTAAAGTTTTATAACAACTGAATTTTTCCAGACAGAGAGATCTGTATACAAGAGTATCGTATCTTAAAGAATGTTTTCATATCGCTCGCAGGGTTTCACTTTCATCTAGCTATATTTATCCTTTAATAAACTCAAGTTATTCGAAGCAGACTGTTAATTACTCCGGTATTGTTCGGAAAACATTTAGCACTTTCACTATAAGTGAAATCGTATTACAATAGGCTAAGTTCTTCCGAGTGAGTGGGTTGAGCTGTGTGCCAGTCTAACATGACCTCTTTGCCTAAGCCACAAATAGAACAAAAATGCAGTATTATCATCCGAGAAATGTTTAATTGGGAGGCCAGTAAATATGATACAGAATGGACGGGTTTATTTTAAAAATTATTAAAGACCAAACGATGAGTAATTACACGAGCTACGGTTACAACTAACGTCTAGCTAGCTAGACGAAGAGTGAATGATTCATCATCGGAGGGATCGTCAATGTAGTCGTTGTCTCTCTAATTTGTAACAGGGTTATTGATTCCGGTCATGACATGACTTCACTCATGTTTAGAAAGTGAACTGTCCTCAAATTATAGCAATAAATAATAACTAAAGCAATTTCTAAACTTTATGACTTTTAAACTATGTTGAAATATACTAACAGTTTTTAGAGATCATGCAAAAGTTCAGGAATATCACCCGTTTGTGTATAAAATGCATTTAACAGGATTACTGGATAATTACAAATTGTTACAACCAACCATGGTGAAATTTTACATTATAATGGTAATGATTAAATGCCAAATGAATTCAGTCAACTGGACCGACTTGTTAGTCCTCTAACTTATTAAACGTCTGATTTTGTCTTTAAATATTGCTCTTTTCCAAATTCAGCCGTGGATGTTTTTGTTTGGCTAACTAGTTTTCTCGTCTCAAACACTTCGCTCAGATTTTATGTTGCATTTGGAAACTTTTTCTTCAAGTCTTTAATTTGACTTTCAACGGTCTGACAAAGAACTGCTTTACCGGCCAGTGACACGTGGTCACCGACTCGTAATGCTGAGTCATGATTAGATACAGATTTTTTGTAACTATGAACTCTAGTCACGATTGTTTAAAAAAAAAACTGGGGTTTGTTCAATACTTGAGCTGATAATGCGTTCATGTGTTACGTCGTTACTGTTCTTTATAACAAGGGAACTGTTACTTACTCTGTTTTTTAAGGGCTAATTATAGTATATTACGGTTGTAATAAAAATTGTCATGTAACTATTGCGGAAATATGTTGTTTACTTTCTTGTACTCCGTCACTTGATTGCTCATGTCTTGGTAGACTTTCTCGCTAGCTCGTATCTGCAAAATATATTCAATGATGTCAGCGCAACTTCATTACGTTTTATGTACTTGACAAATTATTTCTTACATTATTATGTAAGATTTGCAATGGGGTGTTGTCTTACATTTGCATTTGCACATTATGTGGTGAAATAATTATATTAAAATAAACGAAACTCTGATGTACTAAGTTGAATCGTTGTTCTTTTCTGTCGTCTAGCAATCAAATGTGTTTGAAATTCTTGAGTAACATCGTTTTTGGACGATGAGATAACACACGAGGAAGGGAGTACATACTAACCGAAATTACTATTCCAATAATATAACAGCTACAAATCACAGGCCTCACGTAATACACCACAGCCCTTACCGCTGTGACAAACTGCAGCCGAGGTGAAATCGTGGCGAAAGCGTTTACGCAACCTCCACTGTTCCTAAGCAGGAACTCTCGCTGGCTAGATCTAAAATCTGTCCCTGTCAACATGCGCCAACAACATTTCTGGGTTAATACTAACCTCCTGTAATCTAGATAAGGCTAACAACTAGAAAGTCATTAAGATAAAGAAAATGGCAATATCTCCGGCTTGGTAAAGACTTGATGGTGAAACGCAATAAGCAGTTCTAATGAAACAGTGGTTGTTCTTCAACTTTTTCCTGATTTTCCTTCCCGTCTCATCTTATTTTAATAATAATTTGTTTCTGTATCGTTTTATTAGAGCTTTCCTCAATGTCGCCTATGTTTGTTCATCCATTATTAGGATCTCGTTATATTCTTAACACTTTGCATATCAATGTTTGCAGCTGTGTATTTCGACCTGGTTTTCTCTTTTCCAAGACTCATTTGCAACAAAAAATACGACCATTGGAAACTCAACAGACACGCAATATTTAAGTTGAGATTAATTTGCTTTGATTGACTAATGACGTCCAGTAATAAATTACTGATCATAGGCCTTATTATTTCGCTTGATTTTTTTTGCCCATCTTTGAGTAACTGTGGTTTGTGATCGTAACACCAATTAATTGCCACAGTCTAGTTGATGTCGTTTATTTGGTGTGCTGTAATCTAATTTGATACGCTCGATTTGATCTTCGAATGTTAACCCAAGCTTTAATATATTACGGTCGGAGATATTTACCGCTGATTTAGACTGCAGTTTCGTTTTACCTCCTCTATTAAAGAGGAATTTAAAAGAATTTCTGCCAACTGCATTTGTAACTGCTTTATTCAATATAGCTCCCAAAATACTTGCTGTTTATTCCTCTGTCTGTGTTTGTCTACCTACAGACAGTTTAGACAGCCCGCATAAATGAAGTGCCGCTTTCCATTGGCGGCTCTGATGACGATATCAAACATATAATGTGACAGTATCGTTTGACAATGATTGTACAACGTTGTTTTGGTAGTTCCTTTTATTTCGACATTTTCGTTTTGGCCGTACGCTATCGGAATTGTGAGAGATTGTTGTAGACATATTGTCAAACCTCAATCCGCAAAATAGGCTGGAGTTGCCAATCGAAGTAGAAAATGTATTGTTGAAAAGTTACTTCCAGATTAATAAAACTGTTTGTTGTTGGTAAACATTTTGCTGCGGCTAACTAAGTAGGTACTTCATTCTGATGTAATAACGACATTAAAAAGTAAATAAAACCTTATTTGGTGTTTTCCCCAATATGGATATCAGATTGTACCATTTCAGTAGAACTACCTAAAATTTTGTAGGTATAGCAACTCAGATGGAAAGTAGCGTGCGGAAGTTGATAACCGGGCCACTGGGTAAGGGGAATGTCCATCTGGGTAAACGTGTGCGTAGACCCAATTAAACGGCTTTTTATAAACCGAACTCATACCGGTTATTATAAACAGATTTATGTATTTATTTTAATCACCGTTTACTCACTAGATGCGTCATCGTTTTTTAGAATCGATTCATTACATGAAAGGATGTCGCTGAGCATAATTTAGTGTAAGGCAGATATTGATATTCCATTTACGCAGTTCGGATCGATTCCGCTGTACACTACAGGTTTAGGATTGGAGATTGCTTCGCGATGCAGTTAGGCCCTTTTAAACACAGTTAAGAATATTATTTGATTTCCCTGAAACCCCCATGAACGGTAAATGTTTGTTTTACTTAAAGTAGTGCTGGTCAAATAGCTCAAACCAGTATTTTTTCTACGATATTTCTCATGAATGCTTTGAAAATAGTGAGTTGTTTATTTTGAGAAGACATTGTCGTCTCTTGCGATATATCTTAATATATATAAATCACGTTGTTTGTCCGCGATCGACTCCTAAACTACTTAACCGATTTTAATCAAATTTGCACACCCTGTGCAGTTTGATCCAACTTGAAAGATAGGGTAGCTTACATCTCAATTTTTTATTGCAATATTGTTTAGGAGCGGAAAATGTGACGCAGACAAAGTTGCGCGGGTCATCTAGTATAATAAATATAGGACAGGTAGCCGTATATCATGGAACCGTATAATGCATGCTTAATGTATGTCCTGTCCTCTTTATATTTAGACTCTCTTTGTAAAACGTGTCGGATTATGTAAAATACCAGAGATTACGTCTTCTTCGCAGTATTATTGATTTACTCTCGGCTTCTGACGTATGTCGAGTGATTTGCATTTTTATTGCGGATTTACACTTGAAGCACAACGATTTTGTTAATTATAAACACTAGTTTGACAAGCGATCGATTACTATTTTTTGTTTAGCTACATAAAACTTTGGTGAAAGAGTCCCTGGACGTTATTTGTATAATACGCGAACAAGGGTGTTGGCCATTTTAAACATTCACTTTCAGAGTGTAAATGCAAATTTCTCTAGTGTTTCTGCAAATAAACTCGAGCGTAATTTCTTATCAAATGAATAATGTTCCTTAGCAGTTGTCGGTTTCGTTGCGCTTGCGCTACATCCGCTCCAATAGACGTTAAATTAATAACGAAACCGTTTTACCCTGGCTCGTGTTTGGCACGCCATTTCTACACTATAGGCGAGTGTAAGAGTGTCACTTAAAAATTAAAATTAATTCAATTACATTTCAACATTAATTCAGTAAACGCTGAAGAACTAGAACTGACTTAAGTATTGTAGTATTGTCTCACAAGGAGATATGATTGGCCTGCAAAATACATAATTTATTACATATGCAACCAACACATCTTTACCCGTGCCAAACGTAGTACGCTTTGGCACTAATTGCTTGGGAGTTAGGAATGAAAAACACGGTTTTAAATTCTCGATTGTATGCATCTATTTCGAGCTTAGCACACTATATATAAAATCGATTAAAAAGCCTGTTAAAATAAGCAAATTCTCCTGATTTTCGCACCAGTACGACAATATTAAACAAATAATTGATTTCCTAAAGTCGTCCACATAATGAGCTTGATTGCATGTGTTTTGCATCGCGGCCTGATTGATGCAGTTCGAAAACACGACACGATTATTTCACCGCTCGATTCGGTACGTTGCCGCAATTTCGGTTGCTTAAACGAATTACGATTATTTGTGCCATCCGAGTAGGGCCGTGTTTAAGTAAGAGGAGGCGAGCGGATCCATTATTTCAGCTGAAAGACCACTGCTGGACCCATCGGGAGGCACGGAAGAACTGCCCCCGCCAAGACGACCCAAGCGAACCGCAAGGCCACATATTTTGATTAAGATATAATTATGTAGAGTTTGTGAAGTTAGGGTTTGTAGAGTAAGGTCGTGTAGAATTCAAAGCATGGGTCTACATGAGATCTGATAACTTTTTGACAGTGCGAGCCATGAGGTCTCGTTTTGGCAACATTTTACATGAAAATATTGTCTCCCAGACAAGACCGGTTAGAAAAGAACGTTTACAGACTTCGTTATTCAAGTGGTGCGGTTTTATAATGTTAGATGATGAAGCGTATTCATGTTTTACGAGTGATTTCCTCATTCTAAGCCTGGAAGATAATCATCTACTTAAGTATTCGTTTAAGTTGTAAGAACCCACTTAAGCGATTAATGCTGCCGGAAGACCGTGTACTAGTAATTGACTGTAATAAATGTACAGTTGAGATTTTTTATTACATGTTCCGTTTTCCACGTCTCTCGTTCAACGTCTATACAGATTTGGTTAGTCGTGATAATAAAGAGTAATAGTTTTAATTATTAGGGGCGAAATGGTCATAGATTTTAATGAATAATTTTTAAATGTTATTGTGATTTATATGTGTCTTCTAGACGTAGGGCCCTGTAAAATCATAAATTATGTACGACATGTAATGGCTATTACTATGTATTTTTTTTGTTAAGGCTTTTATCTAATTGTAAAAAAACGCTACCGCTTGTGCCTTACACCGCAAAGCGACTGGTACCACTGAACCCCGCTCGTTGTAATCACATTGTGATATCGCCAACTATTTTTAATAAGGCATTCTTTTTGTGGCATATTAATCAGGTGTTACGTATCGCAGTGTACTCTATTTTCGTTTTGCAAGCCATAGCTAGCACGGTCACGAACTAGATTCAATCGATATTTAATGATATAATCGCCACCGGACCTTCGCAATCAACTCTGAATTATTTCTGTTTTGCTCATTTGGGCCAATGTTTTGTGCACATCTGTTTCGAATCATGTCGTGATATGCACGAGACTAATTTGGTCATTTTGTACTATCTTTTGAGAAAGTAGGATACACGTCAAGCTTAAAAGGGGTAAACTGCATAGACAGAAATGTTTTCTTCTCTGGAGACAAGTAAATCAATAAGTAAGTAACATTATTTACAAATCAGAATCGTATTCTACAATCTTATTCATGAGTCAATATTTGTTTTCTTCCATCGCACTCTGTTATATTATTCAGTATCTACATTCCGTTTCGTAAAATATGACGATATAATAAATATACATAATGTATGAGATATCATAACAACGCCCACACAATAAATTGTCAGCTTCCATTAAAGGTTTCCATCAGACTAGTGCCTTTGATAGGTACTCGCAAATCTAAATAGAAACGAGCTGCGTATTTTGTTATCCAATCAGGAGCTTTTGTGAAGATAGTTAACAAGACTAATTTATATTATTATCTCGTAGTGTAAGTGGTTAACCAATTTTGATATTGATCTGGTGTAGGTCGTCCCGCAATCTTTTGCGTGACCTGACGCGAGACCCTCTGGCTGTCAGGGCTCCACAATGGTTTTTTTGCCACTCATATCGAGCTCGTGGCTAAATAATAACAGCCGCACGGGACGATCTTCAAGTCTAAGCAACGCTCGCCGAGGTCGGTCTGTGGATGGGTGGACCTTCTTAACATATCGAGATTCCTCCGTGCCTCGCACTTTAAGCCGTTGGTCCCGGCTGTCATTTGTAGATCTTTGGCAGTAGTTACGATTTGTTAGAAAACAGTAAATCTGACACCAGTCTTGTCAAGAAGTACCGTAGTACCCAGCTAATGGGTTGTGGAGGTCTCGGAAGCAGCCGCTCCACGTATCATACTGGTAAGCTGAATCCGGTTTGACTGGGAGCCGACCCCAATATAGTTGGGAAAAGGCTAGGTAGGTGATGATGAGTTGGTTTAATATTGTTATTCAAAACAGGTCTCCTTTAATTTACAGTTGGTACGTTTTGCTTCCTTTGTCAAACAAAACTATTTCTCTTCCAAAGTTGAGCTTCAATATTTCAACCGATCGTTGTCGTAGGGTAAGTGGCGTTGCCAAGAATACCGCCCCAGGGCCCGACGGCTTGCCTGGCAAAGCCTGGGCCTTGGCCTTGGAGGCTCTCGGGCCTCGACTAGAGGGGCTCTTTAGCGCATGCATGGAGAGGGGCCAGTTCCCGCTTTCTTGGAGGACCGGGAAGCTGGTCCTCATCCGGAAGCCTGGGCGCCCTGCGGACTCGCCGTCCGCATTCCGGCCCGTAGTGTTGCTCGACGAGGTGGGCAAGCTCTTCGAAAGAGTTATCGCAAACCGCCTCGCCGGGCACCTAGCGGGAACGGGGCCGGATCTTGCGGACAACCAGTTTGGTTTCCGCAAGGGGCGCTCTACGGTGGACGCCGTCATGCGCGTCAGAGCCCTCACGACGGGGGATGCGGTCTCCCGGGGTGGTGTTGTCTTGGCGGTGTCACTCGACATCGCCAACGCCTTCAACACCATGCCCTGGAGCTGCATTGGGGAGGCACTCCGGTATCATCGGGTGCCGACCTACCTTCGTCGTGTTGTCGGGGACTACCTGTCCGACCGGGCAGTAATCTACCCTAGTCACAGCGGTGAGTGGAACCGGCGAGAGATGTCGTGCGGTGTCCCACAGGGTTCGGTTCTGGGGCCGCCCCTGTGGAACATCGGTTACGACTGGGTGCTGCGAGCCGACCTCCCTAGCGGCGTCAGCGTCATCTGTTACGCTGACGACACGCTGGTGCTGGCACAGGGGGGGTCGTACGCGGAGGCGGCCGACGTTATGACACGCGGGGTTGCGACAGTCGTAGAGAGGATCCGGCAATTGGGTCTCGAGGTGGCGCTGCACAAGTCCGAGGCCATGTGTTTTCATGGCCGAGGCAATACGCCACCGTCGGGATCCTTGCTGACGGTAGGAGGGGTTTCCATCGGCGTCGAGTTGACGCTGAAGTACCTAGGGCTCGTCCTCGACAGCCGGTGGAACTTCGTGGAACATTTCCGACGTTTGGCACCCAAACTGGAGCGGGCCGGGGCTGCTTTCAGGCGGCTCCAGCCCAACCTGGGGGGACCAAACGCCTCCTGCCGGAGGCTCTACGCGGGGGTCGTGCGGTCCATGGCCCTCTACGGGGCCCCGGTGTGGGCGCGTTCCTTGCGGCAGCGTGCTGCCAACTATCTGAACGCGCCCCAAAAGGCGATGGCCCTAAGGATGGCCCGAGGGTACCGCACGATCTCGCGCGAAGCGGTGTGTCTCCTTGCCGGATTGCCGCCATGGGATCTGGAGGCGATAGTCCTCGCGCGCCTGCATGATTGGCGCGTGGAGGTACTACGCCGGGGGGAAACTCCGCTGACGCGGCAAATTGTCGCGCAGCGGACAGACCTCCGGCGCGATCTCATGGCGTCATGGAGACGACGACTGTCGCAACCCAGTGCAGGGCACGCCACGATAGTGGCGATAAGTCCCCTCTTTGAGGAGTGGCTAGAGAGGCGCCACGGCGTCCTCACCTTCCGCCTGACGCAGGTCCTCACCGGACATGGATGTTTCGGGAGGTTCCTGCACCGAATCGGGCGGGAGGAAACGCCCGGGTGTCACCACTGCGAGGATCGACCGGAGGACACGGTGGAGCACACTGTGCAGGTGTGCCCCGCTTGGGCGGCGCACCGCCGTGTCCTCGAAACGGCGATCGGCGGCAACCTCTCGCGTCCGGCCCTGGTCCAAGCCATGGTCCGGAGCGAGACGGAATGGGACGCCGTTGCCTCCTTCTGCGAAGCAGTCATGCTAGCGAAGGAGGTGGCGGAGAGGGAGAGGAGACCCTCTCGTCCCGGCCGCCGTGGTGGACGCCGCGGGCGTCGGGGGCCACCTGGTGACTTCCGGCCACCGTAGGCGCGGGCCTGTGGACGGCGAGCTATGGGTGGCTCGCCGTCCGTCCGTCTAGTGACGACAGGCCGTGTCGACGGCGCGTTAGTGTTCCACGCGCGCCTCAAAGAGAGTCAGCACACAGAGGGGCCCGATAGGGCCGACGCCTGCCGGAGTCGCGGGATTATTCGCAAGAGACACCGTGGCTCCGGAACACAAAGGGCAATGAAGGAACATGGATGGGTTTTAGTCAGTAGAAGTCTGACACTCCCTCCCGCTACACCCAGAGCGGGAGGAGTCATTGGATGATTTCCCATCCCTAAAAAAAAAAAAAAAAAAAAAGGGTAAGTGGCGTTGTTAAGAGGGTTTAAGTTGCTATAACTAGCAATGCCATGTTTTAAGAGTCAGGATTTGTGAGCTTTCATTATTGCTACAGTTTGTTTTTGTTTTAGTCACGAAAATATTATCTCTGTTTCCTCGAAGACTCCCATCTGACTGAATATCTACTTCACTAAGTATAAGAATATAAATTCACCATAAGTGTTATAACACTAGAGTTCTAAAAATACCAAGATTTTTCTCGAACAACCTTCCATTAATACGTAAACACGCAAATAGATACACAACCTACTTTTATCCGTATCCTATCTTCGCCGACGCCGATACGCAATTTCATCCACTTTGCCCAATTATATACATTCCCACTTCGCCTGAACCTTGTTAGTAGAACAAGCTTTTCTAACATTAATTTACTTATGTGCTGTTTGCTCCCGTGGAGTGCATTAACACTACACAGTAATTACACGTATTACTGACTTGCTTCATGGACTTTTATGTTCTTTTTAAAGGCCAGTATTTTATGCCAGGAACTTAATGCCTGTTAACCTTAAAATAAACGTAGTTACTCTATTGTAATTTGCTTTGAAAGAAATAAAACGATCAATTTTCTTTTCTTCTGGAATGAGTTTCATTTCCATATTGACGTCACTGCTTTACTTTATCAGAGAAAGGGTTTTAATAAATTGTGTTGTTATGAACGAAAAAACACTGGCGTTATTCCATTCTCTAAAAGAACAAATTTCCTCAGCCATTCGAGTAAAAAGGTTGCTTGCTAAGTTACTAGGTTCTGAGCGCCTGGTCGTCAAAGCATAGCCATTAACGCGAACGCGTTTGTTGACACGAATATCTCAAAAGCTACAGGCGTTTTTATTGAAGTAAAGCGACTAAAAAATATTTGATGTTTTGTTTAAGTTAAGTATACTTTGTTTTGAAGCGATTATTTTTATGAATGAAAAACAAAGTATTTTTTAAAATAAAATTAGAGAGGAGTAGTATCCTTCGAAAAAAAAACACTGGGCCAGCTGTTGTAATAAACCTTTTCACTTAGTATTCTGACAGAGCAAGCATTAGCTCGCACGGTAAATGAAAAGTTTACGACCTGTTTAAATCAAATTTTCATCGAATAAAGTGTACTTTCTGCAGAACAGTAAACAAGTGACAACGTAGGATTACAGGAAACTTCTAATAATCTTAGTGCTAAAGTGTAAAGTAAGTACCTTGCTAGTCTAGCTTTTAGTCAGTCTAGTCATGTTCGAGGCGTGGGCCACTGGGCCCAATTCGTACGTGAAAGTGGGACTGCAAATTGATCTAATGACCACTATAAATAGGCACTTTAACATTCATTACCAGGTTTTTTCATTGTCTATACGTAACGCCGAAATTGGGCTGATATTGTTTGTGCGAAGTTTTTGCAATTCAGGAGTTGTTTTCGTTTTTAGTTTCGGAAACTCAGCACACAAGATAAGTTATTGCAACAGAAAGATTTGAACTCTTGATTTTGTCAAGGTATCGCTGAATGGTTATAAAAATAGAAAAAATAACCCAAACCTTACTTATGTTATTGGTGATTTATTTTTGGTCGTATTTTTCTTACATTCGTAAACGAAAAACATTGCAAATGATGAAACACGAAATCTGTTGAATAATTTCCCATTGCGGAGTAAAAACACGAGCGGCTCATTCTCATTAGTGCCCTTTGAAGCTGCCGCACCATTTTACGAATACTCAATGATATATTATGAACCTGCTTCACCACTTTCGATAATATCATCAACTTCATCAGTAACATTTAAAGGCTGACATCTAAATGGAATGACATAACTCTAAGTGTAAGCTCTTTTGAATCTGTGCCTTATTTCGTAAGTATTTACACAATTCTTTTTGTAGAGCCTTTAGCTTTACATAATCATTTGATACTCCTTATATGCGGCGTAATGATGATGAGCCGAAGTGTCTTTTGAAAGGAGGTCTACACACGACATGACATACTGATCACCTTTGTACATTTGGACCACGGTAAAGAACAAACAAGCTATTCTCATACAGTCATTTCATTATATTGGAGGATGATGAAATGAATAAAATGCCACAGAAAGAAAATTATTTTACAACAACAGAGCAAGGAAATAAATATAAATCTAACTATAGTCAATACAGAATTAAATAAATGCATGGAAAACAGGCTAACTGCTTTTACACGGGTAAATCTGAGTTAAAGAAGCAACTAGAAGGTACAAAAAATCAAGTAGTTGTATTAGCACGGTCATGAAAATTGACACTAATTAGTCTGATAGCATGTAAGCACGCACAGTTGATAAATAAGACCATATGACACCATCCAAACTACGGCGGAAAACAGATTGTTTCGGTGTTTGCGTACGACTACATAATATTTACATGGGATGACAAGATTCCAGTTCGAGAATATGATACTTTTATTTATTCTGATTTCTGTGGCGCATTAGTCGTGGAAAATTCCTAAGTACTGTACTAGAGAAACTGGTTGAAAACAAACTTCAGCATAGCTGCAATTAACGTTATACAGAGAGTTAGCTCGTATTTCAACTAGATATTAATTTGTTTATGCTGATACCCCATGCAAGATACACATTGAGGTCATTCCTTTTATTACCGTATCATCTTAGAGGTTTTTTTTATCCTTCTCCTTACAAATCTTACAATAGATAAACTAACGTAACGACAAACCGGTGCCCCCTCCAGTGAACGATGGTTTTAGACAGTAAACTAACAATCAAAGAGATAATAATCATTTAGCCGAGTCACTGGCGTCCGTAGGAGAATACCCTTCAGTGAATCCCTACACGTGGTCCCCGGGTGGTGCTAAACAGGTGACACTAACCGCCTCCGTGGTCTAGTGGTTATACCACCTGATTCAGACCCAGAGGTCCCGGGTTCGATTCCCAGCGGGGGCAAATATTTCGCTCGGTTTGGTTGGTGGTAGGACTTGTTCTAAGTCCGCCTGGCAAGCTACCACCATCATGTCTAAGTCTGTCGCCATAACAACAATGTTAACAGCATTGTTGTGTGCCGGCAGTTAGAGGTATGATAGCCAGTTCCTCTGTGTAAGAGGATTCCGGGTGAAACTCGCTTCCATCTTCGGCCTAATCATCACTTTCCATCAGGTGAGATTTGGGCCAAGAGTTTCACCGTTTTGTATAAAAAAAAAAAAAAAAGTTAGTGAATACAATGATAAAACCCAAATAAATCAGGAAAATGGGTGCGTATTTACTTGAATTATCTTTTAGTTGTTGTTCGTTTAATGTCACTTATTGTTTGATAAACAATATTATTTCCAATAGTTGGTATAGGTACCTATATTCACAAGAAATCAGCCTTGAGTTGGAATTACCTTAATTTAACCTTCCTTTGACTGCTTCGTCTGCCGAAAACATACATTGATTTTCTTTGATCACGATAATCGAATAGTACTGAGTTTCGTCCTCTCCTTGATCTCTAATTTAGTTTCTCTAGCCCTTAAACCATTTCTTTACTTCCTTACTATTTAGTGTATGGCCTTGGCCCTGACTTACGCATCCACAGCCGTTTATCCAAACTTAATGAGATTGCCTTCGAAGCTGCTTTTGATGAGGTATTTTTAGAACTGGGCTTAACGTTTGTTAGGAAGTGTGATTTGAGAAATCCATCACAAATACTAGATAACTATTTACATTCATAGTCGTTAATCAATTTGAATTTAATCTATCAAATTGTATAATGTTGAAACATTGAAAGTTTAGTCTAATTTAGTGAATCAGGCAGGTCAGATTCAGATCAGATCAAGGCGATAACGAGGTTCACTGTGACCTGTGTTCACAGTGGAGCTGGAGAAATGGAGACAGAGCGGCATAGAAGCAACTCGTCAGATATTCCAGCAAAGCTTTCCAGGATGGGAACGACATTCAACAATGAAGTAAACGAAGAAGATATTATTTTTCTAACCTTCCTTGCTGCTTATTCAGAAACCGAAGCTACCAAGTCCACCAGTGCGTCAGCTGTCAAGGTTTTCTTTCATATGAGGTCACACGGTGTAGAGAACAAGCATCTCAGAGCATTACATAAGGCAGAATTAAATGTTGGCTCACCATTACGTGGTTCAAGTCGAATGTTAACGTGTTAAGTAACGATATTGTTTGTTGGTCCAGTGCCGATAATCCAGTCAGGTTTGGTGTATCTGTTTTATTGGGCTGTTCGGTAATAAGGTTTTTGGGTTTATTGGTGGTCTAGAAGTAAGAAGAGCGTACCACCAGTACCTAGCTACCTTGAACATGTTTAGATGTTGCAATTCCAGTAATTCTCGCACTTAAAAATGTTCAATCTCAAGCCTCAGCGTCAATCAATGTCAAAAACGTTGGAAATGTGTGAAATGGTGTTTTTGCCAGTTTGCAAGTACGGTGCAACACACGTCCTTAAAAAACGAGTATTATCTACCCAATTAACATATCCAAATCAAGTATCTTCTTCTTCGTCTCAGTCTTTGTAGTCGTATCGCAGGTACTTACAGTTAATTTTTGTTTCGCCACTTCCAGGGCTATCGCTAGTGGCAGCGGATAGGTTGCTTTGGCTGCAGTCTTCTGGCACCGAGGGTAGGAAAGTCAGTGAGATGGGATGATCTGCAATGCCGTTCCATATCTGTAGCCTTCAGCCATTAATTTTGTTCAAGCTTGAAAAAAAATTAATAGGGGAGGTGTTTCAGTATTAAAGTAACGACTGGCTTCTGAATAATTTGGAGTAAATAACGTGTCAAATACTTCCTCAGTGCCAAAGTTTGGCAGGTTTTCAGACAGGGCAGGGGCAAAGAAAGAATGAAACTGATCTCTTCTTTAATTTCTCGTTGCCCATTATATATTATATAGTTAAACTAGTTGACCGGGCAAACTTTTTGCCACATAAAAAAATAGCCTACGACCTATTCTCAGATCTACCAAATCTACATGAAAAATTTAATCAAAACCGGACAAGCCGTTTCGGAGGAGATCCATAACAAACACCGTGACACAATATTTTTATATATTAGAAGATTAGATATATGGAGCATATTGTCATAATTATAGTTTCACTTTTCTGGGAAAGAAAAAGTGACAACCTCTAAGACAAAACACGACACGGAGCAACTCACAATAGAAATCTAGACTGTTGCACGACCTTACAATTTGCAATTACTAGACAGACATACGATTTCGTCGTGATACAATCTTTTCCTACTCTAAAGTGCAATGGATTTGCTAAAATGCACAGTTGATGAAGAAAATTCATCGAAAATAACCATTATTGAAATCTGGCCCTTCAGCAAACTGAAAGCAAAGCAGTTGAATAAGTGGCGAAAATTATGATACTGTAAAATATCCATAATAGTCCTTAGCAAACGAGGTTGCTGAGCCAGCATAACTTTGCAAATAAGCCATCGCGTTTAAATTCGAGACGTCAGCACCAAACCTTAGACGTGCCCCATTTAGATTGTCTGAACTAGGGATCGCAGAGATACTTTGGCAGTCATACTTGCAACGTCACACACCTAAATCTACTCACGCAAATCAACATTTTTCATTTTAAGCCAAAGTAGGAAACAACCTCTGGCCCAGAAACTTGGTCACAAATAGACGGGGGAATCCGGAAGTATCACTCGAAACTCACACGGGTTGGGGTTCAAGTTCCTTTCTTTTTAGAAATGGACAAGTGCAGCTGGTTTTTTAATTGGCAGAGCTCGAGAAAATAAAGGCAATGAACGGAAAACTGCGTTAAAGTGTGTCAGTGATCGTATATCAACTCTGGCCGAGTTGGCGATGGCTGGTTGGCCAATTCATGATTTATTATGATTGTAGCTTCCTCATGAGTCCGATGAGGGTTGGTTATGTATTCCTTCGACTGCATGCATATAGTGCAATTGTTGCATGGGCGTGTGACCCGATTATAACTTTATACAGTTTTGGTTATGGGAAACCCTTCGACGTCAGAATATATTTATAACCGCACTACATTTCTTTTTTAGTAAATTTTGTTTCCTATTATTTTATTGCCCAATAACGTGCGTCACTACAGAATAGTGATCAATTCCTATTATCTGCTACTAAAATCATAATAGACAAATTAGGCAACAAAACTGTGACGTGTGAACGTTTCCAAACTTGAACTGATTACCGTCTTCTGCTAAACCGGTTACCTAGTTTAATATATTCTAACAATGAGCGAAAAGTCTGATTTGCATATCGATTTAAGGCTCCGATAATCCGAAAAAGCAATTGCTACACGAGCCGTTGCAGCATTGGAAAGGCAAAAGTTCGGTTACGTAACCTTTTTATTGTGTAAGCGTTCGGTGAAAGAAGTTGTCCCACCACGAGCTGCTGCAGTATTGCATACGGCATGACAACGGGCGGTCGACTCTGCGTCTATTCGCACCGCGAACCTCGTTCCGAGTTTAAACGAGTAATTGCTGATCAAACTGAAGTTTATTATTATTGTGCAACCCGTCTATTTGGATCTGTTGTTTGTGTGTGCGAATGACTAAATGTATGACGTTTGATTGTTTTTTTTTTTTGTTTTGATTTTATTTCTGTTACACATTGTAGGTATACAGTTTGTCTTTTTCAAGTGTTTGAGTTTTCCACAATGGTCATAGATTTGAGGTGTTAGTAGGTAATAAAGTTGTGATTACGATCACAATTTTAATTATTGTTAGTAAAAATCGGTGGATCTAGCAGATTTAAGTAACCGGACATCATGTTGCAACACATTAAATGTACCTACACTGCAAACGATTGCATTATAACTTGTCTGCAAAAATTAACACATCGACCGGCCGGGATTTGTGAAAACAAATTCGCAAATAGAACATCAGACGGTTTAATATTTGTCTATTTGGCAAGCATATCTTAACAACAGGATCTTGCTAATGTTCATGTAGAACAATAAATATGGCAATTTCGTAATAAACTACGTTATATAGCTGAAGTTAAGTAAGTTTGCGGTAACTGCGGAGTAAATTAGAAAGCACGAGGCTGTATGCAGTACGATGCGGTTCTAAGGCCAGCTAACGGGACTTGTTATAGTACCCCTTTATGAGTCTATGAGTAGGTACACGGTACAGGCATCACCTAACTTTAGTCCACTTTTTATATTCACCATTTATACATGGTGTGGTGCACCTAGGCAAGCTGGGTTTTGCTTCTTTTTCAAAATTCAAGCATTTTTTTCAGTTAAAACCATTTACAGGCACTTTTGAATTGTCAAGGTCGGTCGGTCCAAATAGTTGAAGCTATTTGCACGTTCCAAAGCGTAGATCTCTATGGAGAAGAACGTGCAAGAAACTCCACGGACACTCTTTTAAAAATAATAATTTTTTACAAAGATTTATTTACTTACATCGGTTTGAAATTATATTTACATACATGTGAGAACGATCTAAAAGACGAGCAAGATAAAAGCGTCCGGAATAAAAGAGGAACAATTTTTTGCGTTATATAAATAAAAACTTTTGTTGCATAGGTTTCGGGTATTTTTTCAATTTCCCTGTATAAAAACAAGCAAAAGTTTTGTAAAACATATAGGTATACCAAGTAGACAAAGTCCTAGTTCTTATTGTAAACTAAGACGTCTTTTCCATTATTACCGAGTTTCAAAACAGCGACTTAGTATCAGTCAAATTATTTGGTAAACTTTTTTCCTAGTCACTTATCTCAGATATTTGAGAATATGACACAAGTTGCGCCATTTAATATGTGTGACATTCGTGATGCAATTGATTTCGCACGAGCACTCTACAAAAAGAGTAAACACTCTCTAGTTAAAGTAATGTAGGACATTCGGTAATGAGTAAGGCCCCTGGTGTCAATAAGTTAGTGATAGAAGACGAAAATACATTAAAATGAATCCAGTCCAGATGTAAACAAAAGTGACATCCTCATTAGAAATCCACGTGTTCCTTGTTAGCAGAGCCCGCCATCATCGTCTGCGATCCTTACAAACATCCGCTGTTTACTTACTTTGTTTACATAATAAGCAAAGCACACGCAACTCTACATTACTATGTAGATTAGAATTAAACAAGATTCGGCGTAAACAATCCCTTGTGTAACCATCATTATGGGCTATTTTTGTTTGCTGCATAATGTTTACTAACCCGATTTACTGGCACTCTCGTTTCAACAGTGTTTATTATGTTAACGTGACCTCTGTTTTAAGTCGCATAAGGTCGAGTTTGTCTTGAGTCGTTTCCTAGTATCGCCTGAAGGTGAAACCGTTCGTGTGGTTTAGAACTTAAACTGTAATACTAAGCAATTACAGCTGCCAATGGCCTCTGCGAATGACTAAATACTTACCGGGTAGATAATTATTTCTTAGCAATACTGCTGGTGCTTACAGAAATTCAAAGTAACCGTACACGGAAAATTGATATTTTGTATCTATTTTCCGTGTACAGTTACTTTGAATTGGGGTATAAATAGTTTTTTTACCAGGTTTTGTACCCAAATACCACCATAAGTAGGTGTTCTTAAGCAGATGGAAATGAACCGTTAGTACTTCAATGCTTTTTATTCAATTTATTGTCAAGTACTGTGTACTTTACAGTAAAAGTAGGTTGTGGTCTATTGACCCGGACGCGTGAATCATTTTAAAACTTTACTCATGGTCACATTGTAACATTTTTGCGAATGACACATTTTCAGCTCAATCAATCGAATATTAACCTTATCTTGATATGAATAAGACGCATATTTTGTTAATCGATAAGCTTGAGAAATGCTCGATTGCATGTGTAATTAGAACTGCGTAATCCTTTAGTTTCTCATTAGCCTCGTAACAATCACGTTTAATAGTTAATTAATATTCGAATCAATGCCTTGTTTATGTTACTAATTGGAACACTACTATTCTGGTATTTTCACTAAATTAATGGAAGTTTTTTCGATGGCTGTTGGTTTTAATACGATTATGAACTATTATAAAGGCATTAAATATCTGAATTTTTAATGGAGTATTATTTATACTGAAAAGTCAATGACCGAATATTTTTAACTAAGCTAATGAATTAATCCTGCTAACAATACTAGAATACAATTTTAAAATGTCGACAAAGTTTATAATCCGTGACGAAAGGCACTTATGATATAATTAGAGAGAAGACATTTAATCTTCATATTAGATTCTGTGTAGATATTTAAAAGCAATGAGTAAATCTGGGATGGGTCCCTTGGGTCGATCTGTAATTCTATAGTCTGTAACTCTGTACTTACCTCAAAATCACTGCTTTAGTGTAGTAGATATCCCGTTCAATAAGGGATTTTACAATAAATAACATACAGGAAAACAATAAAATTAATTAAGCCACGACATAAAAACTAAAGTTTCAGATGCAACATTCACCAAAAACCAAAACCAGTATGCGGTTCAACCGCAACACGGAATAATACCACGGATAATACCTTCACACGGAAGTAAAAACAACCGGTACACAGAAACCATACATGGTTGAGGAAGAAGCATTTCCTCAAGTACAGAACCCTTTTTAACGTGTAATTATGACAGCGAGCAGATGCCCAATTATCAGTAAAATTCATCCTTGCCTTGAAGCCAAGTGTAAATGACCTGAGCCGTTGAGTTTGATGACAGTAATCAATGTTCAACGCTTCTCGGTATCATTTGATGAGTTACCTAACCAGCGAAAGATCATTCTGTTCACACATTAAAATTTCTTTCCATAATCGTACGATGCGTCACAGTTCCAGCCTACTTTGATTTCTGTAAAAGTTACGCAACAAAAATGTATGAAACAGGCACGTGTGAATGTCATTGTAAAACGTGAGTTTTATTCCATCGATCTCATTCAATTGAACAATCAAACGCGTTTTTTGCTGTTGTAACTATATTGAATGTGTCCTCTTATGTTGTTTTGATGGTCAGCATCTTTGGTGATTGGAAAATAACAAAATCCAAGACGAGTAATAATTGCTTTGTTTTATTATAAAGTATTAATACAACGCTTATAATATCAATACAACGAATTTAATAAAAATAACAACATAAGTAAAATGCAAACCCATTGGATAGATAAGCAGTATGGATGACACCCACTAACAAAAAAGGGCGAATACAGTAAATCTAAATTGTTGCTTCATTTTTCGGTACGCCAGACCAGTTTTTCTATTAAAAACCAGAATAGCAATTTGAAAACATAAATTTATCTGTTGATTTGTTGAAGTAAGGGCAAAAAATAAAGTGTGCCCCGGAATGTCAGTTTTTGTGATTAAAGAGGTACCTTGCCTGTTTAACAGTCTTCTTGAATGTCGTCTCGTTATTTATTCATGAGCTTAGTACAATAGCGGCCCTTCCACTAACGTTCATTCCTACCGGAATGTACAATCCTCACGGAATGAACGCCAGTGGATTTGCAAGAGCGAGAAAGAATGACGGTATTAAAACCCCGCGACCCCTCCCGTCGCGAAGGACGCGACGCGCTCTGTGATCAAGTTAGTGCCTGTTTATTTGTCCGGCGTGATTGAGCGCTCGTTTGTAATCATTTTGTGTTCGTCTTCGTCCCGTAGTAGGTACGGGTACAATTTTTTTTTTTTTTTTTATGCAAAACGGGGAAACTCTTGGCCCAAATCTCACCTGATGGAAAGTGATGATTAAGCCAAAGATACCTACCATACCTCTAAATGCCGGAACACAACAATGCTGTTAACATTGTTGTTATGGCGACAGACTTAGACATGATGGTGGTAGCTTTGCCAGGCGGACTTAGAACAAGTCCTACCACCAACCAAACCGAGCAAAAAATTTGCCCCCGCTGGGAATCGAACCCGGGACCTCTGGGTCTGAATCAGGTGGTTTAACAACTAGACCACGGAGGCGGTTAGTATCACCTGTTTAGCACCACCCGGGGACCACGTGTAGGGATTCGCTGCAGGGTATTCTCCTACGGACGCGGGTTACTCGGCCCCCAAATGTTGTTGCAAAATGAAAATAATCCATAAAGATAATTCAAAATGACGATCATTCCTTTTAAATGACAACAATCTTCTTAAAATGATAGGATTATAACCATCCACAGACACGCAATCCCTCGGTATGACTGAAAAGATGCAAACTGACAGGAATGTACCAAAACGTGTGTATGGTCACTGAAGGATTGTTTTTCCTGTCGAACTGGCGTGTTGTGATAAAGTCAGGGGAAAGAACGTAGGATTGTGGTTTAATTAGTGGCTTCAACGGTTTTATTTTATCCCGTCGCTTTTCTGTACAGTTTGCACAACGGGACAAGTCGGAAGAAATGAACGTTAGTGGATGGCCCGCTAATATCTAGACGAGTATGTCATCGTATCTCAAAATGTTTGTTTTACGTCAGTTTGCTATTATCTCTCTTGTATCTCACAGTGTAAATAGGTAATAGAAACTTGTCGTGGTTATGAAAAGTTAATTTATACGTTTCTAATAAAAATTTACATCATGAAACGGCATTCATGTCAATATAACTTATTTTGTTTTCCTGCTTTTCCGGAAGCGAGAGATTTTATTTCAATGTTTTGACGTCTGTCTCAGAGTCTATATCGTTAACATTAATTTCTTGTTAAGAATACGCTGTTAATAATATTCGATCAACATGCGAAGCGTACCCATAAATAGTAATTAATTAATTACTACTAATAGTTTTCATAGTTTAGCTGCTCATATTAATTTCTTTATTCAGTACTAGCCGACCCGCGCAACTTCGTTTGCGTCACATTTTTTATTAATGCTCCGCTCCTATTGGTTTTAGCGTGATGATATATAGCCTATAACCTTCCTCGATAAATAGGCTATCTAACACTGAAAGAATTTTTCAAATCGGACCAGTAGTTCCTGAGATTACCCCCTACATACAAACTTACAAACATACAAACTTACAAACAAATGTTACCTCTTTATAATATTAGTATAGATATAGATAAATAGGTTTCGTCTAGGACTGTGATTAAAAAAAACTAGTTCCCTACGATTGTTCCTAGGGAAGCATGAACTGAAGTTGACTACTTAGTTTAAAAACTCTTCCATTAGTGATACCGACATGAAGTATATTTATTTTGTAACAATTTCACGCAAGTAGTGTACTTTCAGGGTCGATATTGTCACGTTACATATATTTCCATGGAGAAACCCCGCATAATCTGTAGGTAATCTGTTTATCATACCATTTACTCAGAAAATCTGCGTCTTTTGCGGTTTGCTTACCATTCCTATATATTTATCCGTGAGCGTTGGACGGTGTCATTTATGGACAAGTTGTTGAGACGTTGACACGATATTGTTATTTAAGCTGTAAGATCAAATCAAGATATATTTAGCCATAAAAGTGTTCATACGAAAAAAAAAATCGATTTGAAAACGCTTACAACGTGTGACCTTGAAGTAAAATCTGAAAATAAATAATCAGTCTTACTATTAACATCTAATACATATTTACAGAGCTAGTCTCCAAATTATTTAAAAAAACATTAGAATGGGAATGCTGTGAACATAGTGTGTTGTGATACAAAACATTGAAAAGACCTGTGAACATAGTGTTTTGTGATAAAAAAACATTGAAAATACTATTGAGTGATGTGTTGATACAAAATGTCAGCTGGAGTGTGGGACCTGATGCCTGCGAGGTGTCGCTGGATCGAGACGCTGCGGCACTGCGGCAAGACGCTGCTGCGGAGGCAGAGGAGACTACTCCGGAGGTTCAAGAAGGTAAACGTCATAAAGGAACGAACCTCCAGACGAACAAAGAAACGAAAGCTAAACAATTTAGGTAGCATGTCACCGGTTCTAATCGTTGCGATCATTGTTGACAGTTGCAGACTGAACACACTGCTGCTTGCTTTGATATTTAGATCCAAAATCAACTTTAGTTAGCAATAGAGAACGATACAGTAAATACAAAGTGTCACTCACGTTTAGCTTTCATATTTAATGGGGTAAATAGAGCTAGGCAATAACAGCTAGGCCTGACTACAACGTTCGAGTCACGTCCAGCAGTGTATCGAATTTTAATATAAGCCAGTCTACACGTAACTGAACCTGTATATTAGTGAAAGCGAGACTGCAGCAGTTACTTCATTGAATAAGCATTTACAATCTTTTCGGTAATTCTGCGCAAACACGAGACACTGATAGCCTTATTGCCGTAATTAAGGTTATTGTTAATCTTTTGCTAACACCCTGACTGTCCCTGACTTTATATTAGAAGTCATCGATATGGCTAGCTTTAAATAAAATTATAACTTGCAATGAAAATGCCGTGCCATGCCATAAAGAGCTTCAAACCTTGCCATTTTTGACAGAATTATTTCGAAGAATAAACGAAAAAGGTAAACCTTACTTGACCTGTCGTAACCTACTGGGTTTTCATGATTACCAATAAATATGGTTTTATTTAATATTCATGATTTATGCTCCGGTAAAAAAAATTTTCACACTGTTTTCCGTTGCTGCTGTACTGTAGGTATCAATTATTAAAAGGTATTGCCACAGTTTTATTACCCCTTCACGGCTATAAAAATGCTGTCTCTACGATTAACAAATTACTATTACCGACTATGCGATTTTTTTTATTGTATTCAATGATTTAACTTTATCCTTTCACTTAATAGTTATTGTTTACGACTGCTTTTTATGAAATTATTATTCTTTTACGGCAAAGGAAGTCACTTTAATATTCATATAAATCAATTACATTATTCATACTCATGAGTTTTTAACCTGGCCACCGAAATTCATTGACTTGATAATATTGTTATTTTTATTGAAATATTGGTTTCATTATAAAAAGTTTACCTGTAGCATTAACATATTTAAAAAAGTTATTAAACTGTAATGTTATTAAAGGTGATATCGCAACGTTAAAAATGGAGTGTCCATCTTCAGTGTTAGTCATTGTTGATCTGTCTGCGCAACAGTCACGGCCGCCAGTACAATACCAAATTGTGAAATATCTTGCTACTTTATTTTCATTTGTTCATTGTCTTTGCACTATTTAATTAGCTCGGATGTCTTATTGATGATTCAGTATCGTGCCTGATCAGTGCTCAGATTAACATCCTCGGAATTTGTTATGGTGCTAAGTGCTTTAAATAGTCCATTGTTTTACTAATTGCTCTTGTGAACCATTTTAAACATCTTGTAAGTCGTATATTTTAAGTATCACAAGTGTTAACTATAAAAACTCGGTTGCATCTTGTCTTTATCCTCCAGACTGTTAAATTCTTGGAGTTGAGAAATATCTCTATTTTCTCATAAATGTCTTTTCGGTCTATTAAAATGTTGTCATGAATTAGATAATTTAGTAATTTTTCACGTCCATAGAGATTTTATCATTCGGGGCATTCTGACATTTGCGACTATCTTCTCTAGCAGCAAAATCAAAAGTAATTTTCCACATCCAAATTAAGTTCTCAGAGTCTTAATTCACTGCTTGTCAAGTACCTAGCTAAGTAAAGTGTAGTACTAAGCTTAAAGCGAATTCAACACCGCTAGTTTACCACCAAGAGCATCGTTGACCCATTTCGATTTAGTCAGCACACTACTTGTGCCACAAGGTGAACATCTGTGTTGATACTCTTTAACTGTTTGTGTACTTATCCATATACATAAGTGGCCCATAACATGGCAATAATTTTACGACCAACTTCTGATGGACACTTTTTTGACTTTACTTGCAAGGAGGAAAGTTAGAAATATCACTGGACGATGCTGAACGTTCCAACAGACAGCTTGATCCTTTAAATACTTTGTTGGTGATGACGTGCACAACTTTAAGAATTTTGGGGTTGAAAGAACCAATAAATGAAACGTTAGGCTTTATCGATTTTACTTGCGTCATTGAGGCTTAAGTTATCCTCTGTATATTCTAAAGATAATATTGGTGAATTTAAAGATATCGTCCATATAGCACCTAATATTGGTTGAGGCATGAACCCGACCCTCCTTTATTAAGCGAAAATCTTCATTTACTTGGCTTCTTACTTCAGAAAGTTCGTATCGGTCAAGGTTAGGTTCGCAATAAATTTCAGCGGGAGCTTCTAAATCCTTCAGGTATTCTTGGGTACCCGTGAAATGAGATCTGGGGATGAAATTCGGATTTACGAAGATATAAGGCGTGCGTCTGTAATTAATTTAGATGAATAATGAATACATTTGAAGCATAACAATTATAAAAATGTAGAAGAAAGAACATTTATAATTAATCGATTTGTTAACATTGACGATATGTTTGGTTTTCCCACAATTAAGTAACCTCTGTCTGACATTAGATATTAAGAGGGCGCATTCCGTCCACTAGCGTCCCCAATTGTTTTTTATTAATCGTGGTAAATTTAAGACACGTAGATAAAAAGACGCTCTGCAGTGTTTTAAAGGAATGTATTTATTATTTTGAGAGTTATGTTTTGTACTTTAGATCATAAATAGTTGCCAAAGTCGATATTTTTGCTAACCACTTTTAGCAATAATTGCCGTTTTGGCTATTTAGCCATGAGTTATGTATTAAAATAGCTCTCAAAAAATAATAGATACATTTCTTCAGAACACTACAGAGGGGTTTTTTATCTACGTGTGTTAAATTTACCACAATTAATAAAAAACGATTGGCGGCGCTAGTGGACGGAATACACACCCTTAATCCTATTACTGCTTTAATTAAACATGAAGTTTGAGATGCTAAAAATAATCTTAAAGAGTTCTAAAAATATATCGTTATACAGGTGTTTTTACCGGCGTATGTTTTGCAAGCGTCGGGCAACGTTGCGCCACGCATCGGCGCGGGCGCGATTGCCAAACTTCTTGTTATTATATCCGAGGATTTCACTTTGCGAATTTTGATACCAAATACAAGCAGATGACACGATTGTCAATTGCCTTTGATTTGTTTTTTGAAATCGTGCCTATATCTTATTGATTTATGAAATTGAAATGCGCAAGTCGTTTAGCATGCAGGAAAAAAGACTCAGTATGAATGTTGAATGTTTGCTTTGAGTGCGTGTTTGGAATTCGTAATAATATCTTTTAGTCAGTAGCTACAACATTAACCTTATGCGTCTTAGTAAAAACGCGTAGCTATTTAGTTAGGTTACGAGTTAGGTTTTTTATCGATGTGTAAAATTCAGATGTAGATATTAGGTCTTCTTAGGAATGGGTATGTCCGCGTTCGTTATTATTTTTCAAAGTTAAGCATCCCAGGTCGTCTCGCCACCTCTTTCTGGGCCGGCCTCGGCGGCGCCGTCCATCTTCGTGTGTGGAGATTTTTGCCCAACGTTCACTGTGCATGCGGCTAACGTGACCCGCCCAATCCCACTTGAGCCTGGCAGCCAGCTTACCCACATCCATTATTCCCGTTTTGGAACGCAGAGTGGTGTTTCTGATTCGGTCCTGTCTTTTTACGTCGAGGATGCTGCGTTCCATCGCTCTTTGGCAAACTCCAAGGCGGAACTTTTGCGACTCGGTAAGCGACCAGGTCTGAGCACCGTAGATTAGGATGGGCAGAATACACATGTCTATAAGTTTTCGCTTTAGGGAGATCGGCAGTCAGCAGTGGGACAGTACAGGCGCATCCCAAAACATAGCCGTCAAGGCTTTGAAGATTTTGCTAGTTTTTTATTAGAATATCATTCGGGTAAGTAATTTCGGTTTCCTCGTACTCGTAATCATTTAAGCAAATATTTGAAGTGATGTGATTTAAATTCATAAACATTATCGTCTTTACCACATCTTTGTATTTGCTTTGTCCGTTTGTTTTGTGTTTATCGGCCAATACTATACTTAAAAATATACTGTACGTGATGGCCGAATAAAGTCCATAACACCTATGTGGTTTGAACAAGTATAACATGATATTGTTAATGTGCTAATAAGCGCTTTACTTAATTAGCTATTGTTTGCAGGTGTATTACTTTATTGAAGGACACCCGATCTCGGGACTGATGCGAACCAATAACTTACTATTTCCAAGAATATTGTCTGGCTCGGTAGTTGTGACTAATCAGCTGCATACAATTTCAAATATCGGATAAACCAAATATTTTCCCCCTAAAGATTTTGTTGGAAGTTTTGGTGATTAAATTAAAATCCAAACATTTTCCCCCCTAAAAATTAAGTTGGAAGTTTTGGTGATTAAATTAAAAATAAGCTTGGTTTTGACGCTCTAAAATAAATGATCTTCGATTCATCGTAGTTGTACTATCCTATTTTGTGCTTTAGTGTTTTGCAAAACCGCCTACTACTATGCATAGGTCACGTTTTGGTCCCAATCTAACTGCACTTTCGGCAGTCTAGGTCTGGTTCACCCTGTGGCACTAAAATGTCAATTCTAAATATTATATCGAGTGTGTAACGGTGTGTCTATTGATTCCAGGCGTACCTACACAGTTGGCGCTCCGCGGACGAGCTGAACATGTTGGTGGGTGCGAAGGTCGGCGGCGCGACTCCACTGGTCATCGCTTGCAGAAATGGACATTACGACGTAGCCGAATACCTCATCGAGAGGTGTAAAGCAGACATCGAACAGCCTGGTTCAGGTAAAGTCTCTTACTTATTTTCGTGTTGTGTGGTCGATGGAAATTCCATATCATACTAAAATTCACCCTTAGTTCCCATACTTACATTATTTTTTAATTAATTAAAAAACATCTCGTGGCTTCGTTATACAAGCACTATGCAAAATTTCATAGCACCAGCGGTTTTGGCTGTGAGTTGCTTGACAGCAATCGCATGGATTAAGATTGTTATTAATACTATTAAGTTTATTTCTCTCCTACATTTGTTTCAATATTGACAATGCTAAATTTACAAATTCAAGCTGCTTACAATACAATTGATCAAGATCTATCCACTTCATCTAGACTTAAATGCGCCATACATGGTGAAACCCCTCAGCCAGGTCAACCATATTGGGTAAATAATCTTAATATAATTATATAAATCACGTGTCACGTTGTTTGTCCGCGATGGACTCCTAAACTACTTAACCGATTTTAATCAAATTTGCACACCGTGTGCAGTTTGATCCAACTTGAAAGATAGGGTAGCTTACATCTCAATTTGTAGTCGCAATATTATTTAGGAGCGGAGCATTAATGGAAAATGTGAAGCAAACGAAATTGCGCGGCTCAGCTAGTATAATTATAATAACAATGGAGAACAGGTTTTTGCCTTGTGGTAACAAAAATAAATAATAATGTTATACAAAATCAAATTGTGTTCCTTTAAATGCAGGGTCATTGTGCTCTTAAATAGCTGGTTTTTTTTACCGGACACTGAGAATCTCTCCTGTATCGTGGGTGCGTTCACAGACAAACAAACTCACATAAACAAACAGAGCCGGAACTATATCTTTGGGCCATATAAATATTTGTTCCGTGCGGAAATCGAACCCGCAACACGCATCGCGACAGCCAACTCACATAAAACAATTAATTATAACTCGTTCTTTTATGTTTCATATCTATATAATTATAATAATTGTATAAAACAAAGACGGGTTTGTTACTACACTTATAACTCGAGATCTGCTGAACCAATTTTCATGGTTATTGATTCGTTGGATTGGTCTCCGACCCGAATAGCAGAATACATCTTAAAAACAATGGAAACTCGATATGTGCAATGAATACTTAATTGACGGGAGCGAAGCCGCGGGGGACAGCTAGTGGAAAATAATTTAAAAAATACGACAGCTCAATAGGAGACGGGTCAACCTAGGATAAACTTTTGACTTTGAAAATTATGTGCGGCGTACATTGTTTCTCAATAACGCTATTCCATTGTGTCGGTGTTGGCATCAGGTCAGGCGTTCAATACCGTCGGCAAACCGATTCGCCGACATTCCCAGTGGGCACAACGTGTCGGTCAATCAGGACCTCAATTAATCACTCGTTTGTCGTGTAAATACAATTGTTTATCTGCTTTATGCGCGAATTGTCGCGCGTCGTCGAAACGGCTTTCCAATTGCGTCAATAGTTTGGCCAGAAGCCATTCTACTACAAATTGTTCAATTGAAACTGGTAGCAAATATGTTTTGTGTTTAATTTGAATAGCAACATGGGCAATAAACTTGTCTTGAATGCTTGTATGGGTTTGTATTGTGCTGTGAAGGTCATTAACACAGTCACAGGTTGCTGGTGCTTAGGTACCTACTTATCTTATATATAAAAATTAATTGCTGTTCGTTAGTCTCGCTATAACTCGAGAACGGCTGGGCCGATTTCGATAATTCTTTTTTGTTTAGTTCGCCAGAATATAGGGAAGGTTTAAAAGCAAAAAAAATATGGGTAGTTGACGGGAGCGAAGCCGCGGGGCACAGCTAGTTAATATATAAAGGATTCAACATTGATTTTCTTAAAGCACTTAGAGACATGGTTAGTTGTTAAATCAAAACGACCCGAGCTATGGTCAAAATGATTCAGTATTTACTTTAAAAAATATTAGTGTGACTTCCACTTGGTATGCCGTCCAACTTTCTAAAGATGTAGTTGACCTGACCTGTAGTGTAGCGTGTAGCTGACCTCTGTGGGCTCAGTTAACCTTTGAGAAAAACATATTTCATAAATAGTTTTTATACTTATGTACAGCTTTCTTCAGCAATAGCTTGGAAATTTACGGACTGCTGAAAGCTATCTGAGAGTGTAATTCAGAACATCCAATCAAGAGCTACAAAGATTGTCTTGTTTACTACCAAGAACACAGATTTCCACAACATTCTCTTACGACTTATCTTTACAAAAGCGGGAGTTACAAAACTTTTCAAGTACATAACTACGTTGGTATTTTTTTAGGCTTTCATACGACCTTCAAATTCTTTCAGAGTTGGAGAAAAGTTAACAACTTTGATTAATCTCAGCGCCAAGTTTTCGCCCTAACTATTTTTCTTTCTAATCATTAATAAATCATTGGGCGTACCTATAGGTTTGGGTTTGGGCGTTGGGTTGGGTGGGTGGAGATATAATTTTGAATTGAATATACAACCATGCCTAAAAATCTGGAATCTAAAATACCCTTGTTTGTGGATATGGACTCACTACAGCGTGTGCCTTGACCTTCAAGACCCGAAATATAGTGGTGTAAACACGTCGAACTCGATTACTAATAGTCTCATTGTTTAGATACCCTTGGCCTTAATCTAATGCCTTACAAATACCCAAACAGGTCCAGTTTTTAACACTTCATTTATCATTCAACGCCTCGTGCCACATGACCATAGCCGAAAGTTTTGCTATACGAGTACATGTCATTAACAATCAACACCATCGTCAGACATTCTTAGTACCAAGTGCTAAGTACTAAGAATGTCGGGCTGTCGGTGTGTTGTGTTGGTTGTGCTGCAGTTTGCTGTTGCCGACTGTCTCGTCTAATAGCTAACAGGAAGACGCTATTACCTATTGTCTTGACTTGGGCTCTTGTTCGCCCTTCCCAGGCGTTTAGACATGGCTACTAGCCTCTGCATTAAATCCTATTATGTCCGGTCAATAACTTTAACTAGGTAAGTATATCAAAAAAGCGGTACAGTGCCAACTCCTGCTTAAAGACTGACAGTGAAGTCAATCTTAATCTAAAAGATAATATTATGAATAGGTGACATTGTTTACCGGAGGTCATTTCTAAATTACTTTATCCGCTAAAAATGTATGGTATTAGTTCGTTAGCAATAAGCCAGGAACAAATACACTACTAATTTATCTATTGACATTATCTTTCGAGGGTAAGTAGACATTAAAGAACGCCACTCCCACCCAACTATTGGGTTACTTATTGGGGAGTTGATGCGCCACTTCTTCATCTCAGGCTGGGATGAAGAAGTGGCGATGGTTTCACTAGGGAGTGGTGACGGGACGGGCGTTTTGGGCACTGTCTTTATGTTGGATGTTGACATTAAAAAGTGTTGTCTGTTAGCCTATTTTTTAATAACTTTTGATTTTAATTGTTATTTGCAGTGACGTTCGACGGCGAGACGATAGAGGGCGCGCCCCCGCTATGGTGCGCCGCAGCAGCGGGCCACCTGCCGCTGGTGAAGCTGCTGGTGCGCGCGGGCGCTAACGTCAACTCCACCACGCGCACGCACAGCACGCCCCTCCGGGCCGCCTGCTTTGACGGCCACTCGGATATCGTTAAGTTCCTAGTCGAAAATGGCGCCGGTGAGTTACATGGCATACTTATTTCAAATCGTCCACATCAGCACCAGTGTCATATCAGGCTAAAAGACGACTTCTGCTGGACATTTAGCTACAAAGTTTATTGAAACTCGATGAGATGTACCTACTCGTCGTATGTACAATATGGTCTTGTAAAAGGTCTCAAGCAACGCATTTAAGCAATATCCTTTAACCAAGTTTCGGCTTAGGGCGTGCCTAATCAATTTTCGTATTTCTATATATCTTTATTTACCAGAGCTCAGAGCTATAAAAGCACTGAAGAATAATAAATAACTCCCTGAATGTATCTAAGTATACATCCTTCCATTTTCAGACATAGAAATAGCAAACCGTCACGGCCACACTTGTCTAATGATCGCCTGCTACAAGGGCCACATCCGGATCGCCAAGTACCTGCTGTCCCTGAACGCAGACGTGAACCGGAAGAGTGTGAAAGGCAACACGGCGCTGCACGACTGTGCGGAAAGCGGCTCGCTAAATATACTCAAAATGCTCTTGGGACATGGAGCTACTATGGACGTTGATTCGTACGGTAGGATACTTTCGAATTATGTTTATTTTTATTTTAACGGGCTAACTTTTGACTACATTTACGCATTATGGAAAGCGGTGACGAGTTCAACGATGGGGCACTCTTGAATTGAAAGGCCCCCGGTTGTATCTAACACGAAACAGAGTCTGCGGTAGGGAATTCCTCCCCCTAGCTGGACGCTCAATGAAAGTATTGAAATTAAGGTCAATCCGCCTTACAAAAGCATTGACATTAGGCCATTCTCATCATCATTACCTGCGCCGAAAGACTTCCACACAGCTACTCAAATGCCTCCCAATTGTGTTTAACATTTACAAGCCGAAATATTCTAATAGCAGATCCTGTTGCACTGCTTCCTAATATTACCTCAAATTTCTGTGACCCTTTACAGGTTGTTGGACCCTTCATCATATTGTCAATCTATACTTCTATACTAATATTATAAAGAGGTAACATTTGCTTGTAAGTTTGTATGTAGGGGGTAATCTCAGGAACTACTGGTCCGATTTGAAAAATTTTTTCGTTGTTAGATACCCCATTTATCGAGGAAGGCTATGGCTACATATGATCACGCTAAGACTAAAAGGAGGCGAGCATTAATGGAAAATGTGACGCAAACGAAGTTGCGTGGGTCAGCTAGTATAAAATATGTGTGACACTTGTTGCAGGTATGACGCCACTCCTAGCAGCCTCAGTGACCGGTCACACGCACATAGTGGAGCACCTAATAAACGCAGACTACGGGCTGGTGACGAGACAGCAACGCATCGACGCGCTGGAGCTACTCGGGGCCACCTACGTAGACAAGAGACGCGACATGGTCGGCGCACTAGCGCTCTGGAAACGAGCCATGGATGACAGGTGAGATATATCTATACTTCTATACTAATATTATAAAGAGGTAACATTTGTTTGTAAGTTTGTATGTAGGGGGTAATCTCAGGAACGACTGGTCCGATTTGAAAAATTCTTTCAGTGTTAGATAGCCCATTTATCGAGGAAGGTTATAGGATATATATCATCACGCTAAGACAAATTGGAGCGGAGCAATAATGGAAAATGTGACGCAGACGAAGTTGCGTGGGTCAGCTAGTTATCGGTATAAACGGGTTCCTTAGACATAGCCAGTAATCTTAACTATGTGTGTGACAAGAAATACGTTAATCGGATAAGTAGTTTTCATGTTATAAGCGCACTAACTGACAGACAGAATGCTCTAAGAAATTTTGGCAGTAACCTTGCTGAAAGGCCATATCTTTACTAAGTCATGTCATTTTATTAGGACATAACTTTATCATGAGGGCTATAATTCAGCCATTTTATAAAGCTACATGCCACGTACCTCCTAACGTTACGTCTGACATAATTGTTTAGATTCCCTGCGGACGGAAGCGAGCCGATTCCCAAGCCTAAAGACATCCCGCGCATAGAGGCGTATGACTACGCGGTGGAGCCCAGCAACGCGCAGCAGCTACAGGAGATACTCGCCGACCCCGACGGCATGCGCATGCAGGCGCTGGTCATCAGAGAGAGGATTCTTGGTGAGTTTGGATGCTAAATTGCTGATATAGAATATTCTGGGATAAAAAGGGGTTAGCACATTATTATATGGGAGCTGACATAGCCCCTCCCCCACCTCCGTTTTTATATAACTGGGTAAAGGACACTTAAACAAACAACAAATTTTAGCAACATGGTGCCCTAAAGTGTCACCTAGATATTTGAAGTCAGAGTCCGCGAAACTGAGATCATTGGTTGTTATTGTTGATTTATCTCCCCCATAGTTATAGTTGTGTTGTGTGTTGCAGGGCCGGCGCACCCCGACACGTCCTACTACGTGCGCTACCGCGGGGCCGTGTACGCCGACGCGGGACGGTTCGCGCGCTGCCGCCAGCTGTGGCACCACGCGCTAGACATGCAGCGCGCCGTGCTGCCGCCCCTGTCGCCGCTCACGCAGTCCTCGCTCTACAGCTTCGCCGAGCTCTTCTCCTACATGCTGGCCGAGCGAGCGCGCCCTCCGCTCAGAGGTAACACTATAACTGTGGCACCACGCGCTAGACATGCAGCGCGCCGTGCTGCCGCCCCTGTCGCCGCTCACGCAGTCCTCGCTCTACAGCTTCGCCGAGCTCTTCTCCTACATGCTGGCCGAGCGAGCGCGCCCTCCGCTCAGAGGTAACACTATAACTGTGGCACCACGCGCTAGACATGCAGCGCGCCGTGCTGCCGCCCCTGTCGCCGCTCACGCAGTCCTCGCTCTACAGCTTCGCCGAGCTCTTCTCCTACATGCTGGCCGAGCGAGCGCGCCCTCCGCTCAGAGGTAACACTATAACTGTGGCACCACGCGCTAGACATGCAGCGCGCCGTGCTGCCGCCCCTGTCGCCGCTCACGCAGTCCTCGCTCTACAGCTTCGCCGAGCTCTTCTCCTACATGCTGGCCGAGCGAGCGCGCCCTCCGCTCAGAGGTAACACTATAACTGTGGCACCACGCGCTAGACATGCAGCGCGCCGTGCTGCCGCCCCTGTCGCCGCTCACGCAGTCCTCGCTCTACAGCTTCGCCGAGCTCTTCTCCTACATGCTGGCCGAGCGAGCGCGCCCTCCGCTCAGAGGTAACACTATAACTGTGGCACCACGCGCTAGACATGCAGCGCGCCGTGCTGCCGCCCCTGTCGCCGCTCACGCAGTCCTCGCTCTACAGCTTCGCCGAGCTCTTCTCCTACATGCTGGCCGAGCGAGCGCGCCCTCCGCTCAGAGGTAACACTATAACTGTGGCACCACGCGCTAGACATGCAGCGCGCCGTGCTGCCGCCCCTGTCGCCGCTCACGCAGTCCTCGCTCTACAGCTTCGCCGAGCTCTTCTCCTACATGCTGGCCGAGCGAGCGCGCCCTCCGCTCAGAGGTAACACTATGACTGTGGCACCACACGAAGAGCTCGGCGACCTATAACTGTCCAGGCTCATTACTAAAATCATTATCTGTCCGCGTGACAACGAAGTGGCTAACCAAATACAAGCCACCCATAAGCGTCACCAAATCGCTTGCGTGCAATTTTGAACTTCAATGAAACATGCTGAAACATTTTTCTGCTAGTTTCGCTACAAACATTTTTATAACATCCCAATCTGTATCCCACAGGTCGCATCGTTCCTCCCGTGACCTTCGAAGACATAGAACCCGTGTTCAGGAAGGCGTTGTCGGAGATCCACCGCGGCATGGAGCTGCTGGACTCCAAGCTGAGCATCGACCGCGAGCAGACGCTCAGCACGCTGCAGAGGGTGCTGGTCATCTCCTTACACCTCGCCGCGCTCATGGCCCGGCTACTGGAAGAACCAGAGTGTACTGACGAAATTTCCAAGAAGATACACAAGGCTGTCTATTCGCTTGTTAAGTTAGATATTACGGTGAGTGACCAGTTTTGCGGTTTTATTTTTTATTTTTAAGGTTGAATCTTCGACTATTTTGTGTCAATGTTACTATTGCCGTCATTAACGTTAAATTACTACTGCTGTAACTTCTCACAGTGTTTCAACGGTTACGGAAATTTTAACATCCTCTGTGTTTAAACTGACTTCTGAGAAAATTTTGAATGAAACGGTAACTAAAAGACAAAGCCAAACTATTATTATGCTCCGCACTTCTTAACCGTACCGCAAACGTTAGAGAAAAGTAGCAGTAGACTCTTCTTTGTAATGACTTCTGTTGGGAGCAGACTTTTTGAAGCGTCGTAGATAGTATGTGTACCTCCGTGTCGAGTGGTTTAGGCTGTTGCCTTGTGACCCAGTAGCTGTGGGTTCGATTCCCACGGGAAGTATACTTTCTAAAGTTGTTTTCCAGTTTGGCTAGGACATTGCAGGCTTCAATTACCTGATTTTCTGATAAAAATATGATTTGTCAAATAAACCATGTCAGAGGCCCTTGAGGCGGTTTTGAAACTCTGCCACTAGGGTGTTTTGGGTCGTTAGATCTTACTGGGCACACGATAAGAAGTAGGTTTGTTGTTAGTTGTGGTTAGGTAGCTGTAGGTGTGCGTGTGCGCAGGTGCGGCAGGGCCGGTCGGCGCTGCACGTGGCGTGCTCGGCGGAGGGCGGGCGCGGGCGCGGGGCGCGCGCCTGGCTGCCGGCGCCCGGGGACGCCGCGCCCACCGCGCTGCCGCTCGTGCAGCTCATGCTGCGACTGGGCGCGCCGCCCGACGCCCGCGACGCCGACGGCAACACCCCACTGCATCTCGTCTGCAAGGTACGAATGTCTAACTCACCAGCTCATCAGTCCACCTAATGGGAGGCCGCACCGACGCCAAGTCTTCCGGTACGCGGTCGCCACTCCAGAACTTTTCGGCCAAATCGGCCAACTTTACTTTGGCGAACTTTTGGGCTGTGACATTGGTTCTCTTGCAGATATCATCATTCCTAAACATAACGTAAATTATTATCATGTGCTTGGGCGTCCTGCACAATAAACATGTCATCATTGAACTTTCCAGCTGAACCCGTGCCCCGCCGAGGTGGTGCGCGAGCTGCTGGCGCACGGCGCGCACATCGACACCGTGAACTACGAGGGCGAGACGGCCGAGGAGATCCTCAAGGGCACGCAGCAGAGCCTCAGCGCCATCGTCAACCCGCTGCGCTACACGTCGCTCAAGTGCCTGGCGGCGCGCACCGTCAAGAACTACCGCCTGCCCTACCGCCACGTGCTGCCGCTGTGCCTGTACTCCGCCGTCATCACGCACTGAGCCGAGCGGTCGCTCGGCCGGCGCTCACGACTCGGCCTCGCTCCTCAACTTCTATTGGTTCAAAACCGTTGATGACGTTCGACACGCCAGTGACACGTGTCATCCCGGCACTGTACATTTTGAGACTTGTAGTTTTGTTTGAAACGTTATTTTAGCATTTTAGATTGGAATGATCAGTGTATATTTTAGGATCTTTTGAGGCTACATTATTATTCTTTTAATTCGTTGTAATACCACCGGATGCAATACCTTTACTTAACTGCCATACGAAATAGACTAATAAGGCAAAGGTATGATTTCGGTTTATACTAAAATTGAGAATATTAGGTTGATATAGTAGTCGAACAAGCTGCTGTGTAGTGTAACTGTAGAGGAATCATTGTCACAGTATTTGAATCGGTAGCTCAGCTCAAAGCAGAAATTATATAATATATTACTATTATTTATTATGTATTGTGTCATTATATTTAGTAGTATAAACTTCATAATTCTGTGAATTTATGTTTTATACTTAGTTTTTCTTTATAATTCCTTCTCATAGTTCATATTTCAAATTTATAATGTTATCATATTGACTTATTATTATTATTTGGTAGTTGTTTTGTCCATTGATCGTACAGTCGAAGTAACGTAGTATATATTTGTGTCAAAAATAAAAGTGTAACGTCCTAATCGGTAGTAAAAAGGTAAATAGAAATAAAATTTCAGTGCTGTGCCGTACGTGATTTGAAATAGGTGTAATTATGTACATTGGATAATTAAAATTGATGTTTTTAAAATATAATATTTATGTATTTGTAAATTACTGTGCAATTTAAAGTGACCACTACTGTTTGTGCAATGGATCATTTAGTGTCACAAATATAATTTAATTTTTTTATCGTTTTAGAGCTCAAATTGAAAATCATAATGTTATTTTGATTACCGTTTGCGTGTTAACCTGCGTGCGTATTGATGTATCATTAATATACTATTGTCATCGTAAAGGTAGACTATGTAATACTTCGCAATGATTATAAATAGATGAAGTTCATTAGTAAATTAATGGCACTGCGTGTACTTACTCTTTCGTTTTGTACTGAATTATAAGACTTTTTCTCAACACGATACAGCCATAGTTAATTTTAAAATAGTGTATCTGGAGGTTAAACGTACGTGACTTCATCTGTGTATAATTGTTGACCTCTCCACCAAGTGATATTCGCTTTTAATATTTGACTTTTATCTTATCGTAACGCTAGACGTCTGGACTAGAGCCGATAGTTCGAGGGCTTCACTTACAATCTCTAGTCCTCCCTTACTTTAGTTCATCCTGGATTACTTTATACACATACAATCTTACTCCATGTGTCAGTGATCATAGCTTGAAGCATATATCAATGTAAAAACAAATTAGACATAAGTAGGCATATTAGAAATTAATGGAGATACGTATAAATTGGTATTGTATATTAGCAGAATGGGTAACGACAAAGTAAACTATTAGTACTGAATTATAATAAAGATGTTGATTATGTTAACAACAGCATCGTTTGCTACTTTGTGTGTATTTCCTCATAGTATATTATAAATTTAGTAATATTGCGTGATTATATGCTAGTTATTTTTGAAATTAATAAAATGCTTTAAAATAATTATCTTGTTAATCTTCTAATATAATTCCATCATAGTCCAATCCAAACTTCAGTCTGTTGTCATGTCACTCGTATTCTATCTGTGATTTTCTGGCTCAAGACCGTATGCATGTAGGTTCCTTGTCACTGAACATCTAAATACAAACAAACCAGCCAAGTGCGAGTCGGGACTCGCGCACCAAGGGTTCCGTACAAACCTGTGGGTATATATTATAAGCAAAAGTTGCGGTTTACGATTTATGACGTATTAAAAAATACCTGCTTACTAGATCTCGTTCAAACCAATTTTCGGTGGAAGTTTACATGGTAATGTACATCATATATTTTTTTTGTGTACGTTACCCCAGCATGAAAGTATCTGTATAGTTGGTGCCTTAAAAAATGTGTGCCCCCTGTCGTTTTGGAAAAAAACGGAAAAAACGATTCCTGCTGGGGTAACATTTTTCTAGCAGGAAAATTCTAAACGAATGCTCGGAGAGAGAAAAATTGTGCATGGCCAGAGAGCTTACATGTGTGCCAAAATGTGCTCCCAAAAATAAAATCTGTGCCCCTTCAGATTTACGAGATATTGCATTTCCTGCTGGAGTAACGTTTTGATGAATCGTATATCTCTAAAACCATTGCATGTGCCCATGTAGAATAAACATACACGGGTAGCTCTTAATGTGTGCCCCTATGTGCCCCAAATTAGATTTAAGAAAATATTTATAGTTTTCAAGTAATCGCGGTTTTATGAAAACCCGAAAAAACATCGCAGCGCCTAAATGAGACAAGGTATAAGTTCGCTGAAAACTGTATTCGGTCCTTCTTGACGCTAATAATAACCATACAAAGTTTCAAAACTGTTCATGCATGCGTTTTTGAACAATCTTGCTAAAAGTCAAAACAATGGTGTCATAATTTTGACGGCAAAATACAAGGAACCGGCTCAATCCCAGATGTGTAGGTGTAAACCAAAATCTTGTTCCTTTAGTCAAAAATATATGGTGAAAATGTTCAGCTTGGAATGTTTCGCATTAAGTAAATATTAACAAAAAACCAAAATATGTAATCAACGGCTGGTTATCCGACCAAATTTGAATGACTACTAAAAAGCGACGGATTCATACATATCGATGACCTTCTTTACTTTACTCACTAACCGGTTCACACGTGTTGTGCTTGAGTACACTGAAGTAGAAAAGTAATAAGAAATAAAATAAAGTTGTTATTGGATTATATTCTACTAGCTGTTTCTATGACCTTACACAAATGATTAAGTACATTAAAATAGTAGCCTAATGCCTAAGTGCTATTCCAAGGTAAGCTATCTTCTCCATTCTAAGTTTAATTAAATACATTCAGCAGTGCGATTCTGTAAACATGTCGAAGCGAACACTTAGGCGAAGTGAACGACGAGTGAGCTGTCAAACCATACAAACAAGATGGCATGACATTCAATTGTCGTTCACTCCACCTAAGTGATCACGGTGAGATGTCAACAGCCGGTCGATTCTGTAAACACGGCGAAGTGAAGGCTTGGGCGAAGTGAGTGACAAAGTCAGCTGTCAGCGATGCTAGGGATAGACGAAATGTTACATTTCCAATCTTATCGACATCGACAATCGAGTTTATCAATAATAAAAATTAATTATTTTATTTACAAGAATTTCATGTTACCTCTAAGTAGCTATTGAATATTTCACATGAATTCAAAACTGCTATTTACGAGTCTAAAAATAAATAGGTAGGTACCTACCTACTTAAGATAATTTACTTCTAACGGGATTTCATACTAGCTAATCTTTATTCTTGGAAATTATAATAAACCGATTTTAAAATTGTACTTTATAAGCCAAAGACGCTATCCTCATTTTGCGCATGCGTGGATTAGTAGAGCAAACAGCTGCTTAAAAAAGGAATTCCAACCAAACATTTTTGAATCGCGGATTGTATAGTTAGATGTTACTTATCTACTTTAATGAATATTATGTATTGTACCAGCCAAGTTACTTAGGTACCCAATCGTTGCCAAAATTACTTACTTATAAGTATTGTTGTGCTCATCCTCACCAGTCACCACATAATTACATTGTTTGTGCACATCGCCGTAAAAAAGCATGTTAGATCTCAATTCAAAGTGCATCAGCATTGCGCATGCGTAGTGACAATTGAAACGAGCGAAGTGTTCCCTTCACCGAATTCCGGTGACTTTAAGGCAGATCGGATGCGAGGTGAGGTGTACACGCGATCGTTCCCCGTAGGCATTCTTTTTTTAAACGTTGAATCTTCCATGATAGCTAAATGACAATTCAAACGCGGGAAGTGTTCCCTTCACCGTATTCCGCTGACTTTAAGGAACACGCGAACGTTCCCTTCACCCAACGGGTGCCCACCCGTTGACAGCGCGAGCATTTTTAAATCATTGATTACCTACCTATAGGCATAGCGAATTTGTATTCGAAGCTTTCAAATCGTTTACGGTATAAATGTTATTTTGATAATTTTAAATGGGTAGCCAATTTGTACCAAGCTACTTTTTTCCAAAAGCAGGCAATCAATAAAGGGGGTGTGTGTTTAAAACAATAAATAAGATTTTAAAACTCGGTTTAGTGGAATTAAACTCGTCAGATTTATGCATGCTAGCAATTACTGAGATATTTTAACAATTTAACCAACAAAAACTTTCGGACGCCTACCCATAGCACGCGTGGCTGACTGACGAAGTGAGGACCATGCGTGTGTTCCGAAATATAACTCAGTCATGAATCCAACGCCAAATATTGTTTGTACCGGTGAGACAAGTGTGACGTAAATAGTAGTACCTATATCAAACGTGCTTGTGTGCATGAGACTTTGAGGATTTTTTTATTGAATCACTAGCTATCCCTAGAACCTTCTCCTGACATTAACGGATACAACAAAAAGTGAAAGGGGCCGAACCGATCACGCGTGATGCGATGACCAAAGGAAATAGGGATTAATCTATTATATATATATCTTAATATATATAAATCTCGTGTCACAATGTTTGTCTTCAATGGACTCCTAAACCACTTAACCGATTATAATAAAATTCGCACACCATGTGCAGTTCGATCCAACTTGAGAGATAGGATAGTTTGAATCTCAATTTTTTGTTGCAATATTATTTAGGAGCGGAAAATGTGACGCAGACGAAGTTGCGCGGGACAGCTAGTATATATATATATATAGGTTTGTAATATTTACAATAATGATTATTGTAAACGAGCACAAACACTATTCTCAAGATGGCGTCAATTTATGACGTCAACACACTTGCCAGCATATTTCGGAACGAATCAACAGTAGGTATGGCTTCGGATTCATTTCGTCATGAGCACTGGCAGTACACTGGGTTATGTTATTATTTCGGGACACACGGGTGACCACACTGACAGCACAGTCGCCAGCACATCACGCTATCCGAAACTGTCAAATTTTCTAGATCAAATTTGAACCCAATTCCTTTAGGAAATAAGGTTGAAAATCTAACAAAGAAATTTGTCAGATTGTTGTACCTTGATGTGCTGGCGACTGTACGTGGCGCTCACTCGGTGAGTGATCAAACCATAGAGTAATAAGGGTATTTTGAATAATGGATAGTGTACACAAACGGATCCACAGACAAACTTGGTGATAGTATGCTACAGCGTGCAAACTTAGCGAAGATACAATTCTAGCTGCTTTTTATATGGCTTTCTGATACACATACGTTTAACTGATTAATAAAAAAGACTGATTTCATATAAAAAAGCGGCCGAACCGTGATTTCACTCACGGTAACTCTTTCTCGTAGTCTATGGAAACGCGTGAACAGACTGACATAAAATACCTAAATCGTTATTCACCGACTTGCTTTGACGCTTGTTTTGAGGGTTGAATGACCTCTCATTCAACCCTCAAAACAAGCGTGAGAGAAAAATAGTTTAGTTTGTTCGAAGTATGGTTTTTAACGGAACTTCGTTCAATTTGTGACGTTTTATGGGAGGTTTAGTTACGTCGTAATAGAACGCGCGAGCAGACACAAATGAAAAATGGCTCAAGTAGGATCAAACCAAATGCATGATGAACTGAAAACAAGCTTCCAGATTTTACCACTAACACAAACATTAATGTGCTTTCCGATCTGGCTGACTTATTTGCAAAAGCGGTTCAAATTAGAAGACGACATTGTGGTGGACAATTTTATTATTTAAAGACGACCCACTGACCCAACTGACTTAATATTTAAGAACCCAGAAATAGTTAGATATGTGAAAAACTGTTGTTTGTGAAATATAATTTGCCAATCCTAAATTTTTATTATGTACCAACTAGCAGGTAAAGTTTGTATTTTTATGAAAACCTATTTGAAACAAAGATTTTTCACTTTCCATTACCTACTTCAAAAAATCATAATTCAGTCTTTCCCGCTTTCATCTCCATGTTAACTAAGAAGGCCTCAATTAGGTAGGTACAACTTAAATGGCACATTGTTATTTTGTTTATCAAACTGCCACTTAAATAACTGACATTAATGTTTGAACATAGGCAACAATTAATTTACACTACTCAACAAGACTGCCACAGGGAATGTGCTAACTAGTTTTGAATTACCTAGGTACCTACCTAACATCACAAAACCATATTTATTTTGTTCTAATAAGTTCTAGTTTTGTGTTATAGCTAGGTACCTACTAAAAGTGAAATCATTTTCGGATTTTTATTTTTCAATAAATTAGCTATTTTTTTTTTCAGTTTACCAAGTTATTAAAGTCTATAATAATGTGGAAGAAGTGTTAACAAATGTCATTACATTTATGATGAAATTATTATACGATAATAAAAAAACAATGTGAACTTTATTTTGGGATTTTTTGAGTTGAATGGGTATTCTGACATACCATCTGCTGCATAATCAATCCTTTAATTAACTTGATATTTTCCTGTATAAGAACCACCTGAAAACTTTAGTGTTATCCTCAAAGCTCCACTTGAAAAACTATATGACTGTGTATCTTTAATTAAAACTTTATTTCTATTATATGGAGTGTACGTCATCGATGCCAACTTCTTTTGTATAGGTCATCGATCATTAGTTTTTTATTAGTGATTGATGGTATAGGTACATTAAATAAAACCTTATCATGTACATGTATAATTATTAAGGACCATAATCTCTTATCTGGTTTATATCAACCTTATTCAGATCAAAACAGTATTGCCTATCTTTTGTGCTTGGTGAGAACAGAAATAAATCAATAACTGGCGAAATTACAATTTTACTCATTTTTGTACACATCAAAGAATAATAATAAGTACATCTTTTGGATTGAGCCTTCTGCATGCTGAGTCTTCATATTCTTGAATTTCCGCTGAGGTGACAATAGCAAAATTAAAAAAATGTCTGGATACACGGGGTCGGTGGCTGCCTCTAGCTGAAAACAATGCATTAATATTACTGAATCATTATTATTCAAATGTATTGGAGCTGCTTGAAAAAAAAACTCTTATTTATTATCATTGAAATACCTCAAATTAATGCAGTTCTTAGATTTAATAAATACAGCAAAACAAACCCACTGCTGAAGATAGGCGTCTCCGAAGCGTCCCCACAACAACCGGTCCTGTGCGTCTCGCATCCATCGGCTACCTGCAACCTTCACCAGGTCATCAGTCCACCTTGTGTTGGCCCTATCGACCATCCATTCTGTGAGCAATTTGCCCTGCTAACTGCTACTTTAGTTTCCACATCCATCACAAGGAACAATGTTATTCCTAGATAGGATTTTCAATTTTTCTTAGGTCTCCAATGCATGGTATATGTGAAAGTACATGTTTTCTCACCTGCTGTTAAGCGATGGAGCACGCTTGCCTTAAAGGAACCTATTCACCCTTGACTTACAACACAACTACGTTGTAGCTATCAGGAAACACAGATCCCGGCAGGGAATTCCACACCTTAGCACACACTATAAATATGTTCCTCAAACGGTTTGTGCGTGTGGGTGGGATGTCCCCCATGTACCGGTGGCGCATCGCCGTTCGTCTTGCTTCACAGATCATCTTCTGGAAATCATAACACATAATAAGATTACAATCGTGGCAAAATACTTTATTTTATGCTGAAAGCCATGCATGTCAAGTAGTGTGCACCTTGCGTGCGTACCTACCTATAATCTAGATTTGAGCGTATCCGTAGCCACAATAATTCCTTTCCAAATAATATTTGGCTTAGTACATGAACCACAATCGAATGTAGGTACAATAAATTAAAACATCTAGGAAAATAGTGTCGTTTCGATTCGGTTCTAAACACAATAAATTGCGAACATCACACATTTGACAGTGATTATCACTTTTAATCATTAACATTCCAAACTTGAAGAACTGAATTCAATCAAAGCTGAAGCTGATTCAAGTTCCATTCCAGTGATTCATTTGTTTTGTTTTCTCTAAGATTTTAGTTCATGGCGCCGACGTTATTTCGAAACTTTCATATCAGCCTATCAGCGACGAGCAGAGTTTTTTTTTTGAGATTTTGCTGTTTTGGCTACTAAGGTCTTTAAGCATCTAATTTTTTCAAGCCTCTGTTGCCGGACATGAACGAGATGAACTAGAACAAACATACATTATGTGAAGTTATTAGTATTGAAAAACAAAATTTTATAGGTAGGTTAGTACTTATTACAATATTACTTTAGAACTTTATGAGTGTATGTAAAAATCTGTCGGAAATGCATACTTACTCCATTTTTACGGGACTGAAGAATAAAAGAACGCCAATAGAACACGTAAAATTAAGTATTGGCGCGAATTCACTGCTTAACCGCTCACAAGAATAAAAGAATGCCAAAAGAACACACGTAGCAACTTTTTTTTAATTATTGGTGCGAATTCGCTGCTCAACCACTCACAAGAATAAAAGAACGCCAAAAGAACACGTACCTAGCAACTTTTTTTTTAAATTATTCACCTCTTTTTTTAACCTCTCGCCGCCTGGACTTTATAACGTTATTAGATTATTTAAAAAAAAGGTGAGTCGTAAATATCAAATTCGTGTCAATAATTTAAAAAAAATACCCTACGTGTTCCTTTGGCGTTCTTTTATTCTTCAGTCCCGTAAAAATGGAGTAAGTATGCATTTCCGACAGATTTTTACATACACTCATAAAGTTTTAAGTAATATTGCAATAAGTACTAACCTACCTATAAAATTTTGTTTTTTAATAATAATAACTTCACTTATTGTATGTTTTTTCTAGTTCATCTCGTTCATGTCCGGCAACAGAGCCTTATATTGAAAAATTAGATGCTTAAAGACCTTAGTAGCCAAAACAGCAAAATCTCAAAAAAAAAAACTCAGCTCGTCGCTGATAGGCTGATATTATTATATACTAAATGTTTCGAAATAATGTCGGCGCCATGCTAAACTAAAATCAGTAAAATCTTATAGAAAACAAAACAAATGAATCACTTGAACTTGAATCAGCTTCAGCTTAGAATTCAGTTCTTCAAGTTTGGAATGTTAATGACTAAAAGTGATAATCACTGTCAAATGTGTGATGTTCGCAATTTATTGTGTTTAGAACCGAATCGAAACTACAGTAATTAATTTCCAAGATGTGATAATATTGTACCTACATTCAATAGTGGTTTATGTACTAAGCCAAATATTTTGAATGTAATTATTTTGCCTACGTAAACACTTAAATATAGATTATAGGTAGGTACGCATGCAGGGTGCAGACTATTTGACATGCATTACTTTCAATTCAAACAGCATACAATAAAGCATTTTGCCATGATTTTGATCTTATTATGTGTTATGATTTTCAGATGATGATCTGTGAAGCAAGACGAACGGCGATGCGCAACCGCTACATGGTGGACATCCCACCCACACGCACAAACTGTTTGAGGAACATATTTAAAGTACAGATAGGGTGTGGAATTCCCTGCCGGGATCTGTGTTTCCTGATAGCTACAACATAGTTGTGTTGTAAGTCAAGGGTGAATAGGTTCCTTTTAGGCAAGCATTCTCCATCTTCGCTGAACAGCAGGTGATAAAACATGTACTTTCACATATACCATGCATTAGAGACCTAAGAAAAATTGTAAATCCTATCTAGGAATAACAATGTGGAAACTAAAGTGGCAGTTAGCAGGGCAAATTGCTCACAGAATGGATGGTCGATGGGGCCGACACAAGGTGGACTGATGACCTGGTGAAGGTTGCAGGTAGCCGATGGATGCGAGACGCACAGGACCGGTTGTTGTGGGGACGCTTCGGAGAGGCCTATCTCCAGCAGTAGGTTTGTTTTGCTGTATTTATTAAAACTAAGAACTGCATTAACTTGAGGTATGTTAATGATTATAAATAAGAGTTCTTTTTTGAAGCAGTTCCAATAGATTTGAATAAAAATGATTAATGTTAACACATTGTTTTCAGCTTGAGGCAGCCGCTGACCCCGTGTGTCCAGATATGTTTTTAATTTTGCTATTGGCACCTCAGCAGAAATTCAAGAATATGAAGACTTAGCATGATATCCAAAAGATGTATTAGCATTCTTTGATTTGTACAAAAATGAGTAAAATTGTAATATCGCCAGTTATTGATTTATTTCTGTTCTCACCAAGCACAAAGGATAGGCAATATTGTTTAGATCTGAATAAGGTTGATATAAATAAACCAGATAAGTGTTTATGGTCCTAAGTAATTATGCATGTACATGATAAGGTTTTACTTTTATGTACCCATACAAAAGAAGTTAGCATCGATGACCTACTACATATCACAGAACTGAAGTTGGAATTAAAGATATACAAATATAGTTTTCCCGTAATGTGTTTTTCAAGTGGAGCTTTGAGGTGAAAACTAAAGTTTTCAGGTGGTTCTTATGCCGGCAAATTATCAAGTGAAAGGATTGATTATGCAGCAGATGGTACCTACGTCAGAACACCCACTCAACTCAAAAAATCCCAAAATAAAGTTCACATTATTTGTCACCTTGTAGGTGATGAGGTACCTAACTGTCACTGGTCACGCGTTTCCATAGACACTACGAGAATGAGTTACCTTGAGTGAAACGCATAGCCACGCATTACTCATGCTTCGGCCGCTTTTTTTATGAAATCAGGCTTTTTTTATTAATCAGTTGAACCTATGCGTATCAGTAAGCCATATAAAAAGCAGCTAGATGTGTATTTTCACTAAGTTTGCACGCTGTAGCATACTAATACCAAATTTGTCTGTAGATCCATTTGTGTACACTATGCATTATTCAAAATACCCTTATTACTCTATGGTTTGATCGTTCACCGAGTGAGCGCCACGTACAGTCGCCAGCACATGAAGCTACAACAATCTGTCAAATTTCTTTGTTGAATTTTCAACCTTATCGTTAAAGAATTGGGTTCAAATTAGATCGGAAAAATTTGACAGTTTCGGATAGCGTGATGTGCTGGCGACTGTGCTGTCAGTGCGGTCACCCGTGTGTTCCGAAATAATAATATAACTGTGACATAACCCAGTATACTGGCCAGTGCTCATGACGAAAAAAATCCGACGACGCCATACTGTTGATTCGTTCCAAAATATGCTGGCCAGTGTGTTGACGGTCATAAATTGACGCCATTTTGAGTGAGAATAGTGTTTGTGCTCGTTTACAGTACCTAATCATTATTGCAAATATTACAAACCTATAATATATAGATTAATCCCTATTTCTTTTGGTCATCGCATCACGCGTGAACGGCTGGCCGCTTTCACTTTTTGTTGTATCCGTTAAATGTCAGGGGAAGGTTCTAGGGATAGCTATTGATTCAATAAAAAAATCCTCAAAGTCTCATGCACACAAGCACGCTTGATATAGGTACTACTATTTACGTCACACTTGTCTCACCGGTACGTAAACAATATTTGGCGTTGGATTCATGACTGAGTTATATTTCGGAACACACGCATGGTCCTCACTTCGTCAGTCAGCCACGCGTGCGGCCGACGTAGGCGTCCGAATTTTGTTGAAAATGTGTGTGATGAGATCTGAAAGCTTTGAATATAACTTCGCTATAGGTAGGTATTCAATGATTTAAAAATGCCCGCGCTGTCAACGGGTGGGCACCCGTTGGGTTGGGTGAACGTTCGCGTGATCCCGCACCTGCCTTAAAGTCAGCGGAATACGGTGAAGGGAACACTTCACGCGTTTGAATCGTCATTTAGCTATCATGGAAGATTCAACGTTTAAAAAAAGAATACCCACGGGGAACGATCGCGTGTTCCCCTCACCTGACTTAAAATCGGCGGAATTCGGTGAAGGGAACACTTCGCTCGTTTCAATTGTCACTCTACGCATGCGCAATGCACTTTGCATTGAGGTCTAACATGCTTTTTTGCGGCGATGTGCACAAAACATTTAGGTAGGTAATTATGTGGTGACTGGTGAGGATGAGCACAACAATACTTAGGTACATGGGTAATTTTGGCAACGATTGGGTAAGTAATTTGGCTGGTACAATACATAATATTCATTAGATACCACCGGGACCACCAATCCGGGATTCAAAAATTGATTTTTCTTGTGTCTTTTATTAATATTAAAATGTAGATATTTAGATGTAGCATTAAATTCAGTACCTAAACTCAAGTATCGATATAATTCTCTGATGTATTAATCAATCACTAGCATTTTTGACAGCTAACTTCATCCCGTGGTCACTACACCCAAGCCTTCACTTCGACATGTTAACAGAATCGCACTGCGACCGGCAGTAATTTATGTGTGAACGAAAGAAATAAGTATATCCAGATATTTGCCATTTGTCAGGTCTTTGACCCAAAATTAAAAAAAAATATAGTTCATGAAATGTGTGATGAACACCTACCTACTATTAAAAAGAGGTAGCTCTTTTTTGTAAATCAATAAAAAGTCCGTATTTGTAACGCCTTTATGAACTTGGAGGGTTGTATTGGTGATTTTTATGATTATACTTTTTAAATAATATGGCGATGGCAATGTTTTTTCGGGTTTTCATAAAACCGCGATAACTTGAAAACTAAATATTTTCTTAAATCTAATTTGGGGCACATAGGGGCACACATTAAGAGCTACCCGTGTATGTTTATTCTACATGGGCACATGTAATGGTTTTAGAGATATACGATTCATCAAAACGTTACTCCAGCAGGAAATGCAATATCTCGTAAATCTGAAGGGGCACCGATTTTATTATTGGGAGTACATTTTGGCACACATGTAAGCTCTCTGGCCATGCACAATATTTCTCTCTCCGATCATTCGTTTAGAATTTTCCTGCTAGAAAAACGTTACCCCAGCAGGAATCGTTTTTTCCGTTTTTTTTCCAAAACTACAGGGGGCACACATTTTTTATGTGGGGGCACATTTACACCAGTTAAGGCACCAACTATACGTTCCACTCATTTAACTCTAGGAGATACTTTCTTGCTGGGGTAACGTACACATTTTTTTTGGTTTTATTACTCTTATTTTAGAAGTTACAGGGAGGGGGGGGGGCACATTTTACCACTTTGGAAGTGTCTCTCGCGCAAACATTGCAGTTTAGAAAAAATGATACCAGAAACTTCAATATCATTTTTGAAGACCGATCCATAGATACCCCACACGCATGGGTTTAATGAAAAAAAATAATGACATTCAGTTCTAAGTAGGTATGGGGATCCCCAAAGTTTATTGTTTTTTTTTTTTCTATTTTTGTGTGAAAATCTTAATGCGGTTCACAGAATACATCTACTTACCAAGTTTCAACAGCATAGTTCTAAAAGTTTCGGATAAAAGTGGCTGTGACATACGGACGGACAGACAGACACACAGACATGACGAATCTATAAGGGTTCTGGTTTTTGCCATTGGGCTACGGAACCCTAAAAATAAATTGATTACTGACTTTACATTAGCGGTGACAACTCTCCCTCTACTAGTTTGTCGTAGCGACGAGAGATCTCAAAGATTTATATTATAATTGTTGTTCTGTTGTTCACTTCTATTCTTTTTTTTTTTTACTTGTGATAGGTTTGCTCTTGACCTTAGTCTTCGCTTCTCGTTGTCTGCGGTGGGTCGAATCGGAAACCATACGAGATATCGACATAGTAATATTCTAATCGACACACGGGGTTGCGCTTAGACACTTTAGTGTCTTGTGTCGTATACAAGCTACCAATGAATATTTGATTTCTATTATAACTAGTATGAAATCAGCCACTCCCTGGGCAGACTTTACAGGTCACAGCAACTACGGTTTCCTGTAATGGTGTATCGTATCGGCAACAAAACTGTATGTTTGCGCAGCGCCTTACAAGAAATCGACAACATTGTTGCATCCCAATCCCATAACAACTAACTATCAACAAGTAGGGCACATTATGAAGGAAAGGGCTTGTTACATAGGTCAGTCACATTCTAACACTACGATAACTGAAACAAACGAGTAGTTGTAGTTCCGTTTATTAAGAAACAATTAAAGGTTATAATATCTGTACATGCATATAAATGTACTTACAACATTGATAAAATATGAAATGGTGGCAGATTATTATTAAAAAATTGTTCAATCTGCCGGTCAGTTTTGATCCAAAAGTATCATTAAAAAATATCAACCCTGGAACAGCTTCTTCAATTCCGGCGAGTCATCGATCAGGGTTTGCAGGTCCCTTAGAGATGTTCCTGCGAACATCAGCCAGATACGTTTAGCAGTCACCAAGTTGCTCTTCATCACCTTTGCCATAGTTTCTCCATCAGCATTCTTTATGTTACCCATCTTGACGACCAGCTCGACGGGTAGTTTCTTCAGTTGGAACTTACGCATTCCACACAAAAGGGGCCAGAAGGAGAACTGATCGATCAAGTGCTCGGTGCCGCTGACTGCCGACAGGTACAGCTTGCACTTATCATCGTTGTTTTGGTCCCACACCAGCCCGAGGACTTTGGCCTCACTGGACTGAATGTTCGGGAATCTCTTGCGGTTCTCGTAAGCATAACCAGCGGCGAGGCCCACCAGGCGGTTGTAAGTGAATTCGTAATCTTCCACTTTTATGTTTTTAGCGGTTTTCTTGATCAGCAATGGAGTACTGCAACAATATGTCGATAGTAACAAAAAATATTTTACACAATATGTAACAGAATAAACACTATTTGAAAAGGGTAATTGTAGGTACATTATGAAAAACTTTTACTATGGGATCAAAACTGAAATTCCAAAAAAAATCTATCCCATAAGTTTTCTGTGCCCATAACTTGACAAAATGTAGGTACAGTCGCCAGCACATAAAACTACATTTTACAACAAATTATAAGTAATTTTTATAAGTAAAGAGTATAAGTCTTTGTAAGTAAAGAGATTAAGTTCAATTTTGATTGGGAAAATTTGACAGTTTCGGGTACCTTGATGTGCTGGCGTCTACCTATCTACTGAACAACTGGTTCTTTTCGCGATTTCGGGTGTGGTCCTCTTGTAAAAGTTGTTATGTTCACAACGACGAGTAGGTCATTGTGCCAGTTGGCGACTACCTACTTAGTTGGTAACTTTAGACGAGTCAAAAGGTACGTCATTAAAAAAAAAACTTTTGTACAAAAAAATACAACCGACTACCAAAAACAAAACACTGCAAAGTATAAAATAACTTTATTTTCGGAAGTCGGTGTCAAAAAACAAAAAAACAAAACAACTTCCGAAATTAACGTTAAAAATTCTTGTTATAGGTGTATCCTTTCAGATAAAACAAGAATTTAAATCGGTTCATAATTGTCGGAGTTATGAGGTAACAAACATAAAAAAAAAAAAACATACAACCGAATTGAGAACCTCCTCCTTTTTGGGAAGTCGGTTAAAAATAAGCAACTTTTAGGCTAAGAACTCACGGAGCGATTTTCACCCGCGACCGCCGCGGTTGCGGGCCCGCAGCTTCTGTAGAAAGCAGTTAGTATGTTAAAATTAAAGCACAACTCACGACGCGATTTACGCCCGCGTCTACAGAAGCTGCGGGCCCGCAACCGCGGCGGTCGCGGTTGAAAATCGCTCCATGAGTTCTTAGCCATAAAGATAAAGAATAAGTTTTTATTTTTTTTTACCTACACATATTTGGATTTATAGAAATAATCACATGTGGTCGAATAAATATCTATTTTAATGAATCATTTTTTGATACAAGTTCGATGTTTTTCTAGGTAGGTAGGTACCTACTAACAGCTCCGAAACTTACTTGCGCTCGAGATTCATTCCTTCGATAACGATAGTCTTGCCCGGCTCCACAGTGCTGAGCTTCTTCCTCAGCTCGTAGCCCTGTGCCAAGAGCCTCTCCACGTTGGCGTCAATTCTCAGGAACTCCGCATCCTTGTACACGTTGTAGAATTGCGGCCCGTTGAATGTGGTCGCGGCGCGAGTTTTGGGCTCAGACGAGAATTCGAAGTTTTCCATAACTGCTGCTAAACAGAACAAAAAAAAGCCAGTTATGTCCTGTACATAACTGGTTTTTTTTGTGGTTTTTTAAAGAGTGCCAGGATGACAAATCCGGAATTATGAGGAATATCGAAAAACACAGAAAGCAGTCTCGAGTCCGATTTCGATGAAAACTAAAACTGCATCATTGGATTTTTGTAAAATCATTATTCTTACCCAAGAATCAAACCAGTAAGTACCTAGATTTTGAATATAAAAACTTGCGGCCTGTATTTTACGTTCGTAACCTATATCTATACTTACCAATATTAATTTATGCGAAAGTTTGTGAGTATGTAAGGATGTTTGTTACTCTTTCACGCAAATACTACTGAACCGATTACAATGAAATTAATAGGACAAGTTTTGGTAAGTGAGGGATCGTTTTAGCTATATAGCCGACGAATGAAAAAACCGGCCAAGTACGAGTCGGACTTTCACATGAAGGGTTCCGTACTATGAACCTTATTTTTTATTATTTGTTGTAATAACGCCAATAGAAGTACACAATCAGTGAAAATTTCAACTGTCTAGCTATTACGGTTCTTGAGATACAGCCCGCTGACAGACAGACGGACGGACGGTCGGTCAGTCAACGGAGGCTTAGTACTAGGGTTCAGTTGGTTACCCTTTGAGTACGAAACTCTAAAAAGTGCTCAACATGCCACCGTCGTAGGCTATAGCCGACAAGAAAACGTAATTTTTAAGTACACAATAAAATATACTAAATCAACTTTTCTGTGATTACCTACGTTACAAGTAATATTTTATTTTAAAGTATCGAACGAAAAGCAATGATTAATTTGTTATTGATAAGATGTTGGAATCCCAAACAATTTGCTCTCTTTATGCATAAGTAGGTATAGTAACCTTACATTATCAAGATACCAAATTGTTTGTTTGAAATAAAATTATCACTGGAAGTTGGTTTGGTACTGATCAGATTTCGAAAATTGTTGGACTAATAAGTACTACCTAAAAAGCTACACTTTCACTGAGTCTATCCGAGTTTCTGCTATAATGCAAGGTTCCCCTACGACGTGTACATATTAGGAGACGTAAATAGCGGAACAAAGCTAGTGTTTTATCGCTGCATTATTAATATTAGGTTCATTTGGTTCTCTAATAGAAAACATTCTGTATAACTGTGGAACCTGTTCCTATAAAACTTTAATACCTATAATTATTTATAGAATAGAGAATACCTTATTTATTTACTTCCAAATTGATTACATAAATAAATAAACATTGGACAAAGAGCTGTTGATTTAAAAGTAGGTATATACAAAGCACAATAGGTACTGGAATGATAATGATAATAATTATCGTAACTACTTGACAGATGATACCCAAAACCCATAAATAAACTAATTCAAACCAAAGTCAATTAGTACGTACCTTTCCTTTAAACTTTGTTTCCATGATACTAATATTTAACACAAGAACACTTACTTTTCAGTAATATCCTGAAGACCGATATAGGACTGTGTTGGAACAAGGTTCTTGGTTGGTATACTGAATTAGAATGTACTTATTTATTATTCTATTGGAACGAACATAGTGATTCTGCTGATTACGCTATGTCTGAAGTGAAGAACTAGAATCGACTTATGATTGAATGACGTTTGGAATCGATTTTAACAGACATGTTTTTCATAATCACTTCGTTGATTTGCTTTAGACCCTTTTTTATCTAATAGTATGATAAACTTCCAGTTTCTTAATTTAAGCGCCAGTTAAAACGCATAATTTACAAAAATATTCAGATTAATATATACCATTTGATAATTTTATTTAAATCAATTTCAGGGTTATTATATTTTTAGAACTGTACCTACTCAGTTTTTAAAGTTATGTAGAAATAGTTTTGTATTTCCCACTTTTAGTAAGTTGTATAATACATCGCCTAAATAACCCACTTTATGGTACACTCTTGTCTATGGCTGGTTTTACCCTGCTGACGGGCAGAATAGAAACGTGTGGCGGTCGGCCGGTCGTGCCCTTTGTCAAACGCTTATTACACTACACGATTTCTCGGGCCCGATTGGTAGGAGTAAGGACCCTGCCGCCGGACGATCGGCAGGGATAGCGTGGTATAATAAGAAACAGGGAGTAAGGACCCTGCGGGCCTACCACCGGACGATTGGTAGGGACAGCGTGGTATAATAAGAAACAGGGAGTAAGGACCCTGCCATCGGGCGATCGGCAGGGACAATGTGGTATAATAAGAAACAGGGAGTAAGGACCCTGCCACCGGGCGATCGGCAGGGACAGCGTGGTATAATAAGAAACAGGGAGTAAAGACCCTGCCACCGGACGATCGGTAGGGACAGCGTGGTATAATTAAGAAACAGGGAGTAAGCACCCTGCCGCCGGGTGATCGGGTGGCTCTGATCTCCCTGCACTGTCGATCACCTCGTGTAATATTTTTTTTCTTCTTCTTCTTCATATCCTGGGTTGAGAGGACGGTTTTGGATTGAGAGATTTTCGAATGATTATTTTACTAAAATATTCGATCACATTATCTAAATTCATTTCCTTGTCTCTTTCAATTGATACAATCGAAATGTTACGCGCGGTATAAGATCAGACCAAGTGCAACATGAATTTATTATTTTAAGAGAATTAGAAATTATATATAACTAGCTGACCCGCGCAACTTCGTCTGCGTCAAATTATTCATTATTGCTCCGCTCCTATTGGTCGTCGCGAAATGGTATATATCAGTTACCTAGCCTTCTTCGGTAAATGGGCTATCCAACACTAAAAGATTTTTTCAATTCAAACCAGTAACTCCTGAGAATAGCGCGCTTAACCAAACAAACTCTTCAGCTTTATAATATTAGTATAAATAGATAAATTCTATGCCAGCTTATTTATCTTCTTCTATTTTTTATTAATATAATATACGAAAGTTTCGATGACTGGACTGGTTTTGTTACTCACGCTAATACGGCTAAAAGGATCTGGATGAAATTCAGCACAGAGGTAGATTATAGTCTGAAATATAGCCCACATAAGGCGATTTATTTCGTGAGAAGGTATGTAGTACCTATCTTATTCTTGGGATATTTCCAAGATTCAAAGTATATATTTCTCAATATTCAATATATTTATTGCATTCCACAATGTGAGCTTAGGGTGGTAGGTACTCCCTCCTTCTGCGAAGCAGTCATGCTAGCGAAGAAGGTGGCGGAGAGGGAGAGGAGACCCTCTCGTCCCGGCCGCCGTGGTAGACGCCGCGGGCGTCGGGGGCCACCACCTGGTGACCTCCGGCCACCGTAGGCGCGGGCCTGTGGACGGCGTGCTATGGGTGGCTCGCCGTCCGTCCGTCTAGTGACGATAGGCCGTGTCGACGGCGCGTTAGTGTTCCACGCGCGCCTCAAAGACAGTCAGCACACAGAGGGGCCCGAAAGGGCCGACGCCTGCCGGAGTCGCGGGATTATTTGCAAGAGACACCGTGGCTCCGGAACACAAAGGGCAATGAAGGAACATGGATGGGTTTTAGTCAGTAGAAGTCTGACACTCCCTCCCGCTACACCCAGAGCGGGAGGAGTCAATGGTTGATTTCCCATCCCTAAAAAAAAAAAGGGTGGTACGTACTTATAATATATTACAATACATTGCTTTGGATCATTGTGCACCCTGACGGGCACAGCAAAATTGGATAGTGGAAGAGGGCTATTTTATTTATTACATTTATGAATTTTCTATTAGTACATAAATTTATTATTTACCTATTTCACATTTTCACTTAGATACTCGTTAACAGTATAGTAACATTTTAAAATTAGAAGATGTTTCAATTTATTGACAAATGTTGTATATTTTTTTTCATTTGTAATTGTTTCAGGTAATTTATTGTAAATTTTTATTGACTTTACTAAAGCGCTTGTTGAGCGTATTTTCAGCTTAGAACCGGGTAGGTTTAACCTATTTTTGTGTCGTAGTGTAAATTTAGTGTGTATGTCTTCTCGTGTAGTGTATAATTGTTGGTTGTTTCTTATGAATTTGCACATTTCCAAGATATATATAGAGGGAAGGGTTAAAAGTTTATGTTCTTGGAAATGTGGTTTGCAGCTGTCTGTCTTCTACGTTAGCTAGTATTCTAATCAGTCGTTTTTGCAGCGTGAAGAGTGTAGGTGCGTGTGTACTGTTTCCCCATAGTATAACGCCATTCAAACATTTATTTCAAGTTAATCGTAAATCGAACCGTTCGTTGCTTCGCTCTAAATTGATTCAATCGCGGAGGCTTACTAAGTAGGGTCTCGTCTGCACCTTTATTACGGAACCCAACAGGCCTGATCCGCAAGTTGACCGTCCAAGGCTTCGCAACAACCAAAAAAGTTCACGACTGAACTACTAATATGTATATGATAACGGACCACAATAAATCAGTTTTGAGAAATTCGACCCTAGCAGAGACTGTTAGAACCCCCTTCAGCACCGAACTTAGACTACTATCAAATCCTTACGTTGTTCAAAAATCGTATGAGGGTCGTTCTCCAGTGGAAAATCTTAACACCGCGATTCAGAAAAACGCGTCACATGAGCAACGCCATCTATCGCCCTTGTCGTAAAGTAAACTGGCAAAATATTTGGCTGCGGAAGACGTTAAATAAGATGTAACGATAAATAATGTAAGGTATTAAAACGTTCACTTTTATTTTGTCACGTAGGTATCAAAAGTTTCATAAATAACTCATCAACGTTATTTTCATGGTTTCGTGCATTTTATTTTAGTCAATAGATGGTGCTGTGATTGATCAGAATATAGTAGCCAGTTTCCAACTAAACTAAAAAATTCAATATCTTTTATTTTCTGGATCAATTTTGATCAAACCTACCTACCTTGCATCAAAATCAACAAAAACGACTATAGAACGAATTATAATCTGTTTTAACATTTTATAACAACGTAAAACTGAACTATCAAAATGTACTCGTCAGTTCGAATTTAGAAGCTCATTTCGATAAATGATAAGATAATAACATGTTCACTTTACTTTTGCTACATATTAAGTTTAATTAAAAGATAACTCAAAAACACATTGCTTTGATTCTTCACAAATTGTTCACACACTAAAACTTTTCTCAACAGATGGCATTGCAAGTATTTGAAGTTACAATGAAAACTACAAACAACCTCTTTTAGCGCTCGATTTGTAACTACAACTTTTCTCAATAGATGGCATTGCAAGTATCTGGAGTCTCAATGAAAACTACCTATTTTAGCGCTCGATGAAGTTTCTTCATAAACTTTAAAATTCGATATCTTTTGATTTTGTGGGTCGATTTTGATGAAATAAACACTAAATGTTACTCCGTTTATCACTTAATATTTTAAAGTACCTACATTTTGAATCCAATCCGTGGTTTATGCGTGATGCTCCTCCAAACGCACAGACAAACAGAATTACAGACAAACAGACAAACAGAAAAGAATTTCAAAAACTGCTTTTTTGGGTTCTATGTCATTTTTCTGATATTTCTATGTATTTTTTAAGCGAAAATATTCAATGTACAGACAGGGCAACTCTACGATTTTATTATATGTATAGATTATTCGAAAAGAAAATGAAAATATAGTTGCGATGCGTTTTAAACTATGATATTAGTATGTAAGTAGTTACGTAAAAGAGTAGGTAGTTATTAGTAGATGTCATAAAAGGGAAATTTTGTGCGCCTTCTTTGGATGTACGGGTGAGTTGTCGTTGTCACCTTGGTGCTTGGCACCCGAGGCGGACTAGCCTCCTCCGCTCCCACTTTATGCCGCCACTGCGTGCAACGCTATCCGCGTACGCATTCAGACTACCTAGGTAAATATAAAAGTACTCTGTGATTCAGACTGAAACAGGGAACGATTTCTAGTGTAATGTCATAATCGGCACCCTGCCATGCCGCAGGGAGAGGGAGTCCTAGAAATCGGGCCCGATTAGATCGTGTAGTGTAATAAGCGTTTATTAACCTTGGTAATACCATAGATATTGTAGAGCACAGAACACAATTATCCTAGCGGTTGTAGAGTAGGTGTGTTTGAAGCCACAATGAATGAGTCCACAGAGTACTTTTATATACATATATGGAAAATGAGTCACTATGCTCGATATTTGTGTAAAGTTAGGGTTACGTATTTACAAAACACAGAATAGGAAATGTTTACTATTGCTTGTAACAATGTCTATATGCTGAGCATTGGAAATATTCCATGCTTTTGTGTACAAAATAGAGTAGGTGGGTTGGTTTATTGTTTAAAATATTCTTCCTTTCTTTTAGTATCTAGGTATAGTTAGCAAAATAAATTCTTAGGCTTAATTTACTTGTACTTGTATTGCGCCATCTGTTGTCAATCGTACAAGGTCTTCCCACGTTCGGTAGTGATGCAACTTTTCAAAGATCCACTAGATGTCCTCTGTGTCTGTGGTCTTCACTTTTATGCCAGCCTGGGCCCGATCTAGGTATTTAGCCGCTCCGGGCAAAAAGAAGCGGCGGTTTTTTTAAAAGGAATACATTAAAAAATACTATTTTGTCGGGCTGCTTCGCATGGTCATTTTTTGGGTTTACGGGTTACTACGGATTACTAAGCCTCCGCTGTCCGTCCGTGCGTCCGTCTGTCTGTCAGTCAGCAGGCTGTATCTCAAGAATCTTAACAGGTAGATAGTTGTAAGTTAAGGTTTATAGCACGGACTACTGAACCCTTCGTGTGCAAGTCCGACTAGCACTTGGCCAATTATTTATAAGAGTTTTCACTGTTACAGACAAAATTGAGGACTTCGTGCAACCGCAGGGCACTCTCAATTTTGCCGCCCCTTATTTTTGCCGTTCTTGGCATTTGCCCGACTTGCCCCCCCTTAGATCGGGCCCTGTATGCCAGTTATGATTATGTCTGTTTTCTGTTCAATTGCTTTAAGATAGTTCTGCGGTATTCGGAAGGTGTTTGACTGCGGAACGCAGATAATATGTACCTGCTCAAGCGTAGGTACATAGGATTGGTATGTTCAAAATACTAACTTTAATTACTGGAAAATGCAATATTTCCTTCTCAACGAAGACGTTAATTACACCGCCAAACGGACTTGAGGTGCTCACCATTTTTTTTTGTGAATTTTTAATAGAAAACTGCTTTACTACTTTTGATGTTTTGTATAGTCAGCATCAAAAGTAGATTAATTGAACGGGTGAATAAAATGTTTATTTTTATTCATCACTGTGATCTTTTTTATTTAGAGTTCAGTACCATAAGCGTAGGTAACCAGCGTTACCCTATTACTAGGCTTCCGGTGTATCTCCGTCTGCCAGCGATCTGTATCTCAAGAACCGTAAATGGTAGGCAGTTGAAAAATAAATAGTAGGTAAATTTTCACAGAGTATTTATTTCTTTTACTGCTATAACAATGCTTGTTTTTACAAACGTTTTTGTTATGAGGTGTACAATAAAGTATATAATAAATAATAACGAACTTAGGCCCCGATTACCACGGTTACCCATGCACAAAAAGAATAGGTCGCTGGTGTGTGCCTTGGATTCGCTGCTGCAGAACATCTTTGCAAGCAGCGAGAGCCTCGTTGATACGCACTCAATTCTATTTTGCGGGGCTGTTGCAGCATGTCGTATAGCCAACGGCAAGTTTCCAACTTGTGACGAAGCTATACGACAAAAACCTGCTGCACCAGCTTGGCAGTGCAGGATCGAGCGGCGTATCGATGAGGCAAGGGCACTCATCAGCAAACTATTAAGCGCATCACGCGTGGTGAGACGGGCGTTTTCGGGGACTGGTATCAGCCCTCGAGATTACACGTCCCGTGTCACAGAGCGCATCGACTTCCTGAAGCAGAAAGTTTGTGCATGGGCAAACCGTATTCGGAGGTATAAGCGGCGGGTTGGTCGATACTAGCAGAATCGCATGTTCCAGAGCGATGAGAGGTGGGTATATAGAGCTTGGGAGCGACCAGAACAAAGTGTGTCAGACGTGCCGCCCGGATGATGTCACCACGAGTAATTTCTGGCGTAGCATTTGGTCGGTGCCCGTCTGTCACGCCGAGGGTGACTGGATGCGCGATGTCGAGAGTGTGTGTGAAGCTATACCACAAATGGAAATTTATAATATCTACATTAGATATAGCCAAAGCAGTTCGTCCGTTACCGAATTGGAAATCTCCGGGACCGGACGGACTGCACAACTTCTTGCTTAAGTGGTAACATAGCAGCTCACACGCGCTCCTGGCATCTCAATTCAAGTCATGCTTAGAGTCTAGGTCGGTACCACAGTTTCTAACAACTGGCGATACCCACCTGCTCCATAAGACAGGGAGTCCCGCGGAACCCAAGAATTATAGACCGATTACTTGTTTGTCGACGGTCTATAAGCTTCTTACATCCATCCTGAGAGTGAAAATTAATGATCACATTGAGATTAACTCAATTATGTCTGCCTCTCAGAATGGATGTAGGAAGGGGTCCCGCGGCACTAAGGAGCTACTCCTCATAGACATGGCCATAAGCCAACAGGTTAGTCGATCCCGCAAGGATCTGTCGACATGTTGGATAGATTACAAGAAGGCCTATGATTCTGTGCCACATACATGGCTCACGAAGGTGTTGGATCCAACTCTACGCACTTATATGGACGAAGTTATCTTGACGAATAACTACCGGAGACATTATTATGAAGGATGGGACGGTGGACGTGTGTCGGGCATGCCACCGTCCGGATGAGTCCATCAGACATATTATCTCTGGTTGTTCTCGTCTGGCTAACGGCGAGTACTTGGTGGCCAGGATCACCCATCAGCAACTTACTTTGAAGTACAAACTTGTGGAATTTGAGGTACCGTATTACAAGTATGTGCCCGACCCAGTTCTTGAAAATGACCATGTCACGTTGTACTGGGATCGGTCTATCATCACTGACAGGACTATTGTTGCCAATAAGCCTGACAAAGTGGTGATAGACTGATTAGCGCGCCGCACAATGATTATCGATGTTACCATCCAACGTGACGAGAATCTCGTGAAAGCTGAGAAAGAGAAACAGATCTTAGTATCTCGATCGATCGATCTGAGAAAGAGAAGAAGATCTTATCTCGATTTAGCACACGAGGTTGTCGACATGTGGAATGTGAACTCGGCAGTCATAGTGCCGATTGTCGTTACGGCCAATGGCCTGTTGGGCAAAAGCTTCGACGACCACCTGTCAAGGGCCTGATACAGAAGGCAGTACTCCTCGATACGGCTCGTATTGTGAGGAGGTTCCTTTCTGTGGAGCCCTAACCACCGGTAGCTTGGACCCTGCTCCCGACACCGGCGGACTATTTAAGATTTTAGATTAGACTATTGTTTTATATTTTTAATTGTATTTTCTAATGTTTTTTTAAGACATATTTAAAAATGAAAATTTTATGTATATAGAAATGAATAAACGAAATAATAATAAATAAATAGATTATTGTGAAGGACGGCACGGTCGACATATGTCGGGCATGTCACCGTCCAGGAGAATCAATTCGCCACATTATCTCTGGTTGTGCTCGTCTAGCTAACGGAGAATACTTGCATAGGCACAACCTTGTAGCCAGGATTATCCATCAGCAACTTGCTCTTGTGCAGTCGGAGGTGCCGTACTACAGATATGCGCCCGACCCAGTTCTCGATAGTGGCGATATCACGTTGTACTGGGATCGGTCCATCATCACTGACAGGACTATTGTTGCCAATAAGCCTGATATAGTGGTGGTGGACCGAGTAGTGAGGCGTGCAATGATTGTAGACATAACCGTCCCGCATGAAAAAAAACCTCGTGAAATCCGCGAAAGATAAACAAATCAAGTATATTGACTTGGCTCGCGAGGTTGTCGACATGTGGGAAGTGGACTCTGCAATCATTGTAGGTACCGATAGTTGTGACAGCCAATGGCCTTATAGCCAAGAGCCTCGACCAACACCTTAGGAGGCTCTCGTTAGGCAGCTGGATCAAGGGCTTGATTCAGAAAGCGGTACTTCTTGACACGGCTCGCATTGTTAGGAGGTTCCTCTCTCTGGAGCCCTGACCGCCGGTAGCTTGGACCCTGTTCCCGATACCGGTGGGCTACTGTTTTTATATTTTTAAATGTTTTTCTTTTCTTTTTGTACTTTTTAAGAAATATTTAAGAATGTAACTAACAAGTTAAAGAAGATGAATAAACGAAATAAATAAATAGTAAAAATGTAATATAATTAAAAAATTTCATACATTCGTTTTTTTCGGTTTATGATACGATACGGACCCCTTCATGTGAGAGTCCGACTCACACTTAGCCGGTTTTGTTACAGTAGGTACAATAATGAACATAATTTTGTTAATACATAAAAATAAATCAAATACAAATACATAAACGACAGGTCTCAAACGCAACATCCCATGATTAATTGAACGATCTAACAACGACACACCTCTCCAACTCTCCACCCTTAACTGGGCAAGACGGAGGACCTTCAGAACATGGGTGGATAAAAATAAAAGGCTCATAAAAATGTATGAGAGCCACGAAATGCGCAGCTAACAAGAAGAGGTTTATCGCCACTGGCCACTGGCCCCCGGGCCACAGGCAACTGGCCCCCCCGCAACTCGCCTCCCGCTACAGCCACCTAGTTATTCCGCGTCACCGGTAATTGTGACAAATGAACGTGTTTCGTTATACTTACAAAATAGTTATAGGCGAGTGCGAACTGGCGGTTTGTGGCAAACATTATGATGCTATATTTGGTGGAGAAAAGGGAGATGAATTGGCACATGTTTAGGATGGTGTTTTTCTTGTTATTGAAATACCTAGTTGGCTTACAAGGACAGAAAACCTAGAAGCATCGAGTCACAAGTGATGAGTACCGACTTGTAAATCTATTTGATCAAAAATTATGGATCACAAATATGGGACATAATCTGAGGTTTTCAATCCTTAATTGAAAACCTCAGAATGTCTAGAAATAATTGAGCCAAAAATTTTCTCACGGTGGCGGTATTTCACACAAACTTTCAAGTAGGCAGTTACTTGTTCTTAGAAAACATAAAGAGTTCAGAGGGATAGAAAGAGCAATACTATTTTATAGCTTGCTATAGAAATTGAAAAATCACTCTCTTTCCACTTGTATTATTTATTGAAAAAGTTCCTAGCAAAATAGACCTTCTTGCTTATGTGTGCCAAACTGCCAAGTTTCAATAAAATCGGTTTAATAATTTCCAAGAATTATGACTTGAGAGTTCTTATTAATGAACGTTAATTAACGTTATAAATAAACGCTAAAGCTAGCGAAAGAAGTAAGTAGGTAATTATGATGTGTTTTGTCAGACTGAGACCCCTTTTTTTTTTTTTTTTTAGGGATGGGAAATCATCCAATGACTTCTCCCGCTCTGGGTGTAGCGGGAGGGAGTGTCAGACTTCTACTGACTAAAACCCATCCATGTTCCTTCATTGCCCTTTGTGTTCCGGAGCCACGGTGTCTCTTGCGAATAATCCCGCGACTCCGGCAGGCGTCGGCCCTTTCGGGCCTGGCACCGTGAAAAATGGTTGCCTGTTGAGGTCATAGACCCCAACACAACTGCACGTCGGCGGCAATGAAGGAGGGGTGCGGGGACAGCGGCTCGCCTTACGGCCAGCAGCCAAGGCATGGGTTATATCGCTTTTACACCATATCAAATCGTATCTTTAAATCGGTTTAGAATATCGGATATCGTATCTATATATTTCAATATCTATATATCGGCCGAATCTGTATGGAACTCTGAAACGAAAGTGGTACTGTGATTTTTAGTTTTCGGTTTGTTTGATTCATGTACATCATTGTATTTTATTTGTAAATGTATACTCGAAGTCAGTGAATGCATTGTTTGGTAGTGTTGATATTATGGCACTCTAAAATGAAACTAGTAAGTATAGTTGTTTCGGTTTTTTAGATTTATAGAATAGAAAGAAAACTTTAGTTTACTTTTATTTAGAAAACTTTTTTTTTATTCGAATCACACTCTCTCACTCATTCGTCTATAGCTACATCACTCCCACTCGCGAGCATTGCAAGGACCACCGTGTGATACTATACTACTGTACCCGAATCAGTTTGAACCGAATATCATCGTAATATCATGCGATACGATATCGATTTATATGTAGTGTGTGGTTCTTTGTCCCAGCGCTCTATATTCGCTATCTGTAGGTACGCGGATACCTGATATACAGATTCAGTGCCGTCCGATACATAGGTATTGGATATTCTGCCGATACATAGATCATATTGTATCTATATACGATTTGTATCGCCCACTCCGCGACACATCAGTCAGCTGTTGCGTATCTCCGAGCACGGCTGCGCTCGGGCATTTTAGATTTCCTTATTTATTGTTTAACGTAAACCAACCGTACCGTTTTGTAATTAATTGTTCAATACACCTTTGTTATACAGTCCTCTCTTACTTTCATTTCACTTAGGTAGGTACCACGAGCTATCGTCGCCATCATTGCCATTATCTAAATATTTTCGTGGGACTTTGGGATGATAGTGTCACAAAGAAACCACAATCAAGGCTAGCGCAGTAACCCTGCTTACTAGCCGGAAAACCCGTAGAGATGTCGCATAAATCGGAAAAGTATTTTATAAGGATCAAAATATAATTATGAGAAGTTCATCAATAAATAATCAACATTTACTAACCGGTATAAATTATTAAGTTATTAGAACCTACTAATACTAATATTCTGTTTGAAGGTATCAGTGTACCTTCAAACAGAATATTAAAGTAACCAGATTAGACAATTATACATGATTTAATCCAAAACCATTATAACCAATTATATGACAATACATGACAACTCAACCCTAAAATGCGATCGTATACAACATACGTAACAGTCACAGGCACGTGGGTCAAACCGACCCATTGAAAAAACTAGGCACGCGCCATGTCGCAATAGAAAGACGTCGTTAAACAAAGAGGCTATTGTGCCCGAAACGTTCCCGAGTGGGCAGTTATTGTACAAATACGGCTGATTCGCGGAATTCGCAGCGAGACGCTTAAAATTTGCGGGAAAAAAGGCGCGCTCGGGTAGATACGGCCGATTGTGCCTGGTAGGGTTGATACTACGGGGCTATTCGTATTTTGGGGTTAAGTTTTGCGCTAACAATAGTTCGTTTAGATTTTATTTAGATGGTTAGTTTTTGTCGACATACATAAATAATGGATTTATCGAGGAGATCAGTTTTTTCGTTTATTAAGTTTTTATTGTATGATTTTGATTATTCAAATAGTCTCACCACATTCCAAAATTCTTAAAATTTCTTTAATTTTCTGCGATCACATGGTCAGCCTTAGGACGGCTTTCATTAATGAAACTGAACGCGATCAGCATATGAACCACGTCTACGAGCTGTCAGTGCAGCTTTTTATTCTGTGGATTATTGACACTGAACTCTTGAACGCATTTTAGATGTACTGATCGCGTTCAGTTTCATTGGTAAAATCAGCTCTTAGACTGTGATGATGATTTGATCTTTACAAACATAACTATTTCTTTCGGCAGTAGGTATGTGAATCAACCAACACCCGAAAAATACGAGAAACAGCTTGACAACCCTAATGTGTCTCCATTCTCTGTTATTAATAACGGCAGCATATTACAATTCAATTTGAGCGGTCCGCCCTGCCGCCGGCTCCGGCCCGTAATCCTTGCGTATAATCTGCCAGCAGATAAACTGAACACAATTATATTAAAAGCCAACATGAAAATTTTGCCAAATCTCTGGCAAATGGTATTAAATCGACGTCTAATAGCATTGTCAGCTGTTCAACACGTATTAACGTGTTCCATGTGCTGATTTTAATTTTTTACACGAGTTCTGGAGGGTTATCGTGTCACCAATTATTATAGTAAAATGTATATTGCGTTGCTAAACGATAACAGCGACAAGGGACGACCTTCGAGGTAAAGCTACGCTTGCAGATGTCGGTTGATGAATGGGTGATCACCTATTACATGCAGACCTACCGAGACTCCTCCTCGATTGGAAAGCAACTCAAGCCATTGTTTCCAGGTGTCACTTGCACATCTTAGACAGTTGTCTCGGGTTGCCAGAAGCCAGTTAATCTGATCACCAGTCTTTTTGGCTATCGTATCGCCAAGATACTGGGTTGTGGAGGCCAGATAGACAGACACATAATATATTGCGTATTTATATTTTCTAAAATTAATAAAGAAAGATTACATATTTTATTTTAGGAATTGATTACGAAAATAGGTGCTAAAACGATAGCATTGTCTTTCTTATTTCAATTTAGAAAACTTCTTTTTGTAAGAAAAGCAAGCAAGAAGAAATTATGTGTTGTATAACATTCCCGTTCCTGAAGTAAACAATCTGATATATTTACAAGTGTTCACGGATGGCAGACCGCGGGTATCGGTTCTCTCATTTAACGTAATCGGTTTAGTATAACCAATGCTATTTGTCGGTACAGTGGACGCGCCCTTACGAGCTTAAGTAAGTGCTGCACTGATTGTTATGGCGGCTTTGTGTTCACGTACTACACAATATTGTGTAAAATATATTTGTTAAGGTAGGTACCTGTGTGAAAATGTTTGTTAAGTAATACCTGTGTCAGTCTGGACACAGAGGAGAATGTCGAGCAAGTAAAATCAATCTGCTTGGCGAACAAAATTATGTTGGCGAATCTGCGTAGCAGTAATTAACATGGAGTGTCTGCCTATCAACCTTCACAATCCGGTACTTACCCGATACCGCTGAATAAGCAGGATGCAACCAGCAGAAGCCAATTTTAGTGACATGACTTTATATTAGAAACACGTTAAAACAACTGATTTGAATTCTCAACTTTTCTTGCTACTGAATATCAAGATCTTATAAATCGCTGTATTTTTTCAAATATTCAATAGGCTAGATTCCATCATCCACAAATTGGAAAACTATTTAGTCCGTCAGTTAGAGTATTGAAAAATAATGGACACGTATTTTTTGTTTTTGTATATCAATGAATATTGACAAAGATAAAACGCATCAAAACTCGCGAGTGGGGGCTCGTGACGTCACGACTCAGTAAAAATTATGCGAAGGTGTGACGTATTGAGAATTTTAAAAGCGTCGTAACTTCGTCAATTTTGGCTCCCGTAACAAAAGAAAAAACACGGGTCAAATATTTTCTGATAATCTGACGGACTAATTAGATTTTTTTAGTCATCTACCCTATTGTTATATATCTACAATGTCATACAAATCATCAGATGCGTAATGCATACACTACGGAATTCAGAAAAATCATTTTATGGACAGCCTACGGCCAATTGGAGCTTTAAATTCTTGTATTGTATTGTGATTACGTACTGGTATACCTTTATTGCTGAACCTGTCTGTGGTCTGGGGGAGCTTGGGGGAGGTCTACGAGTACCTATGTCTGGCTGAGGACGTCTTTCGGCAGTTTCGGCTGAAAGGATGATATTGACGATATATCTTCACTCCATTATGTGCATGTTGTCAGTTATGACTTATGGAACAGATACGTGGTCGCTCGCAATGGGCCTCATCAGAACGCTTGGTCACTCAAAGGCAATGGAGAGGGCATTGCTTCGTCTGATTTGATGATGATGATTATGTATATCACTCCCTACGTATATTTCTATAGAAATTGAGGACTTGCGCCATTTATAATATTCTGCATGCGACAGAAATTCATTTAATTGTATAAATATGCTTACATAATTACTTAGTTTAAATAAGAAATACGTCCGTCCCCAGTTGCCGCTAACTCTGGCAGACATAACTAAAAGTGTGAAGGCGCCTCACGACGAGGCTCCAGTTAATTGAATACGAGCTACTACCACTGGAACTGGCAACGAGAAGAATGCATATGTCGTAAATTAATAAGATAATCAGCTGTTTTACATATCTGCTAGCTATTTTACAAAAGTTTCGTTATATGAAACCACTGAGCGACGCTTAGCGGTTTTTTATAATTATCTACTGAAATTGAACACGCAGAATCGTATGAACGTTTGCATTTATCAACGCCCGCTGCATTCAACGATTAGAGTTTATGTAAAACAACGTGAATCTGCGACACAATACATAGTACTCAATTCGCGCAAGTGCGTTTCCGCGGAAGTGGATTCACTAAAGTATCTTTCGCATGTACCTTTCCGGAAAGCTAAGGCAGAGGTGTACCTATAGTACTTTCGCATTACCTCTGCCAGATGTGAAGTTTTATATGCGGAGTTGAGTATATATAAAACTGCACCACTGACAGCCGTGTAAAAAGGATAGCTTTTCATGACAGACAATATAAGTCAAATTAGAGTATTATTTATAGACATTGGACAAACGTGTGTCGAAAATGGCAAGGGAGGCCTTTGCCTAGAAGAGATTAGACTAGACTATTTATTTGATGAAGAACTATCCTAACCGTTGTAGGGGAACCCTCCCTTCTTTTTTTACTCTCTACTGGATCCTGTCCAAACAAGGCCATCCCATCTGTTGTCGAGCTCATTCCACCTGCTAAGAGGGCATTGGACTTTTTCAGGGATGGATAGTTGTCCAGATATTATGGTTTGGTTGTGTAGTTGGGAGTATGCGCCGTCATAGCAGTCGTACTTTTCAATTTGATAGTGGTTTGTACATTTTAAAAGAGTTATTTACGATCTTAGCAACCACTGCAACTCTTAGAACCCAAAGTCAATAAATACCTTCAAGAAAAGCGCCGCATTCAGAAAAGCCGCACGGCTAGTGGTAGAAATATCATTCACCTAGGCTTGGGACCTGTACTGAAGATACTGCCACACAAAACAAAAGTTCCAAGTGTGGACCAGTAGTAGCATCCTGAGAGCAGCGGTCCGGAAAGTTAAAGCGAGCCCCGCCTCCTGCCACCCTGACTCACCCCCGGCGCCGCCCGACGCGAACATTTTACACAATTCAATTAAGAGCAGCCTTGTTATCGTTTTTAAATATGTCTGAAACAATGCATATTTAGGCATGTTTGTTTCAATTTAATGAAATAATTTTTCGCAATTATGAAAGAATAATTAATTTTACCTAGTTAGAGAATTTAAAAAAAAAAATATTTATTAATAAACTCTGGATACACAAGATACATTTAATTAAGATTACTTTTTTTTTTTTTTTTTATTTGTTTCATTATCAGGGACTGTAAGAAGTGGTCAAGTAGCAGCAGCTCACACATGTAGGTATCTATATGCAACTGCGATCCTTGGTGAAGCATGTGTTCCTTGGAATAATTCCACTGGAGATCTGATTCAAGTCTCCGGTGGATTTACTCCAAGATTCAGGTCACCTGAAGACTCCTCAATTATAGATATCAGAAAACAGATTTCGTGAAGGAATTGCACTCTGACAGAGCACCCGTGATCACAATGAATTTTGTCCAATTGTTGATGTTGTAATAGTTCGTCTCACGATGTCTCTCCGTCATAGTTCAATCTGTCAAGAGTGAAATTAAATAACGAAGAAATAGATAAGTTATCATGCATAAAAAAGAAAATCTCTTTTTCGACACATTTGCTCATAAAATGCATTTACGAAGCCTGTATACATTGTTCGAAAGTTCAAAATTACGGACCATATAATGGAGCGTGCGGTAAATTAGGTACTCTCACCTAAGTACCTACTTTACCGCACGCTCCGATGTATGGCGCCGTGCGTGTTCTTTACGGTATTTTTTTAAATTTCCATAAACAATATAATTATGAGAATTCAATCCGCCTGCATCCGTCAGCCAAAAATGCTTCCGTCTGCGTCCGTTCCGGAAGCGTTACATACATGTTTTTTTTTGCGAAGAACTTTTTGCTCAGAAGGTTTGTGGCCCTTTAGTATTGAAGAAAAAATGAGACAATAGATGTAGTCATAGAGTACTACTTTAAGACTGGTAGATGTAGTTCTAATTACCCGACTGTTACACTTATGTTTTTTTCCAGTGTATGTTTGATGTCATAAATATTTCTTTGGCACACTGTAGCCTAACCCTGTGTCTTAATAAATTTTAGCTTGAAATGTGTCGTTAGATTCATCTAAATAGTGAGAATGATACTGGATAGGTATATAAAAATTAAATTATCTGAGCTTCGGTGCCATTTTAATAACTTCAGCTTTTCTTCAACTTATCGAGTGGGGTATCAATATAAAGGTTCAAGGAGACAATTTAAAAATGTAACTTATTAAACAAATGATTTTGTCAAAAAATCCGATTGGTACAATATATAATACAATTTACAATATATATATATGTCGGAGTTGGTTGTCAATCACAATAGTGGGTAGTTGCCAAATCTTATTAGAAATTGATTTTCGTATTACTAATCGGAGTGTTTTTACTATCAATTATTGTCTCATAAATCGTAACTTAATTTATTAAGTACTACTAGTTGATTTTTGGCAACTTATTTCGATAAGTGTGAACGTTAGTTTTGTTTATGACAGTTGATGAATATGATGGCATGTTGCTTTAATTTTAAAATGATTTACTTTGTAATTTCATTATTGTCTACTTACGACAATTATTCTTGTATAGTTTGATTATTTTTTAATGTAAATCTTATTAGATTTAGCACATTTTGTATTTAGTAAACGCGTGACGTACTTCCGTGCATCAGCGGACAGAGTTGTCGTGGAGGGATTGCAAAGTGGGGACATCGTCCTATAAAACAGCCTACACTCGGTAAGCTCGTCAGTCGGTCTTCGGATTCGACTCGATACAGAGCTCCCCTGCTCCCGACAAAACTGTCGGTTTACTTCGTACAACGCTGCTGTATATTGCACATTTGTACACAGCTGTATTTGATACACTTTGTGTTTGGGTGGCTTGGCCACTATACGAACTGTGACCCTAAAAAGTCTGTTCGCCTTACTGTTTTAATACCTTTTTACCTGCTTAATCTTTTTTCTGTTTACCATTCATATTGTGTACCTTTTGTATTGTGCTTTAATTACTGCAATAAAGCTTTGTATCTAGTTAAACAGTCTTGTTTATCCCAATAAAATGGGAACTACAAACCCTGACGATATACCCCTCGGCTCTCCTGATCCTACATATAAATCTACTAAAATGTTTCACGCAGACGCATACACAAAAGGAAGCGCGTTCTTATTTTAAAAACGCACACGTTTCCCCATTTGCAAATTCGCGCCATTTTCAATTACAGACGTCAAAGATAGTTGCGACTTTTAATAATAATTAGAACATGTGTTCAAGCGAGAAATCAGATTTAAATATGGAATCTACTGCACCTGATATCTTGAATGAGGCGCCAATTGCAGAAAATTGTCTCTTGCCGCCAAAATCGCGAGAACGCTTTTTAATGAATAACAATATTTTTTAATAGATAATGAAAAAGTTTATTTAATTATCCATTTATATAATGTGTCGAAAAACGTTGTATGACACACGAGCGGAAATTGGTCTTTACAAACTCGTGACTATGTTAAACCCTCGACTTCGTCTGGAGCTTACATTTGTCTACTCGTTTCTAAAGACCAACTTACCGCTCTTGTATCATAAATAACTATTATATATGTCACCGGAAAGTGGCAAACTTTCACAATCTTACGGTGCCTGCCACTTTCCGGTGACATATACATTCTGAACTGGCTATCACTGATACCGACACTGAAAATGACTTGACGGAAGATAATAGTTATTTATGATACAAGAGCGGTAAGTTGGTCTTTAGAAACGAGTAGACAAATGTAAGCCCGAGACGAAGTCGAGGGTTTACCATAGTCACGAGTTTGTAAATACCAATACCCGCTCGTGTCATACAACGTTTTTCGACACATTATATAAATAGATAATGAAACAAACTTTTTCATTATCTATTAAAAAATATTGTTGAACCTAAATAGCGTTCTCGCGATTTTGGCGGCAAGAGACCATTTTCTCTAATTGGCGCCTCATTCAAGAAATCAGGTGAATTAGATTCCATATTTATATCTGATTCCTCGCTTGAACACATATTCTAATTAATATTATAATTAAAAGTCGCAACTATCTTTGACGTTTCTAATTGAAAATGGCTCGAATTTGCAAATGGGGAGTGTGTGTTTGGAATAGTGTGCGTTTTTAAAATAAGAACGCGCTTCCGTTTGCGCCTGCGTGAAACATTTTAGAAGAATTATATATATTGTAAACTGTATTATAATTATATTGTACCATTCGGATTTTTTTGACAAAATCATTTATTTAATAAGTTACATTTTTTAAATTGTCTCCTCGAGCCTTTATATTGATACCCCACTCGAAGCTGAAATTATTAAAATGGCACCGAAGCTCTGATAATTTAATTTTTATATACCTATCCAGTATCATTCTCACTATTTAGACGAATCTAACGACACCTTCCAAGCTAAAATCTATGAAGCCACAGGGTTAGGCTACAGTGTGCCAAAGAAATATGACATCATACATAAAAACACTCTAAAAAACATAAATGTAACAGTCGGGTAATTAGAACTACATCTATTGTCTCATTTTTTCTTCAATATTAAAATGCGACAAACCTTACTTTTTTATTGGTCTGAGCTTCTGAACAAAAAGTTCTTTGCAAAAAAAAACGCGTATGGAACGCTTCCGGATCAGACGCAGACGGAAGCATTTTTGGCTGACGGATGCAGACGGATTGAATTCATTATGTTGTTTATGGACATTAAAAAATCCCGTAAAGAATACGCACGGTGCCATACATCGGAGCGTGCGGTAAAGTAGGTACTTAGGTGAGAGTAGGTACCTACTTTACCGCACGCTCCATTGTATGGTCCGTAATTTTGAACTTTCGAACAATGTACTTATACAGGCTTCGTAAATGCATTTTATGAGCAAATGTGTCGAAAAAGCAATAATTGATGTTGCTTTTGAACAAAGGACCAATCATAATAAACTTGACATACGAGACAATACAATTTCAGAAACGTCAACTATAAAATTCTTGGGACTCGAACTGGACAGAGACATGTCGTAGAATACTCACACTGACAGTGTATGTAATCGCCTGAGCCAGTAGATATTCCAATGCGTTACGCAATCTCGCAAAACCAAAAAGTGTTACTGTATTTCGCAATAAAGACTGAAATTGAAATTGAAGTCTTTTCATTTGTTTCAAACTTCCATATGATGACTTGATGTACTATAATGATTAAACTTCGTCCTGAAACACGCATTGTTAACGTTTAGGAAAATACAAAACCGAACTCCAATAATACAGAACTTCAGTTTCCACAACATTCTCCCATGTCGATAATTGTAAGTGATATTTATCAAGTTATTTAATATTAAAAGAGCTTAATCACTTTGTGTTTTGTTTGTCGTAACCCGAACCGGTGGCGGCGGGGGCGGAGGCGGCGGGGGGGCGGTGGGTCAGGCCCTTCATTACTTAATCTATTGGCATTACCTGGAAGCCGGGCTTTCACTGCGTATTTTGTTTTAATTGGTGCTAGTCTGTTTACATTTTTGATTATTGGTAAGTAATATTGGAGTACGGAGGTAAATTAACAAAGAGTTTGTGCATCATTGAGTGATATTCGTCACCACATAGTTATAGTTTTAAGAAAATATCTTAAAATAATATTTTGTAAATACGACCATGTCTGTAGGTGTTAGAATACCGTCTGATACCTCTCTAATCCTTTCACGTTATCTGACTTGCAAAAGCAAAATGTGACCCTGTAACTTATAATGAGTGCACCAGAGCTAAAATTTATGAATTTAAAAACTATTGTGCACGAGTAACTGTAATTTTACGTGAATATATTTTGTTAAAGATCCTTAATGAATAAACAAAAGAAAGAAAAAATAAACAGAGTAAATTAAACAAAAGCTGTAAGATTTTTATAAATTGATCTGAAATTACGTAAGAAATACGCAATTTTGAATGTTATACTAAAGTGAAAATTACACAGCAATGCGTTAACAAAAAAGTATAGAAAAAAAATCGTAGCAACGCAACGTGCAGTCTACAGCAGTGCGATTCTATAAACATGTCGAAATGAATACTTAAGCGAAGTGAACGACAAGTGAGCTGTAAAACCATACAAACAAGATGGCAGGACAGCTCATTTGTCGTTCACTCCACCTAAGTTAGTCATCGACCTAAGTGATCACGGTTAAAGTCCAGTCGCGGAGCAGGAATAATTTCGTACAATGACCTCTTTGCCTACTGACAGTGGTCACAAACATTTTTGTATTGAGTGCGGTTTACATGAAATATTTGAACGAGAAAGAAAATTTACCAACTTAGAAAATAAAAAAAATATGTATATATGATGTATACATAATACATATGTATGTATTATGTCGACAGAATCGACCGGCTGCTACGCTGCTACGAGGTGAAAGCTGTAGATCTACGAAGCCTACGCTTCGCCTACGCCGTTGCTACGGAGACTGTAATAACCTGTGTTTTGTTTTATAGTCATAGTTTATTTTTTTTCTAGATTAATATTAGGTACATTTTTTTTTTAAACTTCATACACAAAGGTACAATGGCGGACTTACTTAATAATAACTATGTTTGGGTCGGTTTCCACTTTTCGGATAAAGCTGAGTCCCATTTTTCAAATAGACTGACTGACCGTTTGTCATCCATAACTCAGTAACTAGAAAGCCCGACAACCATTGTCAAGACTGGTGTCTTTTATTTAACTGGTTATTGAATTCCAATAACGGCTGCAGCTGGGACTAACAGCTCAATGTTTTCAGAGGCACAGAGGAGTCTTGAATCATTCATCTGGTCATTCATTCACGGATCGACCTTATCAAGTTTTGCTTAGCCTTGTAAGTCGACCTGTACGGCTTTGTAATCATAGCATTAATTAAAGAAATGTGTATTATCATTTATTTACTAATTTTGAAGTTCATCGATAGGTTACAAACTCTATCCATTTTCTTCACAGCCATTCTGGAAGGGAATTCAACTCCTTAGCTGTATGCACAATGAATTCAAAACATTACCTTACGTACTAAGAAGATGAATACTTGAATCTTCAAGTATATTCCAACGTTATTTATTTACCGCAAACATGAATTCCCAATAAGCCTGAGCAGTTAAGCACCCAATTAGATGGCTTTCGTACGTGTATTCAAAAAATATCAATAGCAAGCAATCTTTAAAATCTAAATACACGGAAAAAATCCGACATTAATTGGTGCCGACGGTACAAGGTTAGGGTGTGTTATACTTCAACGGACAAGCGAGCTTATTGTTGAAGATTTGAAAAAAGAATTCTAATTATAAAGAGGAATTAAAAATAGTATAACTGCATAAATGTACGTTGAAAATTTAACCTTACTGTTGTATGTTAAGGTGTATTTAACTTTGAGGTCGTGGATGTTTTGTGATGATAGTTTACCGGTGGTCGTTGTGGTCGCGTGCTTGTAATCCTTTCATTGTAAATATTTATCCAAATAAAATTGTGGTTGTTGATTCAATGTGATGTCTTACCTGAGATTTAAAGTACCCAGAACAATAATCCTCCAACCCCCAAAATATTTAAAACCATACCCCATGGGTAAACCAACTCAATATTCTTCTGTTCTATATTATTGTATTATCCAGTTACAGTTGACATAAAAATTAGACAGACACTGTAGTGTTAAAATACACACAGACGAACATAGAAATTCCTCCTCTTTTGAAGCCGCTTAAAAATGTGCAAAACGTCAAAAAACTAATTGGCAGTAAGCAATAAAAACACAAAAATATTGATAAGCCATTTCAGACAAAACTACGTTTCCCATAAACTAAAAAAGAACACCAGTAAACAGTATAAGTAGCAATCATTAATAGCTGTACATTTGATCGTTTATCAGCGAAAACATCTGACAATAACGCGGGGCGCACTATAATAACGTAAGGTTGGCAGCGCTGGTGCACAATGACAACAACGTTATGTTGGTAGCGTTGGAGCACACTCGACAATCGCAAACATTCGCGGCGTGACGACACTTCATTATATCGGTATTGAGCATCGATGCTAGGGAGGGGATCGGACGTCGATACAGGATTTTCGATGTTTATTAAACTTACGGGAAACAAAAATCTGCGTGATAATTAATAATGTCGGAAACTTCTTGTTAACTGGGAAATAAATTGATTAACACTTAGCGAATAGAATAACAATTATAAATGGCGAACGCGAAAAATGCAAAAGCGAACGTTTACGTCAGCGCGATCGTTTATCGTTTACGGTTAAAAGCTCACTCAAAGGCTTTTGTTTCCACTTAGGCAAGCGTGCTAATTTCTTATTTAAATAGATTCCAAATATGGTATATTTGCTTAAACCGGAAGCCAAGTCAGGATCAGGAAATCTTAACATAAAGTTTTACGCGATAACTAAGCTAGAAAAAGTAAAGAGACTAAAACTAAAATATCCAATCGAAATATCAGAATCTATCGTTCAAACATCTAACAAAGTACCCATCACTACTCCGTGAATTGGCGTCGCAACAGGGGTGCGCAACCCTTCGTCGTGGCTTAATTCTATAATTGAGGGTTAAATCTCCGGCAGACGCCGTCCTCATTATCACACCATGTTTATATCTCGGTAGTTAATCGTTCACGCTACAGCCGGCATGCGGCAGGGAGGCTCTTATCTATCTTATATATTATATCTATCTATCTTGATGGCATTTCCACTACTACATCAAAAAAATATGTGATTTTTTGAGAGGAAGGTTAGTCGATCTCAGCAGTCATTGGCAATGTCATCATTATATGTCTGGCTTTTCCAGCGCTATGTTGGGGTCGGTTTACAATCTAGCCAAAGCTTTGATGTATATACATATGTCACTGGAAAATAGCAGACTCCGTAAGATTGTTACAAATCTTGATTAGATTATAATTTCTCGATGTAAAAAATAATTTTGTATATAAACCCCGTGCGAATTCAATATTTTCCAATATATCCATGTCTTATTTAGAAACAAAAGTTTAAAATTTACAATTTTACGGAGTTTGCCTTTTTTCGGTGACATATACATACTCTTATGATCTTTGCAGCTAGATAAAGATAAGGAAGTGAATTGTTTACAAATGTTTAGATTAAAAATTCATTACAGTTTAAAGTGTCTATATCTGTCTGCCTACTTGCCCTTTAGGTAAAGAGACCTTAATATTTTATAATGGCGTGTATGTGTGCCTATATACAACTACTGCACACAAAGTTTATGTAAAAAAATAATATCCCTGGATTGTAGCAAAAGGATTGAAGCCCATTTTATGGTATCCAAGTGGTTGTAAATGCGTTGCTGATTTTTTAATCAAAAATTGATTATATCAGTTTCGTCTTTGGACCAAGCTGATACATCAGTTTTGAGTATCCAATTCGAAAGTTTTTAATCATTACTGAATTCTTACAATTGACAAATGTGAGATTTTTAGGAATACTTTTATCTTACCGACTCGAACTTTTAAATATGGTAGTATTTTTGTTTTGTTTGTCGGCCTCATCTAGTTTAAAATTATTAAAAAATATTTAAGTGTTATTTTCAACCTCCTTACAAAATAAATATAATTAATTTTATCATCATTTGTTGTTGAAATCCGTGCGAAGTACGTTTGAATGTTGAAACTGACATTCAAACGCACTAAACTTTTTACAATTTGACTCATACAAATCAAAGCTCAACTTCTAGCTATGGTTAACGTAAGCTTCTAAACACCAGTATTTACCGTAACAAGCATACCTCTAATCCTCTCGAAATAAATACTAACAATACCAGTATCAAATACCTACATAATTATATTATTCCACTCGTAGTACTACAGACTCCAGTTGTACTACTTACCGGTATTCAGGTATATTGTATTGAGTACAGAGGTAAGTACACGCGAGGAGGAGGCTTATACTCCCACGGTTGTCTTGTGAAGCGAGGGTGCGATATAGTATGATAGTATTAATTGTATGGAACCTAGATTTATGTATGTTTAAGCAATGTAGTGTTACTGTGATTTAGTAGTGACCAAATATATGTGAAGTAAGCAATCAATAATCAGAGATAATATATATATTTTAAAAACTAACGCAGTCTTAAATTGATGGTAAAACTTCATCTTTCAATTATTAAAATTATTCAACCCCACGTAAAACTCTCCAACAAAACATAAAAAACAAAACCTAAAAATAAAAATCACAAGCACCCCAACCGACACATAAGAAGCCAACAATCGTAATAATCTCTATTTTAATCGAACGAGCCGGGCGCGAACGAATTATACGTTTATACTTGTAATTTCAATCACAATATTAATTCTGTCGTCGCCCGCCTTAAATAAGTGCTGGGGCCGTCCAATCGATAAGTTGAGGCAGGCTGGGCGGGCGGGCGTTTGAAGTAAATAACGTTTTGGGCGGGGGCTGATTGGTTGGTAGCTGGTGGGCGGGGGCAGACCGGGGCGTGGTGCCATTGGTCGGGGCGCACAGGACAGTCTCGTGGCTACCGCGGTGCTGCGCGGTGTGGCTCTCTCGCGAGAGTAATGTTGTGATTTGTGACAGCCGTCGCTACCAATATACAGGTAAGATTTATTTTATTTACTTTAAGATTTTTTCTAAATAAATTCGATTTTTTTCTAAATATTTTTAAAACTATAATAAAATAAACAAAACTTTTTTTATGTACATATTTTTAAAATATAATCACATAGGTACTATACATCGGTAGAAGTTTCAGTAAAACATTTTTACTGAAACTTTAGAAACGAACTACGCTTCTTCGTAGCGGTCGTAGCACTTCGGCTACGGAACTTATCCGCTACAACTTTCGTAGCAAATTTTCGTAGTCCGTTGTTTAAAAAGATTGCTTTATTTTTCCTTTTATTTGTTAATAAGATAAAAAACAGGTTCTTTAAAAAATGTGAATAATCATTTATTGTTAACGTGATTGACACACATCTTGAGACTTTGGAGTCTTTGTAATTCGTACAACTGATTAAAATTATGTTGTTATTGCTACATACTCTTTTATAACTTCTATATAAATTATGTGGGAAACGCATTATTGTTAAGTTCCTTAAGATAATATATCTGAATGGCAAGTATGTGGCATTAATAATAATTGCAATAAAGGCAAACCAGCAGTTTGGCTTAATTTCTATTGAGATTAGAAGTCATATATTATAGTTGGGTATATAATGCAGTTGTCGGTGTTTCATGTGTACGCAGTCTGTACCTTTATTTCTGGTTTTCTAGGACATTGCATGGCATTTTATTAGAAACATGGTTTCTATCTAGGCGATTTTAAGTCTATCCATAAAAATAACGCAATGTGTTGCCTTACTGACATCGTGTGCCTTCGGTTTTCTTTGCTGCTAATCATCAGGTGTGTCCAAAATTTACTACACCAAGATTTTGATCCAGACGTTTCAACGGTAACTATTCTAGCCCAATTAAAATACGTCACTCTAAATACAATAAAACAAAGTCGCTATCTACCTCTGTCTTTTTTCCGTTTACTTCTTCTATACTACACAACGGATTTACTTTTAGTTTTCATAGACAGAAGGAGCGACAAACTAGGAAAGTTCGTCTACATAATATGTTGTACCCATGCAAAGCCAGGGCGGGTCACTAGTCTGAAATTAAACGTATCTCTCATATGTAAACGGCTATTATTTATTATGGTTTATTCTACTTTATTTAATTGTATAGCATACAGTAGTTAACAAGTACGCGGCATATCTTAGGTACTAATTTCCCCGACTACTTTTGTACTAAAGCATTCCTCTCCTAAGGATAACTTATGGAATACTTGGTTGCAACACTTTATTCTTGTTCATTGATAAACGTTGTTAGACAAGTTGGTTTAAATTGATTCGTTGTTGGTACCTAGTGTGGTGCTTTACATTATTGAAGAACTTGCATGTCTAGTAGGACACGTGTTTTTTATTTAAATCACTATGAACGTTAATACTTGCTATTTGACTCAAAACGATGTATTTCATGACATAAAAGTAGTTAAGTATTGCTCAGTCTTCGTTGTAACCTGCAAATATTCTTGCAGCCTGGGCAGCAAAGCTAATAATGGAACATATAAAAAGCTGTTAAATTTCTGAAGTCTGATAAGAAAAGTTTTTAGCGATAAGGTTGCGCATTGTGTCACACCGTGTGATACTTTCTTCATATATCTGTTTTAAATAACTTAATTATAAATATATAATAAAGTTATTGTATTCTACTCTAAAACGTTATTTAATTTTATGTACGGTCTGCAAAAGCGACGGGATTCGTGCCGATGAACATGCATACTCATTTCATTCCCCCTGACCCAAAAATCAAAACAAGCCACAGGAAAAAGCACATCTCGGTAAAAAGTCATTGCTTCCGTAGATTACATTTTGAACAAGACAGATAAGCAGAAGATTTAATTTTTGTCCCTCCTTAAATATACATGGGAGTGTTACATTGTTTAAACAGGGGAGGACGGCCCAGGGGAGCCTATAATTGAAAGACAAACAGGGGTCGGACGATTCGCGACGAATTCATTATTTCTACATTAAGTTGATACCGCTTCGGGTTGACGTCATGCGGATTATGTTTCTTAGATTATGATTGGAGGAATTTGTTTCGTGGTTATTTCTGGGGGTCTAAAAGGCCACTTTAGCAGAAACAAGAAGCACATCACGATACTCATCACTGTTAAATTTTTCCAATCAACCTTGAACCTAATGTGTTAGCGATAAAGATGAAAAATGACAGATTTTTGTGTGGATTAACGACAAACCACACAACAATAATTTTTTTTTTTATATGATTGAATTATACATGATTTTAATATGATTCTGCTAAAGTGGCCTTTTTAGACCAGCCAGGTTGGTCTAGTTTACATAAAGGTTGGATTACAAGTTAGTGTTAAGCTATAAAATATAGTGTTTGGCTAGGCTATAGAGCACCGGCATCCATTTGAGACATTTTCCCTATAAAAATAGTACTGTCTGTTATTAGTTTCATCTCTCACAAAAAATAACGGGCACGGTAACTTATATGGAAATTGATGCAATGCCAGCAGCAAAAGGGACGTTTTCCGTTAAAACCGGCAAAAGACTAGACTATGTTTGAATTCATCAGAATTATACCAAAATTTTTCTGATGGCGGCATGAAAAAATAGCAGTACTATAGGTATATTGCCTTTGACTTTGCTAAAAGGAACAGAAGTACATGTCGTACTTAATTATAAAGAATATATTTTAATCGCTTCACATATTGAGTTTAGTTAAGTTAACCTGGTAAACCTACTTTATTTTTATAATTGTATTTATATGAACGTTCTTATCATCGCATTTTTTGGCAATTTCAATTTCAATGCCTCTACGTTCACGCCAAAAAAATCAGTCGTCATTTTGACATTTAACTTTTAAAATGGCTTCGTCTTCATCTAACTTTCTTTTATGAGTTTTCCTCGAAGAAGCGTTTCGTAAATTGTGTTTATAAAGCTGTTTCATTGTCAATTCGTTTGTTTGGCTGTTCTCGTGAACTGGATTATTGGTTTGTCAATTGAATAGGTCGGTAAAATTGATTTGTTTGTGCAGACAGGTAGACTAGAGATTGGGGAAAATCTAGAGCCATTATATATATAGGGCTTAATACTTTTGTCCCATATTATGACAGTAACTGCAGTTCCGATTATACAGTTAATTATGACACACTAGCAGGTTTGTCTGTAGAAGTTAAATATACCCTAAAACATTATATCCTATGCCAATCTGCAATAGTGTAGGTTTCTATGATTGAAAGATAAATATTATATTTTTATGTAAGTCAGGAAGATGCTCCTTTTTTTTCTTATCTTTTAAAACATTCGTCCGTGGACGATTACTTACACAAATTATTGCAACAAGAACCCGAAACACTGTTATTCTGGATAAAACACCATAGACAAAAAAATTAAGTAGGTATACTACCTATAGTACCTATTTATTCAAAAAGAAAAAGCCGAATTATTTATGCATAAGTCTCCGCATATCTGCGTAATAAACTTAATAGAGGGGGGACCAACTTAATAAAAAGTGGGCATCTTCCACCGAGTGGGTAATTTTCATCAAATCAAGTCTACAGATGTCATTTCGCCGGCGTGGGCGATTCAATTACTGGTATAAATAAATTCGGAGACAATTTACATGTTGATGCCTCTCGTTCCCGACGAGAAGGGATTCTTGTTTAAACTTTCTCGTTACCTTACGATAACGTTGATTTTAAAATGACAAATTATTCAGATTTTATTTTTATGACAACTTTTATGGAACGTCTTATTATGTGATTTGTTTTAACTCTGCCTTCCTGCTTATATGTACTTGTTTGTGTGATTTTTAACAGTAGTTAAAATGAGGTTCTTAGAGGTCGATCTGACCAGTGAGTGGCCAATTAAGCTTCTGGTTTTCGGCTGCATTGAGGTAGACTGGAGACCAAACCCAATACAGTTTGGAAAAGGTTAGGAAGATTTATAAGTCTACTTAAAGTGCCCAGCCGTATTGGACGATCAATGTTCGTTCCTTCTCTATGAATGAGGTGAGAAAAAATAGTATACGGGCCTACTTTTTAGTATTCTATCGTCCCGTAAGTAATCCAACACGATGGAAAATATACAAATTACAGACTATGGTACATAAACCTCGCCTTTTCCCCACGAGGGTAGCCAGAAACTGAAAGCCGTCTTGTACGGTCCTTTTGCCTCGTTTACGTTCAAAATTGATTAAAAATTTTTGGTATCGATCAGAAAATTATTTCTGAGTAAATTAAAATAGCAAAAGTGGAGTTGGTTGTGAAGTTAATAAATTATTCTTGTGAAAATCTCTGTTAAAGTTCTGAGTATTCCGGATTGACCTTTTCTTCGAAACATTCGTTAGAGAAAGGTTTGTGTATATAATTTGCACAAGCGCAAAGAAGAACGACTGTAATTGCGCAGACTCCAAATAAATAAGAATAGAGGCAAGATAATAATGATATAATAAATGCACTGGACCGCAAAAAAGGGGTCGGTTAGAATACTGTCGATTAGAAAAGTGTCAAAAATTTTGAGAAATAGCTGTTGAAGTAAAGAATCATCATTTACTAGCTGGAGGAAACAATCTGAGTACGAATACAGTTAGGCGGCGTCTGGCTGAAAAAAAATTAAAAACATTAAGACCTGCAAATGGCCCAAAAGTAGAAAGACACCACAGAAACTCAAGGTTGAGTTATGGTAGAGAACACGAGAATTTGACTCTGAATGACTGGTGAAGAGTTATGTTTTCAGACGAGTCTAGATTCTGGTTATACAAGCACGACGGGAGGAAAAGAGTGTACAGAAGTCCGGAAGAGCGCTATACCCAGCCTGTATAGAAGAGTTGGCTGGGATTTCTTCCGAAAGCCGCACTGATCTAGTGATGATAGAAAATGGAACTTTAGCTGCAGAATATATCACTGAAGTTCTAAATGACTACGTTGTTTCATAGTGGATATTGGCGAGAATTCCCATTATTGCCCATCACTCCGTCTCAGGAATGTCCATTGAATATAAATTGTTATCGGGATAAAAAGTAGTAACTACTACTACTTTTTATCTCGATAACTTACATGGCTCAGTGTGTTATTCCAGGATATGAACTACATTTGTGCCAAATATCATCCAAATCCGTTGAGCCGTTTTAGTGTGATTGACGGACAAACATCCAAACATACAAACTTTCACATTTATAATATTAGTAGGATAAAAAGCTTGAACTGTTTTTTTTACTTTCATTAAAGCACATTAGATATTCTTTCATAATTTCTTTATTTCATAAAGTTAGCTCAGGTACTTTTGAAGATCTTGAAAATATTCTAAACGACCCTTTTTCTTTGCTGTCCAGTGTATAAATTATAGTTTTAAAATTGATGACTGTTTCGTTACCATTCAATAGAGTCAATCTCTTATCTATTTAAACTAAACATTTAAGAAACACAGCTCCCTATTTCAAATATTTAAATTCAACAACTGTTTAATTTTCAACAAATTAATTTACCAAATTAACAATGGATTCCGGATTAGTTACGAATTCAATTGTGCGAAAAATCTGTGAAGAGGAGAGCGGGGCTGCGCGACCCGTGTGTCAACACGGCTCATTGTTCGCTGAGCGTTCGGCGATGAAACAAACGCGCTCAGTTTAGAACTTCATGACGTGCCACTGTGCCAGGAGCTCGCTGTCAAGAGTGGTTTTTATTTTTTATTTAGTTTTTGGCTGACTCTATACAATATTACATACATAAACTCAGGGCTTTTCCGCATTAGCGGGTGGATAGAAACTATAGCGTCTTTACCTATGAAATTTTCAATAATTATTTGGGTTTCTTCGAACTATATAACTTAAGTGGGGCTAGGAATTTTAAATTAAAAAAAAAAAAATGTTTATTTACATTTAATGTAATCACATCACATCCTTTATTAAAATTAATGCTTTTCTTTGAGTGTTTATACATACGGTTAAGAAAACTGTGAGTATCTCAATTGGTTGCAACCGTTTCTAATGAGGTAACGTGTATAAACGTATTGGCATAGTGGCACTCAAAACTATACACCTGAAATCATAACCCTGATTTCCGAAAAGAAAGAAAGGCGCGAATTAAAAATGTTATTTACGCAGATCAAAACCCAAATTTAAAACCTCACGAAAAACCAAACCGCTTCAACTAAAAAAGAGACAAGCGTATATGCGGAAAATCTAATAAGCAAACATTTATCCATCACTTAACGTTTACAAAGGCAGCCCTAGCTCCTGGGCTACAAACTCAAAGAGCTGATTAAATATGTATCGACGAATTAACTCCATGTCTTTGGCCGTCGACTCAATTAAGCGAACAAAGTAGCAAAGTAAATAACGATGCTGAATTAATTTTGTACGAGACCTTTAGAATTGGAGGCGGTTTGTTTAAACTATGTGAGGCTATGTGTCTATTGTGCGATGATGTGCGGCGTTCAGGTTTATGATTATGTTTATCGGGATTTTGTGATTATGTTGGTAAATGATGGGATGGGTTTGTAAGTGGCTATGAAAAGTGAAGGTATTATATATTTTTTTCTAGTTCAAGAATATCTATTGTAAGACTTGCAATAAAAAATGTAATCCGTCATAATAAATGAAGAGAAAAAGAAACAAAATCAGCATTATAAAAACTGCAAAAACATTTCAAAACATCAACGAACCATGACGTATTATTTTGACTTTTACAAAACTATCCGTTTCGTCACGTATCATAAAAATTTCGAACGGGTCCCCTCGACTACCGGCTACGGACTAGGTAACGAACATCGGACCGTAACAATGGCGCACGGGTCCGACGGGCGGCAGCGCCGGCTGTCTTTATAAAGATTAAATAGTATTGCGCTATACAAAACGGATTCTCAAAGGAACTAGTTGAAAGAACCATTTGTTGTTCGGATTTTTGTAGGGTGACTAAGTTATCGCCTTTAGGAAATACGTTTTTGTTTTAATTTGCGTGATTTTTTGTGTGAATAAAATAAAGAAGGAAGAATATGGCTTTTCATTCTACTTTTCTACGTTGTATTCCTATTGAAAATAATACTTCTATTTGTAAAATTCTCTGTCCTTTATTTAGCACTTATTTAGCAGATTCTAAATAGTAATTCTCTACAGAGATTTTTGGTTAAAAATCTGCCACGATTTGCTAAACAGCTCATAGATTTTATTTAGAAGGCCCATAAAACACGGGTCAGGGGCGTAGCTTCCGCCGTGTCAGCCGTATCAAAAATACTGGGCCCCCGGACCACAAGGGCCCAGACGTGTGGACGCAAAGCTGTACATTTAGTTCCACCATCTCCAAAAATGTCTGATACAGGGCCCCTTTGGGGCTAGCTACGCCACTGTTACGGGTATATTAATTAATCGAACGTTTTTACTCAAAGATAGATCATTTGTTTGTTTCATTCCAAATAAGAATAAAACAAATCGTTCTCTGACGAGTTGACTAACTCTATATTTTCAAAAACCACTAAAAACTAATCGAAGCGATCTTTAGAACCTTTAGTACTGTTAGATATTTATTATCAAAGATAAACCCAAATTGCGATAGGTAACGTCTTATCATTGGTTTCTCGGACTTTATTTACATGCAATTTAATTTATTGCCTTCACGAACTTGGAAAAAGTATAGTTTCACGGTCACCCTACAGTCCCCTGCACTTGACACACAGATTCCAGTGTCCCCTTTAGCTACGGATTATCCGGGGAAGTGCACAACATGTTGTCAATGCGGCGATCGTTGTGGTACAGCCGGTATGTGCGATTTGTGCGTGGTAGTTATTTTGGACACCCGATATTAGCAAGTTGAGTGTCACTTTCTGTTATTAATAAATAGAAAATGCATTTCTGTAGTCAAGTTTTATTTTACTTTCAAAGTATTGAGATTTTGTAGGTTTATTTTATCCGAGCAACTTCTCAAAAACTACTATACGGAGAATGGGGTTTGAATTTTCTTTAAAGGGTTACATTTTCACAAAAAAATTGTAACATTTCATGAAAATTATGTTCGTTAACGATTTTTTAGATTACTTCGTGACTGTATTGAAAAATTTTAGCGTAACAAACTATCAATATCAGAGCATCGTATATCTAATACCTAACCTATACCTAACACACTGAATGTTTAAACCATTATTAATTATTTCTAGAAATATGTAGCAAAGTTATCACAAATCATTCTTAGAAACTTTAATTGCCACCATCTATACTGCTGCTACTGAACCAAATAATTAATTCAGAGAATATAAAAGCCGTGAACGCATTAAACTAATGCCGACAACCATACTAAAAGAACAGATTTCTTCCAAAAACGATTAGTTCCGTTACAAGTGTACACATGTGCTCATCCCCATCCCGCGGGGGATGACCCCCGTGTATCACCGATATCAATACCATATGGCCCCCATAAGGGATTTATAATTACAAGTATATTTTATTAAATGTATTGTCCGCGCATCAGCAAGAATTGTAGTCAGCTGAACCATGAAATGTAAAAAATGATTAATATGATGTAAGTAATCTGCATGTTGAGAAGCTGTGCGGGTAAAGATTCGTTTTTTTTGTAGCTTAATTTTATTTGAAAAAAAAAACACTTACAAATTAAAGAAATTTAAATAAACGTTATCTAATGTAAATTTTATTGAAACTAAAAATCGATTTTTTATTTCTGTGAATTCTATTGATTCTGTTCATGAGAAATGGCTCGCTAACAGATGCTTTGATTTATCTATGATTCTAAGTTGAATGCGACTTTCCAGTGTTTAAAGACGAAGACAACCACTTTTCTTAGAGATAAACGCGCTGATGGCTTCAGTCGATATTATCATTAAATGCACTGTGCTATAAACACCCATTTCGTCACAGCCAAAAATAATAACAACTAATCTATTCACAAAATCACAGAAACAATTGAATGACCCCCAAAAACGAACATATGTGATCGTTACATTAGGCAGCGTAATGTCGTTTGACTTCATCAATTATTTTGGGCGGGCTAGCTCCTCGGCCCACTGTGCAGGGGTGACACAAATTGACTAATCACACCCTATAATGACCCCGCCGATATGTCACCGCGTCCCGTCCTTGCCAACCCTACCTTGATTCTTGATTTTAGGACAGTTTTAAGTGGTGATTTATCATTTTAAAGTGGTGACATGTTTTGTTACAGTGTTTTATAATGATTTAAGGGTTAATGTAGGTCAGATTTGTTTTGTTTGCCAAATATCTTAAACTCTTTTTTTCTTATACTATAAAGGGACAAAATTGTTTGATTGTAGGAGGATTTTTTTTGAAATTATTGTTTCGATGAGGATTACAAACCGCTACTATTGAGTCACGCTAGCCACACGAAAAAAAAAAGAATTGCACAGCCGAAAGAGTGTATCTCAGAAGATCGTTTCATGACTTCACTCAGATATTGCCTAAACACTCAATAATAGCGGTACAAACCGCTATCCTCATCGAAACAATAATTTCAAAAAAATCCTCCTACAATCAAACAATTTTGTCCCTTTATAGTATAAGAAAAAAGAGTTTAAGATAGAAAATCGTGCTAATTAGTAATCTATACTTACTCATATTATAAAGCAGAAGAGTTTGTTTGTTTGGTTGAACGCGCTAATCTCAGGAACTACTGGTCCGACTTGAAAATTCTTTCAGTGTTAGATAGCCCATTTATCGAGGAAGGCTATAGGCTATATCATCACGCTAAGACCAATAGGAGCGGAGCAGTAATGAAAAATGTTACGCAGACGACGTTGCACGGGTCAGCTAGTACTAAAATAAAAAATACAGTTTAATAGTTTGTCAGCCGCAGGAAGTGAACAAGAAACCTTAAAATCTTTCGCTACAGTTTCCAGGGATTTCTTGGCACAACTTTCAAAAGTCAACAAAACAAAACCTAAATACGAACTTGATCTCCGAAAAAAAAATTAAGTAGTCAATAGAGGGTCCCTGAAAGGGGCGGTGCATACATTATCGCTCCCCTCAATATGCCCAATTGATATTCGATACACTAAATTCACACGCAAACTGCCTATTTGTATCCAAAACGATCACTTTTGTCCCAAATTTGTTCGGATATATCACACTATGCAGTTTTATTGTGCGGCAAAAGTAAATGAAGTCCTTTTATTGGTTATTTGCTGTATTAATGGGACAGAATGGCATTCGGTAATGATTTCTGGTTTATTATTGCGTTGAGTTAAAAAGTGTGGGACATTAATAATGATGGATTGGTTGACTATGGATCATCAAGTAATTATTTCTGAAAGAGTTTTAGATTCGTTTCAGTGCAACAATTCATCTCAGGGCAACAGCTGATGTTGAAAACTTTTCTTAGTGAAGATTAGACGGTTTTAAAAATATCTACGCATGTTCTTAGAAATAAGAATCATTGTATCACTGCATATAATAAAACAAAGTTCTCCGCCGCGTCTTTCTGTCTGTTCGCGATAAACACAAAAACTACTGCACCGATTTTCATGCTGTTTTCACCAATTGATAGAGTGATTCTCGAGGAAGGTTTAAGTATATTTATTTATATATACTTTATTGTACACCAAATTTAAAAAAAAAAAAAACTTAAACTAAAAACATACAATTGGTGGCCTTATCGCATACAGTTATAGTATTTATAGTATTCTTAGAAACCAAAAGCGGGGTGTATTAAAAAAAACTAATTACTAATTAACCTAAAAAGTTTTATTTCTTACAAATTATTTTTAGCTAGCATCAAACACATAGGTAAATAATAAGCACACAAGAATTATATAACACGACACTAAACGACTCTATAATGTCCCTAAAATACGTCCGTTGCATCCGAAAGCCAAGTAGAAAATGAGCCCGTTGACAGCACGCCAAGCCTTTTTATACACTTCCACTCGGTGCGGGTAGATTGGAAGGGGGAATACCTGAGACGGCCGTTCCTGATAGCGTGACGTCCTCGACCGCAGCTTCATCAGATCCATCTCTCACAGCCTGGCCATAATCATTATTCTGACCATCATCAACATCTGAAAATACATAAGAGTACAGGATTAATTAAATGACATAACCACTATGGTTTAAAGCTTATTCAACCCGTAGTAGTTGCATAAGTTAGATATCACGAATCCGACCCGTGTCCCAGGCGCAAGCGTGCACTCAAGCGCCAGCAACAAGGGCCCAATAGTGACTTCTAAAGTTGAAACAGCTTCAAACCCAAGAAATTCCATGCATCGCTAATGATAGAATCCGGATTTCCATCACTCGCCATACACAGTTATCGACAGAGGCCCAAACGTTTGCTTGTCGTTTTCACGAATTCAAAGTAGAGGCCCAAAGGTTATGCTTACTATGAATTTGTGACACATCGCGTCATTGAGACAGAGGCCCAAAAGTTCTGCATGTCTCCACTATGACCGCGAAACAGAGCAGAGGCCCAAACGTTAGCATGCTCATAACAAATAACTCACCACTTTCAAAGAAAGCTGAGCACGTATCCGGCGTCCACTCACCACGCCATAACGTCATATGTTCGGCGGCGGCTTGAGTCTTTTTACCATAAGACCCAGCTAGTAACTCTAGCTCATAACGGTGGTGTGACAGCGCTCGAACCACCTTATACGGGCCGCGCATGCCGGAGTCTAGTTTTCCAGTAGTCTGAGCAACTTTGCTCACAAACACGAAGTCACCAACAGCAAACGTACGTGGCTGCCTTCGATCTTCATTTACATAGGCATCCTGATAATGCTGATTGGCTGTGAGCAGCTCAGAAGCTCGTTGTCTTCTTAGGGTTAACAAGGCTTCTCTATTAGGATGCGAGTTTTCGAGTGCAACGTCTCGCACCAAGGATCTGATGACGGGGGTAGCTGCGTCTATGCCCACCAGCAGCTGTAGTGGTGAAGTCTGGGTAGTGGCTTGTCTGCAGATATTGAGGGTGAGTTGCACCTTCCAGAGCACATCGGACCATTGCGAGCCTTTATTGCCGACCTCAACCCGCAGCATGTTAAGAACGGTTCGGCAGTACCTTTCCACTTGGCCATTCTCGCGATGCATACCCGGCGTAATAAAGTGTATCGAGGATCCCAACTCAGTAACCCAATTTTGAAAAGCCCTACTGTCATACATCCTACCACGGTCACATACTATCATAGATGGGGTACCAAATAGCGATATTGCGTTAGAAAATACACGCTTCAACTCATCAGCGTCTTGTCTATATAAAGAGTACAGTAAACAATACTTTGAAAAGGCATCAATTACAATCAAAACGTATTTAAAACCATTTGATTCTGGAAGTGGTCCAAGAACATCGGTGTGTACAACAGAAAAAGGGATTTCCGGCTTAGACCAGGACTGGATTGGCTGAGAGGGAGCCCTTGGAACCCTTTTATGTGCCAGACATATAACACAATGACTTATATACTTCTTCACGAATTGTCGTAGGCTCGGAAACCAAAAATGTCGTAAAATTAGATCAGTCGTTCTGTCAGTACCAATATGATCATGGTCGTCGTGGAAGACCCTTAACAGACTGAGCCTATGACCCTTCGGGATGAAGCACAGAAGTCGCGGTTCTTCCCCAGTAGGTGTATACTTGTAAAACAACAAGTCGTTTTTTATTGTGTACCTCGTTTGATCTAACTGCCCTTCCCTCAATTTAGTCATCAATTCCTGAGTCTCTGCATCAGCGGTTTGAGCAATCTTTGCCCAGTTGTTGGGATTTCGGATATGTGAGACATTATCGGTAGGAGGAGGAGGGTTACGGCTTAAAAAATCCGCGTGTTGCATTAATGAACCCTTCCTATAATCAAGAGTGAACGTAAAATCCTGTAAGTATACCCACCAGCGTGCAACTCGGGGCAACAAGTCTTTCTTTCGCTCCGTTAACTTTAAAGAATTGCAATCCGTCACTATCTTAAAGTGAATACCAATTAGATAGTGACGAAAATGCTGGAGCGCACGTACAACAGCCAACGTCTCCAATTCGTAACTGTGGTACCGCGATTCTGCACCCTGAGTGGACTTACTAAAGTACCCAACAACCCTCTTTCTCCTACCACTGTGCTCTTGGAGTAAAATCGCACCAAATCCAATAGCACTAGCGTCTGTGTGAAGCTCCGTAAGCAACTGGGGGTCAAATATTGCTAAAACCGGTTCATTAGTCAAGCAATTTATAATATAGTCGCGAGCAGCGTCCTGCTCAGAGCCCCATGAAAAAAGTTCACCCTTCCTAAGCAGCCTTGCTATGCTTGCTGTCTTAGAGGCATAGCCAGCAATATAGCGGCGAAAATACCCTGCGAGTCCCAGAAACTGGCGAACCTCCTTAACGTTTTTAGGTTTTGGAGAACGTACAAGTGCGTCTACTTTACCTGGACTCGGCCGTACCTGACCATGTCCAATCAGTCGCCCTAGGTACTCGATCTCTACGTCTAGAAAAGTACACTTTTTTAAGTTTATGGAAAATCCCGCGGTCTCAAGTATTTGTAAAACTTCCCTTAACGTTTTAAGACCCTCATCTACCGAGTTGGACAAGATTAGTACGTCATCAATATAAGTTAGAACCCTACCAGTGTCAATGAGAGGTTTTAATGTTTTGGATATAATCCTCTGATAGACGATAGGGGCATTGGCTAGGCCATATGGCATTTTCAAGTACTCATACTGTCCTTCGGGTGTTACGAAGGCAGTTTTGCTTATGGAATCATCATCCTTCATAGGTACCTGGTGGAAACCGGTAGCCATATCAAGGCTGGTGAAGATTTTGAAGCTACCAAGTCTATCGATATGGTCATCGATCAGCGGCAAAGGAAATCTTTCTTTAATGGTAATAGCATTAAGCGCTCGATAGTCCACGCACATCCTATCACTCCCGTCCTTCTTTTTGACGAGGATGATAGGACTCGCGTAATCAGATTGTGATTCACGAATTATTCCTTTGCTGAGCAGATCGCTAACAATATTGCGAACCCTGTTTTTTTCATCCACCGAAAGCTTATAAGGACGGTGCGTTATTGGAGTATTAGCCGTTAGTTTGATCTCCATGCTACCTGTGTTCACTGTGGAGGTTGCCGTACCGGAAATAAACAAATCAGAGAACTGTTTGATGATTTCCAGTAACCGATCTCTATTGGCACCCACTAAAGGGGTTTTGATACACTCATCATCCACAGTGTTCACAAGCTGCACGGTTGACTGAATGTCTGACCTGGCAAGCCGCTGCTCACTACTGGTACGAGTGTAAATCAACCCTTTTCGATTCAAGACATCAGTTCCAATTAGAATGGGCGCATTGATGCATTCAGCAGGGACAACATATAAATCAATTTCCAGTGATACTTCTGGGAACTCTACGACTGTTGTAATAACAGAGGTTGATTCGATTACCTGACTTCCTATCCCGCGCATCAAGCGATAAGCTGGCATTCGATTAAAATTAAAATGTTTAAGTACCTTCTCTGAAATCAAAGAAATATCAGAGCCGCTGTCAATTAGAACATCAACAGGCACCTTCTGTACAACGGCTGAAATTACGTTATTTTGTCTAGGGTCGATTCGGAGCAAAAATTTACCTCATTCGTTTTTTTATCGTTAGACTCTGAACGCTGTTTTTGGAAACACGAATCGATTGAATGACCATTACGTTTGCAAAAAGTACAGCGTTTATTGATTTTATCGCTTGATGTCGGTGGGGCTGACTTAGAGGTACTGGGATCCTGAACCGAATTGGAATTTTTGGTCTTCTTGGGGCAATACCATTTCTTATGACCCGTTTTGCCGCAATTGTGACAAGTAACATTGCTATTGTCTGACTTAGGTGCCTCACGTTTGCGATGGTTAGAAGAGTTATTAGAGGAGGCACGATCACGAGCAGTATTATTGTCGTGTTTGGGTTTGACGTAAACTGACAAAAACTCTACCAAATCTTTACATGCTAACTTAGCGTTGGTTGCCGCAGCCCTGACTTGGGAATCGCTGATACCTCTAACTACAATGGCGGCTTTCAACTCATCAGATAAACCTTGAACTATATTAAGACGCAGCAAAGATTTACGTGCGTATTCCGCATAAGTTCGGTACTTGTTTGAGTTCGTACACATAACCTCGTATAGTATGGATGCAGAATCGATGTTACGGGGACAAAGAGATCTAAATTCAACCTTGAAGTTGCTCCAGGATCTATCACTTGTCACCCAGTCATTTAACCACGATTGTGCATCACCACGCAAACAAGAACCTATCCGTCCTAGGCATTCGCGATCATCCCAATTATTTATTAGTCGACCACGGTCAACCTCAGCGCACCAGACATCGAAATCTTGAACACTTGGATCAAATGGTGATATGTAGAAGTTATGAGACTTTGTTTTTAAAAGCGCGCTTAAGGCACCAACAATACTGCTCGCTACGTCTCTATCCTCGCCATGCACATCTGTCATACGCGAGTTATTTTCGGCGGTAACCTCGTCAGTTATTGTCTCGGTTAAGCCTGAACCTTGCTGACTAGCAGGGATTGGTACGACCGGAAGAGAGGACAATAACCGGTTTTCGCTAGTTGGATGCAACGGACTATCACTGCTAGATGTTATTGGCAATCTACGCTCAATTACTTCTAACCTCGTAAGAATTCGATCAAGGGCTACATCGCGTGAGCTGTCGCGACGGTCATTCGAGTCTTCGCGATATCTACGAGAGCGACTACGTGGGCTACGCACAACGCTACGACGTCGAGATGACCTATCCCTACGGTCTCTTGGACTGTTTCGACTGTGGTGTGCGACAATCGGCGGCGGCGGCGTATCACGATCATCCGAATTATCGCGACGATTTTTGCGAGAACCGCCACTAGATTGTCGCTCACGGGAGTGTCTACGTCCTCTAGACCGAGATGAACGCCCTGACATTTTGTAAGAAACAAAACTTAGGTACTTACTACGGTTGAAAAGTTTTCACACTACACCAACACTTTTTACTGAGTATTTAAATAGATAGCAAACGGCCTAGAACGCGTGGCGATCCCACTTCTGATCTTAGAAACCAAAAGCGGGGTGTATTAAAAAAAACTAATTACTAATTAACCTAAAAAGTTTTATTTCTTACAAATTATTTTTAGCTAGCATCAAACACATAGGTAAATAATAAGCACACAAGAATTATATAACACGACACTAAACGACTCTATAATGTCCCTAAAATACGTCCGTTGCATCCGAAAGCCAAGTAGAAAATGAGCCCGTTGACAGCACGCCAAGCCTTTTTATACACTTCCACTCGGTGCGGGTAGATTGGAAGGGGGAATACCTGAGAGTATATAATTTGTCAAGCTGGCGAAGCCGCGAGCATCAGCTAGTAGTTAATAAAAATAACATTATGAACCTTTTTAGGGTTCCGTACCCAAAAGAGTAACCAACGGAACACTATTACAAAGCCTCCGCTGTCCGTCCGTCCGTCCGTCTGTCATATCTCATGAACCGTAAAAGAGTCGAAGTTTTTACTGAGTGTGGATTCCTGCTGCCACTATAACAACTAATAATAAAATACGAAGGTACAGAACCCTTCATGCGAGAGTGTGCTAGTTTCTACCAGCGTCTTTACCCCTGTAATAGTTAGAAATTATACAAAAGGAATGTTTCTTTGGTATCCCCGGAGTACGTACTCCTCAAAAAGTATATTTCTGTATCATTTTGATTGCTTCAACAGTTTGGGCGTAATACATAAACAGAACAAATAGATAAGAATTACTTTTCCATCTATAATATTACTCTTTTTTATTTGTTATAGAATGGAAGCTACTAACTTAGCGCTCTCCCCGCGCGAGACTCTCAAACCTAGAGCAGAACACAAAGCTTTGCAATTAAGTGGAAAACCCAATCAGGTAAGAGTTAATTACTATTAAAATAGATCGACTTAGTAAAGTATAAGAAAAGCTCTTATAAAATTAGAACTAAAAAATTTAACGAAAATGTCCATCATACGTTACAAATATTGTGTAACAACATTTAAATGTTTTTTAAATGTTATTAATAAAATTGTTGTTTGCAAATGTGTTGAAATAGATTGGCTTGATACGCATGAGCTTTACAACTTCGGCTCCTTATGAAGCTTGCGTTTGGCTCGGATGTCAATTCCGCCTTTGGTGCATCAACAAACTTTGTCCACATATACCCAAAAAAAAAGCAATCTCTCACAGGTCGGCACAGTCCTCCTCTACGGAGTACCAATAGTCTCCCTGGTGATCGAAGGCAACGAGCGCCTCTGCCTCGCCCAGATCTCCAACACGCTGCTCAAACAGTTCTCGTACAACGAGATACACAACCGCCGGGTGGCGCTCGGCATCACCTGCGTGCAATGTACCCCGGTACAGCTGGAGATACTGCGGAGAGCAGGGGCCATGCCTGTGTCGTCACGGCGATGTGGTAATAACATTAAATTTGCTATTTTTAACCGACTTCCCAAAAAGGAGGAGGTTCTCAATTCGTTTTTTTTATGTTTGTTGCCTCATAACTTCGACAATTATGAACCGATTTGAAAACTTCTTGTTTTATCTGAAAGGACATACTAGCAGATTGGTCCCATTCAAATTTTATCAAAATCGGTTTCGAACTTTGGATTTTAAATCGATATAGCTGGAATTCGTCTACTTGGATGATGGTCTTATGTCATCCAAGTACTTAATTGAAATTGCGTATTTTGCTTTTCTGTGATTTTGCAGTGGTGTTGTTAGGTGTGGGGTACCACTAAAAAGTGAAAAATTAAAATCTTTTTACAAAAAAATACAACCGACTTCCAAAGAAAAAAACACTACAAACTAAAAAATAACTTTGTAACGCGCTGCCCGAGCTTTGATTTTGTACCTACTTAGCGCGGTACGAGTGGGACAGCAACCCTTCCCCCCGCGCTTCCGCACCGCGCTGACGGCGCGCCGAGTGAGCTCGGACGCGCGACAGACAGTCGGCCCACGCTTACCGTCGTGACGTACACGATGTAATGTATGCGTCCGCGACCATTGATTGATAATTATTGTGATTGTTTTGTGCAACTTAGTTCTAAACATTGTGTGCCTGAATAGACGTTATTCCCTACCACAAACTTGGTTTTCTTCCGTTCGTGACAACCCAAATACAAACTAATGTTATAAGTGGCGCCCAACGTGGGGCCGCGAACCAGTTTAAACCAGTTTGTGCTTGTCGACCGTTAACGTTTTTCGCCTTTAGTTACGGTGTTCCTGTGTTCCTGTTCTCTGGTACCTACATAAAGAGTGAAGATGCCTCCACGTAAAGTACGAACGGACCCAAAAGCAAGTGACGTTGACGCGCAGTCCAGCTCGGATGAAGAAACCAGAAGACCTTCGCCAGTGCTTATGTCTGGTGACCAGCTGACTTCATTTCTTACCGCCTTCGCGAATACTCAGGCGGAAGCAAATCGGCAGCTCGTCGAATCCCTCATGGCATCGCACGCGGCAGGTGGTTTTTCCGCGACGCCCTCACCGACACCGACACCGTCGACTAGCAAATCAGGCAATATGTCCAAGTGTACGGCACGTTTTGATGGTCAGAACCGAGATCCTGAAATTGTGGAAGCCTTCATCGACTCCGTCGAGATGTACAAAGAGTGTGCATTAGTTAACGATGACCTTGCGCTTCGTGGTCTCCCGATGCTGCTCCACGGCGAGGCTGCAGTATGGTGGAGAGGGATCCGGACGGAGGTGTCCTCGTGGTCCGAAGCCGTCAAACGACTACGTAGTATGTATGGTACTCCATGTCCTGCTCACAAGCTATATCGAAAGATATTCGCTAACGAACAAAGTGATGAACTCGCGGACTCCTTCATCGTGCGTATACGAGGTATGATTGCCAAGTTTCCTTACGTATTACCCGAAGAAGCCAAGATAGACATGATATACGGATTATTACATAAACGTATTCGAAAGCGATTACCCCGGGATACGGTTAGTAGTATTGAGTCGTTAATCGACAAAGCCCGAGACATAGAGGAATCCATCACAGAAAATTCCAGTGCAAGTGCTTCCTCGCAGTCGGCGCCAACGGAGACGACGACGCCCCCCCGCGCGGAACGCGCCGGCCGGCCCGCGGGCGCCGCGCGCCGCCTCCGCCACGTGCATTAATTTGGCGGGAAACGGTGCGCCGACACCGTCGCTCAGTGGTGCAGGAGCGCAGCAGTCGATCTCGCGTTCGCAGGTTCGATCCGTACGTAATACGTGTAACGAAGTGATAAGTGTCGATAAAAATAATACCGCGAGTGAATCGAAGTTATTCTGTGTGTATTGTAAAAGTCGAGGTCATACGCGGGATTTCTGTCCGAAGAAAGACTCTAAAGTATCGTCTAGTAATAATAAGTCTAGCCTTATTTGTTATGGTTGTGGTGAAAGAGGGTTTGTACGAGCAAATTGTCCTACTTGTAAAAGTAATGTATCGAGTTTGAATTGTAATGTTATTAGTTCAAATGAACCACAACCTCAACATAATGTATTTTATTCACTTACCACGACACAAGACTGTTGTAATGAAAGCAGTACTAGTACGAATAATATCATTACGCAGGACCGACCTATTTTGAACATTGAGATATTAGGTTATAGTGGTTCAGCGCTTATAGATACTGCCGCCCGGCGTAGTATTGCGGGTTCAACGCTGTATGCACTTCTTCTGCGTTTAGGTGTTAAATTTAAATCGCAGACTATGTCAGTCAGACTTGCTGATGGTAGTATTCGTACGAATATTGTATTGTTAACATGTGTTAATGTGAATTGTATGTCTTTGTGTATTCCTATTGAGTTTGTTGTGTTTCCCGAAGCTTCAAATAACGAAACGTTATTAGGGATAGATTTCATTACAAAGTCTAAGTTGGTGTTGAATTTTTCCTCTATGACATGGTATACAGCTGATCGGCCTCAGGTCATTCACCCCCTACTGACGGAGAGTTCTCGCGAGGTGGTGGAGTGTGCCTCTCTCAACCTGCTGAGGGGAGATGAGGGCACACTGTTGACTGAGGAGGAGCGTGGTGGTTTGGACAATTTACTCGGTGAGTATTCCGATATTTTTGATAAAAACGGGGAACCGACGCCATTTGCCGAACATCATATAGATACGGGTGATCATCCTCCTATTGCAGTGCCACCGTACCGTGTTACGCCAGCGAAGAAGGAGTTAATTCGCATCGAACTGGATAAGATGTTAGAAGATGGAATTATTGAGGAGTGCGAGTCTGCATGGTCCGCACCGGTTGTTTTGGTACCTAAGTCCAATGGTGGGTATAGGTTTTGTGTTGATTATAGGCGGCTCAACGCCGTTACGAAAACAGATGCGTATCCTATGCCGCGTATTGACGAGTTGCTCCAGTCTACTAAAAAGGGTTGCGTGATGAGTTCCTGTGACCTTCGGAGTGGCTATTGGCAATGCAGAGTTAAGGATCAGGATAAAACCGCGTTTGTCACGCCGTTTGGTACGTATCGGTTCTTACGAATGCCTTTTGGTCTGAAGAATGCGCCGGCTACGTTCCAGAGGCTTATTGACCGCTTCCGTTCAGGATCATCACTCAAGGATGTCATCGTACTGACGTACCTTGATGATATACTTGTGATATCTGAATCATATGCTCGTCATTTGCTAGATCTTCGTGCGGTATTTGACCGTCTCCGCTTATTTAAGCTCCGTGCGAATCGGGACAAGTGTGTCTTCGCCAGAGAAAAGGTTAAGTACCTCGGTCACGTGATATCACCTGAAGGTATATCCCCGGATGAGGGGAAGGTACTTGCCGTAGTAGGTATGAAAGAGCCTACTTGCCTTCAACAGCTGCGCACCTTCCTGCAGACGTGTTCATGGTTCCGCAAATTTATACCAGACTTTGCGAAAGTGGCTGAACCACTTACTCGCTTAACTAAGAAGTCTCAGGCGTGGGTATGGAGTTTGGAGCAAGGTAAATCTTTTGAAACTCTTAAGAAACTCCTAACCACGGCCCCCATTCTTGTACAAGCGGATTATACGAAACCATTCGTATTGCGGACTGACGCCAGTAATTACGCACTAGGCGCAGCCTTACTCCAGGGGGAGTCAACGAATCAGGAACACCCAATTGAATATGCCAGCCGTCTGCTCACTCCAGCCGAGCAGAATTATTCTACCACGGAGAGGGAGGCTCTCGCAGTGGTGTGGGCAGTGGAACGTTTCCGAGGTTACATCGATGGTCACCAGGTCAACGTGATGACAGATCACCAACCCTTGAAATGGCTGTTCACCCTCAAGTCTCCAAGTGGCAGATTAGTACGTTGGGCCTTGAAGTTGCAATCTTTCGACCTGCGTATCGAGTATGCCCCAGGTAAGGTTAACGTACTTGCCGATACACTCAGCCGTCCCGTGGCGTCAGCAGATGGTCCTGCATCTGAATTGGCTATCTGTCCTGTTGTTGTTGATGTACCGCGCTGGAATGCAACTTCCACCCGGGATGCGCAGTTAGCTGATCCGGAAGTTGCGAAGATCATCCATGACCTCGAAGGTAATGATGAACTTAATATAAATCGTTGGTCTGAGAGAGGCTATCTCCTGAATCAAGGTGTTCTGTATCGGTATGTCCCTGATACTGATTCCGAGGAGCCTCAACTCGTCGTACCGGACAGCCTGCGGAATGACGTCATGTTCGAATGTCATGACTCGCCTACCGCCGCTCATGGTGGTATTGACAGAACAATACATCGTATCTCGCAACGATTCTATTTTCCTGGTATGAGACGGTTTGTAACCGAGTACCTGAAGACCTGCATCGAGTGTCAACGCTACAAACCATCAACACTCAAACCAGCCGGCTTGCTTCAAACTCCTGTCCCGTCTCAAAGGTTTGAAACTATCGCAACTGATCTTTTTGGTCCGTTGCCTAAAGGACCCCAAGGCGAGAGATGGATCCTCATAGTGGAGGACACCACTAGTAAGTGGGTGGAAGTCTTCGCTCTCACCGAAGCTACAGCGGAGATATGTGCTAAAACTTTGGTCAATGAGGTATTTATGAGATTTGGTCTTCCTAGACGGATGATTTCTGATAACGGAGTGCAATTCGTTGCAGATGTTATGCAGAAGGCGATGTTTGTTCTAGGGGTGAAACAAAGTCTGGTGCCCTTTTATCATCCAGAGGCAAATCCTGTTGAGCGGAAGAATAGGGACCTAAAGGCTCAGCTCGCCATCTTAGTGGAAGGTCGCCATCAAACTTGGCCAGAGGTATTACCGTTTGTACGGTTTGCTTTCAATAGTTCAGTAACCAAGTCTACGGATCACACCCCAGCTTACTTGACTTTCGGTCGTGAATTACGGTCACCTTTAACTGCTCAGGCAGACCTAAGAGCAGTAGTGGAATCGGAGAATTTTGTTCCCCAAATAACGCCTTATCTGCTGAAACTCGCAGATACCGTCTCGACAGCCAAAGAGACTCTGGAACGGCAGCAAGATGTCCGTAAGTCATATGCTGATAAGAGTCGGTCGTCAACCCATGAATACCTGGAAGGAGACTTAGTCCTAATGCGGACCCATACGCTCAGTAACGCAGCAAAAGGTGTCACCTCAAAATTTAATCCGAAACGGGATGGACCGTACGTCGTTTCTAAGAAGGTGAGTCCTACCACATACCTCCTAGCTCATTGTAAGACAGGAGAAATCTTCGGTAAGTATCACGTGTCAGATTTGCGTCCTTACCATGCTAGAGAGAGTGAATGTCCTGAGCCGATTATTCCTAAACGCAATAGAGGTCGCCCTCGGAAGGTGACTTAACCGCAGCGCTCTTGTTATTATTTTGTTTGACCACTCGGGAGACCCTTCCCTGGTCAAACGGGGGAGAGTGTAACGCGCTGCCCGAGCTTTGATTTTGTACCTACTTAGCGCGGTACGAGTGGGACAGCAACCCTTCCCCCCGCGCTTCCGCACCGCGCTGACGGCGCGCCGAGTGAGCTCGGACGCGCGACAGACAGTCGGCCCACGCTTACCGTCGTGACGTACACGATGTAATGTATGCGTCCGCGACCATTGATTGATAATTATTGTGATTGTTTTGTGCAACTTAGTTCTAAACATTGTGTGCCTGAATAGACGTTATTCCCTACCACAAACTTGGTTTTCTTCCGTTCGTGACAACCCAAATACAAACTAATGTTATAACTTTAATTTAGGAAGTCGGTGTCAAAATACGAAGAAATTAACAATAACACCGACTTCAAAATTAAAGTTATGTTCACTTTGTAGTGTTTTTTTATAAAGAACTAACTGTCCCCCGCGGCTTCGCTCCCGTCAATTAAGTATTCATTGCACATATCGAGTTTTCATTGTTTTTAAGATGTATTCTGCTATTCGGGTCGGAGACAAATCCAACGAATCAATAACCACGAAAATTGGTTCAGCAGATCTCGAGTTATAAGTGTTGTACCAACCCGGCTTTGTTTTATATATATATATAGATTAGGTACCGGTAAAATACTGGTAAATAGCTCGATCTCGTTCTTTTCGAATCTGACCTGTCAGAGTCTAGACAGATGATAAAAATATGAGGTACAGCTAAGCAAGAGTTCACTTTGAAGGTGGTTAATGGCAGGGCATTTCTATGTTACCGTAAAGTAATTTTTCTTGTAGGAGTTGTATTTTTAATAAAGTAGGCCTCGTGCAGGTACCTATACGGCTTTTACTAAATAATAAAATTGCGTACAGCTATTGATAAGCCGATACTCATAAATCAAAACATTATTCGTGGGACAAAACTGAATGGAGCTCCTGGTAGTATATATCAGTGGAAAGCGCCGTTTTCTTTGGCACTTTCCTTAAACAAAGCCGACGAAACTCTGCCCACGCTTCGTTTTAGTAACACTTGTGATAAAAAGGAAAAAATCATGCTTCTTGTACTTTTTTGTAGTTACTTTCTTTTTCGTTAATTACCTGAACCTTGAATTGGCAAATGGATCTATCTCCTACTGTACAAAATGTTGGTAGATATACTTACATTAAACATAGTAGGTACTTACTTCGAACAAAAAACATGAACAGCTCTAAACATCATAAACAGCTAATGCTACAACCTACCTATAAACTTCAATAGAATTTGATCAGTCTGCCATCACGATCTTCCTACAGTTATCCCACGTTCCTTAGGGTCGGTAAAACACGTTTTCCTCGTCCTTTCTATATTTTCAATCGAAACTATTCAATTCACTCACTTTTCTTTCATATGATATTCTGAGGAATGTTCAGCAGATAGTTCATCCATTTTTTTTTAGTAATATTTAATGCAACCTTCATCACCACCCACCAGGTATGATAACACGACGGGAAGCAGAGCGTCTGTGCAAATCGTTTCTCGGAGACAATGCTCCGCCAAGATTACCGGATGACTTCGCGTTTGCTGTCCATCATGAGTGCGCTTGGGGATGCCGTGGAGCATTCTTACCAGCCAGGTATACTTAAAGAGTTGCAGAATTTGTTACAAAGAGTCACCGCGGCTCTAGAACGCAAAGGGCATTATGAGGAACACGGATGGGCTTTAGTCAGTAGGAGTCTGACATTCCTTCCTGCTTATACAGCGCGGGAGGAGTCATTGGATGATTTCCCATCCTTAAAAAAAAGAAAAGGTATACTTAAAGAAATGGAGGAAATATTTTGTTTAGTGTGTAGCAGTGTGTTGTTGTATACGGCCTAGGCGACGATGGCGAGAATGAGAAATTAGGCCATAACAGCCGTGAGAAGTAAAAAAAAGGGGCATTTGTCGGGCAATGGGCACAAACAATCGTTGCAAAACAAATTATGTGTGTCATGAAAAAATCCTTATAATCGTACTTAGTGGTCCTTCAAATATTGACAGTTATTCTTTGATGTAAATTATCATTTATTTTGACCTAGTAACACATTTTCTTCACATTTTTTCTTAGGTACAACTCCTCTCGAGCAAAATGCATCAAATGTGCCTACTGCGGGCTATTCTTTTCCCCAAACAAGTTCATATTCCACTCCCACCGAGTCGGGCCTGGTGACAAGTACATACAGCCTGACGCTGCCAACTTCAACTCTTGGAGGCGGCACATGAAGCTCAGTGGAACCCCTCCCGAAGAAGTGGTACATGCATGGGAAGATGTGAAAGCCATGTTCAACGGGGGAACAAGGAAGAGGATGCTGTCGGCTGCTAGGTGAGAGCGAGATAGATATGTTTTTAGTTGTTCAGTTGGGTGGGAGAATGCGTGCGGTTTTGAATTGATATAGTGCTGAAGACTGACTTTTTTTGCCGTTTACCGAATTATAATTTTCTTATAAATGAGGTTTTATGAGGTCATTTCTTAAATCTGGGACACCTATTAAGGAAATCAGTAATCATCCATACATTCTTGTGCTAAATATAAAAGGCTGACAAAAGATAGTTGTGTTCTGCAAGAATACGGTGTTCATGATGCCAAAAAAACTCATTTTTTCATACTTATTTAACACACAAAAACTGTATCTAGATTGGTGTGAAAGATATTAATAATAATAATAATAATAAATAATAATATGCTTGGACATTTCACACAACGCCAGATAGTACCAAGCTACGCAACCTAATGCTTGTGTTATGGTAACGAGATGGCTGATAAACTACTTATATAATTTTTTTTTTTGTAAATACATACATATTATAGATATTACTATAATTAGATAGACATTATTCATTTTACCGATTGATAGCAAATAGCATTTCTCTCGTAAAACAGCGCAGGGAACGTTTCAATCGATTTCCTGCTCCCACTACACTTTCATAACTAGGCTCAAAGTGAGTGATGTTCTTTTCTTTAGCTACTTGCCTTCGGGAACTGTGTACGAAAATCTATATAAATAGTTCAGCTTTAAATTGTGCTTCAGAAGAGTACCTCTTCGCAGGCCTGAGTCGGAAGGTAGCACTGAGGCTAAGAGGCCAGCGGCCAGTCCGCCTAGCGCCCATGCTCCTGTGCCCAGGCTGGCTGACTATGTGTGGGGGGCGCGGCTGCCACTACCCTATGCTATACCCTGGCTGAAGCCTACTTTGTGGACACCTGGTAAGTTTTTGACGTTTTTATTTAATTTTTCGTTTTCTTTCTCGGGTCTCTGGAAACCCGGTGCTTTGGTAGGCGTACGAGGGGCCGAAACCAACTCGCAGACGCCCCGTTAGACATTTCAAATGTAATGGGGCACCATGTTATTTATTTCATTATTAATTGGGAAGTGTTGTTGACTGTCTATTTGAATTAATGCGGCAAATTAAGTAATAAGAAGTGGTTTTTAGGTGCAACTGTCTTTAAATCAATGGTTTTACCGTGTGTACGATGGAAAAACCACTGTGTCAGAGCACATTAACGAAACATTTAAGTCTTCTTTGACTGCATCACATTAAACTTAGTGACTTAAAACGTGATGCAAGATGGTGATCATAGTGTAACTACGATGAAAACTAATGCATTAATCGAAAGAACCCCTAACTCCATCGAGTATAATGCGAGTACTTACAAGAACATCTTCGGTCCAGGTGCGTTAACGGCATTGAGTAGTGTGAACTCAATCGAGGAGCCGCGCGCCTTCCGACCAGTGAGGGGACACAGACTGGAGTCGCCGCAATTGTCACCTGTCATGTCGCCACCGAGGTCTCCTACTAGGTAAGAACAAATTAATATGAGTAGGACGGATTGTCCCCTCCTCTAGTAAATTTGGATGTTCCGAAAAACTATGAGTTACTTGTTAGCTAGAAATTCGGGACCCGATAAGTTGAAACGTGGACGAGAATGTATGTAGAAGCTAAGGTGTTCACGCGTTGTGTGTTAAAAGAGTAAGAATACATACAATCACTTCGGTGAATAGTTTTGGTCCTTTGACCCGAAAATGACCATAAAGCTCCAACTGAAGCAGTTTTGAGGGTTATTCAGAAACCTTTATGGCAAACTCAGCCTGGTAAACTCTCACCGCAATCTCAAAAAAAGAGATTTGATATTGTATTTTTTATGCTACATTCTCATTTTTAACCTAGCACAATTGTCTAGGTCACCAATGTCCTCATCGCCGCGTCGGTCATCACACACTAGGTCACCGCTACAGTCACCGCCGCCATCTTCTCCAGCGCGGTCACCCAAGAGCGACAGAGATAGCGATGAGAGCGTTGACATAGAAACTACTGAAGAAGACCAGCCGAGGGATGTGGTGAGTGCCTTTCTATTAAAGATTTGAAGATTGGAGTTATCTGTAGGAGAATTAAATTGTGACGGTGCGGCAACGAGCGAAATTTAAATGCTCTGCGTTACACCAGTATATTTAATAGACAAGGAGCAGGTTTCCGAATTGAGAAGTACGTGTCAACACATTTTTCTAATTGTTACTCTAACTTTGAAGAGATTAGGGTTGTAGGGATTAGGGTTGTAACCAAAGTTATGAAGACTATGTTAAATTTCAAATCACACAAACGAAAATTGAATACCCGTCGTACAAGTCAATAATAACCACAACCTACAATATTATTTCAGTTTTGCTACAGATCCCTGTATAATACTCCGATAATACACATACAAAAGAGCCTAAGTACTCAGGAAAGACTACTCAATACTCGCGAATAAGTCAGTAAAATAACTCGAATCCGTTTATAACTTACGTAAACGTTTCTCAAAGATGCAATTTAATAGTATTGAGTGAATCGTATTATCCACTCGAGTTGGATTTTTCTGAGCTCGAGCGAACGGAGAGTTAGATCCAATTTAAAAAGTTGGAAGAGGAAAATTTTTCCAATCACCTTGTCTGTAACTCGGTAATCGTTGCGATTAGTTTTTTGTTCACCTATTTAGACTTCAAGGTGTACTTTGCTGGATTTTCTGGAGGAATTGTATTGTAATGGAAGGTTGGATAGGAAGGTTGAAACTTGATAATACTTATATATCTTGGAACAGTATGGTTGGACTGTTTTAGCTAAAAGTTTTCGACATCGAAATATGTATTACGGAACTGAAATAATAATAATAATAATAATAATAATAATAATAAGCCCCCTAAACAACCACACGTCCTGATTGACCATCTAATCACGTGGGGGGCGGACACACGAATGAGAGATTACTGGCGTGGCTAACGTGGCTCTGGAAACCCATTCAACATGGAGACACGTTCAAAGAGAAAACGTTTAGGACCGCTGCCCGGGGGCGATCGCCGGGGCGCACCTGGAACTGACGCTGGGTGTCTCAGCATGCGAACCGTCAGCGGTGAGGAGTTGAGCAGGCGGGCTCCCACCGATCAAGATGCTACAGCCGAAGTTTCTGACGATGGTGACAGACTTACGGACAGGACAAACACCCCCGTAGAGCCGTATAGTCCTAGCACAGTGTCATACGCACCTTCAAGGCCATCATCACCATCTATACCATCGTCACCTTCAATACCGTCATCACCAACCATAACTAGTTTCAACATAGTCCAAACCACTCCAACCTTAAATGCTGCGCGGGGGGTTAGTTCCTTTTTACCCGCGTCCACTAAGGCTGGAAAAACAAGAGTTCGCATGAGATGGAGCAAAGATGTGAACCTATTTATCATGCGAACTTACCTACACATCACTAGATTAGAGACAGATATGACAACCTACAGGCAACAGCTGCATGAACTTTTCACACGTCAGTACCCAGAAATTAATGTTACAGAGCAAAGGATCTCAGACCAAAGGCGAACAATAGTTAGGAATAAACTTTTATCACAAGAAATATTAGATCAGTTAAGAGAAGAAGTTCGCATTCAGTTACAAGAAGAAACTGATAGTAATGAAAGCGCTAGCAATATCGTATTAACAACAAGCACAACGGAAAATTCTCAACAAGAACTACCACAATCATATACTCAATTACATTCTAATACACAATCTCAAATGCAGTACCAGTCACAAGCACATTCGCAAACCACTCATTCATCTACACAAACCGAGAGTCTCACCATAATGTTAGAAAATGACGTAGAAGTCCTAACAGTTACTGATCGAATTCACCCCACAGATACATATATCCAACTAGTCCACGATAAATTTAAAACAGCTCTTACTCAATATTCCGGGATGGAACCGGCAGCTCGACCAAAGCTGCCGAAGCTTAGGTACATACCAAAACTAAATCAGCTTATTAATTTATTTGATCAAAATATTCTCCACCAGTATATTAGCGAAGACACTCAACTAATAGATGTACATACTCTAATTTACTGCACAGCATTAGTTATTTCCGAAGAACTTAACTATAGGATTACAGAATATACTGGAAACACACGGCCAAAAAATAAAAATAAACCAGCTTGGCAGCAGAGACTTGAAAGGGATATAGATAAACTTAGAGCAGATTGTGGTAGACTAACCCAATACATTAACAACAATAGATCAAAAAAGGTAATTAAGAGTGTAGAAGCAATATTTAAGAACATTACTGTTCACACTAGGCACGAGGGTGACAATAGAAGACCGGAAGACTTTTTAGATACTTTGAAACAAAAACTAGCACTTAAAGTTCACAGGTTAAGAAGATACAAGAAAGCACTGGAGCGTAAAAATGACAACTCCTTATTTGCTATGAACGAAAAGAACTTTTATAGAAATTTACAGAGTACACCACAAACTGACTCATCACCAGAAGATAACATAGAATTACCTACACAAGAACAACTTGAAACATTTTGGTCTGGAATATGGGAAGAGCAAGTACACCATAATGATAAAGCTGATTGGATAACAGACGAAATTACTAGACGGAGTTCATTAGAGCCAATGGAATTTATTGAGTTTTCTGAATCTGACATAACTAATATCACAGCCAGATTACACAATTGGAAGTCCCCCGGTATTGATAAAATACATAATTACTGGTTTAAAAAATTAGAAACATTGCACAAAATATTAGCTAAAAATTTTACAGACATTATTTTAGGGAAACAAAATGTACCAGATTTTATTGCTACAGGAATAACCTACATGCTGCCAAAAAATAAATACTCACCAGAGCCTTCCCAATACAGACCAATTACATGCCTACCCACAATATACAAAATCTTAACGTCAGCTATTACTTCAAAAATCAATAAACATATAGAACAACACAGCTTAATTGCAGAAGAACAAAAGGGGTGCAGACGGGGTCACATGGGGTGTAAAGAACAACTACTTATTGACTCAGTTATACACAAACACGCAGCCACCAAAAATCGGAATTTGCATTGCACCTACATAGACTATAAAAAAGCTTTTGATAGCATTCCACATTCCTGGTTAATCCAAATATTACATATATATAGAATAAACCCCAATATTATAGATTTCTTACAACATATTATGTCTCAATGGAAAACCACACTACAGTTAAATTGCCGCGATAAAGCCATAACAACACGACAAATTGCCATAAAAAAAGGTATTTATCAGGGAGATTCCCTGAGCCCCCTATGGTTTTGTCTCGCTCTAAACCCCCTATCTCATCTACTGCAGTGTAGCCAAGCTGGATATTGCCTTAAATCTACAACAGAAGTAGCCACTATCTCTCATCTTATTTATATGGACGACATTAAATTATATGCCAAATCAGAAAAAGAGATGAAAAAACTAATAGAAATCACGTCACAATTTAGTAAGGACATAAACATGCAATTTGGATTAGACAAATGCAAAACAGTACACATAATACGCGGCAAAATTAAGCCTGGTAGCTACACAATTAACAATACAGACACAATTACAGCAATGGAACCAACAGATCTATATAAATATTTAGGATACAGGCAACTCAAAGGACTAGATCACACAGCGATTAAACACACACTGAACACTGAATACAAAAGGAGAGTGATCGCAGTATGTAAAACTCAACTAGCGGGAAAGCCCTTAATAAAGGCATTAAACACCTACGCGATACCAATACTAACATATTCGTTTGGAGTGATCAAGTGGTCAAAAACTGACATTCAACAAATCGAAAGAACCACACGCACCACACTCACTAAACATAATAATCTGCACCCTAAGTCTGCAATAGAACGACTTACTATAAAACGACAACACGGAGGGAGAGGCTTAATAGACATTCATCACCTTTGGCAGAAACAAATTACTAGATTAAAAGCATTCTTTCACTCTAAATCTCACACAAGTCTCATTCATAAAACCATTGTCACAAATGATATTAACTACACTCCCCTTAACCTAAGCGAAGAGAACACAACTTACGATATAAACAACGACCGTCAGAAACAAATGTTAGAAGAGTGGAAAAAGAAAGTGCTACACGGACGGCACCCCCACGATCTAGAACAGTCCCACGTAGATGCAATAGCTTCAAATAAATGGCTCAAGATAGGAAATTTATTCCCGGAAACCGAAGGCTTTATTATTGCAATTCAAGACCAAATCATTAACACCAAAAACTACAGGAAGTTCATAATCAAAGACCCTACAATAACGAATGATAGATGCCGCAAGTGTCACTGCCAACCAGAGACCATACAACACATTACAGGAGCATGCACAACGCTCACACAGACTGACTATACTCACAGACACAATCAGGTGGCAAATGTCATTCACCAAAAACTAGCAATCAAACATAAACTCATACAAGACACAAACACTCCTTACTATAAATATGTTCCTCAAACTGTTCTCGAAAACACCACACATAAACTTTACTACGACCGCGCCATTCTAACTGACAGGACCGTTCATTACAATAGACCAGATATAACTCTCCAAGACAAAGTTAATAAAGTTACTTACCTGATAGATATTGCAGTCCCCAACACGCACAATTTACAAAAGACAATAGGAGAAAAAATAAGTAAATATGCAGAGCTAAAAGAGGAAGTGACTAGAATATGGAGGCAAAATAAAGTTTATGTCGTACCTATTGTTGTCTCCACTACAGGGATAATACCAAAACATCTCCACCATAGCCTCAAATTAATAGACCTCAAAGACACAGTTTACATAACACTTCAAAAAGCTGCAATTTTGAATACCTGCAGAATAGTACGGAAGTTCATGCAGCTAGAGGAAAATGAAATTTCTCCTCAAAACACTTAAGCACTCACCACACGCTACATTGACTTGGCTTGGCCCGTTGATGTAGCAAAAAACTAGCCAAAGAGCTAAGAAACAGTTCATGTTTTTTCCAAATAATAATAATAATATCCTTGGACAGTTCACACAACGCCATATAGTCCCAAGCTAAGCAACCTAATGCTTGTGTTATGGTAACGAATGGAATAAAATGGAACTGGGCAGGACACCACTGGCAAGGTGCGGTGATGATGGGTGGAGTAAGGTAGTGATTGAGTGGCGTCCGCGAACTGGAAGAAGTGTGGGTCATCTGGTACTGAGATGTACAGACAATATTGTTGCCATCGCGCGTAGAACATGGATGAGGCAGGCGCAAGAACGTATTGGCACAAGGAAAGAGAGGCCTTTGCTCAGCAGTGGCTGAGATCGGGCTGTGGTTATGGACATATTTTATTTTATGGATCATATAAAATTTGATAAGAAAGACTATGATGAGAGTCTGTACAGCAAACGCTTTGGTTCTCAATTTCTCATGAAAATGTTACACGTGCAAACCACTAAAGTTAAAAGCTCACCTCTCACTAAATAAGCTTTCGATTCTTAAAAGTTTCTAGAATTCATTAGAACTTTTTTTCTGTGTCATTGTTAGTGTTTTACAGGGATCCGTAATAACCTATACGATGATGTGATTTTGCGTATAATAAAAACTTTTTACAAAAAAATACAACCGACTTCTAAAAAAAAACACTACAAAGTAAAAAAATAACTTTAAATTCGGAAGTCGGTGTTTTTGTTAGTGTCTTCGTATTTTGACACCGACTTCCGAATTTAAAGTTATTTTTTTACTTTGTAGTGTTTTTTTTTAGAAGTCGGTTGTATTTTTTTGTAAAAAGTTTTTTATTTTTCACTTTTTAGTGGTGCCCCACACCTAAAAACACCACTACAAAAATCGCAGAAATGCAAAATACGCAATTTTGATTATCAAAGAATCATCTAAATAGTCAAATTCCAGCGATTTCGATTTAAAATCCAAAGTTACTCCTCTTCGTCCGTTACCTTACTTGAGAGTGAACGTGTGTTCGGTTTATGCATAAATTCGTAAAGATTGCATACAAGACTTTAGCCCGTAACCGCAAAGCGAAAGTGACCAGTTTTGCTTAAAGATAATTAAAAATATTAATTTTGTGACCAGTCGCCGCAGTGCTTGTGCACCGCAAATCTAACTCGTCCCAGTAGCCCCGCCTACACGCAGGAGCAGGACAGTTGCCATAATTGCTCTCTCGCTTGCGCGCGCGCCTGAGTGCTGTGTACTACGCACCAAATATCCACGAGCCCATCAACGTGTGTGTGATCGACATTGGACTGCGTACAATGCCGCGCGTTCAACGCTCGCCTACGGCTTCGCCATCTATAAACGCCAGTGTACTGCAAGTAAAATCAGACTCGGATATACCCGCAGCGGTAATGAATAGCCCAGTCGGTAATGTGAACACCGCGTCGCGGTTTAAACGTCCTTGCCCAGAATTCTCGCCTGGTAATGAACTTCAGGACCTAAAACGAGAAATACTACAAATGTTGTCGACTTGGAAAAAAGAACAAGAGGAACGCTTTACTAAATTCTCGCACGATCAAAACACCTGCCTCTCTAAGTTGGCCTCCGAAATAGCTGAACTTAAACGACAGAATCTTGCGATTCAAAAATCAAACTGCGAGATAGAGAAATCTATTACATTTATTACTGAGCAGTACGATGACATGTTTAAAAAAATCGATGTTCTGCAGAAAGACACCCAAAAACAGAAAGACAATTTACTTAATTTGGAAATAAAGATCCAGGATATCCAACAGTTTTCCCGGTCATCATGTGTTGAGATCCGCAACGTGCCTGCCGTGGAGAATGAGTCAGCGACAGATTTATCCACGATAATCAGCAAAGTCGGTGCAGCAGTTGACATGACTCTCTCTAACACCGAGCTACGAGATACATACCGTTTACCCGGGAAACCAGGCACCGTCAGACCTATTATTGCGGAGTTCACAAATGTTCAGATTAAACACAAACTAATCAAAAGTGTCCGTGACTTCAATAAAATCCACCCCAATGAGGGTCGACTAAATACTAACTGCATTGGCTTACCCGGAGATCGAAGACCAGTATATGTTACTGAATACCTTCCCGCTAGCTCCAGAAAACTGTTCTATGAAGCAAGAGAATTTGCGAAGCGGAAAGGATATAAGTTTTGCTGGACAATGAATGGCAACATTTTCTTGCGGAAAACTGAAGGAGCGAAACAAGTTTTTGTCAAATCCGAAGAAACTCTACGCAATCTACAATCGGATATAAGTCTGTGACTATGTTTTCTGCTTATCCACTTATCAGCCGTTCACTTATATAATTTATTTTTGTTAATGTTATTAGCACTCACTCATCAAAACGTAAGTGTTTCAATTCTTTTTATAACATTTAGAAATACTTACCTTTTGGTTACATTTTCATACAAATTACACGTCCCTATTCTAAGTTTTTTAAATATCAAAATACCTCATACACAAACAAAACACCTCACAACTATGTACCTTAAACTACATTCGCATCATTTAACACTAAAGAAATCTCAGTACCTTGTAAATACTACTACAGCAAATTTTCTACATACTTATTACTCTTTTTATAGCATCATTAAAAATCCATATCTGTGTCGAAATCACCAAGCGTTCACTAATTGCTTCCTACACAATTCATTGCGACATATACTAATAAACCAACCAACGCTTTCCAATGGCTAATGTTGCACAAGTTATTGATGACATCGATCACTCGGCCTTTACAACTAGCCTGAAACTCGATTCTATAGATAACTGTAGGCTGCACTTGGGTGACAGTAGTGGTCAATACTCGGTTGTGGTCCAAAATATACGCAGTATCAAAAAGAATTTTGATAATTTCTCTGTTCTTTTGAGCCGGTTGCTTTTCTTGCCTGACATAATTATTTTAACAGAATGTTGGCTTGACGACACGTGTACCGGTTTTAAAATTAATAACTACGACTATCATTGTTCCAAAAACTACCTTAACCAAAACGATGGAATAGTTGTATATACCAAAACATCTCTGCAAGCCTCTGTCGTTGAACCATCCTGTAAAGACTCGAACTGTCTGGTTGTCCATGTCAGGGATGAACTATCACTGATTGTGATATATAGGTCTCCATCGTTCTATAGTATAAATAACTTCTGCGAATCTTTAACAAAGCTGATGGAGTCGTGTAAGGCTACCACATGTGCTATCGTAGGGGATCTGAACATTGACATCAAAACAGACTACACTGACAGACGCGCATCTGAGTACCTGGACTTAACCGGCCACTATGGGTATTTTCCAGGACACACTTTACCCACGCGAGGTGACAACTGCTTGGATCACGTTATGCTTAAAACTCAGAAGTCAGCTACTGTTATTGTGTGTGACACGGGCATAACAGATCACGAGACGGTTATCTTTGGCGTTCAAAAAGAATCAGGTAGGGCCAAGGTTGAAAAACGACATGCACAAATTGACTACATAAAATTAAAAAAAGATATAGAAAATGAGTCATGGGACTGGCTTCTTGAGCAAACTAATGTTACTATTGCATTCCAAAAATTTGTCGAGACTCTTTCGGATAAAATTAAACAACACACTACTGACCGTGTCTGTCGTGGCTCAAAGAATATTATCAAGCCATGGATAACAAGAAACCTCTTGAAGTGCATAAGACGACGTGACTTAATGCATATTAAAGCAAAGAAACCAGAAAATCGCGACAATCTTGTCATCCAACAAGACTATAGGAGGTATCGAAATTACTGTAACAACATATTATCAAATCTTAAACAAGACCATGACCGTAAACTTCTAATGGAAACAAAGGGCGACTGTAAAAGGTTGTGGTATGAAATCAAGAAAATTTGCAACATTAAAAATAAAAAAAACCGGTAAATTTGAGCTTGTGACCGACAGCGACAACCCTGTTCCCACATTAAATAAAGTGAACGACTATTTCTCAACTGTTGGCAAAAACCTTGCAGCAAATACACTCAGTCTGTTGGATTTAACTGAAGCTGACTTGTCCCGTAACAACGAACAATACAGTACTGTAAACACTAGCCCAAACTCTTTTTTTCTTGCGCCGACTGATGAAAAAGAAATATTTTCAATTATCTCCCGTCTTAAAGCGGCATCAGCGACAGGCTATGATGGCATTAATAACACCTTTTTAAGACACTGCTCACTTGCTTTGGTTGGCCCGATTGCCTTTCTGTGCAACTTAAGTCTAAGTACAGGTAAAGTACCTGATTGCATAAAGATTGCCAATATATGCCCGATATTTAAAAGTGGAGACCCAAAAGTCCCTTCAAACTATCGTCCGATTTCCCTGCTGACATCTCTTTCAAAAATCCTAGAGAAAATTGTAAACAAACGTCTACTCGCATTCCTGGAACAAAATAGATTATTGTCCGACAATCAATACGGTTTTCGGGTTGGGAGGTCCACGGAGGATGCAGTTACCAACTTAGCTGATTTTATTGCAGTCAATCTAGGACAAGGACTGGCATGTACTGGTGTCTTCCTGGACCTCGCCAAGGCATTCGATACAATATCGAGGAAAATTTTGATCAAAAAAATGTCGCTTCTGGGAGTTCGTGGCACTGCACTGGACTGGTTTATCTCATATCTCAAGGACAGAACGCAAAAAGTAGTGCTAGGGGAATATTCTAGTGATCCACGCACGGTGCAATTTGGTGTGCCCCAGGGAAGCGTGCTGGGACCTACCCTATTTATTATATATATAAATGGGCTCTGCGCCATGAAATTACCTCAAGCTAAAATTTTTACATATGCTGACGACACCGCAGTCGTATTTTATGGGAAAACTTGGGATGATGTTAAGTTCTCGGTTGAAAGCGGAGTTAAAGTTATTGCGAACTGGCTGCAACATAATCTCTTGACACTAAATATCGACAAAACAAAGGCAATCAACTTTGCCATCTCGAAACGTTCCGCCCCTCACTATGTACCTCGTATACAGCTGCACTCCTGTTCTGACCCAGAAAGTTGTACTTGCCCTGATATCGAACAAACAGATTCGATTAAATACCTGGGCGTCTTTGTAGATAACCGTTTATCATGGTCCACACATCTGAGTGCTTTAAGGGGTAGAGTCCGAAAGATGCTCCATATCTTTAAGCAACTGGGTAAAATAGCAGATGAATCAGTTTTAAAAATGATTTACTTCTCTCTGTGTCAATCGGTCCTTAACTACTGTATAATGGCGTGGGGTGCGGCTGGTAAAGCCTCGTTAATTAAGGTTGAAAGAGCTCAACGAGCTCTGCTTAAAGTGGCCTATAGAAGACCATTCCGGTACCCCACTAACACACTTTACACTGAGGTGGGTGTTCTTAGAGTAAGACAACTTTACATCCTAGCAGTCACTATAAGATTTCACAAAACCTCTATGTGCACTTGTATCTTGTCAAGTAGAAGGGCACATTGGGAAAAGGTTCGATGCAGTAAAACAGTCGGGAGAAGGTCGTACGGTTTTATGGGACCGCACCTTTACTGTAAACTTAATAACAACCTCAACATTCTAAAACTCACTCACGCTAAATGCAAAATTACGGTTACAAAATGGCTACTAAGTCTGGACTATGATATGACTGAAAATTTATTAACATAAAAAAGACGATAAAAGAATGCGCTTTTACAGGTACCATCATCTCATACATACCACTATTTATATATTTATTATGTAACATTATATTCGTCCTAAGGTACACACTGTCAACACCAACACAATTTCTTAATTCATCATACACCCATGCAAACACTAACACACACAGCATACATGCATTGTTTTTATTATTATTTTATAACATGTATAACTGCAAAATGTAAACGGAATGAAAGAGCCTGGATCCCACGACACAGGGAATCCTAGTGTGAGATCCAGGAATCAACAAATTTGAATGTACATATTGAACAATAAACTATTCTTATTCTTATTCTTATTCTTATTCTTAGTTCGCAATCGAATTTGATATGATTTAAATGGGACCAATCTGCAAGTATATCCTTTCAGATAAAACAAAAATTTTTCAAATCGGTTCATAATTGACGGAGATAAGAGGTAACAAACATAAAAAAAAAAAACATACAACCGAATAGATAACCTCCTCCTTTTTGGGAAGTCGGTTAAAAATACGTTTTAATACGTTGGTTTATAAACTTCAATTCGACGAAATTCGTTTCGACCATTTTCAGTAATTATCCATCCAATCAGTTTACAAATAAATACATTCTAAAACAAAGAAAACTTGTGTAATTAATGCATTGATTAATTTCATTCGCCTAAAGATTTGCCATTTAATTTCAAGCCGTGTCCGTCATGTTCCCAGAGGAGTACGTTTGCCGCCATTTTACAAAATGGCTGCCCATTCGAGGCTTTTGCACGTCGTAAACTCTGTAATTACTGGCGGGACGAATTCAAATGAACTTCATTTCGGTTTTAAATAAGAGAAAATGTTTAATTTAGTAGCGATCGGGACTGTGGACCCAATTAATTGCGGATTTACGTTTTAGTGTCCGCACGGTACGAGTTTCGGGGTTTTCTTTTTATATTGAGCATTGAGTAAGCTTTGGTGCTTTGGCTTTCACGGATTGTAATTAGTGGGTGTGTTTGCTGTTCGTGTTTGCAAGACATGCGTTGTTCTTCAGTGCCTTTGGTGAGCCTACAACAATCAACTCCGATTTTAAATTAATCGCGGGTTATCGGTAATAGGTCAAAATTATTTTATAACGATGGCCGCGTGTTAAATTAATATTCTTGGGACTCAATTTTAGGTAAGAATACATAATTTTCAGTATTTTAGGTATTTTATAATGAGCGAACCACCAAAATATAACCTTACCGTCAACATTGTAGGTACTTACTGCCCGAAAGGTTAGCCAGATCGTTGTATAACACACATTTACCCAATTTTGTTTCAGTCCTAAATAACCTAACCTTGAATCCCGTCACAATATTGATTAACTACCCAAAATAACATGAATAACACAATTCTAAGTAAATCCTGTAGGTTCTGTGATCGTAGATAAGTTATTTACCAGTGCTGAATGGGCATTAGCTGGTAAATAAAAGGCTGTTGCCTCTAATGATTGACGTAAACGATAGTAATTAACGCGCCTCGAGAACCCTACGATTAATCCCTTCAAAGGACGTGCTAGGGTTGACAACAGTGAGAGTTTATGTTGGTTACAAATTAGAAAGTTGTGAGTAAAACTGTTGGTTTGAAGTGGTCGAAAATAATAGCCGATTAAGTATTTTATACATTTATAAATATGTTATTGAAGGTGTTACTCAGTTGCTAGGTTGGTGAGGTCAGAAAGGCAGTCCACGTACGCCACGGAAAATAATGGTTTTCAGTTGAATCCGGTTGGACTGGAACATGACGTCTAAATAGTTGGGAAAATGATTAAAAAGTGTTAATTGACAGAAGCGTCAGTGAAATAATTAATTTATAGGTACATCTTTTCAATGGGTCGTGTTTGCTGACATTTTCAAGCCTACATGACAGCCGAAAGTCATACTGTTTATAGATCAAGTACTTAGATAACTAAGAATAGCTACATAGTCATTAACGCCTTATGAAATGTTTGAACGAAAAAAAAAAGAGCTTTCTTTTGCTTCGCATTGTTTTTAGTAATATTTAGAGCGTTCATTTTAAATATTTTTGTTTTTGTATGAAAACCTGATGAACTAAAATATGATGAATTTTTAAAATCATAGAACAAAAGTTGTTGATTATGATGTTAGTACTCGTAACATAGTCCTGAGACGTTGTCAGTGTTTTACAAATAACCCTGTATTTTTTTTTGTTTCTCAATAATTAATGAATTAATGTATTTTTTGTACATTGGATTCATGCACAAAGTGACAATAAATGTAATTGTAAAGTCTGTCGTGTGCATTGGAGCAAATAGATAAATTATATTTTTGAATAAAACATTTTACTCACTTCAGGAAACCTTGATTGATTTGACATTTAAAGACAGTTACTAGGTATAGATTTACCTACTTACTATATAATACTAAACATGACAACTCACAGACAACAAAAAACTCTGTGCATTACAAAGCTTTAAGAGAATATGCATCACAAATCCTTCGACCTCATCATACTAATAGCCAAAGGAGCCTCAAGCCAAATCAGTCACAAGCATCAAACAATCTTCCTATTACGTCATAGTTAGCCGTATAGTTATAACAAAACAATTAATATAGATTGCCAAATCAGAAGTGGGATTAAAATGTAATCGCCAAATCGGATCCGGTACCGGCAGACTAGTCTAGATGGAATCGGCTTAGTGCTCACGCCGCGGGGCTACGCTTATTGGATCGATCCATTGTCCGGTCATAAGGGGTCTTTGTTCATATTGGATGGATGTTGGAAGTACTGTATGGACAGGTGTAACGGTATTGTGGATTGGATATTAAATAACTGATCGTTTGGAAGATTTAAATATGGTTTTACTGAGGAAGGTTGCATCTTCCCTAATAGAATCAATGTTGTTGGATGTTATGTTGGCCATATAATAAAAAGCCACACGGGTCGATCTTCATGGTTAAACAACGTTTGCCAAGGTTGGTTTGTGGATGGGTGACCATCTTAACATACCGAGTTTCCTGCGTGCATCGGTAAGCACGTTTAGCCGTTGGTCCCGGCTGTCATTTGTAGATCTTTGGCAGTCGTTACGGATAGTCAGAAGCCAGTTAATCTGACTCCAGTCTTGCCATGAGTGCCGAGTTATCCAGTTAATGAGTTGTGGAGGTCTGGTAGGCAGCCGCTCCACGTTAAATACTGGTGCTCAGCTAAATCCGGTTTGACTGGAAGCCGACCCCAATATAGTTGGGAAAAGGCTAGGCAGTGAATGACTTAGACTCAAAGGACCAGATGGATGTGGTTGGTTTTTCAACGTTTTAAATGAAAGTAATGATGATCACAATTACTTTAGGAGAGTAAAAGTAAATACGACATTTTAAAATACAAGCAGCATTAACATTTTTTTCATATAAATTCGATCTAGGAGTCTTTATAAGTCTAAAGTAAATAACTTCCAGGCTAGCGAGTTCTATAGTCGACCACATCGTCACTAACCATCAAGTGAAACTGTGTTCAATCGCGAGTCTATTAATAATTACAAAAGGAAAATGTAGATGATGGAAATCTAAGACATTTTTGTAACATTTAACTAACGCGCAAATATAATAACCTAATTGGGAGTTATATATTTGAGTTGAAACACTAGGCCCATGGGGTCCGAGTGCACATAGAGTCTTTCGGGACATCAGCAAATGTCGACGGTTCACATGACCAGAGGGCTGGGCTTTTCTTCGGCCAAAGAATCAGCATTGCCATTCAACGTGGCAATGCTGCCAGTGTTCTGGGCACTTTTGCTGTTGACAGCGATGTGGATTATTTTTTTGATGCCCAATGATTTATTTTGTTTTTATACGCGTTTGTTCATAATGTAGATACTGTAGACATTGTAATTTAATAATACATAATATTTATCTCAGATTAATTAAGTATGTTTAACTAACTAATTTAATCGGCCATTTCCAACCCGGTTTTCGAATTTTTGTCTTTTAAAAGTCATCCAGTCTCTATGTCTATCATATCAAAATATCAACAAATATTTCTGATTAAAAACTGTAACGTTAGAGGCAGCCCTGAGACACGCGCGCTGTTCAAATTAGGGCGCGTTTACAAACAGGCACTCCACACTCCATCATAAGCTCCAATACTTTAAGTCCTTGTCGACAAGTTATTGAATGAAAGCGGCACATCCCTCTGTTTAATTAATTATTAGCGGACATTTGAGAGACGACTGAGAGAGATTCAATAGATTTTTTAATGGATGAAGACTTGATCAAATCTATGAATATTATAAAACAAGTCAAATCACTGTTTGATTCCGTTTTTTTCTCCACTTCTTCAAGCAGCTACGATTTCAGCAATAGAAAAGCGATGAACAAGAAAGGTCTGTGTATTTGAAAATATTTTTTAATAAATCAGCTGAACAATAGAATGGATGAAAGTTATTTATTGCACTCGTGCGACACCCAAAAAAGAAACTTAAACAATTTGTTTTTCCAAAACAAAAACAGTTTTATTAATAAGTACTTAAAAGGATGAAAACCCGGTTATTGCAAAAAAAAAACTTTCAAGTTTATTCCGTCTATGTATCCAATAATTGGGTACTATTTACATGAAGTTTAAGTAAATAAATACTTAAAACAGAGTAAAGACGACTATAAAGAAGAAAGAACCACTATTCGAACACGACATACTAGTAACCAAACCACCAAAATACAAAGCAACTACCAACCGAAAAACGTATCTTCAAAAGACGAATGGCCGTAATCCTCGAGGCGGACATTAAAAAAGAAAAGAAAAAAAATCCCGGTTTCGTACTACCAACACATAAATACTTTTGTACCGTTATAGTGAGTTCGGTAACCGGATCACGTTCCTAATAGATACTTCAGGCGGATTGCGCCAAACGATTCAATTGTAGTACTAGATGTTGGTATAAATCACTCGCTGCTTGCCACTTTGTTTTAGGCACGTAGAGATTATGTTTGGGTGTCGTGATGCGTTACAAGTATACGTGGGATTTGTTCAGTGAATGTTCTGTTTTTGCTGCGGTCCTTTTTTCGAATTTTGTCTGGTGAAATGTAGGTGGGTTGCATCTTATAGGAGAAGTAACAGTTACTTGATTTTAAAGTGTTTACTGAGGAAACTTCTTGTCTTTTTTTTAATTTCGTTCGTCTTACTAAACTTTTTAGATAATATTTTGTACTGGAATAAGTTAATTCGAAATTAAAAAAAACAACGGGTTGCACTCCTGGTGTGACAGCAGAAGTGAAAACTGAACATTAACGTTGTGCATTTTTAATCATCCGTCTTACAAATTTTCGATCAGATCACGTGTCCTGATCCTGATGCGTCATCCGTCTTACGAATTTTCGATCAGGTCACGTGTCCTGCCGCGAGTAACATTTTATACCCATCCCCAGAAAAGTGCTCAATGCCGCTAAAGAAGATTTCACTTAAAAAAAGTGCATTGTTGTATTTGGATTGAAGTAAATTAGAAGACGTTCTATTGCCCCTATCTTTCATCGTCAAATTAATATTTCATATTTCGATGCATTGTATGCGTTATATTATTGCCCAAGGCAATGCCATACCTCGTAATTGAATGAGACTAAACAATTGATTGTACGCAATGCAACAGTGTCGCCCCTCGGGATGGCCTGCGTCCCGCGTCCCGCGTCCCTGTCCCGGGGGATAGTGACGTATCCCAGTTAATTACACGCTTCACACGCTGACGTCATGACAATGACGTCGTTTTGTATTAATAGTGTTTGAACTTCGATCCAATGTTGGTTGTAACCTTATGAAAAATTAACTTAGTCTGTCGTGTGTACCGACGTTTCTATTGAAATATAAAGAGCTGTTTATTTTGTTTAAACTAGGCTATGACCTTAATGTCATACGGCCTGTACATCGTGGGTACAGCTTGAGTGTTAGTTTTGCCAGCGGATGCCAGATGGCTCAGCGTTTTTTTTTTCGCTTGTCGTTGACCTGGTCCTGAACTGTTTAAATATTACAACAGCATGAGCTTTGCATTTTAGATACGACTGCAGCTCTGTTTGAAAACGAATATTGTGTAATATTTTACAATTTATTCTATTTCGCAAGCTACAAGATAGATATACTTCCTGCTTCAAAACTGACAATGTTTATGCAATGTTTAAGACTTTCTCAGGAAAACATTTTCACTCAATAATTTTCTTTACAAAAGTCTGCAATTCCTCGAAAAGTGTAAAAAAGATCTGCTTCTCGACAACCTTCAAAGAAAATACTAAACCTATACCTTATCTATACTTCATATACTTAATAATAATAATTATTAAGTATAGATAAGGTTTTATTTTTGTATTTTCTTTGAAGGTTGTCGAGAAGCAGATCTTTTTTACACTTTTCGAGGAATTGCAGACTTTAACTTTAACCCTACCGCAGTATCTCTACGTTGACGTCGTGGTGGGGCTTGCGCGTCCCGATAGACCTTAGGTCATACCTAGGGTGAGGGGCCAGACAAAAAGAGATACAATCCGCAAGGCAGTTTTGTGGCGAACTGTTGGGCAGTAGCGACCCCACGAACCTAATCTCCCGGGTGAAGTCTTGTTCCTCATCTCCGGCTTGCCTTTATTGGCTGGCCAGAGTGAACACTGACGAGGGACAGAGCTCCCACCTCTTTCTTGCCTTAATCGGCCGGTCTGAGTAGAGATTCGCTAGAGCAAACGTGCTCGGGAGAAGGATGTATAATCCAGTAAGATGCTGGTAGGGATCTTGACCGCACTTCCGGGATTGTCCTGATAGCCGTGGTATACCTCTCCACTCCTCTAGCACCTCAGGCCATGTTGCCCCCTTGGCGCTACGTCACTTTGTGCTAGCGACCGTTTTCGGGGGCCCATTCATTGAGTGTGCAAGTCACCCCCTGCCAATTAAAAGCCGTGTATATTGTTAGTGGTCAGGCAGGGGCCAATAGTTCTTCTATAATAAACGATTTATCAGTCCACTAAGCCACCCAAACCCATAGCGTTTAATTTTTTGTTTCCATATTCTGCAATAGTACTGCTCCAACCGGGGATTGTCCTTTGGAATACTTTCAGTGCATACAGGGATAATCGCCGTTTGGTGCCCCATTACATTTGAAATGTCTAACGGGGCCTCTGCGAGTTGGTTTCGGCCCCTCGTACGCCTACCAAAGGACCGGGTATCTAGGGACCCGAGAAAGTAAAAAAAATATAATAATAATATTATAAAGAGGTAACATTTGTTTGTAAGTTTGTATGTTTGTAAGTTTGTATGTAGGGGGTAATCTCAGGAACTACTGGTCCGATTGGAAAAATGATTTCGGTATTAGATAGCCCATTTATCGAGGAAGGCTATAGGCTATATATCATCACGCTAAAACTAAAAGGAGCCGAGCATTAATGGAAAATGTGACGCAGACGAAGTTGCGTGGGTCAGCTAGTAAGATATAAATCAACAACGGGGTGACGTTGATAAACATCTTTTCTTCGACTACCTACCTAAAAAAACATGTCGTATTACACGTTCCAAAACCTATTACATGTCGTCTTGTCGGTAAACAAGTGACACTTAGAACAAATTACTCTGTTTAAACAACAATACATTTCTTTTATTAAACAAAAGTCTATGGCCATTAATAATTCAATGATATTGTAACGCACGGCAGTTACAATCAAATTATTTGTGTCCATACATTTGTGACAAAGAGATCTTTATCGGAGTAATATTAAAAGTTTGGCAGTTATTATTGTTAGATAGTGTTTTATTTTCATGGTTATCGAAAACCATTAATGTTAGAACAAAAGCAAGTTCAAGCAGGTTTTGCAGTTGAAAAATAAATCGTCAAAAAATACGGCAAAAATCTCCAATTATTTATTTCTATTCCACTACAAATGTAACAAAAACCAACCAGAATCAAGTCTGAGCCGTTATTTAAATGTCGTTGTGACATTTCAATATTTTTTTATTTACCTCATTTGGGATTTGGCATTTTGGCCCGCCCGTTTTTATTGGTAGCCGTGTGCGGAACATTAATTTTGTTGTTCGCTCGTGGGCCGCGGAAATGTATGCCCCTAGTCTTTTGTGTTTCGTGACGTCATTACTTTTGCGTAAATGTTTTTTTTGTTTGTTTTTTTTTTGTTAATTCGATTTATTGTTGACTTGGTAGTTTGCTGTTCCTATGACGAACAGGATACATTTAGAGAGCCAGTTCAAGGAAAACATTGTGTAAAACAAAATGAACCGTTCAAAAGGACTTGAGCAGCGTTATTTGCAATCGTTTTTATACTTTTAGGTTGGATTGTGCGTCGGAAAATGTTAAAACAAAACAATTTCATACAAAACAAATGAAAAATCGATAAACTGATTACATCTATATATAGGTACACAATCAAGCCTACTTCAACCACATTAATTCGATAAATCTAAGTCTAAAATTACCCGCATATAGAACGAATACCTTTTGAAATCTAACTAACAAATAGAAGCTTTAATTCGAAGCACTCATTGGCACGCGACACATGAAAGTATGTTAATCGAACTACGATATATTATTTAACGTAATAACGTGACTCGAAGCCACGTAACGGTAATAATTATATGGAACCGGCGATGAATAGTTTAGTAGGAGAACCACAGAGTTGATAGTATATAGAGGAGCTCAGGAGAAAGTTGTATGTGGTTTTGAAGACATTCGTAGGCGCTCGTAGCTAGTAGTAAAACTTACTTGCTACGTTGCTACGCCGTAGGTCCATGCTACGGCGTAGCAACGTAGCAAGTAAGTTTTTTAGAACCGCAACTATATTATAAACACAGGTAGGTATTTTGTTTCAATTAATGCGTTAAATAATAACAGCCGCACGGGTCTTCAAAGATAAGTAACGCTTGCCTTGTAGATGGGTGACTATTTTAACATAACGATATTCTTCCGTACCTCGGAAAGCACGTTTAGTCTGCCTTTGGTCCCTCCGGCTGTTATATGTAGAACTTTGGTGGTCGTTACGGATTGTCAGAAGCCAGAAAATCTCACACCAGTCTTTCCAAGCAGTACCTACCGTGCTACCCTGTTACTGGGTTTTGAAGGTCTGATAGTTGACCCCCAAAAAAACAAGGCAGATGATAAATAACAGGACTGTGATTATAATATTCATGTCAAGTATTAACTTGTTAATTAAGGCATCAATAACGATAATTTGTTAGGAATCAAGCATCCGGCTTCGCAAAAATATTTTTGCCAAATTATCGTTAAATTGTTAACAGGAAAATAATCCCGTCGAAAAGCGAGAATTTATTCGTGCCAGAAACCGACATTACGTAAAGTATTTGAATAAATAACTTGTTTTAAGAGCTATATTTGTAGAGTAATATTTCGTCTATTCGTCTCTGCAAGTTTTGATCCGATAGTGAATTCACTGATATCTTGTAACAGCACTTGATCGCCATACGAAACCTCATACCCTGAAAAAATGCACAGTTCCTTTTAGAAAGGCTACGAGCTTGGAGCTATACAAAAATACTACATATTTCGATATATTTTTTATCTCAAATAAATGGGCTTTTTATACGAAGAATAATTTTCCAGCAAGCTTCTTCTAAAACCTTCCATGTTCAATATTTTGACGCCAGCGCAGTGGCTTTTAAATCAAACAACAATAATTACTGTGAGCTTTGTTCGTAATGTCACTATCTGTTCACTCGCAAACTGGTCAGCGATGCTCAACATTTGCAATTTGACAAGTGAATAATTATACAACAACGATGTTACCGCAACTGTCCAAATTGTCATGAAAGATTGAAGTGTTTTTGTGCACTGTAAAATAAATTTTTAATACGCATGGTTAGACAACATTAGGTATTAATTTCTGACCTTGTTACTTATAAATAGTTACCTTACCTTAGTTGTTGTTACGAGTACATAGTTAATTTAAAACTTAAAACTCCTAAGACGTATGCAGTAATATCTGATCTTTGACATACGTTTCGGTAATAAGTAAGTAGGTATTGTGATTCATTGGACGTTTATTTATTCTAGTAAAAACTCTTGTACAAGAAATTCAGCATGTTAAAAACAGAGGCGATAATACTTATTGGAATTATCATCATAATCATACCCCGACTTCGACCCGGCCTTTTTTTGTGCAAATCCCGCGATGTACGATGGTAACAATGTCCGCCGGACGACTGACATACTTCTTCATCCAGACCGCGAACGCGACTCAGTCACCGCCCTACTCCACCTTGATGGCTGGGAAGAACACTTGGCAAGCCTCGGTAATGATTTACCGCGACTTGCCAAGTGTGCTGCCCAGCTCAATTTGTGTTCTATACCCAACTAGCTGACCCGCGCAACTTTGTCTGCGTCACATTTTCCTTTAATGCTCCGCTCCTATTTGACTTAGCCTAATGATATAGCCTTCCTCGATAAATGGGCTATCTAACATTGAAATATTTTTTTAAATCGGTCCAGTAGCTCCTGAGATTAGCGCGTTCAACCAAACAAACAAACTCTTCTGCTTTATAATATTAGTATAGATTTCTTTTTGATGTTGAAAATCTTCGTTCGAGTATGTGAGAAAGTAAGATGAAGTGATCATAAAGACAGCTGTCAGTCTATCTAATCAAGGTGGAATGATAGCTCGCTTCAAGCTTACAGAATCGAGCGGCGGATCTCGTTTGTGGGATTATAGGCAATCCAAACACCATTCAGAATTATTTCAAACACCGGCAAGAACTTTGACAAACAATAAAAATCGCTGTAACAGCATAACGGTAGTTATTAGTTAAGTGATAGTAACGAAGGGGTAGCTTGAAGTGCCGTCCGTGCGTCCGTGCTCCATCAGATAGACAGGCTCTCGTGACGGTAAACGAAAACGCGCGTTTTAGTCACGAGCCGCGTGGAAAACGCCGATTATTGTCACTGAAGCACAGGTGCTTTTACTTAATTATACTGCTTGATGAGTGCACTGCATGCGTGATTTTAGATTATAACTATTTCCATGTTATTTTGTGCCATGTAGATATCGTAATATCGAACCTATCAGCTTTTTACATCAACATGTATTCTCCTCCAGTTAAAAACGATGAGATCTCGCGAAGTTATTATCAAACGTGAGAATTTCTGCTGGACAGCATTGTTTCCCTTTTCAGGTATTGGAATTTTAGGCTAGCAAAGTCATGCCATAACTTTTTAAGGTACGTGGTCAACTACCGGGCATGGCATACATGGTCAAGTCAACATCAACTCGAAAAGAACAAGACATTTTAAGCTAAGGTCACGAATGTGATTATAAATCCTTTAGGTTGTCGCAAACGTTGATGCAGGTGATCTTCATGATTTATCATCAGAAATACCGTCTATTGACTATTCATTTTACAAATCGACCTCATGAAAAAAGTCATGTACGTTCGGAAAAGCGGTTCTGCGACGTCAAGGGTATTTGGAGATGCACGGGTGGGTTTTTGTCAGTAAGAGTCTGAAACTCTCTTCCGCATCACCCACGGGAGGAATCAATTGATGAACATTGCTCATGCAAAAAAAAAAACCGTAAAAGGAAAAGTGTGAGTCGGAATCGCTCACGAAAGGTTACGTACCATTATCTATAAAAACGGCGAAAAAAACACGTTTGTTGTGGGAGCCCGGGCCCCTTAAATTGGTTTTATTTTAATTTAATTATTTATTTTTAAACTGAATTTTTAACTAAATATTCTGTGAATATTTCAAGCATGTACCTGTTGCCGTAATCAATATCGAGCAAAAAAGATTTTTTTAAGTCACGTTTTTTATAAGGGACCTCCTTTAAATATTTATTATATTCTGTTTTTTTTTTTGTTGTAGCTGCAACAGAAATACATCATCTGTGAAAATTTCAACTGTCTAACTATCACGATTCATGAGACATAGCCTGGTGATAGACAGACAGTGGTGCCTTAGTAATAGGGTCCCGTTTTAACCCTAAAACAGAAGCCTTTTAAATTTTCAAGGTACTTTTAAAAAAACGACCAACGTTTTTTTTGTTCCATAGGCATGCACCTGGCCCATCAGCAGCGTGCCGACTCCTCGCCCCGAAGAGAACTGCTGGAGCGGCCTGGTGCCCAAGGTGGAGAGAGACGAGGAGTCCAGGGTGGAGCCGTGGAGGCTGCCGGACCTGCGGCCCTCGCTGCATTACATGCATGACCGCGGTAAGTGTAAGTGATCGACCTTTTTTCAGACGTAGGTAAACTGATTTACAGATTTTTTGAGATGCCCAGTTTCTTAATCAAAACTTACCGACTGGATCCATCTTTTATTGGGCTGGCTTTGCTCCCGTTATCGATACAGAACTTTAATTTTCAGGAACTGAAAGCATGTTTCACTTATTATGGAATGCAATAAACGATTTGATTGATTGATTCATTCAAAACCTAACTTAGGTACCTACACCTACTTCCCCTGCCGGAGTCGCGGGACTATTCGAAAGAGATACCGTGGCTCCGGAACACAATGGGCAGTGAAGGAACATGGATGGGTTTTAGTCAGTAGAAGTCTGACACTCCCTCCCGCTCCACTCAGAGCGGGAGGAGTCATTGGATGATTTCCCATCCCTAAAAAAAGGTATACCTACTTGTATAAAGATTGCAAAATAGGCGATGAGGAGGCTTCTCCTAGGTACTTAGGACTTAGGTTCCCAAATGCTACTCAACCTAGCTTTATCCCTCCGTCCCTGCTACCATTTTCAAATTCAAATTCAAATTCAAATAATTTATTGTGGATCATAGGTTCATAAGATGTTGTGTTAAATACAGGTAGCTCTGCTATGTCCCGCCATTGAGGCATACAAAATACATGTCACAAGTTAATATTTATCGAAGTTGTGTCTACAACGCAGTGGCACATCAACATTTTTTCACCCAAATATTTTATTTCACTTAAAACAGTACAAAATACCTAAAGACCTAAATATCCCCCAGATTAAACAACATGCACAATTTCCCAACATTTCCATTCCATTCAGTGGAGGCATTCGTGTCAATAATAAGGCGCGTTCATATTTACTGGTGTACAGGCTCTAATTGGCAGTACCGGGAGCCGCAATTATATCGGGATTACATTACCAGTACCTGGAGACGCGGGTCGATATTCTCGTTCAGTTAGAGCTACGTAGGTAACAGATGTTAGAATTTATCCTGACGTAGGTATCTGGTTCGTACTGAGGGTTCCGTACTAAACCTGTAGGTATTATATTATATGCAAAAGTTGCGATTTACGATTTATGAAAATAAGAAGTAACTTTGTGCTCTTTTCTCTGTACAAAATTTTCTTTTTAAGTATATTGTGTGTACATAAATAAATAAATATCTACTTTAATGCGAAAAGACTTTTTCGCCAACCTAATAATACCTACTTAATTATTCGACTCGCACTTGGCCGGTTTTTTCGTTGATGTTATTTTGAGCCCATTGTGATTTACTTACTTGGTTTTTCCTGTAAGTAGATACATAAGTAATAGGTTTAATATTTTTGATCATTAAAATCATAATCGCTTATGCCGTGGGTGATTATTTACAACAACCTACGTATCAAACGTAGGTTGTTGTTAATGTCGGTTATGACGTAGGTAGGTACCTGTATTTTTCCATAATTACATATAAATTGAAAAGGTCAATACCTACCTACTCTCTCTCATAGATCACTTTCGTGATTCTCGGCAGATTAATCACCTATTCTTCTTCTTTGTGTCCTTTGCGTTATACACATTTAGCAGTCATACATACTACTAGGTACTTACTAGGCCTAAGCATTACCATCTCACCATTCCTTATGCCAACTTTCGAGCTATTTTCGCTTCACAATTTTAAATAGTTACTTATCTGAATTTATTATTCTCTTTTCCAGATAGAGATTGCGTAGCCTGCGTCGCGCCATTACCTCTGCTACCTCCGCCCGCTCCAGCGCCACATTAGTCAATACTTCCTGTAACGAACATATCTGTAGTCCTAATTAATTAACTTAGTTATAAAATCAATAGACCTAAGTTAAGGATTGATCGTTGCAATTTTTTTTTGTGCCCGCATATGGGCAGCGGGCGATATGCCAGTGAAAATGTTGCTTTCATCTCAACATTACATATCTACTCGCATGCGAGCACGCGAAAAGAAGTGTACCGTGATGACCCCTGATCTCTTTCAATTTGCCAAAAAGACTAGTCGCGCTTACACGTAATTATAATTTTACACTTACTCCTAAGACTACCCACTGAGCTGTATATTTAGGTATGTTGCAGAAGTCAATTTAGTTTCCTGTAACATTTACATACTTAGTAGGTATATTATTTTCGGTTTGTGAATATTATTGTTCTTTTGTGGGTTTATTGGAATAAAATAAATGATGAAATGAATATAAAATTATACAAAGAATATAAAAATGGCGGTAATTTATTGTAAAAATAACGCTGTCGACTGCCAGATAGCTTTGTTTTTAGGTAATCGACATCCCAAAAAGGAGGAGGTTCTCAATTCGGTTGTTTTTATAGGTTTGTTACCTCATAACTCCGTCATTTATGTACCGATTTTAAAAATTATTTTGTTGTTTTATCAGGATATACTTGCCGATTGGTTAAGAAAAAAAATCGGTTAAGAAATTTGAATTTCAATTTTTTTTGTTTAGGTACTTGGACAAAGGTTTTGTGTCTTCCAAGTAAACGAAATTGCGTATTTTGCTTTCCTGCGATTTTGCAGTGGTGTTTTTAGGTGTGGGGTACAACTAAAAAGTGAAAAATAAAAAACTTCGTTTTTGTTTTGTTGTATTTTTTTTGTAATTTTTTTTTTTTTGTTTCTTTTTTCATGGCCATAGAAACGGAGAGTCCTTCAGACGTAGTCTTTAGTTTTTATTGTAAGTATTACATTAGAACGCGGATGTTTTTGGAGTTATGGCAGCAAATGGATTATCGAGTTAGTATTCTGAACAAGCTTCGCTGAGGTAGTCATTAGGTACTAGCTATCTACAATAAAATTCTCAGCTCCTTTTTTCGAGATCACGCTTGTTTCAATGATTCCATAGGAAACAAGCTACCTATAATTATTTTTTGAAATAATAAAAATATTGGTTACAACAACTTGTTTGAAGACTGACTCCTGCACCAGATATACCAGTACCTATGTTAGGAGTCAGCGCCCTCTCACATTTTATTTCGCTTAGAAACTAATGTCAACTAAAAATGGACAAACATGCATGCTGCAGAATCACTATCACTATAATACGTACTATAAAACACTACAATCTGTCTGTTCGCGATAAATGAAAAACTTTTGCACCGATTTTCATGCTGTTTTCACCAATGGGTGGAGTGGTTCTCGAGGAAGGTTTTAGTAATAGATATATAATTTGTCAATAGGGCGATCAGCAGGCATCAGCTAGTACAATTCAAAAAGAAGTTATTATTGTTATCCAGTTGCGTGGATTCTTGAAACACAATGTCCGCTAGGAATCAATTTTAGAGTTAAACCTGACGCTGACTTCACTCAAAAAAATCCCGCCAAAAACTCAATTTGAAGGTTAACAGTGTTGCTACGTATAAAAATATCGAAAAAAAAAACTGCAGGCAGGCTTCTCTTTTGCATAGTAAGTATAAAATAAAAACCGTCGGATCTAGTCACACATCAAAAATACCTTAATTAAAATAATAAACATAATCTAGTCCTGTAAAATTAGTCTTAGTTAATTATAAATATTATTGCGTAGTGTAACATAAAAAAGCAATTGTAATGAATTTAATTCATTGATTTATTAGAAGTATATCGTAATAAAGAATGTAACCTAGTCAATGACTCTGTAATATTTAGTATTATAAAAGAATGTAAAAAAAAATAGATCACATATAAGCTGAACGATTTACTGTAAATAGCTACCTGTTTTTAAAATATGCTAACGATTTGTTCTAATGTTAGAATGTTTAGTTAAATAATATTTCATTCAATTCTACATATTTTCTTGAAATGCTGAACAACATAATTTGGCTCGAAATCAGGGTTGCAGTTGTTTAAAGTACCTACACGTTGTCATACCTGCATTACTTTTGATCACAATCACAATTTACTCTGTAATTTACTATGTATGTATATCGAAATGTAGTGATAATATTAGCAGCACAAAAAATAAATTACGCAACCAAGATTTTAAGTTTTTCCTTTCCCCATTATAGTTTGGCTATTATTACATTATAGTATGAAGACATAACATTATAGCCAAAAGAATTACAACAAAGAACTATAAATTGCCATAATGGAACTAGCAGTGACTACACACATTATATTAAACTGCACTAACAAATGAACTGCACTGCCTAAACTAGATTTACAACGTGTTTACAACACTGCGACGGGATATTTGAACTGTGACACTTAGCGCCATCTATTTTGTTGAAAAGATATTACTTTGCTCCAAGAAAGCTGGGATCACATTAGTTGGGCAACTAGCCGCTAGAGCCACTCTGAATGAGCGCAGTGTATATATATATACATAGACAATATATATATATATATAAATACATAGACAATTAAATCCCTAACGCAAATGTATTATTTTATTACAGTGCGCTCACTATACATCCGTGCGTCATACTCATAGAAGGTAATGAAACTGTAGTTAGCAGCACAGAAGTGTTATAGTAAAGTAGTTTTTACGTATAATTTTCGAAATTCCAATATGAAGATGCGAAAATTGCACTTTTTCATGACTGAATCCGCAGACACGCACTTTCGTGCGATTATCTTCGAAGCTGTAGGGCATTGACTATAGTGTTGCATTTTCAAAACTGTTACGTTTAGAATACTTGATATTGACGCTTCTGTGTTGCAACTAGTCTGCCGACCGAGTTGTGTCAGTTGAAAAGACGGCAAATTCAAAAATTCTTTGGGACAAAAAAAAAAAAATTAAATGTAGGTTTTATATCAGTCACTATTAGAACTAAAATCAGAATCGAGAAATTCCATGCCTTAATAAGAAATTTCACTGCCAGTATGATAATTATGCACAAAATGACGAAGGATCCAACTCCGTTTCGTTTATCCTGTCCCTCACTTCTATGGCTATGAGTTGCTTAATTATGAATTGTGCTTTTTATTTCTTCATCATTCTAGGTGGCTGAAAAAAAATTGTGTGTTTAAAAAAAAATGCAGAAAAACAGTACCTAAGCTTGTTTCAGTTCAAACAATTATCACTTAAAGTGGCTATCAATGTTACGTGCACCAAGATTCAACGTCATGACTACGAGACGTCATCTAAATCCGAAATCGTGATCACATCACAGTAAAATAAATACAATTAAATAATTGAGCTAAAAGTATCAAAATGTTGTAGCCAACCTACCTGTGATTGCAACAATCCGTTTGACAGATAATAGTTCCTGCACGCTCCGTGCGACTGTGCCATCTATCGTTGGCTTGCACTTTCAGAACATATAAATCTATACTCTCAGCGGTTCTCAATCTTTTTTGGTGACGGAACCCTTTTGGATAGCGATATACTTGATGGAACCCTACAATAAAACAATCGTTTAAAGTACTTACTATGTAACAGTTACTTGTTAGGTACTTACTTACATAACAAGTAAAATAATAGATGACATTGAATAAGAAAAAATATCTAACTAATGGGAGGTATGAAACTGTTTTTTTATTTTTCATCAATCGGTTGATATCAGGTTTGATAGAGGACAGTTGAAGTCTCATATCAGGTTCGGCGTCCAGTCTATTGCGGTATTTTGTTATCGTGGCTGCATAGGTTGAGAATCCTGTTTCGCACAAATATGTTGTTGGGAACGGGAGAAGAATTTTCAGAGCCATTTTGGCAAGCATTGGATATTCCGGATTCTGCACCAAAAATCGTTGAGAGGTGTCGTTTTGAACAGTGACTCCATACTTCTGATGACATTTTGAAAAGAGATTCATATATCTCGTTCGATTACTTATTCTTGTCTTTAGACTCGGGGTGTACAGTTTCTAAATGTCGGTGCAACTTGGCAGGTATCATGGAACTATTAGGAAGCAGTTTACTACATCTACAACTACGGACGTCGTCGGGCTTAGAGAGTAGCCCCCCTTTTTTTTTAAGGGTAATTTTTTGTAAGGAAATCATCAAATGACTTCCCCCGCTCTGGGCGGAGCGGGAGGGAGTGTCAGACTCTTACTGACTAAAACCACATCCATGTTCCTTCAGTGCCCTTTGTGTTCCAGAGTCACGGTATCTCTTTCGAATAGATACTGCTGTACACTCCGCGCGTACTGCTTTTGAACATTCGGCTTCGTTGGAAGATGTTGTTGCAACACGTTTAACGCCTTTAAGCCAACCTTCCATTCTGTCAGGATGGTGGGGTTAAAATAATGCACTATCGTTACTGCGAAGAGTACCTACTTTTTGCTCCGAACGCTAATCGTCGACTGACTAGTGACAAGGCGCGATCGTCGAAAATTCGAAATAAGTACTCGAAGTCTTTGATAAATAAAAAGCCAAAATAAAAATTTAAATAAAAAAAATGTGGTGTAAACAATCTCGACTTCACGTTTTGAAATTAGAGCCAAAAGTCGCTTGTTTACAATTTATTATAGCGTCTAATCTCAGAAGCGGCTTGTATTAAAGGGACTGCGCGCTCACAAGTAGGATCGACATCGACGGTGACGGCATAGTAAAATGATACGCCGCGTCAGAACGGTCGACCTAAGAGGTGTTTTGATTTTACTTTTTCTGAATTCTTGCGGAACCCTTACAGGGGTATGGCGGAACCCCAGGGTTCCGCGGAACACACTTAGAGTATCGCTCTATACTAATATTATTGACAATAATACTTCTGTGTTGCCACCTATAGTTGCTGCACGTTTCCTATGGATTTTTCGTTGGCTTTTTAGATCCCTTCTCTTGGGTTCACTGTTCAGTTTTGATCTTAGATTTTGATCATCAGCATAGACAATATTTTTACCAAAGATTATTAATGAGCTGGCAACTTTTTGTTGTCACTGTTGTCAATGTCAAAAGTCTAGGTGTCAAAACTTCTTGTCTATTCCTTTTCCTGTTAAATTTTCTCCTGAGAGGTTGGTTTCGTATTCGTTAAAATCTAAATTAATCGTGAAATCTACTAAGTTTTGAATTAAATCCAGTTATGGTGTATTTTAGGACAGTGTATTCTTGTTGCTCATGTGTTTATTTTGTTAAATATGTGAAAAGCCGGAATGTTTTAAAATGATAACCTATGTTCGACAGCGTTTGAGACAAGCCGCTCTGTGTTTCAGAAACTAAACATGGGGCGTTACTCGAAGGAGCCTGATAACCCAGCGAAGTCATGCAAAGCGCGTGGCTCCAACCTCCGTGTTCATTTCAAGGTAAAACACATCTGTTATTGTATACTATTTAGTGATTCCACATGGAATGACAGATCTTCACTATCAATGTTTTATACTTGCATATACTTTAGAAACTATTACGTTGCTAATTTACTACATCTAAAGGAGAGTTTGATGTAGAATATAAACGAATATCGACGATCAATTACAATTTATCTGCTATTTACTGGAGGCACGCCTGACGAATAACAAAGTTGTGTGGTCCTAATATCTTAGGTTAGTTTGGCTAGGAACCGCTCAAGTATTTTAATAAAACCTCATTTGATTATGACTTGTTAAATTCAATAGGTGCTATTTCCAATCAATAATGTAGGGGATAACCTCTTAAACAGCTGCAGGTTGGTTTGAACAAAGTTGAAAAATCCAATTAGGTACTAAATTGCATCCCTTTGTGTGACAAGCCATAAAAACTTGTCGAACATCAATAAACTAATTGATATTGACATTGTTTTGTATTGTGATTTGAGCAATGTTTGTGATTATGGTAAATCTAATTCATCCCCTTCAACCTTTCAGAACACATATGAGACAGCCATGGCGATCAGGAAACTGCCCCTGCGTCGTGCTGTACGTTACCTGAAGAATGTGACAGAGAAGAAGGAATGCATTCCATTCCGCCGTTTCAACGGTGGTGTTGGTCGTTGTGCACAAGCCAAGCAATTTGGCACCACACAGGGTCGTTGGCCCAAGAAGTCCGCTGAGTTCTTACTCCAGCTGCTGAGAAATGCTGAGTCCAACGCTGACTACAAAGGCTTGGATGTTGACAGGCTTGTCATTGACCACATTCAGGTGAGTTTTTGTTTTGAAAATTTAATGTATTCTGCCGTCATAAGAAAAGATTTGAGAGTTTTGTGTTGATACAAACACAAAACATAGCCACCAATGTCAGAAATAGGTTACTTTGTTTGGTTTAGAGACAGATTAATGTACAATTGATTGATTATTCAATATGATAATTATAACAGTAATCAGAACATATTTTTTTTCACGTTATGAAAAAAAAAAAATGTTCTGATTACTGTGTAACATGAACATGAGGGCTGTGATCTAGATTTAGGCTGTACTGTGTCATTTGTAAGAAGTTAGGTTCAAGATAAGTTTTAAAATGCGATATATGAAAGATGATGTGCAGTATAGCAGTGAGTGCTTCCTGTTGTTTTTTGATGCCCTAAGCCATGCCTCTGCCCTAAATTTGTCTTTGGATAAATAAGTTATTTCAGAAGATCATTTATTTTATCCAAAGACAAGTTTAATAAAAACCATTTATTTTATTCAAACATACCATACCATGCATTAAAAGTGCATTTTTTCTTTAACCTTCAAACAGTGTCGCGGCGTCGAATCGACCGCACTCGATACGTTTTCGTTTATTACGTCGAGATTTTTAGTCACAAGTGATTATAGTTTCCAGTAGCTTTTCATTAGTTCACTATGCCTGAAAATTACTGTTTTTCCTTCGTCTCTGAGCCTCCAGAGAGAAATAGAATGCATTTGTTTAGATCGTGGGGCAGGCGTCGAAACGACTACATGCGCCTGGCCCTTTCTTTTACCTGGAACAGAAGATTTAATATGAAGTAAAATAGTTGATATAAATAATTCAATTGCATAGAATTAAAAAATAACATCTAAATAAAAATGAGAACACAAACCATTCTTCCAAGGGATCCAAACTTTAGATTGGCATGCATAGCTGGATTGTAATCGAAAGAATGTGGCTAGTTTTATTTTAAAATACTAACAAATTGTTTTATAAGTTAAAAATGGATAATGTCTGAACATAAAACAAAAATATTTATTAATTTCTCAGTATTTAAAATTCCTGAAATCTCACACAGGTCTTTTAGGTTATGCGCGACCGCTGCTGCTTTAAATACTCATGTGCCCACTTGAAGGTTAAATCCTCCTAATTGGCTTCTAAATTGTATCAGCAATGTTGGCACTGGTGTCATCCAAAAATTTGCTGACTTCAAGTTCTTGTATACATGTTGTTCAATGTTGTGATCTGTAAAAGGCAATGTAACATTGAGATTTTAAGTAAGGAGCCCAGCATCAATAAGCTAACAAACTACTCCCAAAAGTGGCAAGATTTTAAATTGGGTAAACTGGGGCAATTTCATGGTATTCAACAGAACACTTACTAAGCCTATGCTGTCTATCTGTCTGTCTGCAGGCAGTATCTCTAAAACATAGACAGTTGAAATTTTCAGTGTAATTTTATTGCCACTACAACAACAAATACTGTTTTCCCTTATCCTAGTGTTCATCAAAACATGAACCCTAATCTTACAGGCCTACAAGAAAAGCTCTTCATGTGCGAGTGAGTCCCACTTGCACTTGGCCAGTTTTTTCTGACTATATCCAGGTATAAGCCATCAACAGTCCGCTCAACAATAATACATACACATTTTGCTAGCCCACAGCCGCAGCAGAGTTACACTGTTAGTGTATTGTTTAGGGTACATGGACTTGGACTGGCAGGATTGCAATACACACCACACAACCACACATGTAACATCACACACCACATAGGGTATCCTAATTAATTGCAAAAATTTAAGTAATAATGGACCTCCTGCATAATCCTTCATGAAATACAATAATGTGCTGTTTCCTGATGTTGCATTGAGTAATGTTCAGTATATTGAGTTTTAAAAGTTTTAACTTAACTTTGTGCCATACAATTATTGCAGTACAAGCACTAGAGCTTTTCAAAATGTATAGTGCCAGCGGACATAGTGTTCCAGCCAGGCTAACCAGTAGTTAAGGTATCACTGGTGAACTGCTGGTCTATTCTGTCAACGACTCACTGTGTAAACTTAGGTGGAGTGGGCGTGAAGTGAACTTTTATTTCATCTTGTTTGTATGGATTGACAGCTCACTTCATGTTAACTTCACCAAAGCGAACATGTTGAGATGTTTACAGAAACGCACTGCTGTTTCCTTGTGAAAATATTTTTGTTGTTTGTCCTGTGCAAGTCACAAATTAACAGTTATCTTTTTTATGTAAAGAAGTAAGTTGGATAATATTGATGTTTGTAAGTTTTTAAAGAATGTTGGTGTGGTAGGAGTTGCAAGGATTGTTCCGTAAAATATTGCCTTCAGCTTGTCAGTGCTGCTAATTCCTTGTAGACACTGTTTTCGGAAGGCATACATCAAGAAGTGGTTAACATAAAGAAAGTTTTTTCTATGAAACTTTTTTTTCTCAATCACTGACACTTACAGACAAATCCAACCCTCGTTTTGATTGCCTAGTTTTTATCGTAGCATTGCTTCTTAGGCTTATCTCAAAAATACTGGGCTGTTTTGCAGGATGTAAAAGCCCCTGACATTAAGTGATACTGTAGCGTTCTATCCGTAAAACTTCCGGAAATATCAACTTTATCTATACTAATCTTAAGGTGCGTTTAAACTGCGCGGGGTAGTACGATCCCATGCGAGCCGCTCTTTCCGTCGAGATGCGGCTCGGTTAAAGTCGAACGCAAACCTACACGTATACACCCCGCGTATCAAGCAATGGATCGTAAGAACTTTGCCGAGCCGCGCCGAGCGTAGGCTGTTTAAACGGCGCGTGGCCGCTGAATCACGCACCGAGCCACGCGCCTAGCCACGCTTGGCTCGCGTGTTTGCACTCCGTTTAAACACACCTTTATAAAACTGGAAGAGATTTTTTTTTTGGTTTAACGCGCACATCAGGAACTACTGGTTCGAATTGAAAAAATAAATCTTTTAGTTTTGGATAGCCCATAACCACAGCATATAGCCGTTCTCACTAAAACGGCTATATGCTACGACCAATAGGAGCCATTGATGCAGACGAAATTGAAGCGGGTCAGCTAGTAAATAATAACGAGGCTTTTATTGTTCTACAGGTAAACCGTGCCCCCTGCCTGCGCAGACGTACATACCGCGCGCACGGTCGCATCAACCCCTACATGTCGTCGCCGTGCCACATCGAGGTGTGCCTATCGGAGCGAGAGGACGCCGTGGCACGCGCCGCGCCCGCTGACGACGCGCCTGCGAAGAAGAAGCTGTCGAAGAAGAAGCTGGCTCGCCAGAAGGAGAAGATGATGAGGGAATAGATGTTTAAGGGTTAATAAATGATTTTACGGTCATGTTTTTGTTTGATTTGAGTAGGGTTTTTAGCTGTCAAACTAAGCTATTATGCACACTTCCATGAAATCAGGATTCTTTTCCCATAGGGGCAGACAAATTACAGAATGCTACCTGATGTGGTCTAAGTATACTCCTTTTTACGTGTTTAACATTCGACTGGGTACATACACGCATGCTGGTCACATCACATTCAGTTTTTTTGACACATTCAGGGTGCAAAACACAATTCTGTGGATGACCTTTCTCAAGAAACAGTTACCGGCGGCATTAAGCTGAGACAGCGCAAAGACATCCTAAAAAGGATATTAGGCTTTTCCAACCCGCTGCTGTTTGTCGCCTATTCACGATATCAAATTAACTTAGTGGGTTTGGTTAAATTTTAGTCACAACAGCTTTAAACCAGAACATTTGTTCAACAACTGTATGGTTTACCTATACATGGGACCATCCAAAAAGTAACTCAATCTTACATTTTTTTATTTATAAACAACCAGTAACGATAACGTATGTACACGATAATAATATTAAAACAACGTTCATCATTGTGACTACACATAATTCATTATTTTTTCGTCCCTAAATTCTTGTTTGCACGTCTCAAATGGTATAGCTCTGCGTACGCTTCGGCTAGACAGTTTTCTAAGCAATAGTTGGATTCAGCTAACTTCTCAGCGTGTTTGGACGCCTCAATTCTCATTTTTTTTGCTTGAAGAATGAGCTTTTTCAGTGCTTCATTCTCTGATTGTAGAGTGACCAGTCTCATGTCAACAATTCCACGCATGGCTCTAGTTTTGCAACTTAATGTTGAAGTCCCGAAGTCTACAAGCTTCTTTTTTCACGTCATGTATCCTCGATCTTAGATACGTATTCTTTTCCTTGAGGTCGATAGCTCTTGACATCTCCTGATGCTGTTTATCAGTGGCTTCCAGTAGCTCTTCTCGAAGACTTATGTTTTCTTCCTTGACTCTTTTTATGGTGCCATGAGAATCACAAGACCTTCGATGTGATTGGAAGGGTTTTTGTAGTTTCATATTCTAAAAACTCATTTCACTTGAAATTTGGATTTTGATTTAAAGTTGTTGATTTTGGTTTTGTTTTAATTTTTGGTAGCCTAAACCGACCATAGATTGACCATGAACTATGATTTAAATACTTTTTGCCTCAGGCCTCTGTGACTAAAAAAATGAAATGACTTAAGGTTTTATAGAAACCAGTGGAGAAGAAGCTCGTGGCTAAATAGTACCAGCCGCAGTGGTCGATTTTCAAAGTAAAGCAATGCTTAGGTTTAGGCCGATAGTCCCGGTCGTTATGAAGAACTGATAGTCTTTATGGACAGAGGCACAAAATCAGAATGGTGTGAAACTTAAGCATTTGCCTCGGTTGCTCTATACCTACCAGGGATTTTGAACTTGATTAGACCCAAGATCTACATTTACTGAAGAAACCCTGCGCGATCTACCAATTACACAATTCTTAAATTTTTCGATGAAAAAAAAATAGTTGAACCCCCAAAACCCTCCGCCCGTGGTGCTCACGTCATTTCGATGAGTCTGCGCTTCAGGGAGATCGGCAGATCACCCTTTATTAGCGTCTTCATAAGAATAAATTTATTAATTTAAAGAAAACAAACAAATAAAGGAAACAAATTGTTAGTTTCTTTACAAATTTAGCAAAAAAAGAATTTTCAAAGACTTCCTGTACTAGGCTAGGCCTGAGCCGCTAGCTTTTTCAGACGTTTTCGTTGCAGTGATTGATTTCCTTTGTGTATCAACGACATAATGTACTTCTTGCCCATCTACCTCGACATGCTGTTGGACATCTGTTTAGTTTATACCGATTCATCGCAAATCCCACCTTCAGCTAGTTGCATGGTCAGGAGTTCTAGAGCTGTTGAAGCGAAAATGACGTCGTCGGCACATCGGAGGTTTGACAGATGCTTTTTGGCGTCGCCAATACCTTTGGTCTTCCATGCGGCTGTCATTGTTTTAAATAGGTAGGTACTCAAGTGTGCTCATAAATAATTTGGGAGAGCGTCAATACCCCTTTTAGATTTTGAATGAAGGTCCAGCACTACTGCACTAAGTAGGTACTCAGTTTTAAGTGAGCGGTTCTATTTTGGTAAATGTTTATTAACCTAACCTAGGTATTCATTTATCGTACTATTTATATATTATCTTGATTGTTTTTTAATTTTATTAACCTAAACTGTTTAGGAGTCTGTTATAAGTATTTACATCTTTATCCTTGCGGCGATCGACTGGACTAGGTACCTACTAGCCGCGGTCGACCGGTCGACCACGATCGATCGGTTGGCTATCCCTGCTCTATACTATCTCCGGTACTTTCCGTAAAAATAACAACTAGCAGCGAACTAAAAATCCTGCATCGCGCAAGCAGAGTTTAAATTTGAAAATATACATCGCCCGAATATCAACCATCGAGCCGTTGTCGGCCGTTGTTGTGCCTGGCAGATGTCCGCCAGGTAGGTACAACAACGGCTTGGTCGGACGATCCTCTCTTTTCAATTGAGGTTTGCGGGACTTCACTCTCTGTACCGTATACCCTCCAAATACCAACGCAATCTGGCAAGGAAACGCATTGGAGACAAACACCACAAGCTATGGCTGATCATGATGAGTACAGGCAGGCGAAAGAGGTAATAATTTCCTCTATATCTGGCCGTTACACAAAACAAGCCCTAGGTCTGACTAAACAACAGTTGCGTACTGTCACAGCCGTAACAACTGGCCTTTTAATAAATATCGATATGCCATAGGAGTCACTGACAGCCTACAGGGCTAAGTAATTCGGTAACCCAGATACCCTCTGTGAGATAGTAACCCCAAATCGTTGCTGGTCTTCCTTGTGGAGCTGGGGTAGATCGAATGACACATTTGTCCCACCTGCCCGTTTAGTCGTGGAGTTGTGGAAACCAGCCCGATTTACACACCTGCATACCTACACGGATAGTCAGAAGCCAGAAAATCTGACACCAGTCTTGCCAAGGAGTACCGTGTTACCCAGTTAATGGGTTGTGGAGGTCTGGTAGGCAGCCGCTCCACGTAAAATACCGGTATTCAGCTGCATCCGGTTTGAGTGGAAGCCGACCCCAATTTAGTTGGGAAAAGGCTAGGCAGATGATGATACACATGTTGTGCCGACCTTAAGTTAATTAGGATAATGGCAAAAAGATTCCAACCTCCGGGATGTCTTATCTGTTTTGACGGGCACAACCTTTGTGTGCAGGTCACAGGAACAGATAAAAAAAAACTGCCTCATCCATTTATTTTCGAAAACACCTTTTTGAAAATACCTACAAAGCAGTACTCTTGTAGTCCCATCCTTACCTAATCGCTTCTAACTCACAGCCCTACAGCCAATTGTGTGGAAAATTAAACTTGAACGTTGAGAGTTGCCGCGAATCGCTGTCAGTCCTTCAGTCGTTATCTGTCGTTATCGACGCTGCACGCATGTCGAACGCGCGCATTGCCTTGTTGTACGCATGCGCGGTCGCCGCGATCGCGGTCTACGCTGCGCCTGCGCTGCCTGCAAGGTCCGACAATAAAGGTAAATAATTATTTATTGTTTATTTAAAACAACATCTTTTCTGTTTTTGAACCCGGAACGAGCTAAAGTTTAAGAAAAATATAACTAGCTTTTGCAAACAGTCATCAGGACTTCTAGCGAAAATCAACGACTGCATATTATTTATTCAGTAGGTACTAACTTTAAACTTTATGTTCCGGTGAGCTTTGATCATATATTTTGTAGTGCTTTTATCATATTTTCTATATATCTTTAGATATTTATTTAGGTAAAAATAATTATCTACATCTACTTAAATTCAGGTCTAAGTACGTTATCGGCGGCTTAGGTATTCAAAAGAGGCATCGGTGTTGCGCTCCATTGCTCTGCATATTACACACCAACTGGCCTCTGATGATTTTGGTATGTGGCGTGATCCGTGAGCCTATCGCCAATAAGTATTAGAAATAAGTACTATACCTACTAAATCACTGAAATTCTTGAATCGCACCTAAGTTATTTACTTTTCTCCGTGATTTTAATCTTTTCACTTTGGTTCGCTGCCAAAATCAACTGCTTAGTAAAACCCACCATCACGATTATCCCGTAGATATCACCGTTTCGTTTTACCGAACCCCTGAACTAATTCAGGAGTTCAATAAAACTTTGTTGAGTGTGAACCCGAAGTTAACGTGAAGACCTAGTAGGTACTTAGCTACCTACCAGTTCTTCATGATGCAAACATAAACGAAAAATAAGCGTTTCTCAAATCCAAATAGGGAACACCAATTCATCCCTCTGTCTCAGGAATAAAGAATAAAGTCGCTAGAAATAATTGATTTGAAGCAATGATTTATAGAGACTTATTAGGTTTGCAAACACTTGGCAACCACCACTATCACAGAGAGACCCAAATCCACTACCAATTTAAGGTAAACACGTTGTTCAAAGATAGATCGCCGTAAATGCTCTATTATAGTCATAAGCATAGTCCTGCACATTCAATGCAATTCTGCAACCAGCATAAAATAGGACCTATCACTCTTTATGACTTCAAGCACGCAATCGGCGTGCCCACACGTATAAAGCGATCAATCAAACGTCTTATAAATCACAAAACGCACTCAAGTATTTTAAGACCCCCCGATGGCCGATTGTAGCTTCATTTGGATCATTGACACCAAAACTGTATCTAAGTGAACTCACGCGCATGTCAACGATCCTTGCGGTATCTTTGATCGCTTGACCCATATTAGTAGTGCACTTACCAACACCGGACGTTGGTAAACGTTGGTAAATCGTTACAAGACAGTGTGATGTGATTTTGACCTATTTACAATTGTTCTAAGTACCATGGTTTGATTGAAAGAATACCACACTGGGTTGTTTTGTATTCTTTTTGTTTTCAACAGTCTGCTTCGTATTCGCTGAGATTTCAGTTTCTGCACTGATTACTTTTGTATAGTTCTGAAAAGCCTAGTGCTCAATTGCATTGATCTACCGTGACTTGTCAGTAATGCCTACCATTAAATTTGTTAGCATTACAGCAACTGCATGGTAGTGCAATATGGTCAAACAGAACTCGAGAGTTTAGCTTTTCCTTATGATGGATGGTAAAAAGACCCAGTCAAATTAGCACAAGTAATTTGCTTGGGTCTTTTTCTTTCGTTCTCCCCTGTAACGTTAGATTAAGATATCATTCACTGTTTTTTTCTCATCTAATCTCTGATACGCCGAAACGGACAGACAAGTCAACCATCAAAATCGAAACCATTCTCCTATCAAGACCGAGAGACTCACTCATCATCATCTTGCTGCCCTTATCCCATGTTACTTGGGGTAGGCGCTACAAGTTTTTTTCTTGCATTCTGTTCTATCAGCCTTCACGCTTTCACTAACTCCCTTTTCCCGACCGAGAGACTTTTACTGAAAATTACAAATAAGACTCGTTATGGTCCTCCAGGAAATCTGATCATCATGAACTCTCCAGAAGCCATAACAATCACGAGAATGGCCTCATATTTTGCCATTACACGTCGTATTTGTATACCAGGTCACTGTCATGACACACTGCGCGAATTTCGTCCTCCCGAGGCCCACTTATGATGTTCCATTTCCTTAATGTCCATCGCAAATTGTGCGTAGGTTAACAACACTTGGTCATAATATTTTGCGAACTATTTCTGGTAGGAATATGAGGCTGAATTCGGTGTTATTTTTGGCTAAAAATAGGAGATTGCATAAGGCCTATTTATTACAAAGTTCAAATTCATTGTGTCAGATTTGTTGTGGTCATGAAATAAAATGCCACTTCACCCTCAAAGATCTTTATCGCTTTAAAATTGCACTGCCACTTCAGTGCAATTTTGAAGCTTGAAGGGCTGGGCTATTTGGGGGACTTTTCATGTAGGTATTTGACGTTCAAAAAGTGCTGATTAGCATAGTTTGAATCAATGATTTTTGATTTTGAAAAACAGTCTGATACTTTTCTAACCCGAGTAGAATTTAAGAATTTGGAAATAAGTTGAATCAAAAGTCAATAAGTTTAATTAAAACGTAAAGACTAAAAATCAGAGAGTTAATTTAGATGGTTCAAACTATTTGGAATTTGGGATATTGAAAGAACACAAAACAAAACGAGTTTAGTTATTGGCGCTTAGTATGAAATGATGAATGCCAAAAGTCTCCACATCATTAAGGATGGTCTAGCCGGTTATAATAACACGTGTGCCAAGCTGTTTACAATCCTGTGCCTTGAGGAAATATTTTATAGTCCGTTAATAACTAAAGCACTTCACACCCACAGTCATAAAGTTCCTACTACGTCTCGTGAGGAGTCACGTTTACAGCCATCTGCTCCGGCCCGCTATGACGACGTATGACGTTCTCTGTCTCGCTTTTTATTGGGTCTACGTTGTTATCTTCCTGTTCCGCTACAGTTAGGTACAGCTTTGTTGACATGGATGGAATACTAGATGCTATTTAAAATGCATCCTGATTGTTAATAGGCTAGTTCGGTATCTCTATCGATAGAACTATTCCTTGAGAGTCCGATACGGTGAAGGTGAGATCTTTAACTTTGTCGTTCTGGCAGAAGAATGAAGCAGAAGAAGAAACAAAAATAACTGTCCAAGAAAAGTCAAAGGCCCTTGTTCCATGTACCACTTTTCTTTTTTCTTTTTTTTAGGGATGGGAAGTCATTCAATGACTCCTTCCGCTCTGGGTGTAGCGGGAGGGAGTGTCAGACTTCTGCTGACTAAACCCCATCCATGTTCCTTCATTGCCCTTTGTATTCCGGAGCCACGGTGTCTCTTGCGAATATTCCCGCGACTCCGGCAGGCGTCGGCCCTTTCGGGCCTCTCTGTGTTGCTGACTCTCTTTGAGGCACGCGTGGAACACTAACGCGCCGTCGACACGGCCTGTCGTCACTAGACGGACGGACGGCGAGCCACCCATAGCTCGCCGTCCACAGGGGCCGTTCCATGTACCCCTAAGCTGTTGGTCAAGTACAAAGTATCTGGTAATACATAGACGCTGACACGCTACAAAACTCCACGGAGGTTATGGAGGATTAAAGAGAACTCCATAATGTCTCAATGAAACCACGTGTCGGTCACGTTTGCAAGCATCTGTTTTAGACGTATTAATAACAAGTTATCACTGCATGCATGATGCATCTTCGTCTACCTAGTTACCTACATCTACCCTTTTTCCAATCAAGCAAGACCTTTGTTGATCTTTGAGGCTTTAGCTAACCTGGTAAAGATCTGATGCATTCTCGTTAATTTAATTTTATATAGGGCTATGATTTCACGTAAGTAAAATGAAAGAGTCACCACGTGAGATAGGTTAGGAATCTGGTGAATCTTTCAAAGATTTTGGGGGTTTCCGTAATCAAATCAAATCTCAAAATGTTTATTGCAATCCATAATGTACACATTCAGATGGTAAAAATAATAAAAAGAAACAATTATGGACCCTGTCGGGCACAGCAAAACATTAAATAATTAGGAGAGAGGAAGAGCGCTGTAAATAACTTTTATTATAAAGTAAATGTTTATCATTTCCTGACTAGCTTGTAACCAAAAGAAGGCAACAAATAACCACATTTTGGAAACGGATTATGTGAAACGAGGAATATTTACCTATATAAGCAACAACATTTTTTTCCTTGTGCTCTCGTACGAATAAATATATTTTGATGAAGGCTTCCTAAACTTACTACATGAGTATGCAACTCTATAGAGCAGGTTGCAAGCTCCTGCTTGAACTCACGACCATCAGATCTCACTTTTGATTGACAATTTCGTGAGAATGTGAGGGCCAAACGTTTTCTCTTATGTTGGGTCAGGGATCGTTCTTTTATTTTAAAGGACTTTTAGCTTCTGTTACACACCCAAGGACATACGATTTTTTCAGGCCGGTGAACTCCTGTCATCCTGAATGTCATTTTATTTCGAGAACTCTAAGGATTGCTCCATCTATGTTCCGTATGTCTGAAACATAGATATATAAACGAGTCTGAAACAAACATTGTTGTTAGAAGTTATGCAACATCAATTATGTCCAATATCCATAAATCTGTGGCGTACAACTGTCCATTTTTATGCATATCGTCTTAAGTGATAAATGGTGGTTCCTAACGCACACGACCGGGAAGTACTGGTACATGTACCACATATGGACCAATTGTCAACATTGGATTATGAACTCATGTTCCCTGTATGTAATTTGTAGCTTTTTGAATACGAGATTTTGGATAGTCGAAGGAATCAAAACTCAAAAAGGTGTTGGCAAAAATATAGAGAAAGCAGTGAATTAATTGTATTACGACTAAAATGCTGCTTTTAGAAAAGATGTAGTAGAAAAAGCAATAATAAAAAGTAAAGAAAGAAATAGAGTTCATTAGCGCCAAGCATGACGCACACCGAAAAATAAAAATAAACAAAATTACAAATTTAAAAAAATTGCGAAGATATAAGCGTCATTTTCGCGCAAAACGGCATAATATCATAGCTCAATTTTTAATAATTCTATACCTTTAGAAGAAATAAAAACTATCTATAGATTAAAAGAACCGTTTAATTCTGAAACTTGTCTTTTGTCTAGCAAAACACAACACACCACCAGTTTAGAATATTTTTTCGCATATTTTAATTTTTTCACTATACCTAAATGGCTCTTTTCTATTCTTACAGATACTTGACAAGTGTATTAAAAATTGGACTAAAATAAATGTTAATGCAACTCCAGCCCCCGAGACGCAGGCGCTGCCTAGTTCTGGGACCACTGTGTAATCTATACTAATATTATAAAGCAGAAGAGTTTGTTTGTTTGTTTGTTTGGTTGAACGCGCTAATCTCAGGAACTACTGGTCCGATTTGAAATAAAAAAATTCTTTCAGTGTTAGATAGCCCATTTAACGAGGAAGGTTATAGGCTATGTATCATCACACTAAGCGGAGCAGTAATGGAAAATGTGCCGCAGACGAAGTTGCGCGGGTCAATTTAATATAATATCAAATTAATATCAATAAATCTTTTATTTTGTTCTCAACTCCTTATCTACCTACATATTTAGAGTCACTTGAATATGAAATATCGTTAAATCAGATTGATCCATTCAATGTTAATAATCAGGATGGATGGAGGCTTGACCTGTGCAGGAAGATTCCTACTCTATCTATACATATAATAAAACTGTAGAAAAGTGTTTTTTGTACATGAAATAAAAATCCAGAAAAAATAGCTAGGGTGTTCAAGAGCAACCAATAGAACCCATTTCCAGCATTTTTCGATTTTTTGTCTGTTTATTTGTTCGGGCATCACGTCAAATGTGCGAAAGCAATGTAGATAACTTGATACACAAGGATTGAGCAAAACTTGAAGTAACATTTAGTTTTTGTTTCATTGCAATCGGTTCAGTCTATCAAAAGATATTTGAATTTAAAGTTTTCTAGAAGTAAAAATAGGGTTATGTGCACTTGGTCTCATTACTTCACGTAACTTTTATAGTGCTTAAATTGGAGTAATATTAAGCGGAGCATTAATGAAAAATTTGACGCAGACGAAGTTGCGCGGGTCAGCTAGTATTTTAATAATATCGTAGTCTATGACATTGAAAGCGATGTCTTCCTAGTTTCTCACTGGGAACTATTCCAGCTGCCCTGCCGCTTCCGCGTTCGAGTAATAACTGAATGGATTTCATACCCGGTAGGGATTTTGATGATCTCCTACCGGGTATCATGCCAGATTGCCTCAGCTGATTTAAAAAATATATATATTAGGTATTGTTGGGTTTTGTTCGAATGTCAACGATATATCGCTACAACTTTGTCAGGTATGCAAAAATACCTACTGCATAATGACAGAGTTACATTTAGCAGGTCCTTTTAGCATCCATATTTAGGATTGAGTCTTGTGTTGTCATAATGCTTATACAAGAAATTGTTTCAGGATCCAAGATGGTGCAAGAAGAAACTATAGTAGTGCGGAGGTTGCCGAACGCTTACTTCTATCCGTTCAGCTTATGGCCCTTACCGAAGTATCAAGTTAGAGGTGAGGATCATCTTCATCATTATCTTGCTTTTATGTTAAACTAGCTGAACGTGCAACGTCGTCTGCGTAACATTTTTCATTACTGCTCCACTCCTAATGGTCTTAGAGTGATGATATATAGCCTATAGCCATCCTCGATAAATGGGCTATCTAACACTGAAAAAAATTTTCAAATCGGACCAGTAGTTCCTGAGATTGGCGCGTTCAACCAACCAAACAAACAAACAAAATCTTCTGCTTTATAATATTAGTATAGATCTATCAATTGGTTATGTGTTCGCGCCACATGGTTTCTTCTTTCAAACTTTACTATTTAACGTCATTTATACGATAGTCACTTTCTAGACATAACACAAGTATTGCACACAGGTTTTCCAACGTTACTTTGGTCTTTTTGTCATTAATCTGATCCTTTCTACTCAAGTTCATTCAGGGTACTTGCTTGTTGTTGTTTTGAACATAATGTGCATTCTGTAACTATATTTTTTTGTATTCGCAGATAATGAAGATCCCCATGAATCGTTTCCTTATAGAAGAAGTTATAATATTAAGAGGCAAAATGAAAGATAGTTCACCGAACTCAGTTCCTGTATTTAAGTTAAGAGACGTTTAAGTTATGAATTGTATTATTTGCAACTGTACCTACTGCCAAATTATTTCGAAGCTCTACCGTGCTATAGGGAACGCCATGGTGAAAAGCTAGCCGTTGATTGCGTTAAAATATCATCGTGAAAACTTGAGTTAGACATGAGCTCACTTCAAGATCACTCCTCAAGTTTCCCAGCGATATTTCTGCCAAATAGCACTGCTGATGATAGGGTGTTACAGTGGCGTATCTTGTCTCAAAGGGGCCGTTTTTTGTGGTATTTGTTTAAACAAAATAGTCCCTACTAGCTAATGATGGTCTTGACAGGCCACGAAGGAGACAACGGGACTAAATGCACCTATAGATTTGCGTCCACACGTCGGGGCACTTTGGTCCGGGGGCCAAGTATCTTTAATACGGCTGATATGAATATTTAAGTATTTTGAGTTGTAAGCCGATCTATACGTACCTAATCATATAAATAAATAAGATTTATTAGAGTAATTTTATTATAACATACGTAAGTTCTGGTGGGAAATTGTTTTAGTTTAGATGTTTTAGTCACTATTTAATTTAAATAAACTATTTTTTAAATACTTACTTTGTTTGTTTTCCCACTCCCTCTAAATCGCACTCTCTATCACTTGTACCTAAATACATAGTTTCATAGATGGTCAACAAATAAATGATGGATGGGTACCTACAGCCTTTAACTTTAGGTATATTGTAACAATCAAGCTCATAAATATATTCTAAGTTCTAATGAACTGTTACAAAAGTTATTAAAAAAATCGCAACATCAGCATTACAGTAACGCCATCTATGACCTCGCCAACAAAACAGAACTTTGCGAATTCCACCGCCTAAAAACAAAAGCGACGTAAGTCCTCTATTGATTACGCATGCGCACTACTGTCCTCATCTCAGCCATCGAGCAGCATCTCGCGAATTGTAAACATGCTCCTTTGAAAATATACGAAAATCATCACAAATATCCATCAAAATGAAGCTGGGATTCGTGTTTATATTGTTAAGTTATACCAGAAGCTGTTTTGGTAAGTAAAGTGTTGATTTTTGTAGTAGTTTTGGTGTGTAATACAATTTTGGGCAACAAGTACAGTCGCTTGCAGAATTCTTTCGATTTTTGTTCTGTCTTGTAGTAGGACCTTCGAAATTGTAAACATGACGTTATCACGTTATTATTGATTATCTCCTATAGCTTGAAATAAATGATAATACAATGACAATTTAAAAAATGTAGATACTTCTGTATGTGACTGAGACTAATCTCATTTACGGGAAAACTAAACAATCATACAAATGATTCACCCATATTAATTTCAGTAAGTAATAAATAAATTATGCGTTTATGTCAGATAGACAAGGCGGTTGCCCGATTTCAATGCAAATCTCAAGTGAATTTCAGTATATGTACATGATTGGCCGCTTATATTTGGGTCAACTAGTCAAACGGTGGTACAATTTGACAGCTGATTTGAATTAGCTAGACAGAAGCCAGTGGTCATTGTTGTAAATTAAATTTTTAGGTGTTAAGCTGCTCGAAGCAAATCCGGATGTAAAGAGATTATATGATGACCTGCTCAGCAACTACAACCGTCTGATTCGACCGGTTACGAACGTGAGTGACATACTGACAGTCAGGCTTGGACTGAAGCTGTCTCAGCTCATGGAAGTCAACCTTAAGAATCAGGTCATGACCACCAATCTTTGGGTGGAACAGGTGAGTTCAGTTGTTCACACACTTTAAGAACTGAACGCTACGGCACATATTTTTATTTTGTAATTAATTGAAATAATAAATTGTAATTGTAATTTTTGTAATAAATTGGATTCCGGGTGAAACTCGCTTCCATCTTCGGCCTAATCATCACTTTCCATCAGGTGAGATTTGGGCCAAGAGTTTCCCCGTTTTGTAAAAAAAAAAAAATACAGCCTAAACCAGTGAACAGCGAAAATTCTACTAACACCAGTCCACCAATCCGTCTTCGCTCCTGAAAGTAAACGTAGATGTAGAACGCATAATTATTATGAGAGAGAACTTCTATTTTCTTCAAACCTGCCACCTGCAGCTTCACCCGCTTATACCTAATTAGTATTACCCCTGTTTATAAACATTATTGCCAGATATAAAAATATATATCACTTACGATACAAGGTCAACCTGTGAGGCTAATTTGTGAAACGTGGTAGATCAAACACTTAAATATCAATTTCTGACTGATATTAGTTTTGAAAATACAGACCTGAGGGCCAATTCTATCAAATTTTAAACAACTTTCGCATTCGCATGTCAATCGCAAGCTGTCAAAAAGCCTTAATTTTCATCACAGACATATAAATAGTAGCAGACCAAACATTCGCTAAAATTTGCGTAGCCATTACGCACACCTAGGGAATGATATCATTACAGGGCCGAATTAGGACCGGTTGCCAGTATTATCTAACGATATTCTGAAAATCCGTGAAAATCTATATTCTCTGGGTACATGAAATATAGATTACTCATCAATAGTCTTAACGAATAGAATCACCCTCTATTCCCGTGGTTATTGTTAAAGGCGACTAAGGGAATATTTTAAGAGGACGATGGGCAGCAGTCCACTCTTTATCTTTTGACGGTGTTTACAAACCATTGACGGACGTCAGTATCAGCTAGAAAAACTGGCACTGCAGTCATTAACCCGCAAGCCATGTTTTGTAGAACCGAGAGTCAAGGTATTAGTATGCCTGAAAGCTAGTTTAGGAATAAATCAGGATTTTTGAAATAAAAGTAATGTATGTAATTCAAAATTCAAGCATTTATTTCAAATAAACCATTTATAGGCACTTTTTAATTGTCAAGGTCGGTCTGTCCAAAAAGTTGAAGCTATTTGCACGTTCCAAAGCGTAGATCTCTATGGAGAAGAACGTGCAAGAAACTCCAGGGACACTTCTATCTTACACTCTCATAATGCTTACATATGGAGTAAATTCGGTAAACAGTGTAGGAATTGCTCCGGGACGTAATGTTGTTCAAAAAGCGCTGGGATCGATCAAGTGATTCTCAAAATGCTTTGAACAAAGTACACTTGAAGGTCTTGGTTGCCAATCCTGGAGTTTCAGGTTTTTAATCCAGGCATTCCGTAAACTTTCATCCTTGCGAAACCTGGAAAAATATTAGTATGCTCAATTATTGCCTGCTGAATGAAAATTCATTGTTATGTGAGTAGCCTATACTGTATTTATACATATGCCTATGTTCATGTTCTCCATAACACAGACACTGGGTAACATAATATTGATTTTATAATTTATTTTTAATATTAGCATGACATGTGTACATAAACTGAAACTACTACAGGTATTTTGGAATTGTATCACCAAAAAAGAATAAAACATCATACATTAAGCTGAGGCTTTATTTGATAATTCAATGGAAATAAATATTTTACATAAATACATACAACAAATACAATTTACTAAAAGTTTCGTCTTTGTTGCCTAATTCGTCCCTGACTAATTGAACAGGTACTTGAGCTGTCACTTGATGCCACTTTCTGACTATTTTGTCCTTGTTATGGTTTATTTCTTTAGTTGTAGGCTAACGGTACAGACAAATCGCATCTTTGTTAAAAACTGTATGTAAAATACGAATAAACAGTATGGAAACATTTGAATTTAGTAAAGAAAGCACTAAGATTTCCCAAAACTTACCGATGAAAGGTCAATCCAGGTGTTTTGTGGTAGCTAGCACTGTCACAGCGATACGCACAGCACTTCACCATATTATTTTACCATCCTCGTGTGTTTTATGTCCCAAACAAGTAATATTTTATCAATTTTAAACGCGATTGAAAAACATTTGATGCTTATCAATATGGCAGACAAGCTACGCGTCAAATTTTGTCTATGTATGAGTCAGTGTGACAACACGTGACAGAACGAGACATGCTTATGAATTCTCACTTAGAAAAAAAAGGATAAAGAATCATACCATATAAATAAATATATCTACGTATTAATGTTTGGTCTGCTACTATTTATATGTCTGTGATTTTCATAAATTTTTGACAGATTGCGATTGAGATGCGAATGTGAAAATTAGTAGAATTGGCCCTCTGAGGCTCCAGACAAGTGAAATTCTATTAGAGGTAGCGTGGCGAAGGCGATTGTTAAAACGTAAAAATGTACCGTCGAAATGTCACGTGATCAATCCCTTATATTATGGCACTAGGTGACCCGCGCAACTTCGTCTGCGTCACATGTCCCAATAATGCTCCACTCCTATTTGGCTTAGCGTGATGATATACAGCCTTCTTCGATAAATGGGCTATCTAACACTGAAAGAATTTTTCAAATCGGACCAGTAATTCCTGAGATTAGCGCCTTCAAACAAACAAACAAACTCTTCTGCTTTATGATATTATTAGTATAGATTTCAACAATCGCCGTCGCTAATAGAATAGCATTTTGCCTAGAGCTTCTGGGTTATCAGCTAGACCCTTTCGTGAATTTCCACAACTGCAGGTCTAATTAACTTGTGTCACTAATGCTTTTCCTGCCGATCACCTTAGAACAAAGATTGAAGATATGACGATGTGTTTCAGAAATGGTTCGACTACAAGCTGCAGTGGAACCCAGACGACTACGGCGGCGTTGAGATGCTGTACGTGCCCTCTGAGCACATATGGTTGCCAGACATCGTGCTCTACAACAACTGGGATGGCAATTACGAAGTGAGTATACTCGTAGTTTCAAGTCAACGAAGATTAGCAATGCAGAAATCAGTAGAGCTATACTCTACGAATCTTATAGAAAAACTAAGGTAAACAAGAAGTGAGCACATAGTTAATTTCAAGTTCACTCAACCAACATGTTCACGGTAAATTGATCAAAATAGACCAGAGGGCCAATTCTACTAATTTTTAAGCAACGCGACGTTCGTATTTGCATCTCAGTCGCATCTGTCAAAAGCACCTCTTTTCTCCACATTTTTGTATATATATTTTTTTTATTTAGTAGGATTGATTCTCAAATATTGACGTCAGTATAATATTTCGCATCATCAACGACAGGACACCATAGAAAGTCAACAATCAAGACGACAAACTAAAGCCTCACCTGAAGTTTTATTTTTGCTGAATTTGAAAGCTATTGTTTTGCAGATTTCTACTTCTTCCTCTCTTTATCCCAATACGTCATCGTCTCCTCACTTTCCTGCGCTAAGTCAAACGTTCTTGGGTTGTCGTTTCTTGCAAATAGGCTTTCTAGAATTATAATAATATCTACTTATATACGCTAAATACCATCATTTCTTTAATTACAGGTAACACTAATGACGAAAGCCACTTTGAAGTATACTGGTGAGGTGAACTGGAAGCCGCCCGCGATCTACAAGTCGTCTTGTGAGATCAACGTCGAGTACTTCCCCTTTGATGAGCAGACCTGCTTCATGAAGTTCGGATCTTGGACTTACAATGGGGCTCAGGTGAATAGCAGAATAACTTGCTATTTTTTAGCCTTTATGATTGGTGTACGATTATGCAAAGCTTTCACAAAAGCTGAGCGTCAGTTCCAATGATAATTCTTCTTTAACTTCTCGATTAACGTTTAAATAGACGGGGGTTATCATGAAGTCTTAATGTCATCATGATTCTCTCGTGTAAAAGAGAGTCGAACGAATTGAAAACTTCCTCTTTTTCTGATAACTGTTAAAAAGTATAGTGCTATGCATCCTGTAAAGTTGTGTCTTTCTTTCACAATGGAACCATGATGGCTTTAAGTATTTATAGTAGGTATCCAAATCATTAACAACGATTTAAATAGAACACGATGAGCGTATGTGACTCTTTGATTGTTTTACGAATTTGTCAACCACAGAGAATTAACTAATCGTCGCGATCATATTACAGGTGGACCTAAAACACATGGACCAGTCACCAGGCAGCAGTTTGGTCCACGTTGGCATAGATTTAAGCGAATTTTACCTGTCAGTGGAATGGGATATATTGGAAGTTCCAGCTACGAGGAATGAGGAATATTATCCTTGCTGTCCGGAACCGTTTTCAGGTAAAGTATAAAGTACAATCTTGATCTATGAGCGTCGTTGAAAGAGATACAAAGCACACTATAACTTAAAGTAGTATTTGCGTTTTTTTATTGTTAAATGCAATGAAAATGTGATAGAACTGAATGAAAGCATCCATTTTATTCAAGACATATTTTTTTGAGCTTGTACAGCTTTTAATCAGAATTGATTTAACTGGACTTGAAGTATTAGTGCTAAAATCACAACGAAACCTCATTCTCATATCTCATGAATCTTGATAGTTGACAGTTGAAATTTTCACAGATGATGTAAAAATTTCTATTGCCGCTATAACAACAAATCTCCCATACAACAAACATGATTTTTTTACGTTTTTTTTTTAATATTTGCTTTTGCAGTTTCTATCGTGCACGACTTTAACATCTTTCTCACATCTAGGTATAATTTAAACACAAATAATCAAACTAATATTGTAACAACGAAAGTTTTCGACAGCAAAACGGATCTGTATGAAATTTGGAACAGACAAAGATTATAGTCTAGAATAAAGTCCGGTCGCCAAGCAGAAAGAATTTCGTCCGTTGACCTGTTATTACCTGTCTCTGTCACTCCCGCGTAAATAGAATGAGTCTCGCTCGCACAGGTGCAATCAACGGACAAAATTCTTTCTGCTTGGCGACCGGACTTTAGCACATAGGCTTCTTTTTATCCCAGGAGTATGTTTTTTAGAGATCACGCAGGCAAAGTCGCTGGCAGAAAATAGTGTAACAATAACTTTGCACCACAGAGCATCTTCGCTTAGGTACAACTTCATTTCATCGACTGGTCTGGCGACCTTGACAATTCAGAATTGCCTGTAAATGTTTAAATCAAAATAAATGCTTCGAGTATTGTGTTTTGACAATCTTGTCGTCTTTACAGATATAACATTCAAGCTGACGATGCGCCGAAAGACGTTGTTTTACACAGTAAACCTGATCATACCGTGTGTTGGGCTTACGTTCCTGACTGTTCTGGTATTCTATCTGCCTTCGGATTCCGGTGAAAAGGTAACTAGCGGTTTGTTAATCCTTTTAATGTGTGTGGTAGACGTAACGACATTCTATTTAAAATTGGGACTGGTAGAGTTTACTACTTTCTTCTCTTTGTTAGATTTAAGTTTTTCTGTATCAAATAAAATGTATCTATTGTTTAAATTACTCTTTTTGAGGACTGTTTTCGATGCTACTTTGTTTGTTATACTATAACATCTATTTAGATCATTATTTTGACCTGTCGCTCCCAGAGTGACTTTAGTTTTTTAAGTACCTAACAGACTGGTAATCTTCTATTTCGTAACACAAAACTGAGATCTGTGTAATTTTGAGTGAGTTTCTTTCTTCATTATCTATTTCTAGTTTATTTTCTGGTGCTCTTGAAATATTTACTACTGAGAGTGCTATTGCTCAAGTGTTTTCTGAAACGTCTAATTTACGTGTAGTCTGTGCAAACTTGAAATTCGCGAATTTTTTAAGTTTTTGTGCATCAGTATATAATTGTGTACTCTTTTGTGATACAAACGACTTAGAAAACTTGTGCGATAGTGCCCTGACATGCAAAATTTTGGTGGGAGGGACTAAAATATATTGAAGATTCTTCAGGTATGATTTGCATAGTTAATATTAAGTTTAATAGAATGTCGTTACAATATAGCTTTCTATGTATGTGAATGGGATGTTTCAGGGCATGTTCATATAGCCTTCAATCCGCAATACCATCCTTCATGCCCCTCATCCATTGGTAATGGTCTTTTTTGAATCACTAGCTAGTCGTGTGGTGTGTTAGCATCATCTGGATATTGTTTGTGTTTGCTATTGTCTTTCCACACCCCAAATTTGTGAATAAAATTGAATCTAATATCTTAATCCCAAATTTGAAAAATTTGTATTTCGTTTTTGAATAAACATATAAGTATTTTGGATATTCTTGTCCAATTTTGCTTATTCCAGTTTTGACTTGAATGATAAATAATAAAGCTATAGCCAAGTATTCTTTCCTCAGTTTTACACGAAGCTCTCTTGGGCCTTAAGGACCAGCAGTATCCCTAGTTAATTTTATTCTTATTTATTTAATGGATGAAATATACTCCTTCCATTTTCTTAAAACAGGGTTATGCATGTATCAGGAGTGAGCGGGAGTGCTGAATATTTTTTTTTTGATTTCTTCTTTTACGTTGGAAACCAAAGTATAAGTTATGTTCCCATGTTTCCAATATAATCCTAAATTATACTTAAATTAATCATATCATTGCATGATCCCAAATATATCACTCATTGGTTGTACAACACATTCCATGATTTGTACTCTTTTCTAAGTAAATTTTAGTGGAAAGACAATTTATAATTATTCAATTTTAATGTGATAGCCATAGTATGGATTTTCGTGCACTGATTTATATGCAGGTGGAATTAATTTGTGACCAAGGTTCGTTGACCACTTCATCCGGAAGAATATGAAATGGTAAGCATGACAATTTGCGAGTGAACTATACAAATTAATTTGTCGACAGAGAATTGAAGTGGTTGGTTGATTATACAGAAGATTGACTTCGTCACTAGCAAAGAGATCGTTTTAACAGAGGCATTTGACTCGGTAGTCATGCTGTGCTTCTTTAGATTAAGACAAGTCAATCGTCTGTATTGTCCCAGTAGAAGAGTGATCGTCTAAACCATCATCATCAGCAACAGCAGTGGGGTGTCAAGGAACCTTTACATCACAAGCTAATTCCACATTTAGTGTGCAAAAAACCAAAGAATTGAACAAAATAACTCAAAAGAGACTTCTCTTCCTTAGATATCGCTCTGCATCTCCATCCTGGTGTCCCTCACTGTGTTCTTCCTTGGTCTGGCTGAGATAATTCCGCCAACATCCCTGGCAATCCCCTTGCTTGGGAAATATCTACTATTCACGATGATACTCGTCTCGCTCAGCGTTTGGGTGACTGTTTGCATACTTAACGTGCATTTCAGGTAAATATTATTTTTTCTTTTCTCGTAGATATCGTTAAGCATCTCGATTTTGGTGTCGCTGACTGTATTCTTCCTGTTGCTGGCTGAAATAATCCCGCCCACGTCGCTCGCTATACCTTTATTAGGGAAGTATTTGCTGTTCACCATGATTCTGGTGTCTCTGAGTGTTTGGATGACCGTTTGCGTTCTCAACGTTCATTTTAGGTGAGTAAGAAAGTTAGTTAGCTTCCTTTCGCACTGTTTCCACTTTTCCTTGATTACATATCCGGCTATACTTCGCTTCGTAGTTGTTTATACTTTAAAACTTGTTTACTATTAAAATCAAGGTAAATAAAGTTATCATAAAATCTAGTGGCAGTGCTTAATAAAACCTAATAAATAAAGATGGTGATAAAAATCAATTTAAACTTAGTTTTGATAGTTGCTACATAACTGTGAAGCTTATAAATACCTATACAAGTACCTATGCGCCTATTGGGTTTGATTGGTTGACCTTAATTAACTTGACCAGTCAGCCCTGTGGTCTGACCACATGCAAGCTATAATATAAATGTCTAACCTGACCTTAGCTTGTCCAGCAAAGTATGTTGCTTGTAAAAGTAGACACAGTTGCGCACATGATAATGTTAGTTTTAACTTTAATAACCACAGTAAAATAAACGTTAGATTAAAGGGTAGATTCTAAAGTGCCCTACCCTTAGAATTTAAGATGTTGTTAGAGTAAACGCAAACTGGTAAAACAATACACTAAATCATCACGATTCTTGACTCCGAACCACAATCCGCAAATACGTGTATTTATAAATGCATAATATATGACATATTTTCCATGGTGCAAACAGCACCAGGCTTCAAAAAGGAAAAGCACCTAACATTTGTAAGGAAATCATGAAACCATTTTCTGAGTTTTCATTAGCTGAGCTTGGCACTATGAAGTATTTCGAAGAAGTTTGTTTTTAGAAGTATACCAGCTATTAAAATGTACGAAACAATATCAATAGTTTCATATAAAATTCCTGATCTAATAGTTAGTGGGTTCCCTTTACTACATGGATTCAATGAATTTGAATTTTATTTATTATTTGATTACTAATTATTTTTGTTTATTATTATGATCTGAATTATGATCTGAATGGATTGAAATAAATGATTATTTTATTTAATTAATCATTTAGGAGAGATATTGGCCAACTCATGCAATTTCGTGGCTGAAATTTTCATGCACATGATTTTGGAGAGGCTTATACCATGGGAATAATATTTTAGTACCTATCTTCAAAGTAGAAAGAACAGACAGTTACCACTAGTGCTATGGTTGCTACACTTGAACCAAAATCTACATAGGATAATGAAAAGTATCAAAACCATTTCAATTTTAGAGGAAAAAATAACTGGCGGTCGATTCTCTCACCGTGATAACTGAAGTGAAGGGAGCTGCAAGTGTTGGTAGGAACTTACTGTAATAGCAGAGAGTAATTGCAATAAATAAATGAGTTGTGATGCTGAAAATTTCTAGATGGAATGATATCGCACGCTCATGCACAACACATTTCACGGTGAGATTTTTACAGATTTGCTACTTGTATTCGGTGAAGTTAAGGGTGTGTATTCCGTCCACTAGCGCCGCCAATCGTTTTTTATTAATTGTGGTAAATTTAAGACACGTAGATAAAAAACCGCTCTGTAGTGTTCCGAAGAAATGTATCTATTATTTTTTGAGAGCTATTTTTAATACATAACTCATGGCTAAATAGCCAAAACGGCAATTATTGCTAAAACTGGCCACTTTTAGCAAAAATATCGACTTTGGCAACTATTTATGTTCTAAAGTACAAAACATAACTCTCAAAAAATAATAAATACATTTCTTCAGAACACTACAGAGCGGTTTTTTATCTACGTGTCTTAAAATTATCACAATTAATGAAAAACGATTGGCGGCGCTACTGGACGGAATGCGCCCTCTTAATGATGAGAATTCCAAAGACGTTGTATTGAAAAACTTTATTATTGGTAAGTTCTAGTGACACTTGTCCTAGTGTAGATATTACACTCACTTAAAAGATGGACAATTGGTAGTTATAAATAGCGATTGCAATCCGGTCCAGTGGATCCGGTTATCCGGCGGTTTCGGTAATCCGGTGGATCCGATGCATATGGCTACCATTATAAATGGCTAGCTGATGCCCGTGGCTTTGCCTGCTTGACAAATTATATACTAAAACTTTCCTCGAGAACCACTCAATCCATTGCTGAAAACAGCATGAAAAAAATGCTGTAGTTTTTGAGTTTATCGCTTCACAAAGGGAAACCCCTATAACCTAAAATTTTCGCTTTCTGTTGATTTAGACACAACGCTTATGTTTTAAATATTCGCAATACTTATTTATTAGAAAAAAGTGTCACCTCTATCATAGATTTCTATTAACGAACGTGTTTTTTTCTCGTCTTTTTTCCCGTTTCATAGATATTTCTCTGAAAGCTAAACTAAAATATTCCATAAACTAACAAAAACACTTGAAATTATATTAAAAATATTCCGGTAAACGTCGTTCGCTAAATAAAGGAGCACGCATAAATCTACGGGTTCATTGTAATAACGTCACTTCGATAGCGGGACAATGCCGTGAAATATGGAATGGTTACACTCGAGTTTAGAGAATGCTCTTTATTGAATGCACAGAGGACGTAATGAGAATTTAGTTGTTGAGATATGATGTGTTTATGCGGCTTTGTGCTCGGAAAAGTTTTAATAAAGCCTGGTTCGGGGTATTTTAAAAGTCTGAATAAGAATTCCTTGTTCATAAATACTTTCTACGATATAAACCATTTTTTCGAATGGTTTCCGCTGTATGAGGAGCTCGTGGTAAAATAATAACAGCCACACGAGTCGATCTTCCAGGTTAAGCAACGCTTGCCGAGGTTGGTCTGTTGATGGGTAACCGTCTTGAACTACCGAGACTCCTCCATGCCTCGGAAAGCATACTAAGCCGTTAGTCCCGGCTGTCATTTGTAGATCTTTGGCAGTCGTTACGGATTGGCAGAAGACAGAAAATCTGACGCCAGTCTTGCCAATGAGTACCTACTGTATTACCAAGTTAATGGGTTGTGGAGGTCGGGTAGGCAGTAATTACACGTTAAATACTGGTATTGAGCAGAATCCGGTTTGACTGGAAACCGACCCCAATATAGTTGGGAAAGGGCTAGGCAGATGATGATGATTCCGTCGTATGAGAGAGTTGGAGCTATATAGAACGAATACTTAGTACTATCGTCCTTCCTTTCATAACGAAAGCAAGATGATAATGATGACAAGTTATTATAGGAGGAGTTTCTAATTGTAAGCGTCGCGTTTGTAGGTAGGCGCAGGATGGATCGTAGCAGGTAATTAAGAAGGTGATTTTCATTAGAAGTTTTTAATATTGTAATAATTATTTAATAGCCTGTGGGTACATTTTACGCAAAGATCGTACAGTGCCCTTCGCGTTCAGTATAACAATGCCTTCAGGGTGTTGATGGGGCTGCCTCGCTTCTGTAGCGCATCAGGGATGTTTGCGGAAATGCGTATTGATTGCTTTTATGCATTAATGCGTAAAAGATGTGCGTCCTTGGTGCGCAGGGTGCGAGCCAGTTCCAATAGCATCCTGGGTATGATTACTGACAGGCTGGACTGCTGTATTGTTAGTCGTTGCTCCAGCATCTCAGGTGGGATGCTGCAGCGGTGATTATTTTGATGTGTGTGTTCATGTATTTGTTGTAATGGTGTCGCTAACATAGTTTTAAGTTTATTTATTGTTACTAACACTATATGAGTCACTGTTACTCGGAATAAATTATTTAATAATTTCCTTGTAAACAAAATGAAAACTGTAAGAAGAGTGAGTGCATGTAGGTACTAAAAGTAAACACAGCACAGACCATACAATAGTGACCATACGACGCGAAGTTTTAATATTCTACACAATAATTTTACCAAGGCATAGTTCTTCTACAGAAATTTACTTAGACAAGACAGACCAGAAACTAACCCAAATCAACATATTTTGTACCATAAATGAGTCTTTACATACTGAGGCAGCTACATCAAAATTAAAGCTATAACAACATATCCCCAAACAAAGGTGTACCGAAGCTACACGAGCTTCGACTGCAAGTGAAACAACGCCCTCGTTCTCGTTACAATAAAAATTAACCGACTGCGTTGTTGTAATCGCGCTGCTACAAATGGTTTCCACCATAGAGTACAGAGTCACCGTGCTGGCATTGACTGAGACGACTTCCAAAAAAAAAACAACACAAAAACAATTTTGATAAAAATTAAATGGGACCAATCTGCATGTATATCCTTTCAGATAAAACAAGCATTTTTCAAATCGGTTCATAATTGTCGGAGTTATGAGGTAACAAACATAAAAAAATACAACCGAATTGAGAACCTCCCCCTTTTGGGAAGTCGGTTAAAAATTAGCCACCCGTTTTCATATTTTATTTTATTTTTTCTTTATTACTTGTATGCTACATGCAAGGAATCTTTGCGCGTTTCAGCTTTCTTAGTCAGCTCAGGTACAGGGTTTAGCTGAGGCGTTGATGAGTCAGTAAATACTTTTATTTACTAGCTAGCCTCAACTAAAATAACATATCAGGACATGTAGTTCCAGCCAAACAAGTGGCTTATTGAACAGTTTGAGCTTTCGAACAGATTGCCATAGTGCAGAAAATACATAAACAAAAAAAAAAAACTAGCTAGCCTGCCAGCGGTTTTGCCTGTGAGTGTCGAATATCAAACCAGTATCTAGGACATAGTTTACCCAAGCCAAACGACCAATCTCATCAGCTGTAAAGAGATAACAGACAAATAGATAGGCAGAGTTACTTTCGTATTTATAAGTAACACTTCTCCCGCGCTGCAATTTTCTTATAGATCTCAATTTTTTTTTGAAAATAATTTATAGCCTATTATTTCCTGATAATTTAGCTCTTTGTTGATATAGAAATGGTTAAAATTGGTACAGTATATTCGTAGTTTATTCGGTTACAAACAAAGAAGAAAAAGGTTCCTTTTTATAACATTACTAGCTGACCCGGCGAACTTCGTTCCGCCTAACAGTCGATTCTTTATTTTTTTTAAATAAACGTAGCCTAAGTTACTCCTTATTACATCAGCTACCTGCCAATAAAAGTCCTGTCAAAATCGGTCCAGCCATTTCAGAGGTTAGCCGGAACAAACAGACAGACAGACAAAAATTGCAAAAAAAATGTCATTTTGGTGTATGTACCGTATATACATTCATCTGTAGTAAAAAAACATTATCTCAATATTACAAACAGACTCCAATTTTATTTATATGTATAGATAAGTAGAAATATACACGAGTATATATATCTCTATGTCGGGTCATCAATTTCCGTACGGTGACACTCACTGTCGCGGTTGGTTTGTATAATAAAAAATTTGGACCAATTTTAAACAGTGCCGTCTTTAGCAGTATCCGTGTTCTGTTTTTGTTTGAGTCGTTGTGCGTAGTGATGTGCCAACTATCCCCGGCTATTCGAATGGAATGGCATTTACATTCGAAGTCAACTGTTTGAAGTACTTGGGACAGAACGTTTTGTTTACTTTATGTTGGTATTGGCTATGAACTGGGAAAGTTTGTCTGGGATACTGAAAAATCTTTGTTGCTAAGAAGACAATGATTGAAGATCGCGATACGGTGTCGAATGAAAATAAAACAAAATTTACTACAGACTGCTGTAGCTACGAAATATTTTAGCGAGTTGCCTTCGGTTTATAAATTCCTAACAAGTTAAGATTTGGTGAAACTCCACTTGAGTGCTAAAAATGAAGTATTCATCTAAAGAAAAGTATGATTACTTCTCAATTTATAAACAATTTCGAACAAAATGTGTTCTTTATAACTTTATAACATTGGGAGTTAGTTTCAAACAAGAACTTGGCACTTTGTTCCGGTCTAGCGTACCCGAATACAGGACAGGTAACCGGAACTCCGTATAGATTTAATATAGACTAGCTTTCGCCCGCGACTTCGTACGCGCATATCTCGTTTTTTCCCGTTCCCGTAGGAATTTCGGAAAATCCTCTCTTAGTGCTCCCTTACGGAGTGTAGGGAAGCTACATGCCAAATTTCAGCTCTCTACGACTGGTGATTTCTGCTGTGCGTTATCTTAGACACTCAGTAACCACATATATTGAATTATTTTATATAATGGGATTAGTAAAGGGCATGTATTTCTTTATTAAAGTAGATTTATCTGCTAAAATATATTATTAAGAAGCAATCTTCTTTCTTAAAATGCTGATAGCCGGCAAATTGAGATGCCGCTATGACGACCCTCGGGAATTAAAATTATTTATGCAAATACAACGTCGTGAATATTTTTGAAACTTAAATCACATTACAACAGTTTCCAGATAACTACAATACGAACTATTCAAACTCCACATCCCTATTCCAGCGCTTCGAATAAATCTTCCGTTTTCATTGTTATTTTGTCATTACAGTAATAGAACATTGTGTGTGTGATATATGGCGTGCAAGATAGCACGATAAGCTATTAGAGCTTTGAATAATTTGTGGCGCTGTATAAAATAAAGCGGTATTTCATACGGTAATTAACGAGGCAATTTGAGTTGGATCTTTCAGCCCTTAAAGCGATGGATTGTTAAGTGATCGTTGCTTAATGACGTGGCAGGTAACAGCGTATGTTATGATTACCGGCACGAGTTAAAAGCACACTTTCCATTGGTCGGCTAGACGACGACAGCTCTGACGCTTCACGTTATTGGTTCGTCAGTCATCGACTATTGTGCTTGGAATTTCGTTCGCTCACCGTTCATTGGCGAGATCACTCTGTTGCATGGACCTGTGCTCACGACTCGTGTCAACTACTACATATTTAACATGTTGTGTGTTAGAACGAGGTAATTTTTCGTGAATTTTGATACTTTGATTCACTCACTGGCTTCCCTTTAGCGTTGGCGAATCCTTTAATTATATTCACCCATGCTCATAGACAGAAAATGACATCATAAAAAGATGTATATTTTTTGTTGTTGTTTAGTTTATGACCCTAAAATTGAAATGGATCGTGATGGATCTAATTTAATTGTTTCTCGTTAAATATTCACTTGTTGAAATAGCGAGTAGCTCGTTATATAAAATCTAAGCACATTCGAATAGCTAAGTATAAAAAAGCAAGATAAGATAATCTATAAAATCCCAAGTTACAAAGATATCCCGACAAAACAGCCGGTCGATTCTGACGACATCTCACCGTGACAACTTAGGTGAAGTCAGTATGAAGTGAATTGTATTTATTTATTTAAACTTTATGCACAATAGTGTTAACAGCAATAGTCAACCTTTGGGTTAAAAAGACTACATTGTGGTAGGTGTACAACAACAAATAATAAAAAAATAAAAACATTTAAATTGAATCTTTTCAATACAATACATTACACAAATAATATAATAACAGATATACTAATAGAATACAATATATATGCTAAAATAATAAACTAATAAACATGATGTTTTATAATATTTTTCTGAATAAGAGAACTTATAATAATCATGACGAGACCAAACTACGAATTACAGGCTTATAAGTAGTGTTTACGGAGTTAAAGCTTAAAAGAAAATTTTGACTCAGACTTCTTGATGTCAAGGGGTAGCATATTCCAGAGTGTCATTCCATATTGTTTGTATGGATTGATAGCGCACTTCATATTCGCTTCACCTAAGCTCATACGTTGAAAGGCTTACCTACAGCCGGTCGATTCTGTAAACCTCTCACCGTGAAAACTCAGGTGGAGTGAGCGCTAAGTGAACTGTCATTCTATCTTGATTTGACAGGTCAATTCGTGATCACTTCACCCAAACCTTCACTTCGACACGTTTGCAGAATCGCCCTGCAGGTGTTAGTACCTCTTAGGTGGGTCTGAAAGAATAATAAAATAGTTTAGATTCTACAAAAGTATCACTACCCCAAATTTCATCCCCTGAAACTCTCTGCTAGATCACCATCAACCCACACGATGTCACCCTGGATGAAGAAGCTGTTCCTCCAGCTGATGCCCAAGCTCCTGATGATGAGGAGGACCAAGTACTCCCTGCCGGACTACGACGACACCTTCGTGTCTAATGGCTACACCAATGAATTGGAGATGAGGTAAGGTTTTAATGAATACATTTACAGATATACTCATATATGTACAAGGTGTTACAGAAATAACGCAACGTCTAAAAAGGTGGTCATTGTACACATCATTATGAAAAACTTTTTCTATGTGAACAACATTGAAATCGCAAAAAAAAACGTCGACTGTTCCATACATTAGTGTGCGCAAACTCGACAAAATGTACTAATTAGCCGTTTTTTTTCACGATTTCAGTGTTTATGCCATATTAAAAGATTTTCGTAATGGAGAGTACAATAACCTACCTTTCAGGCTTTACATTTGTAACACCCTGTAAACTTTTTTTTTGGTGCCAGGTCAAACTAAATTAACTACTAATACTATTCGCAGATATATTTGGTCCCTTTTTCAATTCTAGTTGGTAGAGAGAGAATAATTGTAAAAAAAAAATGCTGGCCTGTTGAATAACTGAAACTATTGGTCTCCTGCTAATACAAAATGTGTTGGAGCTGTAGGCTTTTTTTCCACTATATGCCCATAATGAACCTATAATATTACAGTGAATAGGTTTCAGAGGAAAGCACTGGTTTTCAGGAGCAACTAGCTAGGCGTATGATTTATTGGTCAATCTTATAACGTTTCTACAGTTGATTTAATTTGACTCTGTATTTCTAGACTTTTTTTCAATTGGTGGAACAATATTTTTAAACTACATTTTCAACTAATATTTTTTAAACTATGTACTATTTTTCAAGCCCTTCCGACGAACGGCTGCAAAGACTACTCAGTAGCACTTGCACTTCAAGGTAAAACCTACCTGAAACAGTCTTGTGCACCCATGCATGCATGTAAACGTGGACAACTGCCAGCTTGCTTCCGATTCTATTCGATATTTTCGTGAATTTTCCTTGCCTTTCCATAAGTGTATGTAATCATTGCGTCTACGGAATTTCCTTGTAAAATGAACTCGCAAGCTTCGCGCGCTCTCTAAATTACGCACCTGTACTCAGCTATGTCCTGCGTAGCTTTGCCGTTTTGTGTGAAAATATAATGTAAAAATTGTCGCGATGTGTAGTTGAGTCTCCGCGGCGACAGATGGCGCCTTCCGGATTTTCCGAACAAATTAACACAACGGTCGCGTATTTGCGTGATGATTGCTTTGTAATGACGATGCCTACAGCGACCCACGTTCATAATACTCACCAATGCTCGACGGGAACACAAAATTAACCGTACAGCAAAAAGTCTCTGCACAAATTGCATACACGGCGTATTTTTAACGCGCCTACGATGCACGTTTTACGAACGCGGGCTCACGGCTTTGTAGATATGACAAAAAGCAAAAAAGCATGTACTGCCGGTCGTTTCTGTAAACATGTCGAAGAGAAGGCGTGGGTGAAGTGATCACGAAGTGAGTTGTCAAACCATACGAGAAATATGGGATGAGAGCTCACTTGTCGTTCACTCCACCTAAGCGAACACCGTGAGATGTCCACAGAATAGACAGGCTGTCTGCATCTGAATTTCTTTTAAAGCGCGTCTTTGGTACCTTTAAACAACCGCCGTGTGCAAAGGCCTTAATGTGGCGTGTATCTTACGTAGCGGGGTGGTCGGTCAACTTTAGAGGTATACCTACTGTTTCTCCCTCGATAAAGCTAATTATATTACTAACATCAGAGTGCCAACTCAACAGTTTCTTAAGCAGCGTTCGCATTCCCATCTTAGTCGCATACTGTCAAAACCATTCAAATTTTCCAACATTTTGACAGATTGCGACTGACATGAGAATGCGAACATTGCTTAAAATTGCAGGATTGGCCTTCAGGTTTGCCCTCGAACAAAAGCTATGGTAGAAAACAAATTAACTTGCAATAAAGTACATTGACCTTTCCCTTATTTTCCTTTGTAGATACCCGACTAATAAATTAGGAACCGTTAACACGAGAACGTTAAGGATCCCGATATAAGCCGATTCAGGACAGCATTATGTCTTTATTTCTGTTTTGTTGATATTAAGAAAGTATATTAATGGTAATATGGGTCGATGACTGTTGTAGCACATAGTTATCACCGATTAAAGCCAATATTACCTATTGTCGTGGGCCTATTAATTTGAGGATTCATCACCCTACATACGAACGCGTTCGAATTGCTTACAACGGTGGAATTGCTCCGTTTTATTTAAAAATCGCTTAATTAAAACGGTTCTCGAATTCTGAGGGCACTTTTATTTATGATATTCCGTTATATTATCTCCGTCTATTATGTGAATTCCACAGCATACACTAAGTATTACGCTAGTACATAAATTAATAATTTCATGCATATTTGTTTCCGTAACACAATATGTGATCTGAACACGTCATGACGCCTTTGGTTTCCGTGTCCGGAACAATTAATTACTAACTTACACAGTGAGTACGAATTTAATAAGATTTATGAGCTTAACTCTAGACGGCACGGTTGGCGCAGTGGTTGAGCGATCGACTGCTACGTCTCGTGTCGTGTTCCCGCACGGAACAAATATTTGTATGGCCTACAGATAGTTGTTCCGGGTCTAAATTCCTAGTGTCGAGCAATGTTTATTAAAAAAAAATATTCTAAATTGCAGCAGTTGAAACAATTTTTCACATTATACCTCGATAGCCCGTAATGTAATGCAACTTGCGTTGTGAATTGCATGCAGGTGGCATCGTGGCCTCGTCGGAGGTTCCCGGCCCTCCCCCAACGGGGGGGGCGTGAAGGGCCCGCTAAGGCGGGCGGTCGTCGGAGGTGGACTGGACGTAAAGGCTACGCCGATCTCCCAGTCCACCTCCACTATGACGTTGCGGGAATTTCGTTGCTGGGTTGTTTTAGTGGGTATACCGGGCTTGCCCGGGGAGTCCCACATACCCCTCCCACTCCCCCGAGTGAGAGGGTATGCGTAACGCATTTTTTCCCAGCCGAAACAAAAAAAAAAAAAAAGGTGGCATCGTGGCCTACTACGGATTTAACATAAAGTCAACATTTGTCTACATGCATATTTGTTCGTGTAATACCTAAGTTATAACATCAAAGCGAGATGTCGTGAGTTCAAACCCCATTCCACTCTGCATATTTTCCTCATCAGTGGTCGTGAGAAAACAGGAATAGCAGCGAACCACATACCTAGGTAGCCAGTGCAGCATTAAGGGTGCAAGTAATCAATCTTTAGAAAAAAACAAAATGGCGTTTCATGTTCTTCCGCAATGTTTTTTTTTTTGCATTGCACTGCGTTTTTCTTCGCGTCCGAAACTCATTTTTCGATGTTTCCTTCCTCATAAACAAAAAGGTTTTCCGTTTTCCTCATTTGTATATTCCATGGTTTAACTTTCTTTTATGATGAAACTCTTTGAAAGCCTCGTAGACTTGTGAAGTCGTTGCGACTTTTAGAAGTTTTGGTGAACCAACAGGTGAAAACTTTCTGAGGAAAAAGACAATTTTCACATGTTTGATATTTGTACTATGAATGACTCTAACTTTTTGTGTTTCTTTAGCAGGGACAGCTTAACGGACGCTTTCGGTGATAAAGATAATGGTGATTATCGCAAATCACCAGCTCCCGAAGACGACATGTTATCTGCTGGTGGTGCTCACCAAAGACCTTCAGGTAAGATCTTCCGAGAAAATTAAGTCTAAACTAATAATAACTCTTCAAATTCTTACAATATCTTTTTTTTAAACTTGGAGTTTAAAAAAAAAAAACAAATTGACAATCTGTAGTTAGAGGAGGAATGTGTTGGTCACCAATTCGCCGACAGTTTACTGAATAACAAAGAGGCTAAATTTTTATCAATGGACGCCAAGACCTATAATTACTTTTAGGATACCGTACGTTCAATTGAAAAATCAGAATGTGTAAACAGAACGATTATAGGATTACACGTTTGCCTCAGTGTTTTTGGTTCCACGTGGACATAGGCGCCGGGAGGGAGGTGTACACCCCTGGCTCTTTCAATAAAACATATAAAAACATGAAGATATTAAAACAAAATTGGACTAGTGGAATATAGTAAAAGAGACCTAGCAAATGCGGGGTACTTCGATCTCCCTAGCGTTCCGCCTTGTATCTAACTTCTTTAGTTCCGGGCAAAAGAAAACCTATCCTATTCGAGGCCGGGTTTGAAAATGCACCCCCCTGTAAATTGACATTCCGGCGCCCATACACGTTGATCACAAACAACTGCCTCTCGCAGAGAGACAGAGGCCTGTGATCCAGCAGAGATCATTATGCAGATTGCTTTTGCATCCTTACTCCCAATTTTCAGCATTAGTGATAAATAGAATCTACGTTTACTTACGTATACTTCAGCATTTTTCTTCTTTTCTTCCCAATAGTGACTGAATCAGAGAACATGCTGCCTCGCCACCTGTCTCCCGAAGTGGCGGCTGCGCTGAAGAGCGTTAGGTTCATAGCCCAGCACATCAAGGACGCTGATAAAGATAACGAGGTCAGTGACCTTTACGATAACATGGGCTTACAAGGGTTTATCAGCAGACTTCTCGCTCCAGCTGCGTGAAATGAGTTTTAAATTTTTGGTGAAGAATATTGTCATAATCAATGACGTATTATATATAGACACGTCATAAACCAACATCGCGGCGCTTAAAACGGCGAAAATACTAGATAGCTACTAATACGCATGAAGAAAGGGAAAGAAAATATGTCACCGTACGGCGGGATGCCTGTTGCTAGAGGGAGATAAATATACATCTTCAGTTACGTCACAGGATAAGTAATAGTCAAATTGACATCAAAACAAACGTAGTGTCGCGCGACAGGTTGGTGCGTAACTAAGCACGATGTGGCCAATTGGCTTCATTTCATGTTTTCATTTTAGAGTGCGGACAACGTATCTATAGTTTTATATATCATTGGTCATAATTACATTATGTATTATATCTTTAACTAGCTGACCCGTGCAACGTCGTCGTGTAACATTTTTCATTACTGTTCCGCTCCTATTGGTCTTAGCTTGATGATATATGACCTATAGCCTTCCTCAATATGTGGGCTTTCTAACACTGAAAGAGTTTTTCAAATCGGACCAGTAGTTCCTGAGATTAGCGCGTTCAACCAAACAAGCAAACAAACAAACTCTTCTGCTTTATAATATTAGTATAGATGTAGTCTGAATTTATTCAGCCGAGTCAGGAAGTTTTTAATAGCTTCTAAGACTGGGATGGGTATTATGGTACTGGGTACTTATATTAGGTATATGAGGTCCCATTAAAATGGATGGGCAAATTTTAACACACCCAAAGATGGGTAGGATAGGTATGACTTACCAAAGATATCCAAACAAATTATTTTGATATAAAATAATAAATTGCCAACACTTTTTTTACATTTTCGTTAGCTAGATTTTGACTTGTAGTAGTATCTAATGAGCTTTTATTATTTTTTATTTAAATTGGTGGTCTGAATGATTTTTGGAAGATTTCGTATCTATTTTAATAGAACTTTGTAAACTAAATGAAGTAAGCTAAAATAACGTAGGTTTGCAATTTTTATAGCGGGAAATGTAAGAAAAAAGTTTTCTCTCAAAGAATCTGTTCGATATTTCGTCAGCATAAAAACTCTTCGTTTTACTCAAAGGATTCTCGTCAAACAGCCATGAAAAGAAAACTTTAAAAGAACTTCCATCTTATTCAAACATCTTATGAAAACCACCAACTTATTTTTCGACGACGCAAAAAAAACCTAAAAAAAAAACTGTCTACGACATGAATTTTTGATAAAAAAAAAAAACACAGGAAAATCTTAATTACCATCGAATAGTAATAAAAGAGGTACAAAAAAAAAAACATTTTGCTTGTATATTCAGAAGGACATTTAAATATTCATGTACTGTCGAGTCGTAATGGTTTGGGGTGCGGGGAGAATAATGTCGGTGTGGCGAGGTCACTCCGACAGGTACCAGTGTTCCTCTTGTTATATTTACGTCAGGGTATTTGCTCGTCAATGTTCTGGGGTTGTTTGTGTCGAAGTTTGTTTAAGAAGTGTTGTTTATGCGTAGTTGCTCGTTTAAGTGGCAGGATATAGTTTTGTTGCTCTTGACCACTTGGTGCGAGTTTTTCATCGAATACTTGACCCGCGCAATTTATTGCGTCACATTTTTCGTTAATGCTCCCTATTGGTCGTGGCGTGATTGTATATAGCCTGCCTTCCTTGATAAATGTGCTATCCAAAACTAATAGATTTTTTTCATATCGAACCAGTAGTTCCTGAGATTAGCGTGTTCAAACAAATAAACAAGTAAAAAAACACTTCAGCTTTGTAATATAAGTATAGATTTTTCATCAGGCCCTTATTTCTGCCGTAATGTAGAATAGATTTAAAATGTTGAAAATAATGGCAGTTTGCAAGAAATAACTATGCAGTTGTAAATACTTTTAGTAGGTACTGTAAGTATACTAAATCTACTAAGAATTTGGATCAAATAAAGATCAAGGAGAGGTGAGCACGAAATTGAAATTATCCTAAATATTCTCTACCGTATTTTCTCTATTATAGCGTCTTGAAATTTCCAAGAAAATAACTATTACCACACAGTTTACATTAAACTTACCCATTCGTACACTTCCGTGCATCGGTTGTGTTACAAAACCGAATTGCTCATAAGTTGGTGGTTCATTGCAAGCTCGCGTGCGCCGTACACTATCGTGCACCGAAAATCGTAAAACCACCACAAAAATACGAGAGTGTAATAAAAGAATTGAGAAATGGTACCGTACTGTGTTTGCACTGAATTGTAGTCTTCGCAAATGGAGGATAAATCGTACGAGTTAGCTAGTTATTAGATAGCGTGCAGCTTGCAACAGATTCTCATCTCGTGGAAGCATTTTTTATGTGTAGGTATGCTGGCGAAATTGGTTCTCTCCTTCGATAAAGTGATAACAGTTTGTTAATCATTTTACTTTTTTTTTGTTTTAATTTTTGAGCATTTTATATTTGTTTTACTACTGGGTTTATGTAGAGCGGTTTCTTATATTCTATATACTTTTCGATGACCTGGTCTACGGTATGAATATGATCTGTTGTACTAAATCCACTTCTGAATCCCGCTTGTTCCACGGGTTGGCATGAGTCTATTTGTGAGGATATTCTGTGTAGTGAACAGGATGCAAAGAGTTTGTACAAGCAAGACATTAAACTTATCGGACGGTAGTTTCCTATATCTTTAGGATTATTATTATACTGGGTTTATGTTAAGGACTCGATCAACGTTACTATAAGTAAAAAAAACATCGTGCTAGGCCTTCAGGTTTAGGAGGAAGGAAAATACGTAGCTTAGACCGAGACCATTTCATTACCTAAACAAGTTCGTTCCTAAACTTTTAATCCAAATACCAGGACGACATAGAAGAAAGCCGGTCGCCGCGCCGCGCCGTACAGCCGCGACAATCAGTCAAAAAATCGTCCAATTTTCATAGCTGCTTCCATCTGATCGAATTCATTGGTTACTCGCCTCGCTCTGCTGGTTTCGTGAACGTATTAAGGCTCAATCGAAACGTCTCTGATCGTTAATTCCAATTTAAATATTCAATAGGTATTGGATGAAGCATTAAAATTTCGTCGTTCGTTTGTTGAACATCCCTTAAATCGATGTTGGATAATTATATATGTCTGGGTTAAGGGAACGACGTTGTGGTCTTGTTTAATCTTATTTTGGGTGAGGCAGGACGATCGATTTGTTTGTTTTATTATAAGAGAAACTCAGGACATGAAGCTTTCTTAAAAGTGTCGCTGGGTCGCTAGTATCCTGCCAGGTTTGTAGAATTAGTTCGAAAAAGTTACCGCGGCTCTGGAACGTATAGGGCATTAGGAACAACACGAATGGTTTTAGTCAGTAAGAGTCTAACCCTCACTTCTGATCCGCCCAGAGCGGGAGGAGTTATTTGATAATTTCACATCCTTAAAAAAAGGCCACGTTTTACAAACAGACGGCGTGATGTAATTTTTGTTACACAATATTAAACGATATAAAATAGATACATAATTACATATCATACATAGTATTACCCGATTCTGACCTTATAATGTAATAATGAGCCGTATAATCGCTTTAAAGCCAACACAACATCCTAACAATCCACACACAATGATTCCAAAGTTATGACAGTTCAAAACCCCTACAATTCCGTTAATATAATCTGGAAAGCTCCACAATTTGCCAAATGGCTCCACAAACAAATATATCACTTAATAATAGCAATTAATTCCTGCCACTATAACACATTTACTGAGCTAATATTGTGGATCCCTTCGAGAGAATGTGAACGAATGTTCCCGAGGGACCGGGAGTGATGAACGAATGAATGTTTTATTACCTGCGTCCTAGAGGTAGCGGTGACGAAATAAGGAAATAGAGGAATAAACGAATTACGGAAACTTGTTTCGTTTAGTGATGGAACGATGTTAAAGAAATTAATGAAATTGATTTAGGAGATACGCTCTAATTTTCACGAGTACAGGGCTTGATCCTTGTGTTTCATTTAACGAAACATTTGCGCATTGGTACACGTTTCCTCCTATTTTTCCAACACGTGTTGTTACACGTGTTGCTTTAAATGTAATTTGAGAAAAGAAGATATACAAACAGCGCTAAAGAGCTTAACTGTGAACGAGTAAGTATTTTAAAGTGGAACAGAAATTGCTTTAAGATTAAGCGTTACATGCTCAAATAGGTTACTAGAAAAAATAACTTGATGAAGATACTTTTTATAATTTTAAACTGAGTAATTTGGCCTGACAGAAATAATAAATTAAAACGATATTAAACGTCAAAAGGTCGACTGCATTTAATCAATTCAATTCAATGCGTTTTGAAGGGAAACGGAATGCGCTGCCATCGTGAATGTCACGTCAAGTGTCATGTGACATAAGTGGCTGCATTTCCCCTGTAACCCGCATGATGGCTCTGTGGAAACGCTGCCGTTGACCTAGTGAATAGAGTTTAATTATAGATTGACTGTGGTTCAGCTTGACGTGTATTTTTATGCTGTGTTCATCATGAAACAACGATTTGATACAGCCTCTCAAATCTCCGTATATATTTTTCGCTAAATATGGGCTTTGCTTTGTATATTTCTTGATTTACATCATATTCATCAGTAGCATTAACTCATCAGAAGGCTTAAAGTTATCCAAAGGGCAATGGAGAGGGCAATGCTTAGAGTTTGCTAGCGTTTCGATTCAGGATTGATGATATCCGCAATAGGATCACGGTTACCGACCTAGCCGAAAGATCGCCAAACTAAGGTGGCCGAGGGTAGAGGGCACATTGCTCGCAAAACACATGGTCGATGGAGCTGAAAAGTTCTGGAGTGGCGACTGAGTACACAAAGACTCAACGTTGGAATGCCTCTCATAAGGTGGACCGGTGACCTGGTGGGGGTTGCAGGTAGCCGATGGATGCGAGACGCAGGACCGTTTGTTGAGGGACAGCAGTGGCCATAGGCCTCCCCCAAGTCTTTCGGCTGATATGATGGTGATGATGACATCAGATTCATATTGATTGATGTGATAACTAGACCGCTAGTGATCAGTTATTCAAAATCTCAAAGTGCTTTCTTTGAGATGTTGAATGAGTTTTTCTTGTTAACCATCGATTTTGTACGGTATACTTTAAGATTTTTAATAATCTTTCATGTGCCATTGAAATCATATTTATTTTCCTGCTTATGGACTCTCTATTCCTAAAATCTATATTTGATTCATCATCTGCCTAGCCTTTTCCCAACTATATTGGGGTTTTCAGTTGAATACCAGTGTTTTACGTGGAGCGGGTGCCTACCAGACCTCCATCACCCATTAACTGGGTGACACGGTACTTCTTGGTAAGACTGGAGTTAGATTTACTGGCTTCTGACAATCCGTAACGACTACCAAATATACAAATTACAGCCGGCTTGAAACTCGGTATGTTAAGATGATCACCCGTCCACAGACCAACCTTGGCAAGCGTTGCTTAACCTTAAAGAATGACTCGTGCGGCTGTTATTATTTGGTCACGAAAAGCTGTATTTGATTGATGATTATATTTTGTATAAACGGTGCAAATTTTACATTATAGCGGGGTTTGACACATTCTTAATTCAAAAGACTATTCAGCAATTCACCACTAATTTGGGCGATCAGATAATTATGCTGTAATACTCAAGTGATCGTGTATTAATCTATTATCTTTTATCAAGGCACGACTTAACCGAACAGATTACCGTGTGAACTTTTTCTTCCGTTCCCTGTGGCGTTAATTTTCCTCTAATGCAGACAAAAAGTATAAGATAATGCTCGGTTTCTTATCCGAAGAGGATGAAGTGTATGTGTGACGTCATTACTTCTACCTGTATTTATGAGGATTTATTACAGCGGCGTAGAATATTATTGAAGAAATTAATGTGATATTTCTTAAAGAATATTTATTATGAGATGATGCCTTTATCTATATCTATTCTATACTTATAATAAATCTGTAGAGAGGTCAATTCTGTACATGAAATATATTTCCAAAATAACTATCAGGGGGTGATTAGGGATCGATACTGATGCCAAAAATGCAATCAGTAAAATTTTTGTCTGTCTGTCTGTCTGTCTGTCTGTCTGTCTGTCTGTCTGTCTGTCTGTATAACCGTTATAGAAACAAAAACTACTCGACCAATTTTAACGAAACTTGGTACAATTATTCTTCATACTTCTGGGCTGGTTATAGTATACTTTTCATCACGATACAATCAATAGGAGCAGAGCAGTGAAGGGAAATGTTGGGAAAACGGGAGAAATTACTCCATTTTTTAAGCTTGCGTCGCGTGTGCAACCTTAATGGTTAAAGCTACACAGAAATCATGTATGACGGAAATGTTCTCATTAAAATTATATAAAAAATATCCCATGACAGCATATGTCTATCTTTTATGATTGACTCACAATACCACGTGTAACTCCCGATAGCTTAGCAGTTCGAAGCTTTCTGATTATATATGTCTACTCTTACGTTTATAACACTCTCAGTCATCCCATTCTTTTTTATGGAATAGTTAATAATGTTAATTAAAAAAGTTAGCGTTTTAACTATTCCATAAAAAAGAATCATAGAAATCGGTAAATTAGAAACACCAAAGTTATACATGAAATACGCTAATAATAAGCCATCGCGCGTGAATCATGCTGGTCGATGAAAAAGAAGCCACTAATTACCCGATAGAATTTTTAAAAATTCTTTAAATATGCCCGGACTTCCTTCACACGAAATTTGTTTAAAAATTGGCATTCCGATTATTCTACTCCGAAATTTAAGACCACCACAACTTTGCAATGGAACTCGGCTAAAAGTAACCCAGTTACAACAAAATATAATCGAGACTCAAATTTTAACAGGTTGCGGTGCAGGTGAAACCGTCTTTATTCCCAGAATTCCCATGATACCAAATAATTTTCCATTCCAATTTAAAAGAACACAATTCCCAGTATCGGTGTCTTTATGCAATGACAAATAATAAGGCTCAAGGGCAGACTTTTCGTATTGCTGGAGTAGATCTCGGTGTCAGTTGTTTCTCGCATGGTCAGTTATACGTCGCTCTTTCCCGGGTTAGCAGTTCTAGAAATCTTTATGTTCACGTGCCGGACGGGTCAACTTCCAACATAGTTTACCCGGAAGCTTTGCGCTGAAGTATTTTCGTTCTATAGGTACTTAAGCCTCATGTGAACGTGATCTAAACAATATTACTACCAATACATTAACTTAATATCACACAAGGAGTACACGTTGACGGAGTCGCGGGCACAGCTATTAAACAATAATATTGTGCGGTTCCGTATTGCGATATTTTTCAACAGTATTGTAGATTGACATATTATATTTTCTACTAAAATACGAAAGTGAATCTGCCTGTTACATCAAAACCACTGAACCGTGAGGAAGGACATAGGCTACTTTTTTTTACGAAAAACGACAGAAACGCGGACGAAGTCGCGGGCAAAAGCTAGTCTTTACTATAATATTATAAAGCAGAAGAGTTTGTTTGTTTGTTTGGTGGAACGCGCTAATCTCAGGAACTACTGGTCCGATTTGAAAAATTATTTCAGTGTTAGATAGCCCATTTATCGAGGAAGGCTATATATCATCACGCTAAGACAAATAGGAGCGGAGCAATAATGGAAAATATGACGCAGACGAAGTTGCGCGGGTCAGCTAGTCTATCTATCTATATACTTATAATAAATCTGTAGAGAGGTCAATTCTGTACATGAAACATATTTCCAAAATAACTATCAGGGGGTGATTAGGGATCGATACTGATGCCAAAAATGCAATCAGTACAATTTTTGTCTGTCTGTCTGTCTGTCGGTCTGTCTGTCTGTCTGTCTGTCTGTATAACCGTTATAGAAACAAAAACTACTCGATGGATTTTAATGAAACTTGGTACAATTATCATTCATACTCCTGAGCAGGTTATAGTATACTTTTCATCACGCTACAATCAATAGGAGCAGAGCAGTGAAGGGAAATGTTGGGAAAACGGGAGAAGTTACTCCATTTTTTAAGCTTCCGTCGCGTGTGCAACCTTAATGGTGAAAGCTACACAGAAATCATGTATGACGGAAATGTTTTCCTAAAAATTATATAAAAAATATCCAACGACAGCATATGTCTATCTTTTATGATTGACGAACAATAACACGTGTAACTCCCGATAGCTTAGCAGTTCGAAGCTTTCTGATTGTATTTGTCTACTCTTACGTTTATAAAACTCTCAGTCGTCCCTAATTAACATTAATAAAAGTTAACATTATTAAATATTCAGTAAAAAAGAATCATAGAAATCGGTATAGAAACACCAAAGTTATACATGAAAAACGCTAATAATAAGCCATCGCGCGTGAATACTGAATCATGTGGTCGCGAACGCACAGGCAGGCGGCTAGCTTGGCGCCTAGGGGCTAGCGAGTAGCTTCGGAAAACGGATTACGACAGTTTGCAATATCCATTAATAATTATAATGTCGAGGGGAAGATGGTTATAATTTCGCTTTACACCAAACGAGTAATATTATAAATGTGAAAGTTTGGTTGTTTGTTACTCAATCACGCCAGAACGGCTTAACGGATCTTAATGAAATTTAGAACGAAGATAGATTATAGTCTAGAATAGCACATAAGCTACTTTTCATCCCGGGAATATGTTCCCTAGGGATCACGCGGGCGAAGCCGCTGGCAGAAGCTAGTGTATAATAAAATGTCCACCATGCAAGGGTGGCGTATGGCCTTACCATCTTGTAGTGCGTTGATCGAACGGGCTTGTCGGAATTAAATTGTGTAATTTTGACGCACACTGCTCGAAATGTTATGACGACGGGCCAGCAACTTGTCGTGATCGTGACCGTTCAAGGCAATTCAATGGCATCATTGGCGATGAACCTTTTGGATCGTTTTCCAAAATATATTAAGAAGAGTACCTAATATTAAAGTCACCACAAAAACATTATCTTCGCTGATAAACCAACCAGATTAATAAAGTTAATGGCGTTTGGTGGCTGGCACTCGAATGTCTCCGCTGGGACCATTGTGAGTGGCGAGTGGTCTTACGTGGCCGTAATGACCCTTAGGTAGAATGAAAATATTTTAATATTCAGCTACCTAATACATATGGTCTATTTCTTCTTATGTAGGTGTGTTCACTTTAAACACATTAACCACCACTTCTCTTGCATCCTAAGATACTGATTTTCAATATCATTTCAATGCACACAAACACAAAACCATTGACAGTACACATCACAATTCACAACACACGCTCATACACACTGAGGCGCTTGTTTTAGTTAAAAAAAAAAAAAATAATTACCTACCCATGTTTCTCCTACTATAATATTATAAAATTGCTGCTCATATCTGAAAGTGCTATTTCTGCTATTTGTTCTACAACATTGGTCTTGTTCCTTCCGTGGGTGGGGACCTGGTGATTTGAAATACAGGCATTTTCATGCCTACCTCAGACACCAGCTTCTCACAAACTCTAGAATATCCACAAACCTGTATTTAAATGGATATATTTAATAAGTAACAATGGACTCCATATTTTCAAAAATACGTTAAGCTTACGCTATATGTGTTTGAGCCACAGAAAAATCGGCTTTGTATGATATGTGTTCTGAAATTCCATTGAATCGGAATCGGCATCGTTATCGGAATCGTGTAGATAAGGAACAAATTGGCCCTGGAGTAAGTACAGACAGATTGACACACGAGTGATCTAAGAGTTCCGTTTTTTCATATGGATGTATTAAAACCTAAAATGGAACAGCACCATTGATTTAATACACAACTGATGTCACTAAACATTATAAAACATAGTCCACCGCCGCGTCTGTATGTCTGTCTGTTCGCGATAAACTAAAAAAATACTGCACTGATTTTCATGCTGTTTTCACCAATGCATAGAGTATTTCTTGAGGAAGGTTTTAGTATATACCTAACTTTTCAAGCGGGCAACGCCCCGGGCTTCAGCTAGTTATGTAATAAATTAAGCCAGTATCCTGAATTATTTTAGGCGTCATCAACACTGCCTTACAGTCACTGATTCTATTTCATTAATTCATTATAGATCACCTTACTGAGAGTGAAAACAAAGCGTTCCGCAGTAACGACACGGTGAGGTCTTAAAATAAAATAAAAAATTGTCCCGGCCGAAGTTCGGTCACAGCAGCCAATCGCGTGCCCGCAATGCGCGGATCTTCACAATGAAGATTGGTTACATAAGCCACGTGTGAGCTGACGAACGACAACTACAGCTGAAGCAATCGCCTTGGCCGAAATCGGTCGGACCACATCATTCATCTGCCTAGCCTTTTCCCAACTACATTGGGGTCGGCTTCCACAACCGGATTTAGCTGAATACCAGTATTTTACGTGGAGCGGTTGCCTACCTGACCTCAACCCATTATGTGGGTAATACGGTACTTATCACATCGTCAACATGCAAAAACACAGCTGTGCTCTGTTACCTAAACCTAACTCTCACAATCCTGGCATGAACGGGGATAGGTAAGGCTCAGGACAGGATCAAAAATTTAACCTATTTTCTGAGGTCCGCAGGTGTCACACCACCGATTTCAAAATCCTGCAGTAAGTCTCTTTGCCCAACGTAGTCATCGAACCTAGGACACCACGTGAGGCAGTTACACTAGTAACCACAAGACCACTGGGGAAAGCCAATCAAAATAATACACAAGAAACAAATGAAAGATATAGTTAATTTGCAAAAAAAATAATTGTATTTGAATACACTTCAATATTAGAACTTGTATTCATAATTGACACCGCAAAAGAGCCTGGTATTTTGATCAATAGATACAAAAATATTTTCTTACTAAAAGTATACATTAAGAAATTATTTCGTGTGAAAATATCAAGTTTCTGTACTTGAGGTACTTATGAAGGAATCGGTCCGTCGGGATGTCTGAGTAGATCGTTGAGTGCTCATTTTAAAGTGTCGATAATAAGGCACGAGGAAAAAATATAGACATTGTGGCTTTTAAGAACTTAAAAGCACTGAAAGGATCGATTAATGGAAGACTTTAGTAAAAACACCCTGATACATATATTACCTGGGTAGTTGCTTTTCAAATAATGCTATAAATTAAAATCATTTTTAATCACGAGCTCTCAGACTATGAAGCTTCATGTCATCACAGAATAAATTATGATTGGCAATTGATTAAAGGGAGAAAATATTGAAATTAGTTTTTCAAATCTTCATATCGATTATGCATCAATCTATATTACACAACATTTCTTAATTCATCTTTCTGTTCTTACACATCCGGTCAAAAAAACTATCATCATTCACCATGACCGAACATAAGAATGGTGTCTACCATCTTTTTTAGAAATCTTGTAGCTATTCAAAAACGTCAGTACGTCGTAAATTATTCTCTCCACATAACACAAATCCCAAAGTAAAACACAATTAGCGAATTCAAAACGCAGCGTTTTAGTAATGCCGTCGTATTATCATTGAGACGGCATCGAGTAGGGACTAAATCTAATTGCGATCTCTCATTACTGGTTACGATGGAAGAAATCAGCACATTTAAATTGCTATCGATCCTTTCCTCCCTAAGGAGCTATACTGGCTTCGTCTCCTCGAAGGATAGATACTGCGAATGTGCCGAGATGAATTTGAAACGATTTAGTGGGGAAAGTGGCGGCTGTTTTTTTTGCTCGAAGTGTTTTCTTTTTTTGTAGATTGCGTTTAGTTATTTTTAGTTACAATTAATCTTGTTTGTGTTTATAGAGTAGGGACTGTCAGTAGCGGCGTTGGTAAATACGATGTTGGTAAATTAAATACGCAACTAATAAAGCTAACTTTATATTATTATTTCAGTTTAAAGTTAATTTGACCCAGTTCCTCGATAATAGAAACGTAGAAGGTAGCCACGACTTTTTGGAGGGGCTAGTATTTTAGCGTCATCATAATCAAAATCAGAAGGCGAATTCTACTAATTTTTAAATAACTTTCGCATTCGCATGTCAATCGCAAACTGTCAAAAAAGCCTTAATTTTCATACATTTTTGACAGATTGCGATTGAGATGCGAATGTGAAAATTAGAAGAATTTGTACTCTGATATAAAACTATTTTTGACTATTTTCGAAGTAGTAGAAGATAGGTATTTCTGACAAAAACAAAAATCTATTTCAACTGGTTCACTCCGAATTTACTCAAACAAATCCTACATCCAAGAACGTGCTATTTATTCGCCGCAAAATACCTAGACATTGTTTTATTTGCGCTCCCAAACGTACAACGTAAAATGTCTTATCTACGTCAACATAAATAAACGTAAACACTTGAATGTAAAACAATAAAATTAGCAGCACAACTTACGTCACGTCGCACATAAGTAAATTAGTGAGGCGGCAAGCTCCCCGACTAGGCCGACTGCCAACACCGCTATTGCCGAAAACCGAATTGTTATTCCGAACACGTTTTTACGTCTCTGAGATAACCGCACTTCATTTTTGAAACGACGATATAAATAGGACCCGGAGGCCGAATAAATTTTAAAAAGCGTTTCGCCGGATTACCCGAACGATCCATTTTTGTTCGCGAATTAATATCGTTTATTTTTTTCTGCAAATAGATATTTGTTTAGTTATTGATATCTGTGTTGCGGTTTTGTTTGAAGTTCGATGGATTGGTTGCTGTATCAATTAGAAATGACCCAGTTCATTGTTTGAATCGGGTAACATGTATTTCGATAATTATGATTCCTGTGACAAGTCGGCCTAAGAACTTTTTTATTCTATTGCTAGAAAAGTACTTAAAAATCATAATTTGATGTTGAATTTAAAATTAGAACTGCGAACGATTTATGTTAACTTTATGACATATTATAAAATTTATAGCTGCTGTAGATAAGTCGTCTGAGCTGAATATTATCTTTATTCGCGGTATGCCATACTTTTACGATTAGAAACGAAATTAGTTTATGTTTTATATTCATTTTACTGGTTCACCTGTTGAATTTATAAAGAAAAAACAAACTAAGTATGTTGATTTTCCGTAAAGCCTATTAAAACCTAGGTTCCTGCCTAAAATAGTGTCAAAATGTTGAAAAAAAATTTGCACCAAGTAGTTACGTATTCCAAAAGTAAAATTATTGTATACATATAGCTGTTCCCCGCGGTTTCGCTCCCGTCAACTGCATCTTTATTTTATTTTTTCATAAGACCCTTCTCCAGGCAGTAACAAACACAACAAAAAAGAATTAGCGAAATCGGCCCAGCCGTTCACGCGTGATGACCAAGGGAAATAGGGATTCATTTTTATACATTATAGATAAGTTTTTATAAGAATAAAATACGTGGCAAAGGCATACTTTTTACTCAGAAGAGATCCTCCTATTGTTGGATCCGCAAACACCAAACAGATAACCCGTCTCCATTCCTTACAATTCTAAGGGTTCCGTATCCGCTGCGCCCTAACATTTCACTTTTGACAACTCAACAATCATTTTCACGCATCCCTATTGAGTTTTGACCTAATAACTCTCGGCTTTCGGCGTCCATAGCCATCATTGTTCGGCCGTCTGGATGAGCCGAATTCCGAAAAATAGTCTATATTCGACAATTCACTTTGTTTGCCGTCTGTACCCTTTATTAATGATAGTTGCTCTTATCTTTACGGAACCGACAGGGCCTGAATGCGAAATAGGATGAAATATGTAATATTGAAGTGTTTTTGCGGTGTTTTTTCGGCCTGAGCGTTGAAATGCTGAATGTTTGGGATACTGCTTGTTTATTATTGTTGTTCGGTTTGTTCGCTTCGTTTTTTTTGAGTGAAAAAATGTGAAATGGATATTTTAAAAAAGCGAGCGTTACTTTGGGGCTTACGAGGGGATACTGTATCGCGTTCAAATGCGTGTGTTTTTCTATCACACTTTGGAGTTTTTTTCGTTTAAAGCCTACAATATTTTTTAGGATATACCAGCTTTGAATACAGTTGTTTTTATTCCTAGGGGCACTTTGCACTGTCAAATACGAGATATAGGTACTATTAAATTGCTGAAAATATTTTAATATTTTTAATAGAAGAATCCCATCTCCATACTACTTTAACAAAAATCTACGTCTAAATATTTCCAATACATTTATATTTCCGGGAAAAACTGCAAGCAGTTGCAGTGCGGTTGCATATTTGCTTTAAAAGCTTACCCATCCCAAGAGGCAGTATACCGATGTACACACGGATCGTATCCTGAAATCCTCCAAACCCCTTCGCGAGGATTTCGCTTTGTAACATACACATTGCAGTTTATGTTGTTACGTGAGCTTCTACCAACAGAGATAAGTAAGCAAGCTATGTAATACAGAGAAAAATGTCAGCTTGTGCTGTGAATTTTAAATTCTAGTACATAGTTTGTGTTTTTGATGAGACACGTGGGAGGTTTGAGTGGGGCTCTCTTTGAGACTGGCGTATAGAATGTTAGTCACCTTATTTGTTCACTTGTTGAAATAGAATAAGACTTGTTTTTGTTAATATTTACCTATTTTCCTACCTAAAGTTTAATACAACCTGGGTCTTTAAGTCAAGAGTGAATAGGTTACTTCTAGACAAGGATGCTCCATCTTCGACCACGTCATCGCTTTCCACTCGATGGTATTGTAGTCAACCGTGAGCCTGTCCATAATAATGGAGCCCGAAAGGGCCGACGCCTGCCGAAGTCGCGGAATTATTCGCAAGAGACACCGTGGCTCCGGAACACAAAGGGCAATGAAGGAACATGGATGGGTTTTAATCAGTAGAAGTCTGACACTCCCTCCCGCTACACCCAGAGCGGGAGGAGTCATTGAATGATTTCCCATCCTTTAAAAAAAAAGCCTGTCCATAATAAAAAAAAAAAGGTCTTTACTGTCTTTGTACATAGCTATGTTTTGAAGTTAATGATGACACTGATCACCGATGACCACAGTTTCTAGTGGGTGAAGTCAATCAATCCTACTTTCCAGTCATTACTGATTGCAGCTGAGTATTAATATTTTTTACCAACTACAAAAAAAGAGGAGGTTCTTAATTAAGTTTACTTTTTATGTTTTAAAGATGGAGCGCGTGCCTATCTGATCCCCGCAAACCTCATAGCCAAAAGGGGTATTTAAAAAGTTTTAGGTCCTTATAAATATTTACTTAGTATTGAACTTCATCAAACACAAAGGTACAAAGGCAGACTTAATACCTTAGTACGTTTCTGCCTCTACCAATTAACCATGGATGGGTGATAAAGAGACAACATAACAGATGCACATAACATCGAAAAAGTTTGGCAGTTATCATAACAAACCACTCAGTCATCAATGTGTATATAAGCTCAGTCTGCTTGACTAATCAACTATCAATCTAACTTTCAAATTGAATCGGGACCGATATCAATTATTATCGTTCAACACATTTGACCCGTATCCAAAAACGGTGTGTCACCACCGAACAAAGCAGTTGCATGTGATTTGCGGAAGCTACGCCAGTGAATATTGAATTTTTATTTATTATATTTTGGTATAAACTTTATTATGTGCATATTTCTAGGCAAGCGTGCTCCACCTTAGACCGCATTATCGCTTAACATCAGGTGAGATAGCGGTCAAACGTACGCCTATAAATATTAAAAAAAATATATATATTACGTGGGGTTGGCTATCTACAGAATATTTTTTTTGTGTCGATTGAATACTTAACTATTCAAGTTTTTTCCAAGCAACTTGTGTGTTATTTCCTAAAGGTAGAATTATATTTACATCAACCGAGAGAAACCTCGTAATAGGTGCCTTTTCCCACATTTTTCAAATACACACAGACATAAAAATAGAGCATTTTTAAGAGGCAGAATTATTATGCATGCCAGTGTATATCACAAATAAACAAACTAAATACATTACCCAACCAAGGTAATTTCAGCAACCAAGGAATTTTTCAAAGAACGCTTATTAGACTTCGATCCAATAGAAAATGAATCAATTTGGAGTAAATTGCGTCTCAGGTTCAATCAGACAGCATTCAGTATTGGTGTCTAGACCAGAAATATAATGCTAAATGGATTCAATAGAATTACGGTCAATTTTACATGGGTAATAAAAGTCATAGAAACATTGATTTGGTGTTTTGTATATCTTCAAAGAATTATGAGAGGTGTTTTTGATGGTTTTCATTGAAAAGTGAAGTTCATAAAGCAGTTATATTGAAGGCAATTGGTAGTTTTGGGTATATTAGCAGAATTTGATTGTAGTCAAGATATCAAATGACAAATAATAGGTATTTATTTTGTAATTAGGTTGTAAATAACAATTTAAACGTCAATCTTTTTTTGTCATCTTAAACTAGATTAGGCCGGTGTTTCCTAACGGACTGCTCTGAGAAGAAACACCGAAACAAACTCAGAGGTCAAAGTCTCTTTTAAAGTCCAAACAATCTTACTAGTCAAAGCATACGAGAACCATGTAGGTTAATGTCTGAAGTGGTATTTTGAGGAAAGTACCTACCACACAGATTTGAGTAGACCCGTCCAGACAGTGCAAGCATTTGCCAGTTATCGTGTAGGTCAAACTTAGAACTTTAAGGAGCTCAACGACCTGACGAACAATACCAAAGTAAGGAAATTTTAGTAGGCCGCATAAAGAACTCAAACCGCCAGACTAAACATAGCAATCTACATAGTTCTCATATTCACAATACGTTACACGAGGACCATGCAGGTCAGTGTCTGAAATGGTCTTTGAGGAAAAAACAAAACAGATTTGAGTGGACCTGTCCAGTCAATGCAAGCCATCGTCAGTACTCGATTAGCTCAACTTAGAACCAATAAGGAGCTCATATCACTAGTTATGGCAGGTGCTCCATGTCAAATAGTGTTATTAATTGCTTCCGGGTAGACTTGGAGCCGAACCCGTCATAATTGGGAGAAAGGCAAGGCAGACTAATTGATCGGTTTAAAGAACTTTATTTCTCATTTAGACAATCGTCACTAACATAAGAACAATCTTATACTTATTAAGATCGACTGCTTACTTACTATCTTATCTTACTTAACGCACGCGTAAACGTTAAAAATGGTGCTAAATATCGTTAAATCAAAAAAATTAGTTGTTTCACAATATGTCAGCGTTAACGCACTTTAACCAGTGCTCAAACCATCTGTTAACGTAATCGTTATTTGTTTGCAAGCGTTAACGCTGACATAGTGAAACAACAATTTTTTTTTTATTTAACCATAGTTAGCACCAATTTAACGTTTACGCGTGCGTTAAGGGAACGTGAAACAACCCGCCCTAAGTCAATGCCGATTTGTTAACTGACCGAAACTGTATTCAGTTTAAGTTATAACCGCAGAGCTAAAAGGCTCATCGGTGACAAAAAACTGGTGGATGCCAAGCTTCACAGCTTGGCTCATCGCCGCAAGGTTGCCTGCCTGTCGGTCTTCTACAGATCGTACTTCGGCGAATGTGCCCAAGAACTCCACGACCTCATTCCACGAGCACCCTTCTACCATCGGACATCCAGACGCACTGCAGCTTACCATCCCTACCTTGTGCTATTCCACGAATTCGCACTAAGCGATTCCAAACGTCTTTTATAATACGGACAGCAAAAGAGTGGAATTCTCTGCCTGCGTCTGTGTTTCCGAACGCTTACAACCCTAATCTCTTCAAAGTTAGAGTAAACAGGCTCCTTCTGGGTAAGCTCGCTCCATCATAGACTTTGTCTCTGTCATTTCTGACCAAGACTAAGGTCAAGAGCAAACCCATCACAAAAAAAAAAGTAATTAATTGATAACACGTGCATTCAGCACGTGTTATCAATTAATTAGTCACATAGCATTTCGACCTTGTCTTTACGGCTAGCGAAGAATCTTAAAACCCCTTGCTCTCGTAGTATCTGTAGATGATAGTAAATGATAAATGATAATTGTCAAGAAATTTATTGCATAACTTGACCTATTTCATCTTTATTTTCTACTAGCTTCTGCCAGCGGCTACGCCCGCGTGATCCCTAGGGATCATATTCCCGGGATGATAAGTAGCTTATGTGCTATTCCAGACTATAATCTATCTTTGTTTTAAATTTCATTAAGATCCGTTAAGCCGTTCTGGCGGGATTGAGTAACAAACAGCCAAACTTTCACATTTATAATATTACTCGTTTGGTGTAAAGCGAAATTATAACCATCTTCCCCTCGACATTATAATTATTAAAGGATATTGCAAACTGTCGTAAGCCGTTTTCCGAAGCTACTCGCTAGCCGTTAGGCGCCAAGCTAGCCGCCTGCCTGTGCGTTCGCGACCTTATACAAAACTAATCCTTATAGCATGACTCAGTATTCACGCGCGGTGGCTTATTATTAGCGTATTTCATGTATAACTTTGGTGTGTCTAAACCGATTTCTATGATTCTTTTTTTATAGAATAGTGTTAACTTTTATTTATGTTAATTAGGGACGACTGAGAGTTTTATAAACGTAGGTAAGAGTAGACAAATACAATCAGAAAGCTTCGAACTGCTAAGCTATCGGGAGTTACACGTGATATTGTTCGTCAATCATAAAAGATAGACATATGCTGTCGTGGGATATTTTTTATATAATTTTAAGGAGAACATTTCCGTCATACATGATTTCTGTGTAGCTTTCACCGTTAAGGTTGCACACGCGACGGAAGCTTAAAAAATGGAGTAACTTCTCCCGTTTTCCCAACATTTCCCTTCACTGCTCTGCTCCTATTGATTGTAGCGTGATGAAAAGTATACTATAACCTGCTCAGGAGTATGAATAATAATTGTACCAAGTTTCATTAAAATCCGTCGAGTAGTTTTTGTTTCTATAACGGTTATACAGACAGACAGACAGACAGACAGACAGACAGACCGACAGACAGACAGACAAAAATTGTACTGATTGCATTTTTGGCATCAGTATCGATCCCTAATCACCCCCTGATAGTTATTTTGGAAATATATTTCATGTACAGAATTGACCTCTCTACAGATTTATTATAAGTATAGAATAGATTTACTTGTAGTGCTAATCTATATTCATGAAAACCACTATAATAGAAAATATCCTCGAAAATTATAATTACGACACTATAAAGTCGCATTGCGGGTTGATACATAAAGTAACTCGACAGAACCGCATAAAAGCTTTTACGTTAGCCATCAAAAACTTACCGTACATCCATTTTGATACGAAATTCCGTATTAGGGGTCAAAGTACGTCAAATGAACCAACAACCGTCTACCAAATTGCTGAGAGTGCACGGTTCTCCGGGGACACGGTGAGGTCATGGTTTCCTGCTGGATCACTGTGTTTTTGTGTGTCGTTTCTTTTTGTCCGTACGGTTTGACTATGTTGGTGCACTGTGTCAGGATTGGTGTTGTAGATTAGGGTTGTTATTAATTTTAGGTACATTGAATAGAGACTGCTTTTGTAGCACTGGTTAGGAAGGTCAACGGGAAAGTAATCTTTTAGTATATTTACGAAAATACTGTGTTCTTGTCTTATCTTACAATTTGTGCATAATTTCGTAGTGTTTGTTCCTCGATATTTTTTTTTATAATGGATCTAATTGCCTCATAAAACTAACACAAGATACCTATATTCTAGCAGTATTTTAAAGCTTTAATACAACTGCATAATCCATCCTGGTTCCACTCCCACTACTTGCGCCATCTAACCACTACCTACGAGGGAATGTATGAAAAATTTTGAGTGAAAAAGTCTGGTTAAAATAAATAGGATTCCGGACAGCCGCTTTGGGCCGGTTCTATGTACTTGTATCAAGCAGACTATGTACTGTAATGGTTGGGGATGCACTAGGTATTTTAAAATACATTCTAAGTGGAAGAACGGTGTTTTATACAGGCTATGCTCATTACACTTGTTTTGGTAGTGTAATTCTAGTTTCGGATACACAAAGTCATTTCTGGATTTCTTTTGGCAGTGATTGAAGACAGGATGATGAAACAAATGTTTGGATTCTTTAACAATCTTAAGAGACCACCAATGGCAATCAAGATGCATGGATTAATTCAAAATATTTTTAATTAATTAACATAAAATTACTGTAGTTTGAAAAAATTAACGTTGTTACGTAGATGTTATTCATTTGCACACTAATGAATAATATCTGAATAATTAATATTATGAAGTGTGTTTAACGTTGCATCGCTTTCAATTATACTTTTCCAGTAAAATAAATAAGTAGTAAATTTTTCTGAATTGTGAAGCGATTTCCGGTTAGCTCTTCATTAAATCCAAGCCAGTTAAATTCCAATGGACTTTAATTGAGCCAGAAATATTACTATTTATTTGCTGTTAAAGTTATTTACCTCAACAACGCGATTGAAATGTGTTTTATGTAAGTGCTACGTTTCGTGTAGTCTCAGGATCAGAATGAGCTGCAATACAAATGGACAACAATGAGATTTATTGAATGAAGGGTTTACATCTTAGTATCTAAGGACTGCAACGAATCCATCTGTCAATTAGAAGGTCAATAATCCTCATATTATTGACAGATAGCGACCACGAATTTTCCACATTTTTGACAGATTGCAACTGAGATGCGAATGCGAAAGCTGCTTTAAAATTCGTGATATTCGCCCGCAGAATTTTAGCGTTTTTTCCTTGTTTATAGTTTTGGGAGGTGTTTAGGATCAGCTGTGAATATTTATTTTTGTTACCTTATCATAGTATTAACAATACTATACTTATAAAAAATATTTCCTGCTGCGAGTTTTTATAAACTGCAACAGTAAATAATATATAAAACTATAAAAAATACGAGCACAAGTTTGTAATAAAACTGCATGCTACAAAGGCAAATAGTTACGTAATAAAATGTCACAACGAATTTTCTAGAGCAGAATAAAGGATGGTGGACCGCAACACAAATTGAGATATTATCTTCATAATCAGCTTTCCTAGCTTCTTTGAGTGCAAAGTGTTTATCTACAAAAGTACAAACGTGTCGTATTGTATACATAATCGCTTAGGCAGGGTTAATCCCAAACGGGAAATTGTCTCTTGATACGCTTCCCCTTATTCAAGACTCAAGGGGCTTGTTACGAGAGGAAATAATGAAAAAAAGACAAGGAAACTCTATTTAGATGATAAGGTGTGTTCAGACGTGGCGACTTTCCTAATAATGGCGGTTGATAGCCACTTTTTGTTGCGAACAACAGCGAGTGTCGTAATGAATTCGTGAGATAAATGGAACGGGATGAATTGTTCTAGCTGCAATGATTAATATGCTGAGTTTGTTAGATAGGGACTCTTTTGTTCGTTGTGACTAACATGTTCAGTTTTTTAATAGTTTAAGGTTGAAAAGTTTCGTTTAGAGCCGTTTTAGTGGACTGCGCTTGACAGTATTCGGGGACAAGGAATATAAAGATTAATGACTCTTCAGAGATTTTCGGGTTTTTATTTCAGTTTCTTATTACTGTAGCTTAGTTTTATAATAATGGAGATTTCAATACGGAACTGTGTATATTTTTTACAGGCTTTTCAAAAATGTTTTCCTCGTAGAATCTAGTATGTAAGTTAGTAGTTTGTATAAGAAAAGCATTTTCAAAGTATAATGGCCGCTCAGTCCTCGTTTGATCACATTTCACAAAGGGGTTCATTTAAACGCGAGGAACAAGAAAACAACGCTTGTCCACATCAAATTGCCTCTTTAGAATAATTGGCCGCCATTCTCTTTGGGGAAACTTTTAAATTATAGAGGAATAGGGAATCAAATATTACTTCGGAACTTGAAGAATTTAAATCGAGTGCCATTTTAGTTGACGTTCATGATTTTGATTAATAGGGCCGAGAATCCGAGATTAATAGGAAAAACTTTTTGATCTGAGTTTATTTAATTCATAATCTGTCGAGATTCTGGGTTTCATTTGAATAACTGATATCTTTCACAGATTTATAACTTTAGTTTGTCTTTGTTAAAAGAGTTGAAGGAACCCGGGTTCCAATAGCTTTTCTTCTGTTTCTCAGTCATATTTTACAACGGAATTTTGTTTCTAGAAGATACCTTAAATTTGATGTATGATTAGCCTTATATATATATATTTATTTAAGTTGTCATTGAAGTAGATGGACACATTTAAACACTGACTGTTTAACCAAAGATGTCCAAGCAAAAAAAAAACACTGATTGAAGTGATTTTATTTTGAGCTAAAATATTTATTTATTTATTTATTTATATATACTTTATTGTACACCAAATTCAAAACACGTACAGAAAATCTTAAACCTTAAACATACAATTGGCGGCCTTATCGCATTCCGCGATCTCTTCCAGGCAACCTGGAATGGAAAGTGATAGCCTGGACACGAAATAATAAGTTGGCAACATATTTAATGATTTCTAAAAGTTTATCCATCTATTTTAATGTTTTATAAATGTATATTTTTTACTTTAATATTTATCTGTTTGTCGAAAATGCGACTTCTGGGCTTGAAATCCTTCTGCTGGGGTTGCGGGATTTGTTCGAAAGAGTCACCGCGGCCCTGGAATGCAAAGGGCACACGGATGGGTTTCAGTCAGTTGGAGTCTGATCCTCCCTTCCGCTTTACCCAGAGAGAGTGGAGTCATTTAATGATTTCCCATACATAAAAAAAAATGTGATGGGTTTGACTCTAGTCTTGGTCAGAGATGACAGAGACAAAGTCTAGTTTGGAGCGAGCTTACCAATGAATGGGTTTCAGATCCTGGGATTGGGAAAAGTGAGAATGAATTCCATTAGCGAACTCTTAGTAGTCTCCCGAAGTGGATTCGTTACTGGGGGGTCCACTTGCACTTGACATATGAGACTGACTTAACTGTGGCCTATTATAAAGTAATATTTCTGCGAAAACTATTGCCGAACATCCAAAACGTACGGGTTACCGTTGCCAGGGCTGAAAAGTCGTTGAAAGAGTCACCGGTGCCCTGGAACGCAAAGGGCACTAGGAAGATCATGGATGGGTTTTAGTCAGAAGGAGGCTGACACACCCTTCTGCTTTACTCAGAGCGAGTGGAGACATTTGTTGATTTCCGATCCTTAAATAAAAAAGGGCTTGAGATCCTGAGATTGGGAAAAGTGCGAATGAATTCCATTAGCGAATTCTTAGTAGTCTACCAAAGTGGATTCGTTACGTGACTTAACAGATCTGTGGCCTGATATAAAGTAATATTTCTGCGAAAACTATTGTCGAACATCAATACGTAAAGGGTATTCGTTAGCGCAAGTCAATCTTATACATTTATGAGTTTGATACTCTGTCTACAGCGTCGTCCTGAGAGGCTAACGATCATACGACTTAACGATGCGATTTTATCGCGCGATGAAAGTGATTCCTGTGTTCACGCGATGATTCGCAAGCTTCAATTAGGACACTCTAAACAAATGTGTGTTTAAACTCGTCGTGCGACAAAATCACATCATTAACTAGAACCATCGTAACCGGTATGTGGATGTACCTAGATCCTATACACCATTGAATACTTTTCTGGAGATCACTAATGATGGCTATATCAATACTTATTTATTTTTAAGGTAATCATCAAATGATTCTCCCACTCTGGGCGGAGCAGAAGGGAGTGTCAGACTTAAGAATCTGACAGTCAGTAAGCTGACTAAATCCCATCCGTGTAGTGCCCTTTGCGTTCCAGGGCCGCGGTGACTCTTTCGAACAAATTCTGTAACCCTGACCGGATGGCTAAATTACCTGTGTTAATGTTATTTTCCATTGTCCCCAGGTCGTCGAAGACTGGAAGTTTATGTCCATGGTACTGGATCGCTTCTTCCTCTGGCTCTTTACAATCGCCTGCTTCGTGGGTACCTTCGGCATCATCTTCCAGTCACCCTCGCTCTACGATACCAGGGTACCAGTAGACCAGCAGATCTCTTCTATTCCTATGAAGAAGAATAACTTCTTCTATCCTAAGGATATTGAGACTATTGGGATTATTAGTTAGATTATTTATTTTAGAGAATTTTACTTTTGTTCTTGTTACTTTATAATGAGCTTGTTTTGGCACTTATATGTAGGTAAGTTCTTGGTACTCACATTGTAATCAGAAGAAAATCCGACAAATTCTGTTTCTAATCTTCTGTTATCTATCTGGTGGTGAAACAGATTTTGTCCATAGGTATATTGTTTATTTTTTTATTTGAGACTAGCTGACCCGTGCAACGTCGTCTGCGTAACCTTTTTCATTACTGCTCCGCTCCTATTGGTATTAGCGTGATGATATATAGCCTATAGCCTTCCTCGATAAATGGGCTATCTAACACTGAAAGAATTTTTCAAATCGGACCAGCAGTTCCTGAGATTAGCGCGTTCAACCAAACAAACAAACAAACAAACTCTTCTGCTTTATAATATTAGTATAGATGGGTTTCTCTGGACTCTAGTCTAGGTCAGAGATGACAGAGACAAAGTCTACGATGGAGCGAGCTTACCCAGAAGTAGCCTGTTCACTCTATCTTTGAAAAGATTAGGGTTGTAAGCGTTCGGAAACACTAACGCAGGCAGAGAGTCTCACACTTTTTCTGTGCGCATTATGAAATACATGGTTATTTGTTGCGATGTTCCAGCCTGTAGGTAACACAAAAATTGGGTTTCAAAAGTCGGCGATAATAGCAGAGAGGAGGTATTGATACTTCCAGGAATATCCCAAGTTCAACTTGTTAAAATTATTCATAGAATTATTCTGAACGAAAGCCTTCTCTGAATAGAATACGTGTTACACGAATGTTACTGTATGTTATTTTACTCTTGTTACATAAACTGCTTTTCAGATGGAGGTGTAGCTTAATTTGTATATAATGCTTGGATACATATTCCATCAATTTGTTTTTTGTATGAAGTATTATTAGGTTTGTTTATATAAAAGAGTTACACAAAAAAGTATTATTATTGATCACTTATCAGGGTTCATATTATATTCTTTGCACTATGAAATTCTGTCCATAGTAAGTGTAGTTTTCCTTAGTTGTCTCGTTTGGTAAGCAATTGATTCCAATTTTGTTACTAAAATGAGATTTATAAGTAATATGTAATTTGTGCAACGCTAAGATATTATTATGGATATCTCGTTATTTAAATAAATTGCTTAATTTTACTAATTTGTTAATACGTTGATACTCTAAATAAATTTTTATTAGCAGAATTTATAGAAAAATATGTGAATGTTACGTTTCTTTAATATAAGTAGCACAATATATTGAATATTATTTAGAATATAATTATTTAATGCCTTTCATAACTCTGCTACTTAACTGAAAAGTTTTCCTTTTTTTAAATAGTTCAAAATAAATGTCGCAAGTTACACGAGTACATGTTTATATTTATTGGTGATATTTATATGAAATAAATATTATTTTGTGTTAGATATACTATACAGTGGTGATTAAAACTACTGTTTCGGATAGACACGTCAAAAAAAAAATATTTTGACACAAAATTACAAAAAGTACCTACTTAAATTAGAGTCAGAGAATAAACTAAATATTAAAAAGTATTACTCAATCTGAATAATTTTTTTTTGGGATGGATGTTAATTTAGGTATAGTCAAAATAATATACAAGAAAATAACGATAAACAAGTAGGTATAAAATTTAAAAAAATTGTGTACTTTATTATTTACTTATATGCTCACAGAAAGATCTCGCAAAATACTTATTGTAAAATAATTTACCTAGTTAGAAAAATAAAAATATTAATCAATGATTAGATAAATATAAGGTGAAAGGTATATTGAAGCTTTTACTAGATTAAAATGAACGTTTGTTGATTTCTTGTTATTTGATAAAAAATATTTCCTGTTAGAGTAGTTAGCCGTTGTTTTATTTAAAATAACTGTTTTTGTGTTAAACAACTTACAGTATGAAGCTTAATGAGTTCTACAAAAACAGTTCAAATAACAATAATTAAATCGAATTATCTAAAGATAATTTTAATTAAAAAACGCACATTGGCTCATGGCAAACAAAAATGGTAGATGGTTATTGAAAAATTAAAAATCTTTTCAGCGTAAACTATAAGGAATTTTAACAATAAGTAATTTATTTATAAGAAGTAAAATTAAAGGCCCTCGCAGGCAGGTGTGACGAGACAATACGTATAACGATGCGACAGCCCTTTTCATAGACAAGATTAAATATTATTATAAAAATAAAAAACCCGACTGCATAATACTCAACTTAAAACCAACGCAGTAAACAAGATTGAAAACGGCACAACTCGTCCATGTGTCCATGGAGTTTCTTGCACGATCTTCTCCATAGGATTTTCTCTTTGGAAATAGGGTAGGTGAGTGTTTTGTTGCAGAACAACTTGCTGCTTTTGTCGCTAGCGCGGCAGAATTAGCTTCATCTATTTGACAGACTTTGACTGTTCAAAAGTGCCTGTAAACTGGTCTATTTAAAATAAAGGATTTTGTATTTGTTGCACCCGTCTGCGGAAACCTTAAATAAATTTAAATAAATATTTTAATGTAACGGCTGTGAATGATAAGTTTTAAATTTTATAAACTGACAAGTTTAATAAATGTACCTAGTTCAATGTGTACTGTATTGTACATTGTTATTATCATAAAGTTTAGAGCCTAATAAAATCCTATGACGATATTCTGTTGTTTTATTAATTACCTATAAATATGCCTAGGTTGAAAAAAAATTATTGTGGTTTGCTTGATTGATACACATACACCTGATATTTTTATTTTTTTCCTTCGTTAGATCTGAAGAACTAGGTCCATAAAGTAGTAGTAACCTCTAACAAGTGAGGTTTTAAATATGGCCTCCTACCATTACCAATTTTCTTGTCGATCCATAACACAGGCAAACAAAGTTTTGAGTGTAGGTAACACACAGGTTTATAAGATAAGCAGATACCGAAGTCCCAGATTTTTCCATTTTGAGTGTGAGCTGAAATACTTCGCTGTCACGGTAAGCTATTATAGAGAGTGATGACCTATAACAGATTCCCAGGTCCATAACGGCCTCGCTTTCGGCTCAGGTGTCTATGCTACCCGGGCTGTAATGAAAAGGCTTGCTCATCATCATCATCAAATCAGCCGAATGACAGTCACTGCGGGACATAGGCCTCACTCAAGTGTGGCCACAACAACCGGTCTGACCTTCACCAGGTCATCAGTCCATCTCGTGGGAGGCCTTCCAACGTTGCGTCGTAGTAGTATAACTGGTACGCGTTCGTCGCTCCAGAACAATCGACCATCTATTCTGCGAGCAAGGTTTGCTCACTTGCATCAAAATGTACTGTTTTTATAATAAATATATATTTATTAATTATAAAAACAGTTCATTTTGATGCAGTATTTATTTACTGTTTTTATATCGATGGTTATTTTTCGATGTTTATAACCGAAATTAGTATCTACTGGTCTAATAAAATTGCCTCACCCTAGTGTCAGAGTTTCTAAACATATTGGTACACATTTGACATTTATTTTTAGGTTTTGATGCTTCCTTCATACAATAAATTCCAATCCAAATGACGCAACTTTGCTACTGAGCCCCCAGAATCAAATAAAAATCAGTGTTTTTTTTTTTTCTTAAATAATTTATTGCGAGTGCGGCAGTTGTACCAGGCGGGTGATGTAGTCGAACAGGCTGGTGGGGCACAGCTCTACGTACTTGTCGCAGTCGCCGCGCTGGCCATCCGCTTCTGCCTCGTAGTACTCGTCCTCCAGACCTTCCTCCTTGGATGATGAGGGCCTGTAAGTCGGAGAGAGAGTTAATTAGTGTTTGTCTCCGTATCCAAACGTCCTATAAACAAAAGAATGGGTAAAGTCAAACAAAAATTATAATAAATTAAAATTAAAAATATATTAAAAAGAAGCTTTTATATTTCTTGTATGGTCCCCCATATTTTGGATTTAATGTGACGCTGTATTAGTTTTCGTGTTCTCCTCAGCAAGCCCTTTCATTTGATACCATATTGTGGTAGTACAGAAAATATAACTAGTCCGCCATCTTGAATGATCTACCATATTGGAATTTGAATGACGTCACTTAGCTAAACATGCATTTTCATGCAATATAAGCGTGTATACCAAATTTCAGCTCAATCAGTTAAAGATAACCGGGTGGAAGATTTAAAATTCAGTTGCAAGATTCCACCCGGACAAAAATAAAAGTTAATAAAAAGCTTGTAAGAAAGAAACAGAAGGGGACTGTTGTGTTGATTGATTTAATGTTATGATTGACGAAGTCTGTCCTTCCCTCTACTGTTATAGTTAATGGCTATTTATTTATTCCATTAATAACTTAATTTGGTTTCCATAGAATGCTGACAGCATTATTTTTACCGACTTCACAAAAAGGAGGAGGTACTATGTTCGGCTGATTGTATGTTTTTTTTTTTTTCCATGTTTGTTCATCGAATACTCCGCCAATTGTCGACGGATTTTCAAAATTCTTTTTTTGTTCGAAAGTAGATAGTTCTGAGGTGGTCCCACTGTCACCAAGTTAGGATCTGATGATGGGATCTTAGAGAAATCGAAGGCAACCCTCAAATTTTATAGGCTTACTTATTATTTTTCGCATATTTTATGAAGTATCTTGTGTATTTGCGTATGGTTGTCACCATCTCAGGTAGCTGGGCTGATGATGGAAGGTACAACTCCTAACAGTAAGAAGTTACTCGAACAGGCAAGGATTGTTTTAGTAAATTGTTTTGATGTTTGATAGGGCATTTGCCACATTTGGTCTCATGATCATCAAGTCATGACCTGATGCTGCAGAGTACCTAACTCCTCGACAACTAACAGCAGATATATCGTGTTTAGGGTCATTGAAAAGGGCTCGATGTGTGGATAAACGTACTGTTAATGAGGAACACCGAAGTACATAGAGACCTGATGCTGAAGCCAGGAGCATCAGAAAAAGTACAAACCTTGAAATTACAGGACCGTAGTCGTGTTTGGGCTCATTTTAAACAGGACTAAATTTTAAGTTCAATGCAATGTTGACATAAGTCTGGCCTGATGCTGCAGGCTGGATTATCAGCATCTAGTCTAAAAACTAATAAATACTTCTTAAAGTGAAATGCTTTTTCTTCTGTATAAATTATTAACCGACTTCAAAAAGGAGGAGGTTCTCAATTCGGATGTTCGTATTTTTTTTATGTTTGTTTACCCATAACTCCGTCGCTTGCGAACCGATTTTATAAAATATTTTTTTGTTGGAGAGGGTATACTTTCCAAATGGCCCCATTATAAGGAAACCAGTATCTGATGATAACATCTCAGAGAAGTCGAGGGCAACTTTCAAAAATCGTATCCAATGGGCAACTAATGCGTTTGTTAATTTTTTCATTAAGTACGTTTAAGCACTACAATTTAATGAAGGTCTGGAGTTGATCTGATGATGGAGCCGAAAGACAGTCGAGGGAACTCCTCAACGATTTACAGCAGTTACCTTGTGTTTGGGCTTGACTAATTTGTATTGATGAGAACTTTACACCTCGATGGGTTGTGGCTGTCATTACGGGTCTTTAACTTTTTTTTATGTTTGTTACCTCATAATTCCGACAATTATGAACCGATTTGAAAAAATCTTATTTTATCTGAAAGGATATAACTTGCAGATTAGTCCCATTTAAATTTTATCGATATCGGTTACGAACTTTGGATTTTAAATCGAATTAGCTGGAATTCGTCTACTTGGATGATTGTTTTATGTCATCCAAGTAATCGAAATTGCATATTTTGCTTTTCTGCGTTTTTGCAATGGTGTTGTTAGGAATACCATTAAAAAGTGAAACTAAAAAACTTTTTACAAAAAAATACAACCGACTTCCAAAACAAAAACACTACAAAGTAAAAAATAACTTTAATTTCGGAAGTCGGTGTCAAAATACGAAGAAACTAGCAAAAACACCGACTTCCGAAATTAAAGTTATTTTTTACTTTGTAGTGTTTATGTTTATGCCAAAAAAGTTTTTTTATGTCCGTCTTTTACACACATACATGTGTCCACGACGGGATAGTCTAAATTAAATTGTGCAATTCCGGCGTTAACTCCCGAAATATACCAGATACATATTGAAATTGTGGTCAATGTTTCAGACAGACTCGACGAGTGCATCATTGCCTCCATTGGTCAATAGCTCAGAAAAACTGAGGGAAACCGTAACGTTATGATGAGTTACTATTCAATGCTCAGTAGTTTACTTCATAAATACAGTAGAAAAACAGTTATAAAGAAGGTGTAAAAGAAGAAGATGTAAACAAGTAACATCTCACATACCTGAGCCTCTGTACTTAACCTATGTTTTACAAATAAATAATCTGAATTTGAATCTGAAGGTACAAAGCTTTTGATGCCCGGCCTGACATAGACAACGTGAATGTTTCTGGTTTTGTTTAGTTTTAGTTTATGTTTTCTTTTAATTTTGTGTATTGTTATTGTGTGTCGCTTCTGGCGGAGTAAACAAATTTTCTTTCTTTCTTTGCACATCAGTTAGTAAGTCATAGTAAAAATAGTGAAGAGCATATTACAATAGGCTAGATTCCATCATCCACAAATTGCAAAACTATGTATTTAGTCCGTCAGTTAGAGTATTGAAATAATGGACACGTATTTTTTGTTTTTGTAAATCAATGAATATTGACAAAGATTAAACGCATCAAAACTCGGGAGTGGGGGTTCGTGACGTCACAACCCGCTAAAAATTATGCCAGGGCGCATTGATATATAAAAACCCTTTATATATCAATGTCAGGGCGCAGGGTGCAGGTGTGCCCCGCTTGGGCGGCGCACCGCCGTGTCCTCGAAACGGCGATCGGCGGCAACCTCTCGCGTCCGGCCCTGGTCCAAGCCATGGTCCGGAGCGAGACGGAATGGGACGCCGTTGCCTCCTTCTGCGAAGCAGTCATGCTAGCGAAGGAGGTGGCGGAGAGGGAGAGGAGACCCTCTCGTCCCGGCCGCCGTGGTAGACACCACCTGGTGACCTCCGGCCACCGTAGGCGCGGGCCTGTGGACGGCGAGCTATGGGTGGCTCGCCGTCCGTCCGTCTAGTGACGACAGGCCGTGTCGACGGCGCGTTAGTGTTCCACGCGCGCCTCAAAGAGAGTCAGCACACAGAGGGGCCCGAAAGGGCCGACGCCTGCCGGAGTCGCGGGATTATTCGCAAGAGACACCGTGGCTCCGGAACACAAAGGGCAATGAAGGTACATGGATGGGTTTTAGTCAGTAGAAGTCTGACACTCCCTCCCGCTACACCCAGAGCGGGAGGAGTCATTGGATGATTTCCCATCCCTAAAAAAAAAAAAAAAGGGCGTGACGTATTCACCTGGTGACCTCCGGCCACCGTAGGCGCGAGCCTGTGGACGGCGAGCTATGGGTGGCTCGCCGTCCGTCCGTCTAGTGACGACAGGCCGTGTCGACGGCGCGTTAGTGTTCCACGCGCGCCTCAAAGAGAGCAACACAGAGGGGCCCGAAACGGCCGACGCCTGCCGGAGTCGCGGGATTATTCGCAAGAGACACCGTGGCTCCGGAACACAAAGGGCAATGAAAAAAAAAAAAAAAAAAAAAATGCCGTGACGTATTAAAAATTTTAAAAGCGTTGTAACTTCGTCAATTTTGGTTCCCGTAACAAAAGAAAAAATACGGGTCAAATATTTTTTGGTAATCTAACTGACGGATTAGGTTGTTTCAGGACACAAGCCTATTCTCAGCATCATTAGTTAATTCATAACGTTGACTTTAGGGTACCGTACCCAAAGGGTAACCAACAGCTTGACCCTACTACTAAGCCTCCGCTGTCCGTCCGTCTGTCTGTCAGCGGTCTGTATCTCAAGAACCGTAATAGGTAGACAGTTGAAATTTTCACAGATTGTGTATTTCTATTGCCGCTGCAACAACAACTGTCTCGTAAGATATGTAGCTGTCTTTATGGACACGACATACAAAAATCAACGTTTCTTCATGAATGCGTCAAAAGAAACAAGAGAACGTCGTTATTCTTCCAGTCCGACCAGCCGTGATAATTTGATTTTTGATTTATTCAAATCACATAATTCTTGAACGAGACTCTTGGGTATATTTGTATGGGCCAAATTGTGTTAATATTATCATTTACGCAGGAGTTCCTTTGGCGCATTTATTTTATGATTTTTTGAATAAACAGAGCACTTAGTTCGTAGAATGTGTTTGTGTTCGATGATGCCTTATTCCTGAACTTTGTTAGCATCAAAGCTTGTTGTTTTTAGGTCTTTTGTGTCTCTAATTTTTGTAGAGCTCTTAAAAGCTGAAGGAGTTTTGTTACCTAGCTTTATTTTCTTTTTGCAACCGATTCTAAACCTTAGTAACCTACAAAATTCAAAAGCTGAACTTACGTGAATATGATGTGCAAGATGTGTCCAAGAATACCGTTGTGATGTAACGGAGTTTCAGCTGCCTCACAAATGTTCCGTAGCATGCATTCTCTGCCCTTCATGCCGTATCTGGAATTTAGTTATTTTGTGTGAAAAACAAGGAAACATCATCTGCCTAGCCTTTTCTCAACTATAATGAGGTCGGCATCCAGTCAAACCGGATTCAGCTGAATACCAATGTTAATACCATTAATTGGGTAACACTGTATTTCTTGGTTAGACTGGAGTCAGATTTAATTCTTCAGCCGGGACCAACGGCTTAACGTGAAAAACAAGGAAACAAAAAAAAAAAAATAATCTATCGGATGTTTCTTTGACATGGTCACCTTGATACTCTAAAGTTATGGGATTTGAAAAGGTACACATTGTATTTGACTTAAAATATAATACTTACTCTTGAAATCTGTTCTCCAGCACAGTGTAAGCCAATTCTCTGGATATACTTCGACTTTGTCGCGAGGTCACTACCTGGAATTCATAAAAATTAAACTGAGTTCCTAAGGAAACTTCTATTGTGGAATAGAAGAACACAAAATTCGAAAAAAAAATAGGTTCATAATATTTAGTTGTTGAATTGGTTCGACTACTTATCTATTTTCTAGCACGAATAACATGTCAGAATAAGCGTGCTTTATGGCACCTCAAGGGTGCCTGTTCATTACAGTGGAGCGGTGAAACGTAGAAATTTAACCAATGGAATTGCATAAAATCTCCGCACCACGTGAGTCACTGACATTTTGACTGACAGGATCTTCACTGCCTCGCTCCGCACAATAGGGTATAAGCACGTGATTTTTTTATTTGCAAAATGCAATACTTATTAGCTCTTGTAAACAACCATGCAATTATTTTTTAATACCTTCATCAGCCATGAACTTATGAAGCTTAAAAAAATAGTTTTAGAAAGAGAAGTCGGATGGAATTTGACGTCATAGTTCATGTTGCCGATACAGCTACCTAAGAAGACAGCGTTTTCGCGAGAGGGACAGATATATTTGTTTTAAATAGTTTGTTTTTCGACCAATTTTGATTCTATTTTCACTGTTATTATTATATTTTTGTATATTTTTAGATAAACTGTATCGATAATAAATATTTTTTTCATGTATATTCCTGCACAGGCACCCTAACAGGTACCTTTTTCTTAGTTTGGAAAACCGCTCTGGGAGGAGTGGAAGAAAGTGCCAGACTCTTACTGACTACAACCTATCCGAGTTCCTAATGTATTTTGCGTTCCAGGGTCGCGTTTCAAACAAATTCCGCAACTACCTTAACAAGTGCCTAGTCTACCTGAGGGCTAATTCTACTCATTTTCAGTCGCATCATATTTGCATCTCAGGAGCAGCTCGTGGCTAAATAATACCAGCCGCACCGGTCGATCTTCCAGGTTAAGCATCGTTTGCCAAGGTTGGTCTGTGGATGGGTGATCATCTTAACATACCGAGTGTCCTCCGTGCCTCGGAAAGCACGTTAAGCCGTTGGTCCCGGCTGTCATTTGTACATCTTTGGCAGTCGTTACGGATAGTCAGAAGCCAGTTAATCTGACTCCAGTCTTGCCATGAAGTACCGTGTTACCCAGTTAATTGGTTGTGGAGGTCTGGTAGGCAGCCGCTCCGCGTAAAATACTGGTACTCAGCTAAATCCGGTTTGACTGGAAGCTGACCCCAATATACTTGGGAAAAGGCTAGGCAGAAGATATCGTATTTGCATCTCAATTGCAAACTGTCAAAAATGTATTGAAAATTATGACTTCTTTAACAGTTTGTGAATGTTGTTTAAAAATTAGTAGAATTGGCCCTCTGGTCTACTTAGTACATCACGGGCATTGATTTATGTTTTTCAAAAATATGGAGAAATAAATATCTGTTGTACTTACAGGCAGATTTGGGAACAGAACCTCATCGATCTCCGTGATATTGGTCAGCGTAGCGTAGTTGGATTCAAAGTTGTAGGACACGAAGACGTTCTTGTTGGGAATGTCAATTGGCACAGCTATCGCCAAGAAAGTCTGGAAGTGGATATAGAGATCATTACACTATCTATCAGTAAGCAGAGGAGTAAGGCTGCGTTTCCACCAGTACCTAATGTGCGAGGATGCGCAGCAAGACATGCTTTTTAGGGTTCCGTAGCCAAATGGCAAAAACGGAACCCTTATAGATTCATCATGTCTGTCCGTCTGTCTGTCTGTCCGTCCGTATGTCACAGCCACTTTTCTCCGAAACTATAAGAACTATGCAGTTGAAACTTGGTAAGTAGACGTATTCTGTGAACCGCATTAAGATTTTCACACAAAAATAGAAAAAAAATACAAAAAATTTTGGGGGTCCCCATACTTAGAACCGAAACTCAATTTTATTTTTCATCAAACCCATACGTGTGGGGTATCTATGGATAGGTCTTCGAAAATAATATGGAGGAACTGAACAGTTTACGAGAGTGACTCTTCCAAAGTGGTAAAAGGTGTCCCTCCCCGTAACTTCTAAAATAAGAGAATGATAAATCTGAAAAAAAAAAATGATGTATACTATGTAAACTACCAGCGAAAATTAGTTTGAACGAGATCTAGTAAGTAGTTTTTTTTTAATACGTCATAAATCGTAAATCGCAACTTTTGCTTATATTACATACCTACAGGTTTGTACGGAACCCTCGGTGCGCGAGTTCGACTCGCACTTGGCCGGTTTTTTTGGGTTGGGTTTGTTCTTGACTCTAGTCTTGGTCAGAGATGACAGAGACAAAGTCTACGATGGAGCGAGCTTACACAGATAAAGCGCTGGTGGGTGTTTGTTAATAACCAATAGCGAAAGAGGAAGCGAGGTTAGGTAAATGAAGCTGTTCTCACAAACACATCTCTCGCTAAGCATTCGCTCTGGTGGACACGCCAGCAGGGCCCCGAGTCTGCTATTACAATAGTGTCAGAATGGTCGATCACTGATTTCAAAATGGTTGATTTTGACAAGTTTGGTAATCTACTAACATAATGGCATCATAATGGCGTCATTATGACATTCCAATGATCAACCACTGATACGCCTTTGAAAGAAAGCCATATGAATGGTAATCTCGTACACAATGACAGATTTAGTATTTACGAACTTCTCACTACTTCAGATTGCATAAAACACTAATAAATAATATGTAAAACTAAATTTAATCAAATCTGGCATGAATAAATGCTCAAATTTAGCTCGTTTTTATAATAATAGCAATACGGCATTCATACCGCAACTCTATTACGAGACCATTGACGTGCCACTGACAGGCCACTGACGTGGCAGTGATCGTGCCATTATGAATTTAACAGATTACGAACTTTTAGCAAAATGACAATGGCATGACAATGGGATCGTGTCGGAATGACAAATTTATAAAAATAGCAGACTCGGGCCCCTGATCATTCTAGTTATTTCTAACAGTAGGTACTTGAGTTGCAAACTGTAAACAAGTTTTTGATATTTATTGCCGCTGCGACAATATTGCTACATGAATTGACGGCACGGTTGGCGCAGTGGTTAAACGATCGACTGCTGCGTCGCGTGTCGTGGGTTCGATTCCCGCACGGAACAAATATTCATATGGCCTACAGATAGTTGTTCCGGGTCTGGCTGTTTGTTTATGTTTGTAAACGCACCCACGATACAGGAGAAATTCCTAGTGTGGGGCAATCTAAAAAAAAAGAATTTGACCGCAAGTACCAAAATTGGATTTCTGATGACGCAACTTTGCATGGCTCATTCAGGTAAGTTTAGGATCAGAATGATTATGGGAGACTATCTACCTATAACCAGTGTATAGGGCATGTAATATCGGATGATTTTCGATTCCGGAACTGACTTACGATACTACTGGTTCGATTCCGGAACCAGTTCCGGAATTAGAAAAAAGTATAGGAAATAAAAAAAAAACAAATAATAGGCATTTACCTATGTGTTTTGTTAAATCATATCTTTATTAAAAATAAACTTTTTACAAAAAAAACTTTTTACAAAAAAATACAACCGACTTCCAAAAAAAAACACTACAAAGTAAAAAATAACTTTAATTTCGGAAGTCGGTGTTTTTGTTAGTTTCTTCGTATTTTGACACCGACTTCCGAAATTAAAGTTATTTTTTACTTTGTAGTGTTTTTTTTTGGAAGTCGGTTGTATTTTTTTGTAAAAAGTTTTTTATTTTTCACTTTTTAGTGGTGCCCCACACCTACCAACACCACTGCCAAATCGCAGAAAAGCAAAATACGCAATTGCGATTATCAAAGAATCATCTAAATAGTCAAATTCCAGCTATTTCGATTTAAAATCCAAAGTTCGTAACCGATTTCGATATAATTTAAATGGGACCAATCTGCAAGCATATCCTTTCAGATGAAACAAAAATTTTTCAAATCGGTTCATAATTGTCGGAGTTATGAGGTAACAAACATAAAAAAAAAAAAAAAAAAAAAAAAAAAAAAAAACATACAACCGAATTGATAACCTCCTCCTTTTTGGGAAGTCGGTTAAAAATACAACCGACTTCCAAAAAAGTAAGTTCGGAAGTCGGTGTTTTTGTTAGTTTCTTCGTATTTTGACACCGACTTCCGAAATTAAAGTTATTTTTACTTTGTATTGTTTTTTTTTTGGAAGTCGGTTGTATTTTTTTGTAAAAAGTTTTTTATTTCCCACTTTTTAGTGGTACCCCATACCTAACAACACCACTGCAAAATCGCAGAAAAGCAAAATACGCAATTTCGATCACTTGGATGTCATAAAACCATATTAATAATCCAAGTAGACGAATTCCAGCTATTTCGATTTAAAATTCAAAGTTCGTAACCGATTTTGATCAAATTTAAATGGGACCAATCTGCAAGTAAGTATATTCTTTCAGATAAAACAAGAATTTTTCAAATAGGTTCATAATTGTCGGAGTTATGAGGTAACAAACATAAAAAAACAACCGAAATGAGAACCTCCTCCTTTTTGGGAAGTCGGTTAAAAACTAAATAAATAAAAAACTCTTGACTGAGATTAATTAAACAGCTTTCTATTAGGTTTTTCTTAATAAATATAACAAAAATAATCAAGTTTTCAATAATATACCTACATTATAGCAAAATGAACGTGTGTTAGCTATTTGCAATGTAGCTTATTAAATAACTATCTAATTAAATTATGATGTATATTAGATTCAACAACTCACAATCAAAATCAACAAGTTCTCCTCTTCTGAGATTATGAAAATAGGTTTAAAGAACAAAACTTAAAAATAGTTAAAAAAACTCTAAACTTACGTTCGTATTTTTTGGAAATTGAGATCTTTAAAGCAACTTATACTAAAAAGAAATATAAAGTAAATAAGACAAGAATCACTTTTTCAAAAAAGATCGCTCTTCTTGATAATGTTTTCTCAAGAGTATCAAAGCGTCTAATATTTTATCTGAGAGCAAGCTTCGTAGGCGGTTACAAAAGTACCCGGCTTACGAAAATACTCTTTCACTCTCAACACTTGTAGGAAGAACACCTAAAATTTAATTGTATTTATATTATATTTTAGGTTTATTGTATTTATTATATAATTGTATTGTACAAATATGCAAATTTTATTATTATGGTAACTTATCTTACAAATAATTATATGAGTATCGGATTTCGATATTTACTTCAGTTCCGGAATTATAATATTGTAAAAAATCACCTGAAATTCCGGAGTTACGAAATCTCGGAATTCCGGGATCCATGCCCTAAGTGTATGACTCTTACTTGCAAAGAAGATATTTTCAGTATGAAAGTTTCTTACCCCGTAAAGACTGGTCGGAGGGAATATGAGTGATCTTTTGTGTTCCGATTTCGCTGAAGTGGTGGTCACTATGAGGAACCTGAAAAAATATTGTATGTTGAAGAAAAAAATTTATGACGTTGAAACCTCATTAAGCACATCATTAGGGATACTCGTTTACTCGGGGCTCGGCTGGGTTGTCTCCCCATGGGAATACATGTATCCCCGTGGAGGGACGGCACAGACCGCCAGGCACTTCTTCTCGTGCAACCGAGCGGGTGGGCAGGTTGCGGATAGCCCAGCTCCGGCTGGGGGACCGCCACCTGACTACTCGGTGTCGATCCCCCGGTCGAAGTGTCTCATACGAGACTCCGGACAAGAGAAGTATCCCGAAAGCCAGTTCCTAGGCCTAGGGTCAACCCAGCACCCCACTTCCCTAACTTACCCACTCACTCCAAACTCCACTCCCTCCTTACTCCCATCTTCCCATCGGTCCAGAGGAGGGGTAACCTCGATTCCAAAAAAGCCCAAAAAAACCCAACCATCATCATGAAGCAGGAAGTCCAAAAATCTACCCAGGTGGGTCCCGGCCAAGCCGGGGAATCCCACACCGACACGTTGGTCAGCTCCCAACGTATTCTGGGGGGGAGCAACCTACTGCTAAGTGATGACGCGCCTTCAGCGCGTTCGGCTGCTTTTTCAGCGCCACCAACCCAAGACAACACAAACTCGGCTGCGACTCACGCGCCCACATCACAGATAACGGCTGCGACACACGCGCCAACCCCCACAGATCCGGCTGCTACTCAAGCGCCACTATCGACACAGACGAAGCTGTCCGCGAGCGCCTGGCAACAGTGCATTGTCCGGAACAGCTTCAGGAACAACCCAGACCATGACCAAAGAAATACGGGGGAGGCTGCCTGTTCAGGTGGTTCCATCTCGACCTCGGCGGGCGAAGTACGCATGCGTAAGCGCGAAAAAGCCTTAGCTGGGGAAAAGAAACACGGCGACCGGACGCGCACAATCTGCGAAGGCACTAGCCAGCGCGGCGCGCGAATGGTTGCCATAGAGCAAGTACGCGACCAGCCGCGAGTCCGCGAAGGGTTAGCCCAGCGCGAAAAGCGGCCGGACGCGGAAACGCGCGACCGGGGACGAGTCCGCGAAGGGGAAACCCAGCGCGAAAAGCCCTCGGAAGCGTTGGAACCAACCGGAACGGAGAGCCGGAACCCTGACCGAGACGGACCCGACACCAAACGACCGACACGGAAAAGAGGGAGGGGAAGAAGGTCCGGAACTTCACACGGGGCGGACCGGGAGCCGGGAGCTGTTCTGGGCACCTCCGAGCCACAACCTGGGCCGAGCGGCTTAGGGGCGGCAAAGAGGGGACGCCCGGACGATACAGCCTCGCCAAGCACACTCCAGGGGAACCCAAAACGTGTGAGGATCCAGACCACTCAAGGGGAGCAGAAAACCTACGCGCGGGCAACAAAGGATATCCCGGCGCGGCTCGCCGTGGCGATCTGCTTCCCCCCCCCCTCACGAGACCTGACACAAGCTGAAGCGATTTACGTTCGGACTGAACTGACGAGACTCGTCATTGAGGCTGACACGACACAACCACTCCCGGCCTTCCGCGGTTACCCCAGGGTAGCGGATGGCACTGTGCAGATGTGGTGTGAAGACGACAACGCCCTGACTTGGCTTAACCAGACTGTGCCGCAAATGAGACTCCCAGACACTGATCAGACACTGACCGTCATGCGACAGGACGAGATACCGACCCGTGTCCGAGCCGCGCTCTTTGTTCCCCAATATAATGGGGATATAGCGCGGCTCCATAGTATTCTGATTCGTCAGAATACTTGGTATGACATAGGGAGGTGGTCTCTGTACAGGGCAACTTCGGTCGGTGGGGATAACCACGGGACATACTTGACCGTGGGAATCCCGGCCGATGAAGTGAAGAAGGTCCTGGGGCGGGAGCGGCGTATATCGTACGCCCTTGGCTCCATATACGTCCGTTTCTACTCCGAGATCCAGCCCTCTGACGTTAAGACCGACACCAAGACTGACACGGAGACGAAGACGACCAAACCGACCCCGACTGACGACCGTGACATGGCACGACTGGAGGAGGAAATGGCGAGAGCAGCCATGGCCGATGCAGACGTCGACCCTGCTCCACCCACATCACCCGGGTGGTCATCGCAGCTGCTCGCATCCTCACCCACCCGCGACAGCTGGCCCGGAACGGAGGAGGGAGGTAGACAATCCGATGGATCCGTCTCCTCCTAATTCCACAATACCGGCGTTGCCGCCCACACCTAACACCATCCAGATCATCCAGACGAATCTCCAGCATAGCCAGGCAGCCACGGCTAGCCTGCGCAGGGCACTGGAGGTACATCCCCGAACAATCGCACTGATACAAGAGCCGTGGATCAGAGGCGACAGGATATGCGGCCTTGGAAACATCGGAGGTAAATTAACACTTAACACGCATAATGCCCAAAAACCACGAACATGCATTTACACCCCCAAAGACGTGACTATCGCGCCCCTAACTCAATTCTGTTCCAGAGATCTCACAGTGATTAGACTCCACACCGGCAGCGATACCCCAGATCTCGTACTGGCATCAGTCTACATGCCCAGTGATGACGAGAACTGCCCACCGAAGGAGATGACTGATCTGGTCCAACACTGCGAGACCGCCAATCTGGACCTGATCATCTGCACCGACGCGAACGCCCACCACCCACTTTGGGGCAGTGAAGTATCGAACACCAGAGGTGAGACCCTAACCACATATCTATTCTCGACTACCCTTAACATCGTGAACCATGGCTCTGAACCCACTTGGGTCACTGCCAGGGGTCAAACGATTATAGACCTTACTCTAGCAACAGAAAATGCAACTAACCTTATCTCGAATTGGCGAGTATCCGACGAGCCCTCTTGCTCCGACCACAGGAGAATTCGCTTTACTTTAGTTGCCAAAACAAAAGAGCCCACACCCCGGCGAAATCCGCGACGCACCAACATTCCTGAATTTAAACGCCTTCTAGCCTCTTTACTAGCCAAACATCGTATACCCCAAACCTCGATAACGGACTCCTCTGAAATAGAAACCACGGTAACAAAACTAACTGACTACATAATAGAAGCGTATCATGCCTGTTGCAAACTAAAGCCGACAAACGCCAGGGGTCAGGGTAACCCCTGGTGGAATGCTGAGCTTGGCAAACTCAGAAGCACATTACGCAAACAATTCAATAGAGCAAAAAACAGTAGACTTCCAGAGGACTGGGAAACATACAAAACTACCCAATACACTTTCAAAAAGCATATCAGAACCGCCAGTAAAAAAGCCTGGCGGAACTTCTGCGAATCCATAGAATCAAACAATGAGGCCGCTAGAGTGCGGAAAATTCTATCAACTGAACACGACCGCACTCTCGGCGCACTGAAAAAACCAGATAACTCCTACACACAAACAGATCACGAGACAAGTAGGGTGCTTCTGGAAACGCACTTCCCAAACTGTAACCTCTTAGAGGACAGGACGTGGACGCGCGACTCGGGACGGCCCCCTACTGACCAGGACTGGTCTACAGCACGTAATATAGTGACAAAAGAACGAATAACATGGGCCATAAAGACCTTTCAACCATATAAATCCGCGGGTCTAGATGGCATTCTTCCCGCCTTACTACAATGGGGGGAGAGTGTCATAACACCATGGTTGATAGCAGTCTACCAAGCCTGTATAGCACACCGATACGTACCCTTAGTATGGCGCGAGGTCAAAGTCATTTTCATTCCCAAACCTGGAAAAACAGATTACACACAACCCAAAGCATATAGACCAATAAGCCTAACATCTTTCCTACTAAAAACCCTGGAGCGGCTCTGTGATAGGTACATTAGGGATGGGCCTTTGTGCAAATATCCGCTACACAGACAACAACATGCCTACTCCACGGGGAAATCCACGGAATCTGCACTGCACAGCGTAGTCTCAAAGATCGAATGTGCGATAAACCACAAGTGCTCTTCACTAGCTGCCTTCATTGACATTGAGGGCGCCTTTGATAAAACCATGTTTAGGAGTATTAGCGCGGCCCTTGGAAGGCACGGTGTAGACACAACCCTGAGTGGATGGATCACAAACATGCTCAAACAAAGAGCAGTACAAGTCACAATAAATAACACAACTCGGGCCATCGTGGCGAAGGGTTGCCCCCAAGGGGGCGTCCTATCGCCACTACTATGGAACCTCGTCGTTGATAATCTTATCAGAAGACTCAACGATAAAGGCTACTTTACCGTTGGCTACGCTGATGACATAACTATAATAATAAACGGAAAACATGAGAACACACTATGTAATCTCATGCGCCAAGCCTTGAAAATAGTAGAGGATTGGTGCAGAGAATATGAACTGGCAGTGAACCCCACCAAGACTGAACTAGTTCTCTTCACCAAAAAGAGGAAGTTGTTACCACTAACATTACCACACTTCTTCGGAACCACCCTAAGCCTCTCAACTGAAACCAAATACCTGGGAGTCTATTTGGACAAGCAGTTGAACTGGGCAAAGCACACTGAATTCACCACCACAAAAGCCAGTATTTGCATGTGGCAATGCAAACGCATGCTAGGTAGGAACTGGGGGATTAGCCCCAGAATCACCTACTGGCTATACACCACGGTTATTAGACCAATAATCACATATGGCTCTCTAGTCTGGTGGCCCAGGACCGACTTGAGCACGGCACAAAAAGACCTTGAAAAACTGCAACGTCTTGCCTGTGTGGCAATCACTAGCAGCATGAAAACAGCACCCACTGCGGCCCTGCAGGCCATGCTGGGACTACCACCACTGCACCTTATAGTGCGTGAGGTGGCGGCCCTAGCGGTCTTCAGGCTCAGCGCATCTGGAACCTTAGGTACAGACTCTAGAATAAAGCACACGCGCATCATGGAAGATGCTGTTAAACGACAACCCATGATGACATCACCCAACGACAGAGTTCAAAAAACGCACCACTTTAAGAAACATTACAACATAGTCCTAGCAGAGGAATTGGACGACCACTCAGGTCCCAATGAGCTAAGAATCTATACTGACGGATCAAAGACAAGCACTGGTACGGGAGTTGGAATTTACTCCAATGACCTCAATATTAAAATATCAAGATCGCTAGGTAAGCTCAACACCGTCTACCAGGCGGAATGCGTGGGCATTATCCTGGCAGTTCATGCCATAGAGGCCAGGGAAGTCACGGACACCCACATCCGGATACTTTCCGACAGTGCCTCAGTCCTCCAATCCCTAAAGAAAAACTACACTACCTCGAAACTCATACAAGAATGCCACAATGCACTCGAACACGTCACGGTGGCCAACCGCAACACCGTGACGCTGCAGTGGATAAAGGGGCACAGCGGATCACTGGGAAATGACGCGGCCGATGAACTGGCCAGGAGGGGATCTGGTGCCGTGGCTGTTGGACCCGAACCCATAGTACCACTCCCCTTCGTCCAACTGCGCACATGGCTGCGTGAACACACCCACAAACAAGCGGAACGCTGGTGGACCTTGGCACCAGGCTGCAGGCAGTCCAAGGAAGCCATGCCAAACCTGGACCGAAAACTAACCAGGCGCCTTCTGCGACTGGATAGGCGGAGCCTGCGAATGGTGACGGGGACCATCACCGGTCACTGCTCTTTAAATAAACACTTGCACACGATAGGCATAACGGACAGCCCTCTATGCAGAGCATGCATGGAGACGGAAGAAACGGTACCGCACGTACTCCTTGATTGTGAGGGCGTTGCCGAAATACGGAAGCAAACTATAGGGTCATCAAACTTGCTCACAGATATCCTGAACACGCCGAGAAAACTTATCTGTTTCTGGAGGGAGGTTGGATGGTTGGAGTAACGGCCGCCATGGCTCACGTACAATGGTCCAACGTCAGGACTAAGTGCGGAAACCAAAACCCCCTAATAGAATAGAATAGGGATACTCGTAATTATAATTGATATCAACTACCTGTTCCTAAAAAAATACAGATTTTTTTGTTTTTTAAAGTTATGGATTTTAGAAAACATTGGAATAATAAATTGGAAAAGTAATCTATTTAAAAGAAATAAAATAAAAGTTATAAAACAAATGAAGTTGTAATAAAACCACAATAAAAAATAAAGAAGGCAAAAGTACTCACAATGTAAACAAAACCTTGAAGCACTTCATTTCGTCCAATACCAGAACATGTAACACAAAATATATGTAGTATGTACACACAAACACTGCTCCGCATACACTGCTTCTAATATTTTTAAGAAGCGCCGGCGACTCTAACTGTTCCACATTTTACTTCATTATCGAGCGCTCGCTAAACTAGAGTGCGAAACTTTCGAGAATGGAGACTTCCATGAACTGTTTGCAGGAACTCCATTTTACTGGTACTTCGTATATTTTTGAGTAGGCTTTAAAATAATAATGTCCGGGCGACTTACAGGCCAATCGTAGGTGAAGGAAATCGGCTTGTGTAGGAACAAAAACAATAATTGTGTTGTCCAGCCTACGCTCCTGTAGGTAGCTCCTGTAGGTGGTCCTCGAAGGTGATGTCCCCTCCTAAGAAAAGGAGGCCTTGGTCTAGTGTAGTGGGCACATAAAATGCTCGTAAGTTAAACTAGCTAACCCGCGCAACTTTTTCTGCTTCACATCCCTATTATAAATGCGAAAGGAACTCTGTCTGTATGTCTCTTCTTCATGCCTAAACCACTGAACCGATTTGGATGAAATTAGTACAAAGATAGTTTAAGACCCGAGAAAGGACATAGTATAGTTTTATTCCCGGAAATCCAACGGGAACGGCTACTATGCGGGTAAATAGGTTATATATATTCCGGGAGTATGTTCCCTAGGGATCACGCGAGCGAAGCCGCTGGCACACGCTAGTTTTTCATAAAAGTTCCGCTCCTATTGATCGTAGCGAGATGTTATATAGACTAAAGCCTTGAGTAATGGCCTATCCAGGACTAAAAGAATTTTCCAATTCGAACCAGTACTCCTGAGATAAGCGCGTTCAACCAAACAAACTTTTCAGCATTATCTATACTAATATTATAAAGCAGAAGAGTTTGTTTGCTTGTTTGGTTGAACGCGCTAATCTCAGGAACTACTGGTCCGATTTCAAAAATTCTTTCAGTGTTAGGTAGCCCATTTATCGAGGAAGGATATAGGCTATATATCATCACGCTAAGACCAATACGAGCGGAGCAGTAATGAAAAATTTTACGCAGACGACGTTGCACGGGTCAGCTAGTAATCTATACATAAGTAGAGATTGTTCGTGCTACAAACATTGTATGAGTGCACTCTACACAGATGTGTCTACTGTAAAACAGTACCGCTATGTGACAATAGTCTGCTCAGAAGGGAGGTGACGATGCAAAGGTCCTAATTGACCCAAAGCGTACGGAAACTGACCCAGAATGTATAGCTTATATTAAGATTCCATAGCAACAAATTCTTGATAAGGAAAACACTCTTGAACAAATTGATCTCATACTATTTTGTCAAATTTCTTTTTCAACAATCTGTTCTCGAATTCATATTTTTAGTTCAAATGATACGTTTGACTTAATGCAATAAAGCATTCTCTATTAGTCAACCTTTGGGTTAAAAAGACTAATCACTGTGGTAGGTGTACGACAAATAAATACAACCTAAATAGGATTTTGTTTTGGATATAATATACAAAAACATTTTCATATAGTACTAATAAAATACATATTATATAGTGATATGGTAAAATTATAAAGTAGTAAATATGACCTTTTCTCACTTAATGCTAATTGAAATCTGTTTTTGACTAAAGACTTTAAGTTAACTTTGAACAGGATAAACGCCACCAATTAAGAAAAGCCCAACCGAGAAAAACTGGTACTAAAAAATTGAAGAAGCTGAACACATACATACATCAATTTTATTCATAGTAACGTCCAAAAATATTCAAACTGAGAGTAAAATTTATCTCAACTGTGAGTCACAAATTGGCTCCACGTCTTCATGACGGATGTAATCGCGGAATTTACGTGACAAAGCTCCTCAGCAGACATTATTGAGGGCTGTTTACACCCGTTTAGCTGTAATAGGCGCGTTACTCATGTAGGTGACGGTTCTTAAAGGAATCGGGATTTTAAATTACGTGTATACGTCATGAGCTTGATAAGAATCGGTTGTGTTTTGTGGCACGGAAGACTGGGTGTTGGTTCTTTGAGGCGCATTGTGGAACCCGTGATTGATTAGAATGGAAAAGGGATTTAGATTTTTCGTTTATCAGCCGATATATTAACACTAATAAGTAACTAGCTGATGCACTTATATAGCATATGAGAATATTTTGTTACAAACTCATTGCTAACAAGTAATGGGCTAATGTGTCTGAAAATTAAATAAAGATTTCTTTATTTCATTTATTGAAAATTATTGGTTACAGGCTCACAGACCATCTATGGAACTGGGACAAAGTATAATTCGTTCCAAACTTTAATCGCAGATGGAACTTGGTAGTTTATGTCTGCTGCATACCTCAAAAAAAACAGAGGTTTGTCTAAAACGTGGAAAAGAAAATGGCGAGACGAGTTGGACCCGTACTCAAAGGATTGGGCCCAGTTTGCCCAAAACATACAAAAATAGAAAGGAGGACAAAAATTAATAAAAAATGGCCTTCCATTGGAAATATGCTTTACACAATATGGAACGTGCATAAAAAATATTTATTATCTAAACAGTTTATCTAAAAATATACAAAATATATTACTAACAGTGGAAATAGAATCAAAATTGCTCGAAAAACAAACGAGATATAATTATTTTAAACAAAATATGTCCCTCTCGCGAAAACGCTGTTTTCTATGGCAGATGTATAGACGTTACGGACTGTGACGTCAAATTACATGTCGGACTTCTCGTTCTAAAAGTAATCTTTGAAGCATTATAACTTCATCGCTGATGAAGATATTTAAAAAATATTTTCTTGAGTGTTTACTGGAGCTTATAAGCAATTCATTTTGTAAATAAAAAAAACGCGTGCATATTCCCCATTGTAAAATTGATTCAAAATTTAATGCAGACACAAATTTTGCTACATGTATGCATTCTTGAAGAGAGCATTGGAGCTGTAATGCTTTTCTTGCAGAAAAGTCAACTTCCAAACGCGGAGGAGATGAAAATTTTGAAGTTCTTTGTATACCTGCACACAAGTTGTCACAACAATATCGTCCCCGGCCCCAAAATGAAAGCTCCTCAATAGAATCTACATAATAAAGTGTAGTTTCCTTCAAATGTCAAAACCACTCGTGATGTCATTACTTATATAAGATTTTCCTTTTTCTATGTATTTTTATGTAGAACATCGACAATTTGAGAATCCCTCCTACGAATAATTGCTCATTATTTTGATTGTTATGGATGAAGGTCACTGGTTTTATATTGTGTTACCTAAGAGTAGGAAGTCTTTCAGATGCCCAGGAATATTTAGGATGAAAACAAAATCAGGTTGAGTGTTAGAAACTGAAATTAATGTATTTTATTTGATTTATAGTATTATCTGAATAAATAATGTTATCGTAGAAACACTTGTTATTATTTCATTAATCGCTTTCATAAAACCCAAAGGTTGGTCGATTGAATGCCTGCGACCGCACCTGTTTGGGAACTTAGGGCACCCCGACACAGATAGATTAGGTTCGATTGGGATGGTGGGAGCTAGAGTGAGCTCGCGAATTTAGCTCCCATTCATGTTAGGTTACTTTAAACCCTGCAGGCAGCCTGGGGCTCCGTCAGTTTCCCTAATTCACGCTACCGTTATTTAAGCAGAATGTACATTCGTAAAATTAGTGATCATTAGATCTGTGGCGTTTCCAGATGACAAATTGCCCATAAGTACCTACGCAGGATGGAGATACTAATTCCGTGCATTTCATGTTGACAGATCTTATACAATATGAACTTTATAGCTGTAAATCATTAGTTAAAGTGTATGATATGCCAACAGAAGCTTATACAGGGTTTTTTGAACACTAACTTATAAACAACTTTTAGGTACTTTGACACCAACCTTATGTACTCGAATAAAATATCAGCTGTTTCTCACAAAATTAAATTAAATTAAATTATTTATTTGTTCGTCTTAAAATTGTTACAAGTTGTACAGTATTGTAATTGAAATGTTGATATTAGAAAAATAATATAAATGAGCAACTTCGCCTGAGCTAGGCCGAGCCTGTATTTCAGGACGCAGTTAACTTTCCAGAAATTCATGAACAGTAGTAACAGTAATTAGGTTTCACGTTTACACAATATATCAGTGTGACAGCATAAAATATAACTAGATAACTTATAATAGCATATAGCGTAACTATTGTGTGAGTATTATGTGAGTGTTGTGCGGGATTTGTGTGAGTGTTGTGCGGGATTTGTGTGAGTTTTGTGCGGGAGTTTTGCGAATATTGTGAGGGAGTTGTGTAAGTGTAGTGTGCTTGCGTATATGTGTTAATGGATATGGTTTTAACTCAATACTTTAAGAAGCTCTTCTGTAGTTTTATAATCACATGTAAGTAGAAAATTTAACACTTTATTTTTGCATTCTTGTTTACTTAGTGGATATAAGTTAAGTGCAGTATTTAGTTTATTGTAGAGATATAATCACATTTTAAATACAGATTTTTTTTCTTTAGTCCAAACAGAATTCAATAATACTTTTAAAAATAAAACTAAAACTATCTGCCCTAAGTTTTTATTTAGTGACTGGGCAACTAAAGGACTCAGAAAAAGTAGGGATAGACTTTATGAGTTGTATGGCCTTAAGCCTTTTATTAACACTGAAACTTTTAATAAGTATGTATCTACCTACTCCAAAATTTATAAAAATACTTGTAAGGTAGCTAAGGCTTTATACATAAGCAATAAGGTAAAAACAGCAGACAATAAAATAAAAACGGTTTGGAAAATTATAAATAATGAAACAAATAGGAACAAAAAACATAACACTGATTACAGATTGCAGACGCCTCACGGACTTATTAGCGATAACAAAGAAGTTGCTCAAGAATTTGTAAATTTCTTTACAAGTATCCCTGTTAAAACTACTGAAGCCTTAAATTCCTCGCCTTCGCTTGCTTTTGATTTATAACAGGCAAACGTATCAGCCTGCGCGACTGAATTTAATTTTAAACATATAAACCCCATAGTAGTAATAAAAGCTTTTAAACAAATCAAAATTAAATTGACCGAAGATCTATGGGGATTGTCTATCAAGGTTTGTACCTCAATTATCGAGACTGTAGCGCCGTACTTAGCTTTAATATTTAATTTGTGTGTCGATCAAGGAGTCTTTCCGGACCTAATGAAATTCAGTAAAGTGATACCACTTTTTAAATCTGGGGATAGTAAAGACACCAATAATTATAGACCAGTGTCCGTGTTGCCAGTGTTTAGTAAGGTATTTGAAAAAGTAATGCTAAATCAGATGCTCAGTCATTTTAACACGAATAACATCTTACATGATAAACAGTATGGTTTCACCAAAGGACGTTGTACAACGGACGCTGGTGTCACCTTACTAAAGCATATCTTTAATGCGTGGGAGGACGCACAGGATGCCATAGGTGTCTTTTGTGATCTCTCTAAGGCGTTTGATTGTGTTGATCACGATACATTACTCCTGAAGCTCGGGCATTACGGACTAGGCAAAACAGCGTTAAACTTAGTCAAATCTTATTTGAATGATAGACAGCAATTAGTTCACATAAACGGTGTCAATTCGTCGGGATTAAACGTAAAAATGGGCGTCCCCCAAGGCTCTATTTTGGGTCCTTTCTTATTTTTGGTTTATATTAATGATTTACCTTATTTATTGCAACAAAATCTTGATATGGTGTTGTTTGCTGACGATACCTCTTTAATTTCTCCAAAATTGGTTCACGGCGAATAATTTAGTTCTAAATGAAAAGAAAACAAAGTGCATAAGATTTGCCTTACCTAATGTCAAAAGCAGTGATTGTGACATATTATTGAACAAGGAAAAACTAGAATTCGTCGATAAAACGGTTTTCCTGGGAATTACGCTTGACCCCAGGCTACAATGGGGCCCTCATATAACATCTCTTTCCGGACGGCTAAGTTCAGCAGCATATGCTGTTAGAAAAACCCGCCAACTAACGGATGTCGATACCGCGAGACTGGTATATTTTAGTTACTTTCACAGTATCATGTCTTACGGTATTTTACTATGGGGACGGGCTGCAGACATCGAGTCTATTTTTATTCTGCAGAAAAGAGCCATCAAAGCGATATATAATCTCCGCCGGCGCGATTCTCTCAGGGAACTGTTTAAGAATATTAACATCATGACGGTACCTTGTCAATACATTTACGAAAACATCATGTATGTCAGAAAGAATTTACATCTTTTTAGTAAAAGAGGCGAGAGACATAATTATAGTACTAGAAATAGGGACCAGTTAGTTCAACCAGGCTTCAGACTGGCTAAAGTAGCCTCATCTTTCATGGGGTACTGTTTAAAATGTTATAATAAGATACCTCCCCATATATTAGAACTAAATGAGACGAAATTCAAGTCTTGTATTAAACGCACACTATGCAGGCAAGCATATTATAAGTTGGGGGATTATATTGAAGATAAAAATGCTTGGCTGAATGCTGGTCCTGCTCCACAGCCACTATGGAGCCCAAACTAATCTGTAAATAGTTCGGAAACATTGTTGGACCGGCTGAAGATTGTAAGAAAAATTTGCATTGTTAGAATCTAATCTAATACTAAGCATTGTATAATTTCAGCCATTAACAGCACATGTGTGAGTACTGTGTACCTTTAACTTTAATTATCAGTTTTAGGTATGTTTTTGACTTGAATGTACCCTGGCGGTTGGGAGTGTCATGCTCACTCAAAAGTCTAGCTGATGGTGGCGTATGCGTTGGATCATTTGGCTCCCTTCAAAATGGTTGAGCCGAATGGTGCTGGCGCATGCGTCATGTTCGTGAACGGGCGCCGTCAGTCGGGACTGGTCATTTCTTAGCTGCCATGGTTAATTTTAATTATTTCTTTGAATTGTTCCTCTTTTATTCCGGACGCTTTTATCCTGCTCGTTTTTTACATCGTTCTCACATGTATGTATAATGTCAACCCGATGTAAATAAATCTTTGTAAAAAAATATTATTTTTAAAAGAGTGTCCGTGGAGTTTCTTGCGCGTTCTTCTCCATAGAGATCTACGCTTTGGAACGTGCAAATAGCTTCAACTTTTTGGACCGACCGACCTTGACAATTCAAAAGTGCCTGTAAATGGTTTAATTGAAATAAATGCTTGAATTTTTGAATTTTTTTTTTTTGATAGGGACCGGTGAAACAGAAGAACCTATGCGTAAATTAATGCTTAAATAGATGTAAAAAATGCAATATTAAACCGATAAAAATGTGTAAATCAGCTGATATTTTTTATCACAAAACTGAAATAGTACACGGATGCTGATGCACGGTAAGCTGGTATCAAAATAATCGATAAAACACGAACACAAATTCTGCTTTAAGCGTGTGTTTATCTCCAGCAATATCCACAGCGATCGCAACAGGCTATGGCCGATCATGTTCAATTACTGGTTCATAATTACGATGGAGTCGGGCCGATTTTGCGCCCATCGCCGATACTGGCCGGTAAAACAGGCTCGCACCGAAATGTTTCATTAATAATTAATCGAATGATTGGTTGAGTGGCTACGATAATTTTTGTGGTTTAATGGTGTTTAAATTGTTGGTGGTGTTGGTTTCTCTCGTAGTTAACGCTGTATTTTTTTGGACACGATTTAATCATATGGAGGTTGTGGTAGGACCTACCATGAGAGATAACATTTTATTGAGTACATATTCAGTTTTGAAATTAAAGACAGTAAAAAGTAGGTTTTCGACACGGGAGAATTAAAAAAGAAAATGTGTTAAGCCGAGGTACACGGGAAAAAGGAAGGAAAATTGTGATAAATTCGTCTTTCGAATTTTGTCATTTCTGAGTGGATATATTGATGTTCCAAACAGAACCATGTCGCTGGTAGTAAGCCATCAGTGATCCCAATCGTGATTTTTTTCCAACTTCTGTCTTTTTTTTCTAAGACTGCAAACAGAGACAGCCATTTATCACCAATATACTGGAAGATAAAATTCTTCGGCTACTAACAGACAACGCACAGTCGAAACTACTGGTTGTAGAAAGCTAAAATTGGGTGTGTGGGTTTCATGCGGAGTATAAGGGAGCATTTAGAAAAAAAAGTGGAGCACCAAGACAGGATTTGTCGAAATTCCTACGGGAACGGAAAACACGGGATATGATAACGAAGTCGCGGGAAAAAGTTAGGTAAATATAAACAAGTACTCTTCTGATTAATTTCGATGCGGGATCCAAGACAGTTGAATCGTTTCTCCGGGACTCGTCGGGTTTCATTAGCTCGGCGTTTTTTGGTAGTCGCCACTGTTGATTCTGGCTTTCAGGAGTTGCAGTGGTTGGGAATGTGTGGCGGGCTTGTTCCAAAAAAATAAATATAGAGTAACAAGAAAATGGAAACGCTAAAATGGCTTCTCAGTCAGCATTGCTGCTCAATGCTCCGTGGAAGCTGGAAGTTGTTCAAACAGTGCTGACCTACAAACAGTGCCCAACGAGTTGCTGCGAGCCTCAGCACTCCTTGTGTATACGATACCTCGCTCAAATCAGATCGCCTGTACGAGTAGGGAACTGAGTGGGCAATAAATTGTAGTGGAATTTGTGTTAGTGAGAGCCAATTTTGAAATTATTGTGGCCGTGGAATCGGATGCCAAAAGTTTCAAAGTTTAGTTATTGGTCCTGATATCGTCTGCTTCTGTTTCATTATTATTACCTTTATTCACTTAGTATTCTTGTCAATTTACTTTTTTTTTAAACATTACTTACCGTAGACATTATTTCTATTATTGTATTATACAATAGTTATTATTGATTGTACATGTAAACAGTCCACCTGAGCCTACCTTATTTCCTTCTCTCATTCAAATCCATCCAAAGGTTCTCTTTAAATATTGTTGTTAGCGATAAGTTCGCACAATGTCATCCTATGTTATGTATTTGTTTATCTTTCTTTTCGTAACTTATATGGCGCATAATAAAGAAATTGCAAGTCTGTAAAAAATTAGAAATCGAAATTTATTTTTCAATCAGGACCTCACAAATCGAATATCGTCATCGGTCCCTTCATTCAAAAAGCCTTAGTAAAAAAGGCAGTTGTGATATTGTTCAGTTAGTGCGGGCAATGGTGTCGCGCGCAAATATTATCATGTTACGCTGTCGCCGACGTCAATAACGATATTTTGATTGAAAACAGGATTGCAACCTGCACGTAGATATCGTTTGGCTTTTTGTGAGGAGGTACTGGTTTTCTATCCTTGGTATAGTGTTTTTTTTTTAGGGATGGGAAGGCATCAGTCAAGTCAAATGCGAATGCTCAGATGGTTCGCAGGCCGAACGTGTACATCAGAGGCAGCTTCAAAGTGAGACCAATACCGGAGAAGCTACAAGAGATGCACTTGCGGTGGTGGTCATGTCATGCACCAACCTGACGATCACATGACCAAAAAAGTGCTGAAACTGGAGACGGGACCAAGAGGCCGTGGCAGACCCTGATCTACATGGATGTCAGTCATCAAAAACGACCGTAGTGATGAGAAAAATTAAACCCTTAGACGACCCAGAACAGATGTTTCTGGAGAAGAAGGATTACGAGAGCCGACATCAATTAGAAACGGGAAAAGACCAGACAAAGAAGATGACGGGAAGTCATCAAATGACTCTTGCCGGTCTGGGTGGAGTGGAAAGTAGTGTCTCTTACTGAATAAAACCCATTCGTGTTCCTCCTAATGGCCTTCACGTTTCGCGTGGACTCTTCGCGGTGAATCTTTGGAACAAATTTTGCAACTAGTAGTATAGTCTAGGAGAGTGCTGGAGATTGGCCAACTCAAGAATTAAAAAACTTTTCAAAAAAAAAATATAACCGACTTCCAAACAAAACACTACAAAGTATAAAATAACTTTAATTTCGGAAGTCGGTGTTTTTGGTTTTGTAGCTTTGTTTTAATACCATTTTTATTTTCACCACCACCACTTACACACACATACTTGGACGACATTTTAGTCTACGCAGAAATTTAAATAAGTAAAAATGCTCATAAAATGAAAACTTCTGATTCCAACTGAATTAAATTTTTACGGGACCAAATGGCAAGTATCGAACTAAAAAAGAATCATACAAATCGGAGTAATCCACCGATTACTCCGAGGTTCCTGATCCGGTTTAGGGCTGAGGAGATTTTTTTTTTATTTATACACCTACATACATAAAAAAATCTCCTTTTTTGGAAGTCAGTTAAAAATGTTTTGTATAGAATTCTCTGTAGTTATGATTTGTAACAAGATTAGTGTTGGTCCCCTTTTATTTTGGAATTGAGTTTTTACTATATTCTTCTTCATTATTAACTAGTGGCCCACCCTAGCTACATACATTTCGGAAATTCATTTTTATATATTAAGATATTGTTTGAAAAGAACCTCATCCATAAAACTTGTTTTTCCATGAGTAGTATAGGAAAACTTTCATAAGAAGAGCTATCACACAATTTGTACGAAAAATAAAACATTTAATACGTTAGTCGATCGTTTAATTTACACCATGTTGTCAACATACAAGGAAATAGTTTCCAAAAGATTCGCTGGGCAGTTCTTTGTGTATCTTCTGCACTTCTTGTCTAGGCCGTAGTACTCTGCCTCGTAAAAACTGTCTGCTATGCCATCTTCTGACATTGATGCTGATGGGCTGTAAATTATACAAAATAATATTTACCATTAACTGTGGCCCACAACTCATTTAATTTATATATGTGCTGTTCAAATGTTCTCACTTTGTTGAGTTACAACAATACCAGTCAAATTATACAACTTTAAGAACCATAATCCCTCAGTAGAGTGGCACCTTAATTATGCGCTTATACCATTTTTCTCTAGCCATATCAAAGAAGACATTTACGAGGGAGTTAATACCAGAATCCTTAGTACAGAGAGGGATTTAAGCTAGCCCAAGGCAAAGACACCTGTATCCCTGAGGAGCATAGGTACTCTACTTTTTACACCTACTGCGAGAAAATTGGGCTCTTGCCATGAAAACTGTTCGCGTGCGGCGGCCCCCGCCAGAGAAGCCGATGGCTCCAAACCGCGTAATGTAATATTGTACTGAATTTTATTATAACCCATCGGGTAATACTACGATTTGAATTTGGAACGCATTTTGACTGCGCTCGCTGCACAGCGGAGGCGGACGGGAGCCACTCGCAGATTAGAATGACGTACTTTAGGTTAGGTTTGCATGTCAAATAATTTGACGTTATCGTGCAGGTGGAGTGAAAAATTAATTATTTACCAGTCATCCATAATTATGGAGCTAATAAATCAGCAACTTACGTAAGAATAAGGTATATCAGGTCTCCTATCAGTCCATTGTGCAAGAAATGAGCGTAGGCATTCTCACAGATGAGTCTGAGCAAGCAAGCTCGCCCTGGATACCCGTGTCTGAAACAGAACATTTTAATTTGAACTCACTGTGCAAGTTTTGGCAAATGAAATGTTGGTGTTCTGGTGGCAAAATAGGCTGTTGAAATTGTTGTCACCGCGAGTATAATGTGGATGAAGCTGGTACAAGGGCGGGGGGATCAGGAAAAGTTGAGAAAGGCTTATGCCCAGCAGTGGGTGAAGTTGGCCTGTTGAAACACCTTAATTGAATGGTGGAAAAACACAATTAACGTTGGCGAGATGACGTGGGCGCGCACCGCTATAGCTACGAGTAGTCTGAAGTCACAGTGTATACTTTATGTCTTAATTTCCGTTTTTGAAGTAAAACATGTCAATAAACGAAGGTTCAGTAACTGTTACTGCAAAATTGTTTGACGCCTACCATTGCACCATGTCTCCAGACGTGAGAGAGAGTTTAAACCAGCCATGAGACTTTCTAGGTCAGTTGATATTCAATTTATTTTAATAGGCATTTAAGAGCAACCTTATTATTTATGTCTAATCTATGGACGCAGAGGGCTGCAACGTGACTTCTCAAAATTGCTTATCTCTATGCCTATGTTCTATGTTGTAGCTGCTTTTTGCTCCTTAATGAATAAAATAAGAAAATATTATGTTGTAACTTTGGATGGAAGGAAGTAAGGGATGAAAGTAACTAAGATAGAATACAACTGTCTGTCGCAAAAGCTAATTGGGAGGAAATGGATTAATTAATTATGTTTGGGTGCTTGGCAGTTATGAGTTGCCTTTATGATTAGTATTTTATGATGCTGAACTCGCTTTTTCTTATTATTTGTTGTTAGTTTTTCTCATTCTTATAAAAACAAAAGTAGCTGGTGCTAGCGGCTTCGTTCGCTCGACAAATTATTTACTAAAACCTTCCTCGAGATCCACTATCTATTGGTGAAAATAACATGGGAATCGGTGCAGGAGTTTTTGAGTTTATCGCGAACAGACATGTAGTGATGATGTAGTGCCAAAACACAGAAATTGTTATTATTATGTTAGCAGATAGATTACTCAAAAGTATATCCACACGTTGAAAGAGGATGACATATTAGGCTGAAACCACCAGATTACATAAAATAAGCTAAATAGCATTGAGGGATGAATTTTAGTTTGAACTCCAAAACAATGTAAGCTCTACTAATACTTCAAAAGCAAGCACAATGTATTTGAGTCCACCAGGATAGCAACAGAATTAGTTTGTGTACCGCTGTTCAGTGGTTAGTTACTACCGCCGCGCGCCGTTCGACGAAACAAAGTCTCTGCTACAGCGGCATTTGTTCTCTTGTGTTTTATGGGCTCCTGGTACTTGAGAATTTGTTTAGAGTTGCTCACATGGAATTTTAGGACCCATTTAGATGTTAGTAAGGCATTTTCGTCAGTGCGGTGTCGTTTTGCAGAGTTCTTTATATTTATTAGCTGCACTTACACTATTACAAACTTTAAGATGACGTCGAGAAGGTACGGTGATACTGTGTCGGGATCTTGGTCTGTTGGATAACTTTGTGGCATCGATGCTCATCTTTAACCGACCTCCCAAAAAGGAGGAGATTCTCCATACGGTTGTATTTTTTTGTTGTTTTTTTATGTTTGTTACCTCATAACTCTACATTTATAAACCGATTTGAAGATACTTGTCGATTGGGCCCATTTAAGTTTGATTAAAATCGTTTATGAAGTTTGGCTTTTAAATCGAAATAGCTGGAATTCGTTTACTTGGGTGATGGTTTTCTGTCTTCTAAGTTACGAAATTGCGTATTTTGCTTTCCTGCGATTTTGCAGTGGTGTGTGAAGTTGATGTAGAAAACTTACTTCTCCAGCATGGACTTGATGAAAGCGTAGATACTGCTTCGAGTCATCACTGCTTTTGGAACTTGAACACTACGATCCTTCCTGTCTCTTGATACCTAGAACAAAATCAAGTGATCAATTATATTATGTATTTTAGGCAGTACCTTCTTTATATAACTTAAATTTGATAAATGCTAGGTTTGTATATAATGTGTGGTATATGATGTAGGTGATAACTATTAGGTACTCAAATTTCAAAAGTCATCTATTCAAATTAGGCTGAGAGCCAGCACTTTTTCAACGTCAAGTCTTACAAGAGACAGTCTCCCAAAACGCCCGCCCGTCACCACTTCCTATATTTTACCTGTGGAGAAGAAGTGGCGCAACAAACTCCCCAGCAACACATACTGTTATTGTAGCAGTTAAAATCATAATGTCTTTTTGTAGCATAATCAGCTTGTTATTGGAACACTAATCTCCCTTTGAAAGGGAGTAATCTAAAATGTGGGTCTGGGTGGACTGTTTAATAGATACCGCTTATCTTCAAAATGTTGGTTGATGTGAAAGAAGAACAAGCAGTTGCTTGCTTCGGATCAAACCAATGAACCAAGTTGCTGTCATCGTCCACCTCATAGGGCTTGGTGCGAGTTTTCAACGTACTCGATCGCGTGAACGTAAAAATAATTATTTCCAACTAGCTCACCTGTGCCCACTTCGTAATTAAAGCCTGTGCCCACTTCGTAATTAGTTTCGTATTTTTTTTCGTTACTTCGTAGATTTCTATTGGTTAAAGAATTTTCTAAATCGGTTCAGCTTAGTCGATCCAAAGATTACTCACTACAACCTTACAAACTCATAAACTTCACCTCTATAAAATGCTATAGATTACACATTTCATATTGGTCAGATTTCAACCATAATTCAGGTAAATAAATGTTATGGGAGACTAAGCTAAGCACGAGGTATGTGTTTCAGGGCACCAAGATCCCGCCCCTTTACATTTTTATTTTATAAATAAATAATAATAAATAATAAACGTTTATTGTCTCCACACAAAATGAAATACAAAACAATTTTTAAAATACAGTACATGCTTACAATCGGTATGTAACATTGATTTTGTGGAGACTGGAGCCTATACTAGGAAAACCTGTGTTACAGGGCTCCAGTGTGTTACAGGGCTCCAGTGTGTTACAGTTACATAAATACCTAATACTGTTTCAAATTATATGAAAAGTACCGGCCAAGTGCGGGCCTGACTCGTGCACGAAAAGGTCCGTACCATAAACAGAAATAAAAACACGTTTCTTCACTCTCCCTTTAATTTTTAGTTTTAATTTGATTTTAATTATTTGTTGTTATATCAGCTACAAAAATACATACCTACTCTGTGAAAAATTCAATTGTCTATCTATAACGGTTCTTGAGTTACAGCCCGCTGATAGTCAGACGGACAGACGGACCGCGAAGGCTTAGTAATAGGGTTACGTGGGTTACCCGTCGGACATGGTACAATAAATACAATAAATACAACAATACAATACAATTAATTGGTACTGACTGTTTCAATATCTCCAAGCAGAGCATCGAAGTATGTGGCATTGTCCACGCTGAAGTAGTTCGCTTCGTAGAACCATGCTACGCTCACGTAGGTCTCCGGGTGAAGAGGAATGGATACTGTTGCGAATACCTGTACAAGTAATAAAAGATTGAAATAATTTTTCACTTTCAAGTGTTGGATGCCTTATTAAATTCACAATCATTTATTAATCACCGAACGACCTACGCGTTCAATATAATAATGCACTGAGGGTGCTGCTGCGGCTGCCGTGGCGGTGTAGTGCGTCAGGGATGTTTTCAGATAATAATATTGATGGTTTTGCCGCGATTATTAGAAAAAGATGTGCATCCCTGATGCTCTCTGATCTCGTATTCGCGGCAGCACCAACAGTATTCTCAGTGTATTCGCAGATCGGTGGGATTCTCCGATGTTGCGGAGGTGGATGCGACTCCACACCGAAATTTAATTGTATATTTTATGTGTCTGTTACCTCCTAACAATAGAATTTAAGTAAAAAAAATGTTTACAAAAAAATACAAAAAATACCGACTTCCGAAATTAAAGTTATTTTTTACTTTGTAGTGTTTTTTTTTGGAAGTCGGTTGTATTTTTTTGTAAAAAGTTTTTTATTTTTCACTTTTTAGTGGTGCCCTACACCTAACAACACCACTCCAAAATTGCAGAAAAGCAAAATACGCAATTTCGATCATCAAAGAATCATCTAAATAGTCAAATTCCAGCTATTTCGATTTAAAATCCAAAGTTCGTAACCGATTTTGATATGATTTAAATGGGACCAATCTGCAAGTATATCCTTTCAGATAAAACGAAAATTTTTCAAATCGGTTCATAATTGTCGGAGATATGAGGTAACAAAAATAAAAAAAAAAAAAAAAAAAAACATACCACCGAATTGATAACCTCCTCTTTTTTGGGAAGTCGGTTAAAAATTGTTACTAACCCTATGGACTCCGGTCTGAAATAAAATTATTCTATTCTATTCTATTAATAGTCAAAAGTCATTTATTCAAATTAGGCTGCGTGCACTTTTTGAACGTCAACGTTTACAAGAAGACAGTCCCCTAAAAAACGCCCACCCGTCACCACTTCCTAGTATTTTAGCTGGGATGAAGAAGTGGCCAACAAACTCCCCAGCAACAGATCTGTCTGTTGTGTTAGAAATTAATGTACCATAACAAACTATTTACAATTAAGATGAAAAATGAGGACACCTAACTAAAATATGGCGTTAAAACACGTGAGCACTCGGACCCCAGGGTCCAAGAGTTTCAACCCCTAACGGCTCAAAAATATTATTGCCAACTTTGAAGTTATAATGAACAAAATCAACTGTTTTTACCGTCCTTAACTACCGCAAAACGTAGCTTAGGATGCAGTCTGTATTGGAACAGAATTGCGGCTTGTTGATTAAAAATATAAGGTGTAACAGAAACAACGCAAAATCAGATCGGGGTCATTGCATTAATATTATTGAAACTTTTTTCTATGGAACCAACCGAAAATTCGAAAAAAAAGGTGTACATTTATGGTAGCATAACTTGACCTTAAATGAACACCATTTCTTTTTTGCGAATTTAAGGTCAGTTGATTTCATTGTTACAGCCTCATTTTATTAGAGAGATGAACGTACCCTGCTAATGCTAGTAGAATGGCTGACCATCATCCAGACAGCATAGACAGCATTTTAGGGACTTAGAGACGATGTGCATCAGTGCATCTAGTCTGCACGCCAGAATCTCGGTACGGGTCGGACGTCCTAAATCCTACTATCTCTACTATTCCTGTTACAAGTTCTATCGTGAATAAACTCTGTTTCCAGATAACTATTAACTTGTTTTTTTTTAACTTGATGTTCAAAAAGTACTGGTTCTTAGCCTAATTTCTAATTTGAATAAATTACTTTTGAATTATTTTTTTGCCAGCGAAGATGAAGACAGCAAAATGGAAAATAATGTTAATAATTGCAATTGGAGATATTTCTACAAAAATAATACAATACGAATAAATTCGTCTTTTATTTTGGTCAAAAGAAATAAATCTAATAATAAATACTCACTCCCCACTGTGTGGCTGGTGTAAACAATAAATATCGTCTGGCTCTCTTCTTTGAGACGGTTTCTTCGCAAATTACACTTAATAACACTATGCTCCTGAAAGAAACACGTGTAAATATTATTTATTTGCTTGTTTTTGTTCTCGTCATTCTCTTATTTTTAACAGTAGAGTTATTACCGGATCGTTTACTTACAATCCTTTTTAGGTTTGTGTACCCAAATAGTAACCATTAGAACCCTATAACTAAGCCTCCGATGTACGTCTATCATATCTCAAGATGTATTTCTATTGCCACTATTACAAAAAATACAAACCCTAAAAACGAAACAAAATTAAAAACAAAATGGGGCCATTTTTTTTTCTTATGCAATCACTTCTGGTTTTAGCACTACTTGCGCCTTGGGCAAGAATTTTACGGAACGCAAAGGAAATAATGAAATAAATATTTCTTAAAAGAAATGATTAAAAAAGTACTTTATAAAATTTTACTTTTCTGTCCGCGAATTATTGCACGTTGCGTCGGATTGTTTTGATTTTCTTTTCATTTTCATTAGCAAATTTTTGCATCCCACCTCAGCATGTGGCACTTTATAGACTGATGTAATGATAGAGACAGTGATCATAAGAGCGAGCACGAAAATTTTCGCATTCCTCTTCGGATAGGTTTTATTGCCTTGTCTCATTCAAACTCAAATAGAAGTAACTTTATGGACTAATAAATCCATTAACTGATATAGGGCAGGAAACAAGAGCCAGCGAAGCGAGCTCGAAAATTCATGCATCTTGGAAAGGAATTATTTTTTTGATCAGTCATACATAAACATAATCGTTTTGTTGAATTACGCAGAAAAGGTCTAGAACAACGACAGTGCACAATGTAAGAGCGAGCGAAGCGAGCTCGAAATTTTTTACACATCACCTCGGACGGGTTTCATTACGTCACCCATTTAGGGGGTCAACCCGAGAGTGACAAAAACAAGTCAACGAACGGTCGGGTGTCAAACGGTGCGGGCCGATCCGGTGGACCGCTTGCGGTGCCCCTCTATATCCGGCGCCCTAGGCCGTCGCCCAACCTCGCCCTACCCTAACGCCGCTACTGTATACAATTATGGTACGAAACCCTTCGTGTGCAAGTCCGACTTGCACTTTGCTGGTTTTTAGGGTTCCGTACCCAAAGGGTAACCAATGAAACCCTATTACTAAGCCTCCACTGTCCGTCGTCCGTCTGTCTGTCAGCGGGCTGTATCTCAAGAACCGTAATAGATAGATAGTTGAAATTTTCACAGATTGTGTATTTTTAGTGTCGCTTTAACAACAAATAATAAAAATTAAAGGTATACTATACGAAACCCTTCGTTTTTGGTTATATTTAAGTCGCGTTTCTTCTTCTACGAGTATATTGAAGGTTAGCTTAGGTGCATTTGAAGAACAAGCTTTTAAATATATGTAAATCTGCCTAACACTTTTTTTTTTTTTAGGGATGGGAAATCATCCAATGACTCCTCCCGCTCTGGGTGTAGCGGGAGGGAGTGTCAGACTTCTACTGACTAAAACCCATCCATGTTCCTTCATTGCCCTTTGTGTTCCGGAGCCACGGTGTCTCTTGCGAATAATCCCGCGACTCCGGAAATCTGCCTAACACTTGATACCTATGTTACGGTCGGCATCCAGCCTCACCGCATGTAGATTAGGAACAGTATTGTACCAGGAAAGACTGCCTAGCTAACTTACATAACCCCAACACAACTTGGGAGACACGGTACCCCTGGACTAGACTTGTGTCAGATTTCGGGTTTCTGACTATCCGTAACCGTAATCCGTAACTGTCAACTATTATTTAAAGTAATAGTTGACGGTTGACCCTAATTTCTTCAGAGTTAGAGTGAACAGGCTCCTTTTAGGTAAGCTTGCTTAATTGTAGACTTTGTCATTCCTGACCTAGACTGGAGTCAAGCGCAAACGCATCAATCTATCAAAAAAATATAATTCACTTTGGCAAAATTGGTAAAGCCTTACCAAAAAGCACGACCGATAAACAAAACCCTTTCAACCACTATTACCTAAAAACACGAAACGATTCGCACATGTGCTACAAAAACCACTTGATTTAAAAAGAAACACACTTACACAAACAAATAACCTCCGACAAACATTATGGAATATTAAACGAATATTTTCAACAATACTGACTATATAATTCGAAGTCTTAAGGTAACACAACTACTGTCACATTGTCCAGGTTTAACGAACGCCTGACGACCTGACGTTTGGTGTTGACTCAAGTTATTTGACCTATTTGTCAAATCTCGCCGGTTTCTAATCTCTGAGCATATATACGGTAAAAGCTTGGTTGTTAGTTGCGTAGGAAACCTTTTAAACAATATGAACCGAAGAAAGAAAAAGCTCTCAGTAACTGGTATGGCTATGAAGAATTTGTCTTTGGCTTTAATTCTGTAATACACTTCTTTAAGGATGGGATTTCATCAAATGATTCCATCCGCTTTGGACGGAGCGGAAGGGAGTGTCAGACTCTTACTGACTAAAACCTATCCATGTTCCTGCTAATGCCCTTTGCGTTCCAGGGCCGCGGTGACTTTTTCTATCAAAGCACTGGCCCTTAGTGGCAGGCACTGGCCCTAGCAGGGGCCCGAGTCTACTATTACAATTACACAGTGTCAGAATGGTCGATCACTGATTTCAAAATGGTTGATTTTGACAAGTTTGGTAATCTACTAACATAATGGCATCATAATGGCGTCATTATGACATTCCAATGATCAACCACTGACACGCCATTGAAAGAAAGCCATATGAATGGTAATCTCGTACATAATGACAGATTTAGTATTTACGAACTTCTCACTACTTCAGATTGCTTATAACACTAATAAATAATATGTAAAACTAAATATAAATAAAATCTGGCATGAAGAAATGCTCAAATTTAGCTCGGTTTTATAATAATGGCATTCCTACCGCAATTATATAACGAGACCATTGACGTACCCGTGACCGGCCACTGACGTGCCAGTGACCGTGCCTTTGTGAATTTAGCAGATTACGAACTTTTAGCAAAATGACAATGGCATGACAATGACATCGTGTCAGAATGACAAATTTATAAAAATAGCAGACTCGGGCCCCTGGTCCCGTCTACTCACAATACACTTAAGGCTGAATTTGTAAAATATTTCAATGTATTTAATGGTTATTAAATGTACCAGTCTCATGACAGACAGATGGACAAACAGACAATGTATGCTTTGGAATAGGGAAAGTTTTTCAACATTGTTTTACTTAAAATTTCTTCAACTTGTAACAATTTTAAGTCGAACACGACAGAACACAACAAAACAGGGTGGCGTTGTATAAACCCAGTTGAGTCTTACACGCTGTGTACAAACGACCCATTAATATTGAAATACTTTAAACCACATTTTGCTAATCGTGTTTCCAAGTCCAAATCCCAAAGATTTACAAACGGAAAATGAAGGATGTCTTTCCTAAAAAGGAATTCTCTCTGGTTATTAACCAGATTTTACACATTTGTTGATTTATTAAGTACATAATCTTATGATATAGGTCGTTCAAGTATCTTTTTCAATATTTCGTTCGAGGTTACATATAATGTAGTTAGTGGTAGTTATTGGAGAGTTCTTGTAAGTTTAGTCGCGTGTCGTCTCTACTGTTGAAATAGTTCATGGTAAATTACGAGTTTAAGCAACCAGAATCATTTGATTATTCAAATACAATTTATTCCAAACAATCAGGTAACTATCTGATTGCAGGTATTTTTGTCACTTTAATAAAATTATTATTTCGCGATTTTGCGAAGTTTTTATATTTTAGTAATAAAATACTCATTAGTATAGATGAATAGTATAAATTGAATGTCTATTTTTTTTAAACAAAATTCAATTTTATCAGCGATAACGTTTGTCAAATGTCCAAAAGGTTTAGGTACTTTTTAAATGAAAAAAAAAGTAACTGTATCCGCTATAGGTATCATTTATAAATTCTGACAAACTGTAAAACAGTTCCATGACAATCCCATTCATTTGGAAATCGTTATTGTTTGAATGTCACCTTGTCAAAGCCCTTATTCCTACAGGTACAATAAATACAAAATATTTCAAACAACAGAAACATGAAAGGAATCAAATAACAAAGATTCACTTAATATAACCTAATTAGATTACAGAAAAAGTCCTAATTAAACAGATTGTCTAACAATCTACTTGTCTAATTTGCAGGACGAGAAAAATCACGAATAATTTAATTACTGCGAACATAACTCATGAAAGTCAAATTGGACTGAGGTGTATAATAATTTGGGAGGGAAATTAGATGGACGGAACCGAAATGTATATATATGTATAACTATATATGTATCTATACATTTACAATTTAGATGTTCATTTGAGGGTACAATATGATTTACCGTTGTTGTTGGTAGCATACGATTGAAAGTGTCACATACCTACCTATTCAAGAACAAGATTTTAGAACAATGTCAAATGATTGCCGGATGCAGATTGTTTTCATCAATGACTATCATAACAAGGCATTTCACAAAATGTAATACTGATAATTCTATCATGGATACAGATAATAATATACCAATACTACGGGTTTAGACAATAGGCTTGTGTCCTGAAAAAATCTAATTAGTCCGTCAGTTAGGTTATCAAAAAATGTTTGACCCGTTGATGCGTTTTATCTTTGTCAATATCATTGATTTACAAAAACAAAAAATACGTGTCCATTATTTTTCAATACTCTAACTGACGGACTAAATTGTTATGCAAATTGTGGATGATGGAAACTAGCCTATTGGACATGCAACAGCAGTGTGATTCTGTAAACATGTCAAAGTGCAAACGTGGGCGAAGTGAGCGACAAGTGAGCTGTCAAACCATACAAACAAGTTGGAATGACAGCTCACTTGTCGTTCACTTCACCTAAGTTTACACCACAGACTACAATAATATGATATGGTGAGATGTCGACAGAGTAGACCGGCTTTTCGAAGTGAAGGCTTGGGTGAAGGATTATGAAGTGGGCTGTCAATCCAAGTAATTAAGATGGAATGACAGCTTAAGTCGTGATCACTTCATCACATTGCTGTTGGCACTTGGCACACATTACAGTTAAGAAAATATCAAAGCACTAAAATATGAATCACGGTTCAAACACCTTAAATAAAAACCATAAAAAAATTAATCGTGTGAAACCAATAAAACAGGAGAGCAGCGCAGAAATTATAAACCACGACATCGCATTAACGCAACCTTTTTTATAAAAAAATGCAATACACAAAGGAGAAAAATATCGGCTCAACATACTGCAGCAGTGGTGTACAACCGCAGAATCTCATTTTAACCTTTCATTTCAATAAATTGGCCAGCGTAATGTGGAGAGGAGTTAACTTTGATGCGGTAGAGATTGTGCAGTACCCCGTAGGAATCAGTACATAGTGTGGGCAAATGTTTGCAAGAGAAATGCAAGCAGTACAGGAAAGTTATAAAAATGAAGTGAAAATTCTAAAGTTTCAAGTCTGGTACAAAATGTTGTTATTGTTCTGTGTTATGGTGTTGTGTCGTTTTTTGTCTAGTCAATTTGAGTTGGGCACTGAAGTTGGGAAGTTTTGTGGGTGAAGAAATTAGTTTTGTAACTAGTTTCTTTCTATTTGTGAGAAGTTTGGTCTCGGGATGAGGGATTGACGTATTGCTTTTCGTTTTCAGCTTGTCCTTGATAAACTCGTGTTTATGTAATGAATTGGTCGTAATTGGATGTTTATTAATTCTATCGTCATTATCTTCACATGACCAGAAAGCTGGGCTTTTCTTTGGCCAAAAAAAAGCATTGCCATTCAACGCGGCAATGCTGCCAGTGTTCTGGAAACTTTTGACAGCGACGTGGATGTTTTTTTTTAAATGCGCAATTATTTATTTTGTTTTAATTTTGTTATGTCTTTGGTTTTTTTATTTTTATAGGCATACGCTTGACCACTATCTCACCTGGTGGTAAATGATGATGCGGTCTAAGATGGAGCACGCTCGCCCAGACGTAACCTATTCACTGTTGACTTAAAGACTCACAGGTTGTAGCTATCAGAAAACACAGACTCAGGCAGGGAATTCCACTCCTTAGCTGTACGCACAATAAATGTGTCACCAAATCGTTTTGTGCCTATGGGTGGGATGTACTCACTATTTCAGGCCATTTATTAAATGTTATTTTATCCCTTCCAAGTCCTGCCTTATATTGCTTTCAGTGCCTATAGTATCATTCTTTATATTGTGGTTATATTAATTATGTAAATAATTGTAGATTGTGTCTGACAATAGACACTTATTTTTTGGCGATTTCAATGTTTGTCCCTTATCTAGAGACAAGTAGTTCATAATGATGAGTACAGTGACCCCTAAACATTGCGTTAAACTGATTTATAAAAATTTTGAATTTTGAATTTTGAATTTTGTCAAAGCAATAAATTTTTACAAAATAATTCTGTCTGTAACGTTTTCACGATTTAACAGTTAAATGGGGTTATTGGTCGATGAAACTTGGATAACTTTCAGACAATATCCTACTTAAGAATATAAAAAAAATCTTTATCTCGGGTGTATGTTCCCTTGAGATAATTTTCCGTCTGTTCAATCGCTTAAAGTGTTTCCTTCAGGTAAATAAGTTCTAGTACTTTAAAAACATAGACCTCATTTCAGTATCAAAATACAGGCTACACTCGCAGAGTAGGCTCGTTATGTGTAATGTTTTGTTAAGCGCAGATGTAAGTTGTACCTCGCCTCCACGTTAGCAAGCATCTGGGCCGTTCGGTACAGGCCAAATCACTGGGAAAACATAACGGTTCATTAGTCAAACACTGCCGTAGGCTCTGTGCAAACATTCTAACATTTTATCTTATACAGTATTTACACGCCGACGGTGCTGGTTCGCTCAAAATCGACGTAAAAACGAAATAGTACGATGTTGCTTGCTTTAATTTTGTTCAATTTACTTTCGTTGTTTGGAGCGGACGCGGGAAGGCAGCGGCGCTACCTAGTCTACCCAGACGGTGGCCCGGCCAGAGCACAGGTACTTCTTATTAGAACAAATCCATGTAAATTTACATAGCGTACCTGATTTAACTTAAGCAAATGATGTTTTCTTTGCACAACGGATAGGGCTTAACGAAGCAGTGTCTTTTTTGTTCGTGAATTTAAATGCAATTAAGCTTCTGTCTGCCTTTTGAAGCGTGCTATGAGAGATTTTGTTTTTAATTTATTTCTGTTCCAAACGGACATGTTTTGTGTCTAGTCTTCTAACATTTGCTTGGGTTCAACTCTGGACTCTGTAACTCTGTTACTCCTGCCAAATGTTTTGCTGAAAATTTTAATGAAGCTTTCCAAATGCCTCTATTATTTCAGTAAGAATGTTATTTACTGTTTACGTTCAGTTGAATTTCAGTTAATTTTAATGATTTTGTGTACTTTATGGTAACTATCTTGATTGTATTAGCATTTCAGTTTATTATTTTGGGTACCTAACACTCAAATACATATATGTTAACATAAATCTAGTTAAAATATTCCTTGCAGCGTGTCTCACAAATCTATGTGTTTATGAATAAATTTGTTTTTCAATGCATTTTTATAGTAGCGCAAGGCACTTTCTATATTTATAGTTTTTTTAAATTTCACTTTGAATTACTGAACAGTTATTATTTTCACAAAAATAGTGTTACGTCGAACCGTGTACCGATTCACTGACCTGACCTACATTAATCTAAATTGATTCTAACTACGGCCAACTTTCTCAAACTTTTCAGTTTATCATCGGTCTCGGTGTTCCAGTTGACCTGAAAGAACAGTCAGTTACCGTTGGAACTGTGATAAAGTTCCAATATGATTTGCCTACAAACAGTACTGAGTATACAAGCAGGATCTACGGATTCGCGGGAACTGTCTCCAGAGACATGGATGAAGACAATCCAACACAAGACGTCACAAATGAAGTAAACTCAGATGATTCAAGACAAATAAGTGAAACAGAAGATTTTGTAACTGATGAACCTGAGGGAGACAACGACACTTTAGTAGATTTGACTTTTGATGACAGACGGAAAAGGTCTCTAGTCTATTCTGAAGGCGGTGTTCTAATTACGGATACAACAACCGTTAAAGAGGATTTGTCTTTAGATGAAGCGATTAAAAAACAAGAAACGATTGACCAGAATGCTTTGGAAGAAGAGGAGGAACCACAAAGAATGAACAGATGGGACTTTTATAAAGTAATCGAACGCATGGTTGAAAGGTAATAATACTAACGAAAGGCTTTTTAATTAAATAGTTAACATTATGAAAAAACTGTAATCCTATTTCAGTGTAAAAGTTTTGTTATTAATAAACGTTTTAATTTTGAACTTAATTTTACAACAGAGATATACGAGCTCAAAACCACTCTTGCTCGATTTAAATACACAGCTATAAAAAACTTCAAAAGAATAACAGAGAATCAAAGCATAAAGTTTATGTTTCAAACAGAACGAGCAAAAATAAAACACTGAAGCAACCAGCGCTTAGCTTGCACAAATAAAAGGAAAGAATTAAAAATAATGCGAAAATAAAACTTAAATCAAAATATCATTTAGGTAGTCCGAGTCTTTTATAAAGAGTTAACAAGAATCGCTATGAAGGTATAATATTTTATTAAGGTTGGCCATTGAAACTTCAGGTACGGGTATTCAGGTCGACCGTGCTTGCTTCGAACAATCTGCGAGGCTGCCGAGGTACCATTCACCCATGAAAACGGCTTGCTCGGCGAAATTGGACATATACTATTCACGTAAGTCACTAACGTTATGAAAGGATTTTGGTACTGCGTTATTTATGAATGATATATCATTCATTCGGGTGGAGTTGACGGGTTAAGATTGCAGCTTTTTGGTTAAGGAAAATCGTTTAATCTGTCGCTGTATGTTGTGTTCGGGAATTTTTATTTGAAGGGTGTGTAAATGAGGCGCGCTAACTCGGCGTTTTCATTTTTAATGCCTCATATTTTTCTGCGTCTCTAGTGAGATTTCTGTGTTCACCGGCACTTTGCATTTATTTTGCTTTTACTCTTTCTCGGATATTTTGTGGTCGTTGATTTATTTATTTATTTATATACATAAAAGAAACCTTAAACTAACAGACAAATTGAAAGAACAATTGGCGGCCTTGTCGCATTTCTTCCAGGCAACCTGGAAATATAAGCTAGTGCGTAACGTCGACACGCTAATACTCAAAGTAGATTGACATTAGACTATCATTTTTATCATTAATGGCCAAGTTATCTGGGTGTATTGTTATTGCAAACTAATGTGGTTTCAAAACAATTTGATGTCATAGAATTTTTTTCTCTTCTTGATTCCATTAATTGAGACCTATATGTAAGTGAGATGCCAATAAAATAACATGTTTACCTACAGGGCACTTCTTCCGTAAAAATATTGTCACTGAAAACATTAATGAGTGCTTTTGTGACTAGATCGTCGCCTAACTATCACAAGTTTCAGACGTCCTTCTATTGAGATAGCCACAACAGGGTCGAAATGATTTTAAAGTACAGGTGCCATTCACTCGAAAAGAAGCTCTTGAAGAACACTACATACTTAGTACTTTAACGCGGCTAATTTTACAATTTGTTCTCCAGGCCATCGACAACAAAAGACACACTATCCCACCACACAGACAACGAGTACCATGCAGCGGAGAGGTTCGGCAGAGAAGTCGGAGTGAGCTGCGAGAACCTGTTCCCGGAGTGTGAAGGCTCTGTCCTCAGCACCTTCACTCACATCGGGGAGGAGACGCTGCACAAGTTCGGCTTCTTGTAAATGTTCGACACGTTTTGTTGAGGAGTTAGGAGCTGTATACGTAGCAACTTTAGCTGACGCAACTGTAAATTTTTGAAAGTTTTGTCATCGTCGATCGCTTTCCTTCAGGCGAGACTCCGCCCCTAAGACGACCCACTGACCGAGATTGTGGTCAAACGTGAACTTATTAATAAATAGGTAAATGATTTCACGACTTTAACGGTTGGTAGTACAGAGAGCTTACTGCGAGTACCTTGAAATTGTATCGAAAACGACACAAATGCGGGTAGCCGGAAAAAAAACTGCTCCGTCTGCGCAGCACTTTAATGAAGACGTTGTAAGTTTTAGTCAATATATTGTTAGTCGTTTATTGCAAAAATAATTTATGTTACTATTCAGAAGCCATTTGATAATATTTTAGTCTTAGTACTTAAGAATAAGGGAGCTAATCTGTTACCAATTCGTCGATATCGAATGATTGATAAGGTACTTCCAAATGTCGACCTAATGATGCTTGACGCTTGGAATATCATTGAGTGTTCTAGTAATTTATTTTCTAAATAAAATGTATAAAAGAAAGTGTTTTATTTGGTTCTTAATTTTATTCTAGAGAATTCTACACATGCTGTTCTAATGGTATGTCGTCAAAAAGTAGCTATGGTAGGCGCCAGATAACTTTGCAATAAAGTACAATTGCCCATTCCTTATTATGTCTTCGTAGGTGCCATAAAATAATTTATGACTCGTTTTTTATTACTGGAGAATGCAATCACGATGAATTTTGATTTAGGGTAGCGTTATGTCATTATTTCCGTTTTTTAAAATAAAATATGTCAATAAATGTGGTGTGTGTGGTGGGTCAATGACCGATAATGCAAATTTATTTGGTGCCTACCATAAAATTAATCAAATGTAGCTCTATTATATCTGATTGGTGGTTTCTGAATTATTTAAGTTTGTTTTTTTTTAAACTATTTATATAATTATTAACAGCAGAATATAACTACAATACCTATAGATAGTAATCGCCAGCATCATGATTCATATCAGCCGAAAGGTGGCCACAGCTGGACTAGGCCTTCTCCAAGCGTGCGTCTCACCAGATAATTGGTCCACCACCATTGTGGGACACACAATGATAATGTGTGGATAAACAATTGACATAACTTGTTCACTCACAGAATAACGGGCTTGACCTAAATAATATGTATTTATAAATCCCCTAATCTCTTTCTATTTTTGCCACATCAGATAACAACAGAGCAAAAATAGTAAAAAGATACTTGCCCCCTATAATAACCCACTCTAAGTTGACTTTTGTGAATAGCGGGGGATGAAAAACGGATAATGCACTCTATTTTGTGGGTGATTCATGTGCTGTTTCCGAAAATAGTATGAAAATGAAAACCTTCACCCTGTATTTACCCGGTTCTCTTTTATGAAAATGAATGCGGTATCATCCTGTGCATCCAGATTAAGGTTCGTATCAATAAAAAGTTTGTATTTGAGAGATTGCTTATCTAAGATAAGATAAGATAAGATATTTTTATTTGCTTAAAACATGGTATACAAGGTGTTATTGGAATATTATGTAGATCAAACATGTTTTGCTAAAAAATAAGCGTGCAAACTTACTTACTAAAAATACATTATGTCATTGAAATATTATTAAAAATTAAATATTAATAAAAATACATTACATTGATTACTTATTAAAAAATTCATAAATACTATAGAAATTATTATTATTAAGCCATTTATATAATTGGGTTTTAAATAACGTATAATTTATGTATGTGTTTTATGTGTTTTAGAGCATAACAGGCTTGATATACAGTCCATAGGTCCCTATTTCGATCACATGATTGATTTGAACCCCTTTGTACATAGGTCGTTTCGCACTTGGCCGATTTTTGATACATGATATTTTGTTATTTTAACACTACATACATCTTATAGGTTTTTCTGTAATCTATATTTTACAAACTACCATTATCTGTTTTCTTTTTATAATTTTAGTTTCAGTTGTTTCTATTCGGAGATAAAGAGGGGAGGTATTTTTCGTTAATTTTGTGTGAGGTTTCTGTTTAACGAGAATTACTTCAATATCGAGACCTAGGATTTGACATAGATGTTGTTGCATATGACAACACTTGATTCGGCGCCACAGAAATCCGGATTTGAACATGAAGAACTACCCTAAAACAAACATCAGGCAATTATCAGACGCAGCACCCGTCTGGTCGGAGGACCCTTTTCACCTCTTCAAAAGAGATTGCCGAACCACCCTATCTTAACTATATCAATAAAAGCCCTACATCAAAAAAGGATGGATCAGCAAAAAATCCTATCCCCCGATTTCAATGTTAATAATTGTATGTTAATTTCTGCATGTGGGATCTACTATATCCTGAAAACAGGCCCAACTTTGGCATTCAAGTAGTGTTAGAAACGTTCTTAGCTTCAAATATTCAATTGAGAATCTGGTGACATGTTTGAATCCTATCTTAATCCTAATTCTAACTAATATTATATATGTGAAAGTAGATTGCATGTGGCAGAGATGAGAATGTTGAGACGGATGTGTGGAGTAACGAGAATGGATAAAGTGAGAAATTATTATACAAGAGTTAGTTTAAAAGTGGCGCCAGTGACGGAATAGTTAAAAGGGAATCGCTTGTCTTGGTATGGTCATGTGAAGAGGAGGGAGGAAATGCATTTAACTAAAAGAGTAATGAACATAAATGTAGATGGATGGAGAGAGAGGAAGGCAAAAGAAAAGATGGATGGATTGTGTGAGAAGCGATATGAAAGAGAAGGGAGTTAGTAATATTTGACGGCTGAAAGGGCAGAGTGGAAGAAAAAATCGTGTTGCGCCGACCCCTAGTAACATATATAATTATGGGATAAGGGCAGGAAGATGAAGATTATAAATGCGAAAGTTTGGATGGATGAATGGATAAATGGCACAGAGGTAGATTATAGTCTGGAATAACAGATAGGATAATTTTTATCCCGGAAGTAGGTTCCCTTGGGATAATTTTCGACAATCACGCGGACGGACCTACAACTAGTTCCCTATAATTCTAGAAAAGCGAAAATAAAATTCGAAACAAAAATACAAAAGAGTTTTATTAACAGTCCCCACCTCTCCTATTCAGCCGTACACAAACATTACACACCATTTACAAACAAGCAGTCTTCACCCATCACGCTAGATCGTGCAGCTTTGTGAATACATCTATAAATGATAAGGAACATCCTTGGTATAACTTGGTGCAATCCTGGTGCTGTTCCCCGTCGGTGTACGCTTTGATGTACGGGTAGTGGTCATCGTTCTCTGTTAGGTCGCTGGTGCCGTCGTTCTTGGGACTGGAATGAAAAGAAACAGGACTGAGAAACTACTTGTATAATAATGATATAATGATGCTAATTTGAACATGTATGATTTGGAGTTAGCAATCCTTGTAGACGATATCATATCACCAAACCTGTCCCTTGACGAAATTACGCCTGTAAGCCGAGGTCTGTACATCACAGGGGGGGGGGGGTGCCCTATTTATGGATGGGAAATCATCAAATGACTCTTCCCGCTTTGGCTGAAGCAGAAGAGAGTGTCAGACTCTTACCGACTAATACCCATACGTGTTCCGCCTAATGCCTTTTGCTTTCCAGGACTGCTGTGACTCTTTCGAACAAATTCCGCAACCCTGGCAGACGGGGGGTGCCCTGAGCGCACGATTATTTACATTGTACGTTATTTGTAAGTAGTTTTTGTCTTTGCTGGGATTTAAGGTCGCTCAGGATAGTCCGGTTAAGCAGTATTTAGATTGCTGATCTGAGAGTGGGAATGTCAAAAAATAAGCCAAGACAGTAAATGGCATAATAGCCATAAGTCTCGAACAACACCTCTCGGAATGACACTCTGGCAGCTGGACCAAATTAACGGTACTTCTAAACACGCGTCGTATTTTTAAGAGGTTACTTTGTCTGGTGCCCCGACCACAGGTTGCTTGGACCCTGTTCCCTATACCAGCTTTACGTGTTTTCTGATGCACAGAGAAAACTCCGTAATTTATTGTTTGTTTTAAACAAGAAGAAATTCCTAATTTCTTCTGTATCGTAGGTGCTTTCACAAACGTACAAACTCATCTACACAAACAGCCAGATCCAGAACATCATCAGATCTGTAGGCCATACAAGTTTTTTTCCGTGCGGGAATCGAACCCGCGATACGCAGCGCAGCAGGCGATCGCTCAACCACTAGGTATGATATTATTATGAAAGGCTAATGTTATTTATAAGTTTTTTTCGATAGTATTGCCTATACTAATATTTCAAAAGAATGTGAAAATGATTTTATAAGATTTAGTATTATTCCATTTTATTTTATTTTATTTTATTTTATTTTATTTGTTAGGGATAAAAAACAGTTACATGAAAATCTTAACTAGAGTGATTTTCAGCGAAACTCTTTATATTCGCTGCTAGACATGTGCTATGTTCAGAAGATGAACAGCATTGTTCTCCTATTAAATGATTTACTTTAATGGAACCACCAATTCACATGACTACTGTAGAATTTATGCCAATACCTAGGCACATTGTAAATGGACATTGCACGTACCAAATTCTGCAGACTATCTACCCTTAAATCACAAGCCAAATTATGGCTTTCCAATACCTTGCAGAAATTGGTGGCCTATAATGCAGGAAATTGTCTGTTCATATGTATATGGTGGTAGATGTAGCTATTATTATCTTAACATACCGAGTTTCCCGTTGGTCACGGCTGTCATTTGTAGATCTTTGGCAGACGTTACGGATTGTCAGAAGCCACTAATTTGACTTCAGTCTTACCAAGGTAACGTTTTACCCAGATAATGGGTTGTAAAGGTCTGTTAAGCAGCCACTCCACGTAAAACACTGGTATTCAGCTGAATCCGGATTGACTAGATGCTGACCCCAATGTAGTTGGGAAAAGGCTTGGCAGATGATGGTAGATGTACCTACTATTGGTTTGTAGGTACACTATCTTCACATCCACACAAAGGTTTTCCGGTATTGTCACCAGATGGCGATTATACAGTTTCAAAACGAACAAGAAACGTGCACGAACGAGACTGCCATCTTGTGTTGCATATTCGAAACTATAAGAATAATTGACATTAACGCTTCTGTGACGCCACCAATCGTTCCTGCACGCTCCATTTAGGGCAATGGTTCCTAACCTGTGGTCCATTGACCACTGGTGGTCCGCAAGAGCTAAAATATGGTTCGCAGAAGGTTTCAAACAATCTTTTCACCTCAAAAATATTATTGATGCAAACTGACTTTAATTTCGAGGCCGAGCCTAAGAGAGCCGAGCCTAAAAGGCCGAGCGTTCCAGTTAGTGTGGAGGGGGTTAGTGACGCCGACCGAATCGCCAACTTATTCAAGGAGCATTTTGAAATAGATTCTTCGCAGGTATCCGTAGTGATCACTGCAGAGGCGGAAGGTACTGGCCTGGTGAAACCGCTTGTTAGGATCACTGCGAAAGAAGTTGCCAAGGTGATCAGAGACATGAAGCGAGGAAAATCCCCGGGCCACGACTCGCTTAGTATAGAGCATTTGCAGCATGCGGGTGTACATCTGCCGAGGGTGCTCGCTATGTTGTTTACATTCTGTTTAAGGCATTCATACCTCCCTGAGGCCATGATGAGAACTATAGTTGTCCCCATAATAAAGAGCAAGACAGGAGACGCCTCTAAATTGTGTAACTACAGGCCTATATCACTAGCGACAGTCATTGAAAAAGTGTTGGACGGTGTTATTGATATTCAGTTAAGACAAAATCTAGAGCTTCATGATGCACAGTTTGGCTTTCGCCCTGGTCTGTCAACAGAAATGGCTATACTGAGTCTCAAGCATACCGTACAACACTACACTAACAGAAGCACACCTGTCTATGCCTGTTTCTTAGATTTATCTCGGGCTTTTGATCTTGTTATGTATGACAGGTTGTGGCAGAAGTTGTCGGATGATACGGATTTACCTACTGAATACATAAGTCTCCTAAAGTATTGGTATGGCAACCAGAGCAACTTTGTGCGGTGGTCGGGGTCGCTATCGGTTGAGTACAGGTTGGAATGTGGTGTGAGGCAAGGCGGGCTAACCTCGCCGACACTCTTCAACTTGTATATTGACCGTCTGATCCGTGAACTCAGTAGCGCCGGTGTGGGATGTTCGATTGATGGTGTTCTTGTCAACAACATCAGTTACGCAGACGACATGGTGTTGCTGAGTCCATCGATCAGCGCCCTTCGAAAACTTATTTCAGTCTGCGAGAGATACGCGGTGGCCCACGGGCTCAGATATAATGCCATTAAAAGCGAGCTCATGGTGTTTAAGGCGGGATCTAAAACTTATGACACTGTCCCACAGGTCATGCTGGATGGCAGTGTCCTTAAAAGAGTCTCGCAGTTCAAGTATCTGGGCCACTGGGTCACCGAGACCCTTGTAGATGATATAGATATAGATAGGGAGCGCAGGGCTTTGTCTGTTAGAGCTAATTAATATGTTGGCTCGTAGGATCGCGCACTGTACTACGGAAGTAAAATCTACGTTGTTTAGGGCATTTTGCCAATCGTTTTACACGTGCAGCCTATGGGTCAAGCATACGAAAAAAACCTATGACACCCTGCGTGTTCTGTATAATAATGCCTTCAGGGCGCTGATGAGGCTGCCTCGATACTGTAGCGCGTCGGGTATGTTTGCGGACGCAAATATAGATGGCTTTGCGGCGATTATTCGTAAGAGAGTTGTGTCCCTGATGCGCCGCATACGACGCAGTTCCAACAGCTACCTTCAGCTGTTCGCATGGAGGATGGATCTGGATCTGGATTGCCCAATAATGCGGTACTGGACCAGGCTCCATGTTGAGCACTCCGGATCCAAACTAAAGTATAGATTAAGATGACAAGAAAATTTATAGTGTGTGTATTGGGGTATGTGTATGTGATAATCTTGTTTTCGTTGTTTTTAATTGTAATTTATAATGATTGTATTGATTTTTGTTATATTTAATTTTTGTGTTGTGTATTTTCAATTCCTGTTTTAATTGCATTTTTTTTTTCTCAATATTCTTTAAATGTTATCTTTTATGCATATGGACCTGGTTCTGAAATAAAAATGATTTAATTTTAATTTAATTTAATTTAATTTCAATCAGACAACACTTTGCTAGAAACTGGAATCAGCTGTTTTTTTCTAAATAAATACTATTTACTTTTGACTTCCGAAACTAGTTATGCTATAGCAAGAGTCGAGAGCACAGATTGATCAGCGGGGTGAGCTCGCCAATGTACGGTGGCCGAACAAAACTTGCAAGCCCAATAGTCGATGAGCATTGACTGACAAACCAACAACGTGAAACGTCAGAGCTGTCTTTGTCAAACTGACCAACGGAGAGTATGCTCGCGACTCGTTCCGGTTATTATACAAGTTTTTAATATTATGTTTTTTTAATTGGCATAGTTTAGGTAATTTTCTATTTGATATACCGCGTGTATCTGACATCGACGCACAAACGATTTCCATGGATCCAGGGCATGATTCTGGACACCCCAGTGTTGGAATTTTTTGTCGGTTCTTTTCTCATTTTTTCATTTTTTTCAAGAGTACCACAAATAGGTATCAGCTCAGCTGAGCTGATATCTATTTGTGGTTTTATTCAGATTGCTCTTATTAGTGAAAGTAGTTATTTAATTATTTTTTTATTAAAAATCTCATTGTGTTAGGTCAGAATAACGATTATGAGCAGTCTAAAGTATAAAAACCCTTGAAAAAAATGAGAAAAAAGCCGACGAAAAATTCTAAGTCTAGAGTGTCCAGAATCATGCCCTGGACCCATGGAAATCGTTTGTGCGTCGATGTCAGATACACGCGGTATATGGTCCCTGCTAACCGCAGACAAATCAAAGTATAGTTCCAGGTTAAATAAAGGAGCCACTGATTTAGGTGAACGTGCATGAATTAGACTATGCCATCTAGCGCAGCAAATTTCGAAATTTACAAGTAAAACTAGCTGATGCCCTTAAAACCTTCCTCGAGAATCACTCTATCAATTGGTGAAAACAGCACGAAAATCGGTGCAGTAGTTTTTGAGTTTATCGCAAACAGACAGACGCTGCGGAGGACTTTGTCTCCATACATTCTATAATATGTAGTGATATATTTGACAATGGCACTTCTGTGCTGCCACATAAATTTCCTGCACTTTCCCTATAAACGTTTTGATCAACGCAATAGGAATTTTAGAAAAAGCGCATCAAAGGTCAAGAGCGGGGCTGGTGCCAATAACGGAGAACCTTTCTTAAGGTGGCACTAGTCGATATTTTTTGCATAGAAACTTCGGGAGGGTATTACTCCGCTGTTTGACAGAGTACATCAAAAGTTAAACATAATATCGTTTTTTCATATTATTAGTTTTGTCTGTATGGTCACAGAATGGTAAAATAAAACGCCATTAAAAAGTTATGAGCGACCAAAGTTTCGTTTTTCTTGCCAATTTTAACGCATCTTTGGGCGTAAATAAGTAATAAACACAATGTAAAATCTTTAAAACCAAGTCGGTACCGACAAAGCTCAACTATCGAAGAATTCAATAACTTTTATTTTTAATCGATATATGCAGTAGTTTTTTCATAAAACTCGATTTACGAAAGGCCTTCTCATATTTTTTTACGCGCGCGTTTTACTATGAATTATCGTGCCTCTCACTGAATAATGTTCCCCCCGGTGCGGTGCGGGGGGACAATGCTCACGCACACGTGCGTATTCAAGTTACGACTGTGTCTGCTGCGGTGTGCTGTGGCCTGTGGCCTATGTCGTTCATACGTTACATACGTAGGTAGACTACACTTGCGCTCTAATTTATATTGACTCATTGGCTTGATTTTTGGATTTCAACATTATATTTTATATCTGTTTGACTTCGCACTGTAGTTTGGACTCCGTATTTGCGTTTGAAATTGTTATTGTTGCATTGAGTGGACGCAGCATAAGTACGTGACATTGTTTTGAATCATTGAAAAAGTTTAAAAAACCACATATTATAAACAATGGGTAGAAAAGTCATAATTTGGCGTCGTGACCGGGTCTTCGACACCGCGTCGCTGCCCGCGCCAGCTGCAGTGTAAAATCATCGCGGCGGGATGCTATCGCGCAATGAATTTTCAACTCTCGATGTTGAAACCAATGATATAATTATAAGTTGAAACGGTGTCTTTTTTTGACGCGTTGTGATTAACTCTGCTGAGTGCTGGGTTCTCAACGCTCGGCTGAACGGAATATTTTTACGTCCGTGCGTACGGTGGCTAAGCGTTCTTACAATCGAGCGACATGACGCCGCCGTGCCACCGCCGCCGCACGCGTCTACGATAGGGACAACTGCACGCGTCGTTGTTGGTCGTTGAAGCGCCGTCAACAGCCAACGACAAAGGTTGCCGGCCGCCAGCGGCAACGTGTCGCTCGTTTAGTTGAGTACCTAGGTAGCAGGTAGCGAAATCCAAAGTTCAAGCCAGGGTCAATGTAATGTTTGTTACTGGGTTCATTCTATTTGATTTCAAAATAGTTTCTTGCAATTGAAAAACCTAATTTTGTGTTCGTAGGTACTTTTGCGGCGGACAACACTTTTTTATGGATGGGAAACCAAATAACTCCTCCCGCTTTGGGCGAAACAGAAGGGAGTGTCAGACTCTTCTTGACTAAAACCCATCCGTGTTCCTCCTAGTGCCCTCTGCGTACCGTACTTACCAGGGCCGCGGTAACTCTTTCGAACAAATTCTGCAACATCATAGTTTACATAGCTCTCTGCCTAATAGGTACCTACTGTTATATTAACGTAGGTAGGTACTTACCTACAAGCAAAGATCCCATAAAACAAACCGTTGGCGTCGTAGACACTAAAACTTTAACGTTAGGTAGGTAGGTATGTAGGAGCTAAGTAAACAATCTTTATGTGTCACTTGTCAGTTTGTCACAATATACTGTGCACTTGTCTGATAATTTAAAGCAATCTAATAATGAATGCAAATCTAAACACGTCTGTGTCAACCAATAGGTGTAACTAAAAATAGAAAACCGGCCAAGTGCGAGTCGGACTCACGCACCGAGGGTTCCGTACAAATATTATAATATAAGCAAAAGTTGTGGATTATGATTTATGACGTACCTATTAAAAAAAACTCCTTACTAGATCTCGTTCGAACCAATTTTCGCTGGTAGTTTACATGGTAATGTACATCATAATTATATTTTTTAGTGTTATCATTCTCTTATTTTAGAAGTTACACGACACACACACATTTTACCACTCTGGAAGTGTCTCTCGCACAAACTATTCAGTTTAGAAAAAAATGATATTAGAAACCTCGATATCATTTTAGAACCCCTATCCATACTATACCGGCCTACAGGTTTAGGTAGGTAGTAAGTTCACAGAATACATCTACTTACCAAGTTTAGAGTTTTCGACAGCATAGTTCTTATAGTTTCGGAATAAAGTGGCTGTGACATACAGACGGACAGACAGACAGACAGACATGACGAATCTATAAGGGTTCCGTTTTTTGCCATTTGGCTACGGAACCCTAAAAATTAAGAAGACAGGTAGGTAAGTAAGTAATTTTGATAACAATTTAAAGGATGGTACTTAGGTAGAACTAATTTCATTATTAGGTACTAGCGACCCCGGCTTCGCACGGGTACAATGCTGATACTAAATACACTACAGAAAAACCGTGAGAAAAACTGTTACCTACCTACCTCACGTCTGAGCCGCGCGGGTACCTACCTTACATAGATCTAAACTCCCCTCCCGCACGCGCACCCCCGCCTTGGTGACCGCCGCCACGGGCCGTACAGCAGAAATCGTAATATTTTAATTTCGCCATAACTTCAAAACCAAACGTCCGATTTTAACCATTCAAAGACCAAATATGATCTACATAAACTGTACTTAGTGATGAAATACTTTATTTTGATAAGGATTAATAGCATGAGTAAAATAAACGCGTTTAAATGTAGTCCAAAAAAAATCTAGATTTTTAAATAAAAAAATGCTTTTTGGCCATGCCTACCACTGAGTTCGAGCCCGCGACTAGTGCCACCTTAATAGGCTAGATTCCATCATCCACAAATTGCAAAACTATTTAGTCCGTCAGTTAGAGTATTGAAAAATAATGGACATGTATGATTCTCTGATGGACTTATTAGATTCTTCCAGAAACATACCTTGTTGAGTACTTATAAAACTAGCTCAGTCCACTGGTTATTAATGATGGACATCATTCACACCTACGCCTGTTTGCATGTATTATCCAGATTCTACAACACAAGCACTCAAATCATGACGTCACGCAATGACTCAACCAGTAGTCCAACTAAGTTGTAGAGCAAAGAGCCTTCGTGCCACGTTGAGTATGTGCTCATCAAATTGTCAAGTTCGAACTGCTAATGGTAGTAACTAGTTGAGTTGAACTTGTGCCACGTCGTGATGTAACTCTGTAGGGCATGTGGTACTCTGGAACGGTCATTGAACTTTGGACTTAGGTACTTTGTCTCATAGCTATGGTGAAATATATAAGCCTATGTTGGGGAAGGTTACAGAGTAATTTTGAGGGCGTTTCGTATTTTTAAGTTTGACAACTATAATTATATGCTCGAGACTTGGCGGGGCATTGCCGTGCCCCCAGATAAGGTTGTATTTAAAGAGACGGAGGGTTCATTTAATATTATAAATGCAAAACTAGCTCTCTCTGTCTGTGTGTTACGAAATCACGTCTAAACTACTGAACCGATTTAAATTAATTTGGTACAGAGATAGTCTAGAGTCTGAGAAAAGACATGGGCTACTTTTTATGCCGGGAGTATGTTCCCTAGGGACCACTCGGGCGAAACCGGTGGCAGAAGCTACTTTGATATAAGTTGTTATGTTGTACCTACACTAAAGAATTTAGAAGCTATTCATTCTACTGTGCTGAAACACTGTAAACGCATTTTATTAAGAAAGAAAGAAAGAAAGAAAGAAACCGTACCAAAATTCATCAAAATTGGTTCAGTGAGTAGGGTAGTTACGATTACTTACCTATGACAGCTGAAAATAAGTTGCCGAAGCCACATTAGCTCTAACTAATTGCCAGCGCAAACGGAATGGCAGAGGATTTTAATGTTTACCAAAGGACTCTCAAACTTATCTATTAGGAATACGACATAAATGCCAATGTTACAAATTGGTTCCGTGGCAACGAAAGGGATTTTTCGACACGACATTGGGGAAAACCGCTGCGGGATCTTACGGCTAGTGTGCGCTGAACAGTGGCATAATCCTCTCCATTCAGTCCCGGTGTACCTTAACTGATGTAAGCCCCATAATACTTACTTCAATACAAACATGGCCATTTCGTGCAGCAGATCCTCCTCATCATCAGAATGTAATGGCTCAGCTCCAAGTTGGCACAGTGTCTGCAGCACGCACGACCTTCCGTTGTGACCGAATCTGGAAAAATAATACAGTCGGTAATAAAATAAATTGCCGCTTCTGTAACTTTTTTGTTTTTATGTGTATAATCTCTGCAAGTTCCAAACCGATTATGAACAAAAAAATTTTAGGTAATAGAAAGCTGCACCAATCTTAATGGTACAAGCTTTTTATCAGATAAAAAAACTTTTTACAAAAAAATACAACCGACTTCCAAAAAAAAACTACGAAGTAAAAAATAACTTTAATTTCGGAAGTCGGTGTTTTTGTTAGTTTCTTCGTATTTTGACACGGAAGTCACAACAACACCACTGCAATATCGCAGAAAAGCAAAATACGCAATTTCGATTACTTGGATGACATAAAACTATCATCCAAGTAGATGAATTCCATCTATTTCGATTTCAAATCCAAATTTCGAAACTGATTTTCATAAAATTTAAATGGGACCAATCTGCAAGTATATCCTTTCAGATAAAACAAGAATTTTTCAAATCGGTTCATAATATTACTGTCGGAGTTATAAGGTAACAAATATATATAAAAAAAACATACAACCGAATTGATAGCCTCCTCCTTTTTGGGAAGTCAGTTAAAGACTAGCCTAAAGGCTAAAAAAAAAAATACATTTCCTGGTAAATCTCACTGCAGACATTAATCTCGTCGTTTCCGTTGGTAGTTTTCTACATACAGATTTTGGTTCTTCGATATGACATGGATGTATTGGAAAGGTATCTGAAATTATCTGTTTCCAATATATTGAGGGTTTAATTAGCTAACATATATTACAAAGTCAAAAAAGAGACGTTCCTTTGATCAGTTCTGATCGGTTCCCGGGTTTATCCGGATTTTTACATACCCGACCCAAAAACATTGTATTAAAATATTCACACCACCAAAATAAATATAGACGATGTTTATTAAAATAGCCCAGCACCAGTAAACAGTAATAAATAACGAATTTTGACATTCGCAAAATTGCTATTGACGAAAGCAATTTATGTGAAAATTGCTTCCGAAAGCAACCAAGTGTCGAACTGAAATAAATCATGATTTTTGATATCTTGCGCTGCCAATCGGTTATTCGTGAATAAACAAACACGCAAGCCAACTGTGACGTGAACAGTCTTGAGTTGTTGGTTTATTTGTGAAGGGATTGAATGTAAACAAAATCTTGTAGGTAGTTATTTCTTCTTCGAAGTGACGATCGACCAGAGATAACGATTGTCTAAAGACCAAGATGTAGAGGATTGACGAGAGGGACTTGAAAAAATGCCATTCTATCAGCGAAAATATCAGGAGGGCGAAAAAGGAGGAGGAGGGCTTAAGTGGTAAGCATATTTTTTTTTTTTTTTTTTTCATACAAAACGGGGAAACTCTTGGCCCAAATCTCACCTGATGGAAAGTGATGATTAGGCCGAAGATGGAAGCGAGTTTCACCCGGAATCCTCTTACACAGAGGAACTGGCTATCATACCTCTAACTGCCGGAACACAACAATGCTGTTAACATTGTTGTTATGGCGACAGACTGACATTGATGTTATTTTTATTAAAATCATAATATTAATCACAAAACAATCTGTCAAAATTAATTTTCATCTTTATCGCTAACGCATTAGGTTCAAGGTTGATTGGGAAAATTTGACAGTGAAGGATATCGTGATTTGCTTTTTGATTCTGCTATAGTGTCCCTATTTAGACCCGCAGGTATTAAGCACGTGACGTTTCAAAAGCGTTTGTCAAAATCCCGTACATACTTGACGTTTTGACAATAGCCTTCCCCACGCTGCGTCAGACTGATGATGATGTGAGACAGATGTCACTTTTCTAGAACTTAAGCACCAGTGTAATATCACGTGGTCAATCTATGTTAAAATTAGAAAACAGAAGACTTTAGCGCTTAACTCAGGAACTACCGAAGCTCGAATTGAAAAACTCTTGTAATGGTGGATAGGCCATTTATTGAGGAAGGCTAAAGCTATATATATAGGCTATATAACGCCACGCTGCGACCAATAGGAGCAGAGCATAAACGAAAAATGTGTCAATCTGTCTCACATATTTTGAGCTTTAAATAACCTATTTTGCTGGTAGACTGTCTCTTTGTGTAGAGCCTTACTGGCTACTTACGATTGAAATGCAACGTGATCGAAAATAAATTAGAATTGCTCCTCATTCTAACAAAGCTCGAAACATATCCAAAGAAGTACATTGTTGCACAACAAAAATTGTTTTGATTTGCTTTTCAGTATAGAAAAAGGGGTGTCCTCGTTTACTTACGTGTACCTAGATGTATTTTTCCTAGTAAAGTCATTGACCGGATGGTTTAAACCATAACACAGTTAGTTTGATTAGATATTTGTGGTAGTAATCCAGAGCAGCATAGGTTGATAGGGTTGTCATTCACACAACTGCCTAAGATTTTTATGTCGTACATACTATTTGTTAATAAAAAGTGTAGAATAGAATAGAAGTGTTCGTTAAAAAGAACCCTTAAGGCTTCGTTTACAACGAGGGGCCCTAAAGGGCCTACACTTGCCGGAGTTGCGGGACTATTCGAAAGAGAAACCGCGGCTCCGGAACACAAAGGGCAATGAAGGAACATGGATGGGTTTTAGTTAGTAAAAGTCTGACACCCCCTCCCGCTCCGCCCAGAGCGAGAAGAAGAGAAGTCATATGATGTTTTCCCATCCCAAAAAAAAAAGGCTTCGTTTACAGCAGCGATGCGTGGGTACGTAGCGAGGTATGTGTTTATTAAACCAATAGAATCGATTCATTCAGGTACCTAGCCTCGCTCAGTGCAAGCGATTCTTTTAGTTCTTAACAGACACATTCCTCGCTACGAATCCTCGCTCATCTGTGGTAGAATCGCAGCCTAATAAGGAGACAACTTTTGTCAGTACGCCGGTGTGAAAATTGTGCTAAGGGAACATAGTCCTAGTTAAAAAGTGTGCAAAGGAGTGGAATTTCTAATCTTTTCAAAGTTACAGGGTACTTCTTGGTAAGCTCGCTCCATCGTAAACTTTGTCTCTGTCATCTCTGACTTAGACTAGAGTCAAGAGCAAACCCTTCTCAAATAAATAAAAAAAAAAACTACCCTTGTGTAAGTTTCATCAAAATGTACTTGAAAGTATTTTTGAATTTATAATAAGATGAATTTTTTCATTGGTTTTAAGATCATACAGCTAAATTATTCAAAGAAAGTAAATGTCATCCTTACACTCAACAAATATTTTAAGTCGTGATTGACGTCAGTTTGAATTAGGAGTTAGTTGCGGCAAATACAATACAATACTGTATACTAACAAGACGTGTTATAAGTTGGCAAATGAACTAATGAGGTGAGAAATGAAGTATTGATAAAGAAATCAAATATGATTCTGAATGTATTAGCCAGTTATTTTTAAAAATTAAATATTCAGTTGGTGCAATTTGCCCGGTAGTCCCATAATTACCCGGGCACCCATAATTTACCCATGATGAAGCTTTAAATAGAAGAATTTAAATGTGATAGGGAGATTCTGGGAATGAGGATTATACAAGACAATGACTCATAAGAATTAAACTACATAATAAAAGAATTAAGGAATATACTAAATTCCATCCCAGTCGTGAATAATGACGTGAGATTTTACCAGAGGCATTTGCGAGTTTTTTAATTCACTCCATCGCGTTAACGTAAACGTTTGCTTATGTGAAATTGTATGGAAAAAAGTTTTTGCTATTGTCACCAGACGGCGCTTATTCGGTTTCAATACAAGTTGACGTTTCTATAAGACACTTGTCTCACCCGCCGGCGGTCAGCTATTAGCGACTAAAGCTTGAAACTCGAAACGAATTGGTGAGAGCGAGTAGCGAGTGAAAAGTTTTGACGTTCGGCTTTCAGTGAATGCTTTTGTGTGATGGGCGATTACTCGCAAAACTCGCTCTGGCCCACACTATAAAACACCGCTGTTTGGTGGAAATAACCGCCGGTTGGTGAGTTCTGACCGCCAAGCGAGCATCGCCGAGCGAGTGTCGCTTAGCGAGTACAATCTTTGATAGCTCTTGTCGCTGCGATTATTAGTGGTAAATTTAGTATCAACTATAAAGAAAAATAAGAGTAAGAGAGTAAGAGAGAAAGAGAGTAAGAGTATTCTATTCTATTCTATTCTATAAATATAAATGTGTCTCTTTTAATCACACTAGATCTATCTTCTGTCTCTTTCCTAATGGAGCAAATAGTCGATAGCTAACTGCTTCCTCGCTGGCGGTGAGTCAAGTGCCTTACGCTAACGCGATCGAAATCTCACGCTATGCACGGATGCATGAGATACAGCTCAGGGTACAGTAGTACGCACGGAAGTGATAATTTCTTTAACAAATCGGACGGTACTTAACTGGTCCGATTAGCGAGGTGTCAAACAAATTAACAGTCACACTTACTTCAGTATTGAAATCACTTACGAGAGCCGTGATTGGCTGATAACTGGATTATGGGTTGACGGCTATTTTGTATTCTTGTAACTGTGATTGGTTTTGGACTATGTAGAGCCTATGAGCAGGTTTTTGAAATAATTAGTGGTGAAACGGGGTGAATAGAAACGCAGGGGTAAATAAAAACAAAGCTTTTAGTTTCTAAAAATGTATCTTTAAAGCTAATACAGATTTAAAAATCGGAGTCCTTAGATGCAGATTTTAAGTAATGGAAATTACTCTTCATAAATAAGTTACTTATGCGCCCTGCGTTTCAATTTACCCCGTTTTATGGTACTTGGAGCTAAAAACCTGTTAACCCCTACTTTAACGCCAATACCAAATCTTGAAAAGTTTTCAGGCAAATGTAATGTTCGACCTTATTGGTTTTGTTCTGAATTGAGCATTTAGAGTTTGTGTCAATTGTTTCATGCTCCTGACTACCTGCAACGACTCTCAGAGAATTAAATGATAGCTGAACAGTGCTAAAACCTCTTATAATATACAGAAAGATTCGTAAACCTCATGAGTTTTCAGCGAGCTTCTAAATTCTTCAGTGCATTCCTCAACACATTCTAGAAGGCGGTGTAATATATAACATGTTCTGAAACGTTTCAGAAAAAATATTATACAGTAGTACTCAATCAATAATTAAATTTTCCTACGGAAAATATCTTCATATTTTTAAAACTAACGATATCCAGTGAGTTCAAATATGTTGTTAGGTTTAATACATTGAAATACAGCGGTTAACCCGAGCCTATACAGACATAATTCAGCACAGAGGTTAACGGGAGTGTTTGTTATGTGCAACACTGTCTGTGGTAATGTGTATTGCGTTACAGCACAGGTCAGCCATATTACATTCTGGGCTGATACATCCGATTATATTGCTGTGTTATAAATAATTTGCATTTACTGATGCAAATTTTGAGATCGATATATTATTATTATTGAATTTATCGCTAGTTTTTCACTTGCAAGTAACGAGTTAGGAATAGAGATAAATACTGGTAATTAGTTATATCCTGGTATTAGTTAGACTGGAAGGTGAATCCAGAGCAGCTGCGAAAAGGCAAGGCTATGCTGATGAGATGAATATGAATACCAGAATGACAAGTTTTGCAGGTGTGGGCAGAATTTTGCTTCCTTTGTAAAAGTTTTTTTTTATGGTTTCGCTTTTGACTAGAATCATACTTGGTAGGAAGCGATGATCTGTTCTTATGAAACACGTTTGCCCGACGATTGTTGACCATCATTTATTTACAATTGACTTAAATTCCCCCAGGTTGTATCTATCAGGAAACACTGAATCTGGCAGGGAATTCCACTCACTGTGAAAACAATTCACGGTTTTGTTCATCATTATTTCAGAATCGGACAATGTTAAGGAAACATACAAAATCTTGAAGATTTACAAACTATCACTATCCAAAGATACATTCATGAACTATATTACTTCACCAACCAGTAATATAATCCCCCTCCTAATGAGGAATACAAACCCCAAAAGCAGATAACGATCACCACAATACAAACAGGTATCATTATCCTCTAATAAACGACACACGGTATTAATGTTTTCACAAAACTTACAACTACCCTCCGCCACAGCTGACTAATGAACTTGTTAAGTAGCAATTACCTCGGTAGCTAGCTACGAAGAAGTTTCACTCAGGTGTACTAGGATAGCATGGAGCGTAAAGAGGAAGCATCTTTTTAATGGCTTAAATGTAAGTATTACAGAGTGTACGTGGTAGTATTTGGAGTGGGATATTTCTAGAGGGTTATGAATGCAGTGTGGTTGGATTTGTAGGAAACCAAGCCAGCTTCATCCAACATCATTCTTGTGTGATGTTGCAATAGGGAATATGCATGCAATTTTTTTATTTGCAAAATAAAATACTTATTAGATCTAGTAAACAATCATGAAATTATTTTTTAAATACCTTCTTTTTTTTTTGTTATAAAGCTTCAAAGACTACAGTTAGAAAGAGAAGTCCGATACGTAATGTGACGTCAAATTACACGATGACTATACAGCTGCCAATGAAAACAGCGTTTTCACGAGAGGGACAGATATATTGGTTTAAAATAATTGTATCTCGTTCGTTTTTCGAGCAATTTAGATTCTACTTTCACAGTTAGTATTATATTTTCGAATACTTTTAGTTTTAGATAAACTGTTCAGATCATAAATACTTTTTTCATGCATATTCCCTATTGCCTCGGTAGTAAGATATTTTATTCAGGTGTACTAAGACAGCATGGAGCGTAAAGAGGATGCATCTTTTTAATAGCTTATCTATACTATATATAATATTATAAAGCAGAAGAGTTTGTTTGTTTGTTTGGTTGAACGCGCTAATCTCAAGAACTACTGGTCCGATTTGAAAAATTCTTTCAGTGTGAGATAGCCCATTTATTGAGCAAGGTTATATATAGGCTATATATCATCACGCTAAGACAAATAGGAGCGGAGCAGTAATGGAAAATGTGACGCAGACGAAGTTGCGCGGGTCAGCTAGTGCATATGATAGTGTACAACTGGATATAGTGGATGAAGTACTGTGATTTGGTAGTTTACGCTATATAGTTAAGTGGAGTTAGTCCTAAAGGGTTACGAAAGCCGTGTAATTGGAGTTGGAGGAAACCAAGAAAGTTTCATAAAACATCAATCTTATTGTGTGTTGTTGTCCATTGTTGACAAAATATGGTGCTACAACTATATATACTACAAATCTTTCGTTAGTTTGTCCACTTGTCAGTCTTTACCTCAGGTAAGAAATATCTTCTAATAGGCCAAAAGGCCCTGAAAGAACTGATTATCTGTGAAACCGAAACGTAGGATGGTCTTAAAAGAAAGTTCCAATCTCAAACAATCATCGTCTCAAACAATGTAGAACTTCACAAACTTAGGAGGTTACACTTATCAGTGTAGGTAAGAATGTACTCACCCATCTAAAACAGACTCCACATGTTTATAAAAGTGGTACAGCTTAGCGTCATCATGGTAATCCCCATTCTTGTCGTCTTTGATCCCTGCCTCTCGCTTCTTCCTCGCAGTGCCGACGTAGCCAGTATTGGCTTCCAACAAGTCTATGGGTATTTGAGATCTGTTCCACGGCAGTTGGAAGTTGGCTTGAAATGCGTAGTTCACGTTTATATGTTTCGCTGCACTCGGGAAGCCAAATCCAGCGTTGAACTGGAAAAGAAGAATTTGAGTTAAATCATTGCAAAAAAATCATCATTTGTCTAGCCTTTTCTCAACTATATTGGGGTTGACTACTACCACTAAGAATTAATGACAACACGATTTGATAGGTACTGTCAGATCGTGTTCATCATCTGCCTAGCCTTTTCCCAACTATATTGGGGTCGGTTTCCGTCAAACCGGATTCAGCCGGATACCAGTATTTTACGTGGAGCGGCTGCCTACCAGACCTCCACAACCCATTAACTGGGTAACACGGCACTCCTTGGCAAGACTGGTGTCAGATTTTCTGGCTTCTGACAATCCGTAACGACTGCCAAAGATCTCCGAATGACAGCCGGGACCAACAGCTTAACGTGCTTTCCGAGGCACGGAGGAAACTCGGCATGTTAAGATGGTCACCCATCCACAGACCAACCTCGGCAAACGTAGCTTAACCTCGAAGATCGACCTGTGCGGTGATTATTATTTAGCCACGAGCTCCAACTGTCAGATCGTGTTGTCATTTTTAAATCGAGTTAAGTCCGTAGGCAATTCGGAGTAGAATACGCCCGCAACTACGCCTGAAACTACGGACTTCGGGCTTAGAGAGTAGCCCCCCAGACACCAGTCTTGCCAAGGGCTATCATGTTACCAATCATCTGGCTGTCCCCAACATAGTTGGGTTGTTTGATTTAGTTGGGCCACTTCTCTTAGAGAGAAAATAAGTGGAGATGAAGCAGGTGGATCGATGGCAGATCCATCGCTTGCCATCAGGCGTAATTGTGGTCAAGAGCAAGTCCATTACTTTATAAAAAAGGTGGGTCTGGTTCGACTCATCAATTCAGTAGATCAGTTTCTCGACTAGTCAATTCTACTAATGGATTTAATATTGCTAGTCTTACTCGTGACTCTTTTAGGGCCAATGTCATTTAACAATAAAAGAAACAACAGACAATACAAACATGATTTTAACACATATTAAAATTCAATCCGTGCCCATTTTATTCACGAATGCGGTACGCTCACAGTTTAAGCGGCCGATCATCCATTCGATAAATGCGATTAATTCCTCACTTCGCCACCAGCGCGACGAGGGCGCTTATTTTTTGCCGGGAACCACATGATCGGATTATACTGCTATATTTCGTTGCAAAGGGGCCCCTAACTCAGTTACCTTGCGCCCCCTTTTTGCGATAAAAGGGCTCTTTCCCTCAGTATATTAAAAGCTAAAACAGCCAGCATTTTCTCGAACGTAACGTATTTAAGTTATGATATGTTTAGTGTATGGTTGTGTTGTTTTTTAAGGATGATATATGGCGTCTGACGTCTTCGTTAATATTCAGAGCAATATTCCTGTCTCTAAAATCTTTTATGAGTACTTTATTTTCTATCAGCTGTGACTTTAGCTCTGAAACCCTTAGCATAATAATATGTATTAGAGCCAAAAGCACAGGACTTGTCATGTCCTTCAACTCGAATGAAATTGACCGCTATACTTTTAATTAATAGAGGATTGTCATGGCCACTGAGTCGAGTTACTTCAATTTGTCTTGGAATTTGTAACTTTGTTTAAAACTTGTCCCTCAAAGGACGAAGAAGCTAAATATTTTACTCAAGCCACCAAATATAGCGACAAAACCAATTACACAGTACACTCAAATATTTACAATGTAATGCGAATTTCCACAAGCTACTGACTTATCTCCCGGAAATGTTCGTCGAGCAATTTTCCAATAAGTAATCACGAGCTATTGAAAACCAATAACATAATATTATTATAATAAAAATGCTCGATGGAAGTAAAATACGTCACTGTTATGGCTCCCTAAGAACTTACACATTCCAGTCAAGCGAGAATTAGATTGCATGGTCCTGTTCTTGTTGAAAATAACAGGATACAGAATAGGCCATAGGTAGGCGGAGTTAGTATACGGAGAGGATAACTCAAATGAATGAAACGCTCGAAAGTTCTAAATGCTTCCCTTAATGTGGCTGTAATCCCTCAAAGTAACTGTAATCCCGGAACATTCAGCCTAAAAACTTTTATAGAAAAGACCTTACTATATTGAAATACACTATGTTCTAGTGTGTCTGTGGTGTGACCAGAGAGTCGTGGTAGGTTGATGTTCGGCCCTGACATTGGCAACAAAATTTAATCGGTCTTTTTAGTTTTTATTTTTTTTATTTTTATTGACAGGCTTTCTTTAGTTTTTTATGTAATTTAGTTTTTTAGTTGATAATTTGTTTTCTTTAATTTTTATTGTGTTTTTGGTGTGTCGCTTCCGGCGGAATAAATGCTATCTTTCTTTCTTTTTCTTTCTTTCTATACTGAGACCTTTTATAGAAAAATAACATACCTGCAGAAGGGTGCTGTTTGGCCATAATAGTTGCCTTTTACTCCTGTGAAGTATCCCATCAGATAGTTCCATCCCTTTCCCACTTATGGTTAAGAAAAGGGAGGACGCAATAGAGAGGGAAAAAATAATTTGTTTGTAGAACATGATGGTATAACAGAGTATGCGTCTTGAATGCGCGTGAGTAGCCGAATTTTGAGTGACGCACTACGTTAAGTGATGGTAATCGTTTTGGATAACCGATGGAAATTGATAGAGATAACGTTAATCTTCTTAACCGACTTTAAAAAAGGAGGTTGTGTATAATTTATTTGAAGATTTTAACAAGTTTCGGCGGGGGTCGATTTGCGTAATTCTTTTTGTGTTTGCTTGTATAAAGTTCGCGAAATGGTCATGTAAAATTGTATTAATTTTGTTTGAGCGGTTTTTAAACTAACTTTCTATTATCTTGAAGTGAAAAGAAGTAGGAATGCTTGAGATAAAATACGATAGAGTAAATGCAAAAGTATCTGATGATTCAGTATTCTGGTCATCACGTGTACCTACTTTACACCTCATTAAATTACAATTATTTAATTACAGACAGGGCAGTTAGTCTTGCTGAATGTCTTAATTTTACTCATACTAAAACTGGTCAAGTGCGAGTCAGATACGCGCGTAAAGAGTTCTGAACGAGTTATATTTTCATAACATGTTACTTTGGGAAACACAGACATGACAAAAAAATATCTTTTTTTTCAGTTGTAGGCTCAATGTGGCGGGATTAGTATTAATTAGGTACTTATTTTCTTGAATACTCATAAATTACCCTTTTTAAAATTATTCAAAATATTTCGAGACCTTCACAATAAGACTTTTCCTTTGATGTGCCACATGGCTCATTTTAAAAGATTTTCGCCAAAATGGTAAAAAAGCACACCATTGTAATAAAAATTATATAACCCCAGCGATGCCAGCGGCTTCCTCGGCCCGCTCACCCACTGGTCAGCCGGACCGAGTCGACAGCTTCTAATACATCCAAAGTTCAGTACAAATTATTACCTAATAATTAACTGTTTCCAAATTATTATTTTTTCATGAAATTTCGTTACATTATTTTTAAATATTTTATACATTCAATTTACGTCAGCATACTATCCACAAATAACACAAAAACTAAGAACGCAATCACATGCACAACACAGTTTGTTCTCTGCCATCAAACTACGTTGGACAATTAGTACAAAAATTATACAAAAAGATATTCATTATTACATCAGTTTTAGTATCATATTATAGATGCTTTATTTAGCGTAATCCAAGATATTGATGAAAATAAACAAATTGGATGCTACTCTTACGACCGAATGTTGCAAGGAATCCTGAAAATGACTTGGAGATATAGGAAAAATCTGGCCGATCCAATTCTTACTAGGCTTTCTGAAACTGAGGCCTCTTGCCAGAAAATATTGCCCAAATATAACCTCTCCGCACACACTCTTCTTGCACTCCACAGATCTCATAGCCTAACTCAATAACGATAGCGCTCCTGGGCCTGACAGACTACACGTGCGTCTGATCAAAAAACAAACCAGCATCATCGATCCCTGACCCATATATTTAACCTGAGTTTAGAAACCGGTATATTTTCAGACCAATGGAAAGTTGCAGCTGAAAAAGCCCAAGTCACAAAAACGGTGCAACAGAATCTCCCGATAGTTATAGGCGAATCACGCTACTCTCAATACTTTGAAAGTTTCTTCAAAATATCGTTACTAAAAGACTTACTAACTTCCTCGAAAAACATAACGACATCACTGATAGACAATTCGGTTCCCGGAGAGGTAAATCAACCGAGGGCGCTACTAGACTACTCACAAACGCTGTGTCGTACTCTATGGGTGTTTTCCTAGATTTAGCAAAAGACTTCGACACGATCTCGATAGATCTCCTTTTAAGGAAGCTGGAAGCGGCAAGTATCCGTAGCACTCCCTTACACTGGTTCAGAAGCTACCTGTCTGGTAGAAAGCAATTTGTCAAACTCGGCGATCACACCAGTAGCCTACTCTCCACGAACTTTGGAGTCCCACAGGGCAGTACACTTAGCCCAACCCTTTATACTTTATGTGTACAAAATTATAAATAAATCTCTCTCTAACTAATGCTGAATTAATAGCATACACAGATAACACAGCGATCATATTTAAGGATAAAACTTGGGACCAAATATACAGCCATGTAGAGCAGAGTCTGAAGACTGTAGCTAAAGCTCTCGATAACAACCTACTTACCCTAAACGTAAATAAAACTAAGAAAACAACATTTTATAAAACGAAAGCATCAAGGCCCCTCAGCATCTTTCTCTCAAATTTCACTCTTGCCGTAACGTCCGAACTATAGACTGTACATGTACCGTGACCGTATGAACTGTATTAGATATTTAAGGGATTACTCTAGATGAGAACTTATCTTGAAACAACACATTAATACATTATCTGGCCGGATCAGCAGACCTCTGCCAATCTGTTCTCCAATACGGTATCTCTGTCTGGGATGGAACTGGCAAAACCGTGTTTTTGGAAGTCGAAAGAGCACAAAAAATAGTCGTTAAAGTATATTTTTTCTTTGTACTTAATATTAAATTTTATTTATTAAAAAATCTTCTAACAGAAAAACTACTGAACCTAACTATATACATATGAATATACAATAAAATATACGCTTAGGCGACACATGTTGCGTCCCACACCAGAGGCCAACCCATCTTCCACGGCATCAACGTCATACCATCTAGTGTTTTCCCATCGTCATGTACCAAGCCACTAGGTTCTAATACTGCCGGTACGCCGGTGGTGACAAGCGCCTGACGAATAATATCATTGATGCTAGCTTGTCGTGCTACGTGGCCTGCGCTCTTGTAGCAGGAACGGCCATGGTGTCCGAGGCTGCCAACTCCACATTGACACCGATGCAAAGCAATACAAGGTGCGCCCAAGTGGAGACAGACCGCGATCCGAAATGATGCGTCATCCATCATTGTAGCTATGGTGGATGATGGGAATGCTTGAAGCCACAAACTCGACTCCCACTCTCCCACAGCCACGCGCGCGCTCAGCAGTATTCGATGACGTATGAATCAAGTTATTCCGTACAATACAGCAGAGTGGCACATCCCATCGTCTCTGGGAGGTCAGCTTGTCGGGCAAATCCGTGTTGGGACAAGCCATTTTCCAAGCATTCAACGCATTGGTCAAACACGGCACTTCAAAATCAACCAGTGAGGATGATACAATATTCCTGGTTAAAGTATCAGTACTGTGCACCGAGGAGAGGAAGGCCGGGAAACTAATTCTTGAAATTTTGCGGATGTCGAGTCCACCCATGCGAATGAGAAGTGGCTAGCTGCCATGCTCGGTCGTCCAATGCCACATGTATGCTTAAGCTGCCTTTCTTATACCCAACGGATAGTCTCCACAAGGACTTTCCAGTCCTCCGGGTTCGGCAGCTATTCATACTCAATGCCACTCTTCAAACACATAAAAATATAAAATTCAGGCCAGACTACCACGAGATAATGACATGTCTAAACGTATATCTAGTATACCAATTCCTCGAGTCGATTTCCTTATGGCAAGAATTATCTATACGTAGCATAAATACAAACTCCTAAGACACGTAAACCTCATTCACCTCATCAACACCACACTCACACTAATCACCAAACCAACCATTTATGACTTGTGACATATACATATTTATGTTATTATATCCTGTCAAGAATTAAACATACCTGTAAAATCGAGTTGTTTAGATACAACAACTGTCTTTTATCTCTGTGCACAATTTCACTGGCTCCCATTTCTTCAGCACTTACAACACAAAACATTGAATTTAGTAATATAATCGTCAAAATATTTGCTAAGGTAAACATGGTGCGTCTTGGACGTTTCGATCTGTAGTGGGCACTTAAAACAATGAAGTTCACACGTTTACAATTACGTTTCACGAAGGAAATCGGTGCAGTCCGTTTAAAAACCTACAAGATTGTCAAAAATAAACGGGTAACTTAGGTAATGCGGTCTTTTTAGGGTTCCGTAGCCAAATGGCAAAAAACGGAATCCTTATAGATTCGACTTGTCTCTCTGTCTGTCTGTCCGTCCGTATGTCACAGCCACTTTTTTCCGAAACTATAAGAACTATGCTGTTGAAGCTTGGTATGTAGATGTATTCTGTGAACCGCATTAAGATGTTCATACAAAAATAGAAAAAAAAAACAATACATATTGGAGGTTCATAATTTTTTTCTTAACTGAATAGTTTGCGCGAGAGACACTTTCAAGGTAGTAAAATATGCGTGTCTCTCTCCCTGTAACTTCTAAAATAAGAGAATGATAAAACAAAAAAAAAAAAAAAATGATGTGCATTATTACCATATAAACTTCCACCGAAAATTGGTTTGAGCGAGATCTAGTAAGTGGTTTTTTTTAAAACGTCATAAATCGTAAACCGCAACTTTTGCTTATAATATATACCTACAGGTTTGTACGGAACCCTCGGTGCGCGAGTCCGACTAGCACTTGGACGGTTTTTCTATATTTTATTTCCGTTTGGCTTGATAAATTCATTTCATTTTTTTGCCATCTGAGTCACTGAGTGATTGACAGACAACGCACAGCCGAAACTGAATTTGTCTTAGAAGGTTAAAATGTGGCACGTCGTTTCGTTGGAGAGTGTGGAGGTATTGCAAGTATGAAAATATATTGCAAAGATACTTACAAAGTTCACGACATTACACGCAAAACATAACAACCACTAATTCAGCTTGATGTCCGCTTGCCACCTTTGGGATCCAGCAGAATATTAGCGTCAGGTATATTTACAATTAAATGCATATCTTAACAACAGACAAGCACCGCAGTTATAATGTCGTTGTTATTTAGCTTGCTTTTCTACAATATTGATCAGCTTTGAAAAATAGTTTTTAATACCTAAGTTTCAAAATTCATAACGACGCGGCGACGGTTTGAAATTCAGTTTTTCATGATGCTCTATGAATAGTGTACCTATATTTCTTATTTGGTATACAAATACCTACCTACCAATGCTGAGGTTTAAAATAATAGTAACGTCAAGTTGTTTTATTTAAGCAGTAGTTTAGATTATTTGTGTGCCTGTCCATTACATCCGAGCGAGTCAGCGGAACGGAGAAACGGAGAAATTCTAACCAATCATGTCAGTCAAAATGTCAGTGACTCACATGGTACGGAGATTTTATCCAATTAAATTGGTTAAAATTTCTCCGTTTCCCCACTCCGCTGCCTCGCGCCGCTGTAATGGACAGGCACCCTTAAAACATCTATTTCTTTACCAAGTTTATTTAAAGTTTTATAATATTAAACATACCTGTAAAACTGAGCTGTTGAGATACAATAACACCTGTCGTTTATCTCTATGCACGAACTCATTGGATTCCATTTTTACAGCTCTTACAACAAAAATCTGTGAATTTAGAAGTATAATTGGCAAAATACATGCTAAGGTAAGCATGGTGCGTCTAGAATAGGTTCTAGACTCTAGAACCTATCGCTCTGCAGCGGGGCACTTGAGACAATGAAGTTCACACGTTAACAATTACGTTTCACGAAGGAAATCGGTGCAGCCCTTTTGAAAACCTATAAGATTGTCAAAGGGTAAAAGGGAAATTCAGGTAATGCTGTCTTGTTTATTGCCGTTGAGCTTGTTTAATTCATTTCATTACTTCTAGCTTTTGTCCGCGACTTCGTACCATATCCCGTTATCCCCGTTCCCTTTGGAATTTCGGAAAATCTTGTGATATTTCTCTCCTACACTATCCAAAGAACTTACATGCCTAATTTTAGGTTTCTGCGCCCGGTAGTTTCGACTGTACATTGTACACACATTTAATAGTTTTATTGTTACATTTACTTTTGACTTTTTATATTAATTTAAATGTACCTGATAAGTAATGTAGATACTGTAAACATTGTAATTTAATAAATAAAGGCACCTGATAAATTTTATATTAAGAATTAAAATGACAATTTATATTATTATTTTATGCTCTTCTTAAATTGAATATGGGTCTTTGACTGAAATAAATATTTATTTTTTATTATTTTTTTATTTATTGTCTATCAGTTACGGAAGAACTCTATATATTAGGATTAAACTTGTACCTAAATAAATAGAAGGCGTTGTAGACACCTCAACCAATATGGACATATGATCATTTCAGGTCTTTTAAATACAATAAAAGTTGGGGTGAATGATGCGTGGAAGTGAGTGAATTAATTAGAAAACGTGTTGCGTTGACCCCAAGTAACATGGAACAAGGAGAAAAACAGTGATAATGTATTGTATGTATGTAACCCTGTTAATATGGATATGGACTATACAAAAATCGTAACAAAGGCGGGAAGACTTTTGATACAGTAAGTGCGACGGTAACTGTAGCAAAAAAAACAGTAATTTTTAATTTATATTCGCACTGCGTAAGGTAACACGAAGATTATTTTATAATGAATGACTAAATATAACAATAAATACCAAAAAATGCTCAGTATCTTTCAAAAACACAACTAGGTGAATCCGGATAGCAAGTACTTCCTATTAACACATGTAATACGTCAATTTTGACGTATTGTCTCGTGACCGCTTGTTGTTGGATAAACATATTAGTGAGGTGGGTGGAGTCATGTGACTTTAAGATTTAAATATTAGGCTGCGTTCACGTTGGACAAGTTTCTATCCGGGTTGACAGTAGTTTTGCATTGCATTTGGGTTGTACATTTTATTTGTTGTTTTTATTTAGTAGTTTGGGAATTATTTAGTTTGGGCCACTTCGTCGAGTCCTGTGCGCTTCGCAAACAGCGGATATCCGCGGCCTTCATCAAGTCATCGCTTCACTTGTGATAGAGCTTCCAGCAAAATACGATGGATCTGAAATCTTACAATAACCACTAGTTCTTAACAGCGAGAAGTGGGAAAAAAATTGTGAGGTATTTAGTTAACAGTTGGTCACCAGAAGTTTTTATAATAGGTTTTTTATAGCTGCACGTAGCATTTTTTGTCATGAATTAGAATAACCCAGTAAAATATAAAAAACGAATTAAGAACAAACTAATAAAAAACCGGTCTTCGTTATAATTATTTCTAACTTAACCCTCACGAAAAATATAGATCTAATTTCAACCGCCCAAATCCGGAATTACCCCAATCCACTGAGCAGTATGAACACGGCCTAAATACCAGCTACAGACGAACTGGGTGCATTGACACCTTTTCCAACAACACAGCTCAGATACGCGTATTCGACACACGTTGAAAATGTGACTCGCTATCCGTTCCCCGATTGGCTGTTCATGATTAAAAGTTAATCCGGAAAAATGGGGTAAGGTAGATTAGAATAGAATAACTTTTATTGTCTCCAGTATTACAGTAATATTGGTACATACACAAGCGTAAAAGTATCTCTTACCAGCCACGATTTTTTTAAGATTTGTTGGCACCGTGATTGTAATTTGTTTCGGTTTTTTTGAGGATTTGAATTATGAATATGAACAATATCTGAAGAAAATATTTTCAATCAATAATTAGTTTTTATTTTTTTAAACTATAAAATGTAATCAGTGTTGAAATATAATTAAGCTGCAATAAATCCTAAAATCTGTGGAGAGACAGTAAATTATACAAGCCATTGGATTCTGTTGACATGTTCATGCTTTCATATTTCAATAAATTGTTACGTAGAAGTAGTTTAAATGATTTTGGTAAGTTTGTTAAAAAATACATTTTAAGACTTCAATCTTTTTTGTCCATTTTAAATAGTTAAGGCCGGTGTTTCTTAGCTCCAAAGAAACCAGCTCAGATATCAAAGTCCATACAATCAGAACTAGTTAAAGTCATACAGGAAACTTGTAGCTTTATTTCGTTATGTGACTATAATGTTCTAATTACAACATAACCTAACGCTATTAGATTTAAAAAACAGTGTCAATGTTTTCTATACTTAATCGTGCTTGTGAGATTTTGATAAAAAATTCTCAACATCACTATGTAACAAAAAAAACCAATTTCAGCTGGACTATTTCGGCTTTGCTGATGATCGCCGTCGCTGTATCCGCTGACGATGAAGAGGAACACAAAGCGATGGTGATGAAGCGGCAGATCAACAGTCTTCCACTGGTTTACCCTCAAGGAGGAACTTATAAGGTAAGAAATATAATTAATTTACTAACACACACACACCGACACTTCCCGTGACCCAAGAGCTGGCTCTTACTTTGGGCAGAGATTAAGCATTGCCATTCAACGTGGCAATGCCGCCAGTTTCTTGGGTACATTACCAGCCGACAGCGTGGAGGACGAATTTTTGATGCTATACTTTAGTCTTTTGTTAGTTTAGTATATTTGTTATAAATTTAAAAATAAGTCTGAAAAATAAAATAAATTATTTCGAAGATTATTTCTTATAAGGTGTACAGTCGTTGTCTGGCGGAACATGAGGCCCATTGTATTATTTTCGATTTTGAATGTTTTGTAAAGTAACGTTGAATTTAGTAATATTACTGATTAAAAAGGCCACTTTAGAAAAATCATACTATGTAGGATCAAAATATAAATCATACAACAATGTGTCCAATTCCATTTTCATCTTTATCGCTGAAACATTAGGTTAGCAATCAACCGTGAAAGGTTGATTGATAAAAAATTATAGTTTCAGTTAGCTTAACCTGTTGGCTGTAGATTCTGCCTTTAAGACCCACTGTTCAGTCTATCGAATCTTAGCAAGTTCAGCAAGTAGCTTCGATTGATACGGTGCACCAAAACAAAATTTTTTAATATGTAACACAAGAATTCAATTTGCGGGAAATATATCAAAGTAGAGTTAGGAATGAAGGGCTCGTGGCTAAATTATAACAGCCACACAGTTCGATCTTCAAGGTTAAGCAATGCTTGCCGAGGTTGGTCTGTGGATGGGTGACCATCTTAACATACCGAGTTTCCTCCGTGCCTCGGAAAGCACGCTAAGCTGTTGGTCCCGGCTGTAATTTGGAGATCTTTGGCTTTACGGATAGTCAGAAGCCAGAAAATCTGACACCAGTATTGCCAAAGAGTACCGTGTTACCCAGTTAATGGGTTGTGGAGGTCTGGTAGGCAGCCGCTCCACGTAAAATACTGGTATTCACCTGAATCCGGTTTGACTGGAAGCCGACCCCAAATAGTTGGGAAAAGGCTAGGCAGATGATGATGATATCAAAGTAGAGTTAAATATAGATGCTATATTGTAAATGTCCCCGTTTTGCGAAGTGGTCGGCTATTTCACATAAATGGCCACCTCTAACCTAACCTTAATTTTATTGACCTAGACGAAGTTCTCGCTGTAAGGGTCCCTTATTTCTATCTGCAGGGTTTCTGCCTCAATCCACTGGCATTGCTTGCTCACGCTAGCTCTTGTTATCCCATTCGATCCAAACTTCTCCGTATCGAGGCCACCCTGAATTCTCTCAACCTTACTTCGTCCACATCATGAAATTTATTCTATTTTGCAATGGAAAATACCTAAAATAAAACAAAAGAAACAAGTCTTGATATGAAAGTGGAACGAAGATAAGAGAGTTTGGAAAAAGTGTCATTTTATAAGCGATAACTATTTGGTTATGAGTTTATAATGTACTAGTTGACCCACGTAACTTCGTCTGCGTCACATTTTCCATTAATGCTCGGCTCCTTTTAGTCTTAGCGTGATTATATGTAGCCTATAGCCTTCCTCGATAAATGGGCTTTCTAACACTGAAATAATTTTTCAAATCGGACCAGTAGTTCCTGAGATTACCCCCTACATACAAACTTACAAACAAATGTTACCTCTTTATAATATTAGTATAGATTATTATAGATGTAATGAAATCATCAACGTCAAATAATACACCATCACTTACAAAAGTTCAATCTTTTAACAGCTCATCGTAGGCTTCTCAGCCCCCATCCATGCTGAAGACTACATCAGCCTGGCCTTCGCAGCCAACTTCCAGTACCAGTACGTGCAGTTCACGAACATCACACAGCTGTCGCAATACTACTTCATCAAGACCGTGTCTAGAGAGCAGAGGGAGGCGGATATAGCTGCCAGGAGGGATGAGCGGCTTACCTTCTATTCAGCTGTCGCAGATATGTTGAAGACGTAAGTATTTTATTACCAACTAACTTCTGCCAGCAAAGTACCTGTTACTGCTTGGTGAAGAGGCAAGTGGAAATTATGTTATTCTTACTCCTCCACTGTTCTTTCCTGGTTCTCTTCCAGGATAGTTGAATTATTTCCCGGGACTCATCCAGTGGGTCACTACTGCTGATTCTGGCTTTAAAGAGTTGCAGCAGTGGGGCATAGTATGGCGGGTTTGCCCTAAAAAAAAGCTTAAATCCCTCGCCGGTGACCTGGAGGTCTACTCTCTTTCTCTGAAACGAAACTTCGCAAACGAACGAAATTTAAACGAAGTTTCGTAACTGTCGCTACTCTGTTTTGTTTTCGGACACGCAGACGAAGTTCGGATCCATAAACAATTTTCGTGAACGATTGGAATGAGCAATGTTGTGTGGGTCTTTTATTATGTCATCTAAAGTAAGTTACGGTTTTTAATTTAACTTAAAATCTACAAACTATTTTGCTTTATTTTTAAATTTTGCAGTGAACATGTGGTTTAATTAATATTTCATGTAATATTCATGCAGAAAATATAAATATACAGATTTTTTTAATTGCCTACGAAATTTACCGATACACTATAAAAAACCCTTTCACGGTTATGGTTAACCAACTAAACTGAAGACTACTATTTCATGCCCACGATGGGTGGTAACTTATGACTACCAAAATTATCCGTGTATTCACACGCGTTCGCGCAATCTAATCATAACATGTCAACTTGAGATTTTTTGGTTGAATTCTTTAAAAAGTTTTCTTAAGTTTGTTTCTCAGGTATTTTGTTAATGAATCATGTTTTCAAGTGCTTTTTTACATATCTACTTCGCAATCGCGATACACATTCCGTCAGAAACTTTCAAGCCATACTGTGTCGCAGTCTGCATTTTGGGTCTCCACAAGTTTGTTTTGGGTTTAAAAACTTTGTAAGTAACACACATATTATACCTATTTAATCATTTATGTTTTCTTTATAAATATCGCCTTCATAATATACATTTACTTAGGTAAACATCTTTTCAGTTTAAAATGGCTCCACATACGGGTTCGGCCACTTCTGAGCAAATCGACACCCTTCTCGATTACTTGATCTTAAATTTGTAAGGAAAACTAATTAGAATTTTAATGGAATCAGCTTAGATTAGGTCTAGCATTCTCTAATTAGTGTTATAAGGATATTTTCGCATCATGGGTTTAGTTAGATTGTAGTTTAAATGTGAATTTAATGTTTCATTTTAGGTATGTTTTGTTTGTACAGAAAGGTGTAGGTAACTAATTATTTGATGAGATTATGCTTTAATTACCTTTTAATTAGTTTTATAAGTCTTATATATGCATATTAGATCCAATAAAACTCTAACATAAACGAATTTTAGTAGTTTATAAGGAAATTTAGATGTATGGTTTTTGAATTGTGAATAATTACGTAGTTTGAAAATGTGATTTTTTGTTTTAAGTGATAGCGTTTTGGAATTGGTGTTAAAATAAAGGTCTTGACCCAAAACCAATTTGACAAAAAGAATTGAGTTGATAGGACTTATATTTTTCGAGATATTTCCAAAAATGTATAGTGAAAATTTGTTATGGTACAAAATTAGAAGTCTTAGTTCTAGAAAATTTTTGTATTTTAAGGACATCGAAATAATTTGTGTTTCATATTGTTAAGCAAGGTTTAAGGAATCTAAATATATATATATTGTAAGGGTTTTATATAAAAAACAATAAATAAAGGCTCCAAAGGTTTCGGCTCAAAGAGAAAATTACACGCGAATCGAGTCCAAAAATCACGGTTCTCAATAAGGTAACGACGGGCAGTATATAAACAGAGCCGAATTTTGATTGGACGTGCTCCTGCCGTCCGAAACATTAATTGTGTGTTGTTAATTTTATACCTAGGTATTTGATCTGTGCCCGCTTCGTTGGTTTATATAATTATAGCCTATGTATGACACACACACACACATAACATGGCTTTCATTCTGGAGGATCTGGAAAAAGATGAGGACTGTGAACAGTGAAATGCTTTATTTATTGAAGAGAATGATAATAAAAAATATACACCACTTTAACTGTGGGCTCGATTCCATGACGCCTTGCCTTTGGAGGTAATAAAGGCACTATTTCCTGACACAACTCCTCAAATAATTGCCGACTGAGTCTGTAATTTCCTACAAACTCTAAGTCGGGAATTTCTCTAATATTGAGTTGATTGCGCAAGCGACGCCGGTTCCTTCTACGCTCCAAACGTTCTTCACGTACAGCAGCCTCGATTAAGAGCGGTCTCGTAGCCATTTCAAGCAAATTTATCATAAAATCCACACAAACGAATAACTAACGAAAATCAAAAGGTAACACTTTTGGTTTCGTCAATTTGAGGTTAAAATTCCGAACAATCATCTGTCAAACTCAAATGTTCGTTCGTAACGTAAATGAATTAGAGTAGGTTTAGAGAAACTAAATGTCAAATAATCTTCGTTCGTATTGAACTTCGGAACGAATAGAACCGTGGTAGGAAACATGCGAAAATTCAATCGAAACTTCGTTTTTCGTTGAATTAGAGTAGACCTCCAGGAGGTCTACTCTCTTTCTCTGAAACGAAACTTCGCAAACGAACGAAATTTAAACGAAGTTTCGTAACTGTCGCTACTCTGTTTTGTTTTCGGACACGCAGACGAAGTTCGGATCCATAAACAATTTTCGTGAACGATTGGAATGAACAATATTGTGTGGGTCTTTTATGATGTCATCTAAAGTAAGTTACGGTTTTTACTTTAACTTAAAATCTACAAACTATTTTGCTTTATTTTTAAATTTTACAGTGAAAATGTGGTTTAATTAATATTTCTTGTAATATTCATGCAGAAAAGATAAATATACAGATTTTTTTTAAATTTCCTACGAAATTCACCGATACACTATAAAACACCCTTTCACGGTTATTGTTAACCAACTAAATTGAAAACTACTTTTTCATGCCCACGATGGGTGGTAACTTATGACTACCAAAATTATCTGTATATTCATACGCAATTTAATCATAACATGTCAACTTACTTAAAAGATTTTTTGTTTGAGTTCCTTTAAAATGTTAAATTGTGAAGTTTGTATTGTGATAATAAATCATGTTTTCAAGTGCTTTTTTACATACTTCGCAATAGCGATACACATTCCGTCAGAAAGTTTCAAGCCGTACTTTGTTGCAGTCTGCATTTTAGGTCTCCAGGAATTTTTGTTTTGGATTGATAAACTTTGTACGTAAGTAACTTACATAACATAATTATTTATTTTTTCGTTATGAATACTATCGCTTTTCATCGATTTACTGAGGTGAACATCTTTTCAGTGTTCAATGGCTCCGCATACGGGTCCGGCTACTCCCGAATCACTCGACAACGGAAGAGCAATAGGGCTGTGGGATACTATGAGCGGTTGCACAAAAACAATTCAGCAGTAGCAAAAGGAACCTAATGTTTTATTAATTTATGACATAATAATATAGTGACATGAAAATCTCACGTTTTTATATTTTGCAGGTATGGGTTGATAGAAAACAAATAGCCAAGCTGCTGGTTCTCGAAAGTCAGCTTGAGCAACTGGAGGTGATCCATTAATTTAGGTATATTACAGAAAAACAATAATTTTCAATTGTTAACTGCAGAGAAATGAGGGAAGCTAGTAAATTGTATCTATCTTGTGTGATAAAATGTAATAGGTAGGTACCAGAAAAAAAAAGCTATTTTCACTCATGTCATAATTTTATTTTATTTTATTTTATTTAAAAGGAACAACAAACAGTAATCTTTACTGTTATTTCTATATTTACTTTAAACATAGTGTTAGGCATTTTTTGTTAACATGTAATTACCCGTTTCAATTGGAATGTTTTTTTGCAGCCTCACAACCCACACCTACCAGAGGGAGACATTCAGCTGCTGTCTGTGATATCAGAAGCAGGGTTATATCACTATAAAGAGGAGCGTGTAGAAAGAGAAACAGTCAGCAACACCGAGCTCGCAGGCATCACGGGCTGTTTGTTACTTTACATTATTTTTTGTCTATTTGATTAAAACATTATTAAAAGTAAATTTTATTCTTTTAATTAAAGTCTTAAAATCATATGTTACCTACTAAAGATAGATATATCACTACTTTTAGAAAGGAATAGATAGATAAGGTTCTACCTTCATCATATCTATTTACTTCTAACAGTTGCACTAATACAGCTCTTGCCTTCGGCCTGCCTGTAAAGCTCGAGCTCAAGAAGCAGCAGATTGAGTGGGAACCTGCCTGCTTCTTTCAGCTTGGGAGTTCATCATAGATGTCAACTTGGAAACATCAATACCACCCCTTATACATAATTTAGGCAAATCACAGCAGGCTATTAACACTTCCCATGCTGTTTTGGACAGTAATGCAGTACCCGATTGCAAAAAGACGTCCCCATCAACCTTGTAATAAACCACATGTTCGTTCTATGATGGTATAATTGGCGGTAATTTCCTACAAACTCTAAGTCGGGAATTTCACTAATATTAAGTTGATGGCGACATGCAAAGCCGGTTCTTTCGACGCTCTAAATATTCATCAGGTAGAGCAGCCTCGATTAAGAGCATTTTTGTAGCCATTTCAAACACATTTATAACAAAATCCACACAAACGAATAACTAACGAAAATCAAAAGGTAACACTTTTGGTTTCGTCAATTTGAGGTTAAAATTCCGAACAATCATCTGTCAAACTCAAATGTTCGTTCGTAACGTAAATGAATTAGAGTAGGTTTAGAGAAACTAAATGTCAAATAATCTTCGTTCGTATTGAACTTCGGAACGAATAGAACCGTGGTAGGAAACATGCGAAAATTCAATCGAAACTTCGTTTTTCGTTGAATTAGAGTAGACCTCCAGGTGAGGGTCGCGGGTTTCCGATGGATACGAGACGAAAACGACCGAATATTTTGGGGACACTTGGGGAAGGTCTATGTCCAGAGTGGATGTCTTTCGGCTGATATGATAACTAAGGAAAATAACCGGTTTTCTAATTCTAGACAAGTTTATGTTTTTTGGCTTATATAGTTTCACCTCTTGTAACTTAATATTGTTTAAAACTTTTAAATATCATTTTTTTTTCCATGATTATATTCTTGTTTTGTTTAGATAGACATGAAATGTAATGGCAATATAATCGTGTAATATAATTGAATGTAACCTAACTTACGATCCTACAATGCTCTGTGTACAAACTTAAATTAACATTGTATCACATATTGATAAGCTGTGGACACCTATAAATGATAGGGTCACAATACTACTAGCAAATTTAAGGATTTTTTATAATGTGAGAATGTTTCTGTGACTTTGTTGTTGGAGTGAGTAATAAATAAATAAATCCATTGAAGCGTGATTGATTTGAAACGTTCAGACTTAAACATTTAGAATTTTAGTAAGCCTATTACTAGCGGTTGCATACTAAATTTGAACTGCGTAGTTAACCACCCCCGCGGTTGACTGCAAATGCGTACGTAGGCTTCCTAATATTATAAATGTGAAAGTCTAAAAATTCAAATTTGACGATTCAAATTTTGTTTGCAAATGCTTGTCATTTAATGGCGGTTAAGTGCGTACAATCAGTAGCAGCTGCAAATAAAAACAGGAAAAACGGCCAGCCGCGCGGTCACCTGCTAAAACAGTTGAAAATACGTAAACGTTCTCACTTTCAGAAAAGGCATAAACGGTGAGGAGTGCGTCTACCGAGCGATTTGCGAAGCTGCACAGTATCCAGTCGAAGAAGAAGGGCTCGTGGGAGAAATAATACACATACTGCTGACGTAAGTCTGAACATTTCTTTTTAAAATTATGTAAATAATACATACACTGCCGACGTAAGTCTGAACATATTCTTTTTAAAATTATATAAATAACTAGCTGACCCGCGCAACTTCGTCTGCGTCATATTTTCCATGAATTCTGCGCTCCTTTTTGACTTAGCTTGATATATAGCCTATAGCCTTCCTCGATAAATGGGCTATCTAAAACTGAAATAATTTTTCAAATCGGACCAATTGTTCCTGAGATTAGCGTGCTCAACCAAACAAACTCTTCTGCTTTATAATATTATAACTCAGAGTCAGAGGTTCTCAGATTTTGTTGTGCAAGGCGTTGCGAACGTTCGACACTCGACTCTCGTGCGCGTATTACCTGAGATTTTCTCTGATTTTGTTCAGCAAGGCGTTGTGAACGTTCCGGTGAAGATTCTCCCATACGGTGTATTCTTGCTGCCCGTGCTTGAGAACTATGTTTAGTAAGTTGAGACCTGGCTCTCTTAGGCATTTTCAAATGTTTAAGAAAATGTTAAAAGCGTGTAAGTGTAAAATAAACACAAAAGTGTAAAATATTCTAGCTCTGAAAAGACCTGTTGTGTAGCCCTGAAAAGAACTGTTGGTTAGCCCTGAAAAGAACTGTTGGTTAGCCCTGAAAAGAACTGTTGTTTGGCTCTGAGAATAACTGTTGTTTAGCTCTGAGAAGAACTTTTGCGTAGGTGTAGTTTTCTAAAAAAAATCGCACGAAAATTATTAGACTTTGCGCACGACCGCTGCGTAGGGAGCCGACCTCGCGTCTGAGCCGTGCGTGTACCTTAAGTAGCCTCCACGCTATTCCCGAAGTTGATCGAAGTTGAGCGAATACGATAGTGTAGAAGGGCACTTCGCTTCGCCTCGTGCAACTTCGCTTCGCCCCGGGCGACTTCCAGTTGTTGTCGGTTTTTGCGCCCGAGTCAAAGGACTCGAAGTTCGAACACGAAGCGTCTGTCCACACTACTCGGCTCACTTCGGTTCGTGTCAGCCATAGTAAAATACGCACGTATTTTTATTATGCGAGAGTACACATTGCAACGGCAGTTGCCACATCAACGTTATCCTATCGTATCCTACGGAACCCTATTTTTTTCCAAAATAAAATATAGCCTATGTTACTCGTGGATAATTTAGCTTTCGAATGGTGAAAGAATTTTTAAAATCAGTCCAGTAGTTTTTGAGCCTATTCATTACAATCAAACAAACAAACAAACAAACAAACAAAGTTTTCCTCTTTATAATATTAGTGTAGATAGTGTAGATACACATACTGCTGAAGAAAATCTGAACATATTCTTTTTAAAATTATATATATAATACACACACTGCTGTAGTAAGTCTGAACATATTTGAAGGCGTCAGCGACGGCTGAGCGATAGCACCATCATCGTATGGGTTCGGTGGTATCAGGATCATTGTAGAATAAAACACTCAATACAGTACTAAGCTCTCTTTATTAACTGTGGCTGAGTGCTAGTACTTTACAAATAGACAGTCCCCCAAAACGCCCGCCCGTTACCACATCCTAGTGTTTTAGCTATGGAGAAGACGTGGCCAACAAACTCCATAGCAACACATCTGTCTTTTGAGTTAGAAGAACTCGCATTTATAACATTATTAAATAAGTCTGTTTAATTTAAAAATAGGTAAACCGACAGTTTCGTTCGGGACGAGTGTCCTAGTCGGTGTCTCGAGCAAAAGTGCGCTCGGCAAAGTCCCCACTCTCGAATACGACTCTGTCCACGTGCCGCCATTACAACTGTCAACTGACGTCACGGCGTTTACCACTACCCACTACTACAATACTCAAATCAGCAATTATTAAATGATATCTTTATCCACGACATATTCTTTTTAAAATTATATAAATAATACACATACTGCTGAGGATTATTTGAAAATTTATTATTTTTAAACTTTTATAAATAATACACACACTGCTAACGTAAGTCTGAACATATTCTTTTTAAAATTATATTAACAATACACACACTGGTGACGAAAGTCTGAACATATTTTAATATTATTAGATAGACGCTAGATAAATGTGCAATGACGGTCACTGACCCGCATACATTTATTGCATTCTTTAATATCAAAAACAGAAACAAATACATAAAGCTGTCCTGAATGGACTTCTATCGCGATCCTTTACATTCTCTAATAATGAAAACGGTTCACAATTTTTTATTCGGATATCTACGAAAGGATATTAAGGAAAGGTCAATAAACTTTATTACAAGTTTATCTGGCGATTAGTGTATGTATATACTTTATTGCCAGATAAACTTGCAATAAGGTATATAGCGTATTTTACATTAAAACTTATAACGCCCAGGTACGCGGGTTTAGCAATTAGATAACGATTAGCGAAGAAGTCATCAATAGATTCTAACACCCTCAAACTCCACCCTATGTAGGAGGCAGGCCGCTACTTTTTCTGTAGGCTCCTAGTGTTGCAACCAGCATTCAGGAAAGTTAGAGAAAAAAAGAAGAAGGTTACCCAAGATAATATAAATATTCTCTAGTGAAACTCTTTAAATCACGAACCTTGAATAAACGGATGAAATTAAAATGATCACATTATTGAGCTGTCAATCTTCATTCAGGCCAATAATCGTATTCTCTCCATTTTGAATATTTTACACTTAATTAAGTATCAGCTATATTTAAATAATTATACGCGAATATGGTATCAGTTACAAAATAATGAAGAACATTAATTAGCGCATTTTAACAGTCAACTGGAGACTCGACCGAAGCCAGTAGATTTACTGCAGGATATAAAATAGAATTTGTTTCATAAATAAAATTTTGGAAGCTTAAACTAGGAAAATGGTGTCATTTACGGGTGATCCGTTTGATAATGAGGAGCTCGGTCTTGATAGAATTATGTCATACACGCAGTGTGTCCGATTGGATTTCGCATTGGCGAGACAGTCGAAAATCCCAACAAAGTTTAATTCCAAATCTTTTACATCTATAAAGGATAAAACCACCATTAATGACCTCACAGCACATATAAGGAACTGATTTTTAGTGGAAAGCCAGCCAAGTGCGAGTCGGTCTAACTCACGAAGGGTTCCGTGCCACCAGGCGAAAAACCAAGTTTCTTGAATGGGAGCCCTCTTTCATTATAATTTGATTATTTGTTGTTATATCGTTGGTTCTCGAGATACAGTTCACTAACATACAGACGAACAGAATGACGGACAGCGGAGGTTTAGTAATAGGGTTCCGTCCCTTTGGGGCAAAAAAAAACTCGGTTCAGGCTGACTAACTAGATGTCATATTAGTTAGTTCTTGCAACTTAATACACAGATGTGAAGCTAGAGTTTGTTGCGTTATTTCTTATTTATTTATTTTATTATTTATTTACACAGAAAAATAGTAAAAGTTAACATTATAAATATAAGTACAAAGGTACTGCTTATTTCCAATGAAATTTCTTCCAGCAGACCTGCGACAGGAGAAATGAGAAATAGATGTAGACAATAGTGTGTAAGAACAAGTGAATAGGAGTAGGTATGCAAAGCCTTAAAATTAAAGTTAAAATTAAATAAATACGAAAACATAATTATGAAATATAAATAAATAAATGTATAATATACATACCTACCGAACATTATATTATAATATACCGCGTGTATCTGACATCAACGCACAAACGATTTCCATGGGTCCAGGGCATGATTCTGGACACCCCAGTGTTGGAATCTTTCGTCGGTATTTTTCTCAATTTTTCATTTTTTTCAAGAGTACCACAAATAGGTATCAGCTCAGCTGAGCTGATATCAATTGGTGGTCTTATTCAGATTGCTCTTTTTAGTGAAAGTAGTTCATTAATTATTTTTTTATTAAAATCTCATTGGGTTAGGTCAGAATAACGATTATGAGCAGTCTAAAGTAAAAAAACCCATGAAAAAAATGAAAAAAATGAGAAAAAAGCCGACGAAAAATTCTAAGTCTAGGGTGTCCAGAATCATGCACTGGACCCATGGAAATCGTTTGTGCGTCGATGTCAGATACACGCGGTATATTCATATATTATACATAATTATATATATACATATATATTGTTCTTCCCGGCAACAACAAAAATGGCTGTCTGTCAGCCTCATTTGAATTTTTATTTTATTTTTTTATTTGAGATGGGTTTTCTCTTGGCTCTAGTCTTGGTCAGACATGACAGATACAAAGTCTACGATGGAGCGAGCTTACCCAGAAGGAGCCTGTTCACTCTAACTTTGAAAAAATTACCTTTGTTTTGATTTGTTTGCCTCGTTTCTCAATTGACAGGCGCAGTGGTATTAAGAATTACACTTTAACGTCGTCTTCTTAATATCATACACAGAAACAAATACATAAAGCTGTTCTGAATGGACTTCTATCGCGATCCTTTACGTTCTCTAATAATAAAAACGGTTCATAATTTTTTGCTCGGATATCTACGAAGGGATATAAGGGAAAGGTCAATATACTTTATTGCAAGTTTATCTGGCGATTAGTGTGTGTATATACTTTATTGCCAGATAAACTTGCAATGCGGTATATAGCGTCTTTATCTAATTTGTAATTATTTAGCCTTACAACTTTGAACAATTAAACTTAACTTACCTATTTTCTCTTACTATCATTATCATCATTGCTGAACATAAGCCGCCCCCACAACAACCGGCCCTGTACGTCTCGCATTCATATTTTTTCTCATTCTCAAGTAACGCCACATTTCATTGAATTATTTTGCTAATTTCAGGCCAGACTATGGAAGGTCGCCGTTCGACGAAAAAGACCAAGATTGGGAAGATCTGATGGGAGCCTACAACGATGCAGCTGTAGCTGGACGGCAGATGTTCAACTGTGCGTCTATTTACTCCGGATGCCCTGAGGGACAAGGCCTGATGGAAATGTTCAGTATACTGAGAGATGAATGAAGAAAATGTCTGTTTATATTTATATTTTGTCCAATTGGTGAAGGAGTGTTTTTGGTGCAACCATGAGGCATAAAATGATATTGTCATTCTCTATGTTCCTCCATTGTGTGTATCGATGTGTGCCAAATAAACGTGTTTTTTTCTTTCTTTGAAATATGCAAACGTATTTTGTAGAACGTCATTTTCTGTCGAGTAGGTATGAATAGATGAATGAAAAAGATAAATGGAAATGTTTTACCTTGATTAAAAAAGTAGTTGAAGCACATTTTTTGGTCTCATAATTGTTTTATTTTTGAATGAATGTTACGTCGCCATTATTTTTAAACTGTTTTGCTGAAAAATAGATACTAACATGTCTAATGGCAGAATGGAAAAATGTAGATTTAAAAGTCAAAGTTTAAACGTTCATTGCAATTAGACCATTAAGTTAAAATAAAAATGTACACATAAATTCCAATTTAAGATTCTGATTCAAAGCCAAAATTTTCAGAACAAATAACAATCTTAAAACCAGCGATATATCTTCAAGAGCTTGACCAAAAGACTTAAAATGTGGCTCAAAAGAAATGTCTGAAGGAATAGTAATCCTGAGCAGTGCTGGTTATAAAGTGTCTGGAGCAAAGCCCGCTGTTTGCCCGAACCGCTTCTGAGGACAAATTAAGTAGATCTCATATATGAAGCCGGTCACGTACGGCCGATCTTTTCCTTACCATATTTACATTGATTTAGTAGTTTGTCAACTATCGGTTCTCGATTGCATTTGGTTTTAAATTGTTTGGGTAAGGATGTTGGCGCGGTTTTGATTTGTTTGTGGTATTTCTTTGCTTATTTTGACTTTTGGAACGTTGGTTTGTCGTACATGCTTGGGAGCTGCTATTGATCTAGGTCACATTGCGACTAGTTTTGTATTAGTTTCGTGCAGGTGAAGATTTACCGCGGCCCTGGTACGCCAAAGGGCATTTGGTGGAACACGGATGGGTTTTAGTCAGTAAGAGTCTGATACTCGCTTCTGATCCGCCCAGAGCGGAAAGAGTCATTTGAGGATTTCTCATCCTTAAAAAAGTTGGCTTTTGCTTTTCTTTGTCAGTTAGGGATTACCTATAGGATACTTATTAGCTGCACAAGCGCAACGCAGCATTATTAGCGCAAAAATGTTTGGTTATACCTAGGAAATATACTAACGGGACAGTAAGTAAAGTTTTTAGTGTGGAACATAAATGTCCTTGATAAATTATAATCAACATCGAATCTGTACAGCTTTTTATACGAAGCCGTGAAAAGGTTAGAAACAGATGGAACTTCCGCAATCTTAATGTTAGCATAAATCAGCACTGCCTGTTTCAAAACAGACGATTTTCTATAGATAATGGAGATGCATACAAAAGTAATGAAATTTTTGAAAGAAAAATACTTTCTAATTATCATCGCTTTAACTTTCATACACAGGGCGTTATGTACCTAACGTTGTAGTCATATAAACAAGCTGACCCACACAACTTCGTCTGCGTCACATTTTCCATTAATGATGATAACCTTTCTTGATAAATGGTCTATCTAACTTCAAATCAGACCAGTACTTCCTGAGATTAGCCCTTTCAAGCTAACAAAAAAACTCTTCAGCTTTATAATATTAGTATAGATACTGTCATACAAATGTACAACTTCCTTCGTAAAATCATGGTCAATTTTCACAAAAAGTTTTAAATAATTGACGATTACACCTCATACTTACACGTCATTTAGAACCAAAACAAGCTGCAACTGAAAGCAGTGCTAGTATTGAATGGGGTAAATAAAGGATGTATCGGCTGGTCGGACAGCTCCAACCACACGTGAAGTGATAACATCGCACGAGTTCGTCTGCGACCGACAAAGTGTTGGACTGAATGAGTGTCAACAAAACTTGCATAATATTGATATCCTTACAGTATCGACGCAACATCGCTGTCCTTGCTTTTTTTATTAAAGCCTATGATTTATGCGTTAAGGTGATTTGAAATAATAATCATTAAATAGTTGAGTGCTCCGTTGATCTCATGGTGAGAGCATGAGCTGCAAAGCGTTCTCTTATTCTAAGTAATAGCAAAAAAGTGCATTCTTCCGTTAGGAACTTGTAACAAAGATCTCGGAATCAGGAAGTTGGTGGAATCACACCCCCAGACTGGTGGCAGTGCTGAGGTGTCTAGTCCAGGTACTTCTAATCTAATGCGAAAGTTTGGATGTTTGTTACTCAATCACGCCAGAACGGCTGAACGGATCTTGATGAAATTTGGAATAGAGATAGATTGTAGTCTGGAATAGCATATATACTTTTCATCCCGACTATATGTTCCCTAGGCATCACGCGGGCGAAGCCGTTGATCCTTAGGGAACATATTCTGATATCATCCTTGTGATGTTTTGGATCGATTAATCTGCTTAACACTCCTATCCTATTTTTTTTAAATTTGATATTTGTTTGCTCTTGACTCTAGTCTAGGTCAAAGATGACAGAGACAAAGTCTACGATGGAGTGAGCTTACTCAGAAGTACTCTGTTCACTCTGACTTTGAAAAGATTAGGGTTGTTAAGCGTTCGGAAACACAGACGCAGGTAGAGAGTTTCACTCTTTTGCTGTGCGCATTATGAAATACATGGTCATTTGTTGCGATGTTCCAGCTTGTAGGTACAAGCGGCTAGGTAGGCTTAAGCGTTCGGAAACACAGACGCAGGCAGAGAGTTCCACTCCTTTGCTGCGCGCATAAGGAAATACGCTTGGAAACGCTTATTGCAAATTGGTAGAATAACAACAAGGTAGGGATGGTAATCTGGATGTCTGATGTTAGACGGGGGCTGGTGGGATGAGGTCGTGTGGTTCTGTATTTATTTTGTATTCTCTAAAATTGACAAAAACCTTCTACTATTTGATTGTAGACATAGTTGTCTCCTACAGGGCCCACGGCACAATCAGTTCAATAGTAGCCGATTAAGACGCCTCGAGAATTTATTGATTGGACCAATGGTACCTAACTGGATTTATTTTCTGCTTACCACGCACTGAACTTTCATTAGAGTCCAAAGCGTAGATAGAGATGAAAATAGAATTATTGGAAGAGTGAGTGAGAAAGGTATACGTTTATTTGCATGTAGTAATGATTTTGTCCAGCCCTTGCGTGCTTCCTTACCTTGACGTGCTTTCCTATATTTCTTTATTTGTGGGTAAATGTTTATATGACATTTATATTTTCTGTGTGAACCATTTGTGCAATAGACTAAGCCCTGAATGATAGCTCTTCAATTGGCCTTTGACATTTTCTTTAATGTTTTTCTTATTAATTTTTACTTAAATTCAACAATTTGGATCAAATATGACCATAGTCGAAAAAAGATCATGTTACAATTTAATTTTTCAAGGTCATTCTAATGGTTAATAACAGCGACAGCTCCCGTATTTAATTTAAGCGATCGTAATCCTATGTATCAGTAAAAAATAGAGGATAATGGAGGAGCTCGTGGCTAAATAATAACAGCCACACGGGTCGATCTTTACGGTTAAGCAACACTTGCCAAGGTTGGTCTGTGGATGGGTGACCATCTTAACATACCGAGTTTCCTCCGTGCCTCAGAAAGCACGATAAGCCGATTGTTCCGGCTGTCGTTCGTAATCTTTGGCAGTCGTTACGGATTGTCAGAAGCCAATAAATCTGACTCCAGTCTTGCCAAGAAGTACCGTATTACCCAGTTAATGGGTTTTGGAGGTCTGGTAGGCAGCCGCTCTTCATAAAGCACTGTTATTCAGCTGAATCCGGTTTGACTGGAAGCCGACCCCAATGTAGTTGGGAAAAGGCTTTACCCGTAACATAATAACGCACTTTCTTTAAAAACTGAATGTAATTTCAGATTCATTGCTTTTTATGTAAAAAAATTCGTTAGCTTTCCACATGCTATCAATATGGTTAGAAATGACAGAATAAAACAATACGAGTATGCAATCTATTGTTATAATTTTTGGTACAATGCCATCAAGTTGTAGGTCATACACACGTAGGTTGTGTATTGTGAGTTCCGTAGAACATTATCATTGATAATATTTCATAGTTATGAGAGTTTGCCCAGAGAAGGCAACACACAAATATAATTTAAAATCTACGGTGGAGACCTACGCTCGGTTGTGGGACATTACAGGTTTATGAAAAAGAAAGGATTCATTTTTATTAAATAAATAAATAATAAAATATTTCAAAAATGTCAACAATAAAATTTTCAGATAAATCACACATGTCAAAGAATAAAAAAATAAATAAATTGGATGATGTCAACAAATTTAGTCAATACGAGAGTTAATCAAGTTAAATTGTTTTAACCGGTATTAACTATTTTAATCAAGTTATTACTAGAATGTCAAAATAAGCAATAAGTCAATTAAACACCCAGTGTTATCAAAAAATCTAAAACAGTACAAAAATGAATTTAGAAAAAAAATAATTAATAAAATAAAGAAAGTCCAGAATTAATAAAAGATACCCAGAATGTCAACAGTAAAACGGAAGAATGTAAAATAAAAAATTAAAATGTTTATTATTTGCAGGAGAAAGAGAACTGTCACCCTATTAGTCCTTTATTGAGTTGTAACATTTATCGCACATATAGCGCATTTCATATATTATGCACTCTTGAATTTTACCAGGTTAAGTGATTTTAATGTGTCAGGTAGCCTGTTAAATATTTTTGTGGCCATACAGAAAGTACTTTTATTCATTAGAGCTGTTTTGCCATGTGTTATTTCGAGCTCTAACTTATTTTTGTCCCGTAACTTTCTATAGTTGCTTTTGGAAGCTATTTTGTAATGCGAGATGTGTGTTTTGACAAATATATTAGCTTCGTAGATGTATAATGGTGGTTAGGTATGTTTAGGCTTTTATAGATCGGTAGATCGGATACATTTCTTTTTAACTCTAAATACAAATTCTCTATCAACTGAGTTACCTCAATACATTATGCCAAACTTAAGGGTTGATGCAACATAGCCGTGACATGCCATTACTACCAATTCTAGGCTGGCAGTTTTAGACAGTTTGTAAAGAACATATGCGAAATGACCAATTCTTTTACAAATTTCGTCTGTCTGGGATCTCCAGTTTAAATTATTATCTATTATGATCCAGAGGAATTAGGTGACAGTAGTGTAATGTGTGTAAGTCCCGAAATAATGAATTTCAGGGATCTTATTTGGAACTCTCTGGTAAAAATGCATAATTTTAGTTTTTTAATAAGATTATTTTGACAAATCATGATATAATTGTATTTAATGTCATATTTATTTCATTTTCATAAGTCATAGGATCGTCGCACTTAATTACTACTGTGCTGTCATCAGCAAATAGTACCATAGGATGTTTTATGTTTCTGGGAAGGTCATTAATGTATAGTAGGAAAAGGAAAGCTCCTAGTACGCTGCCCTGAGGTACGCCGTATTTTACTGTCCTACATTTGAATCGAATTTTTTTTCTCGCAACTATCATTTGTGCACATTTATGTTATTTCTACATATTGTTATCTATTTATCAAATAGGATTCTAACAATTGAAGTATATTCCCCCTGATACCATACTTTTCAAGTTTTTTAATGAAATTGCGTAATCTACATAATCGAAGGCTTTGGTTAAATCCATATACAGGGTGTAAGGTACAGCCCTCCACAAATTAACAGGGTGCAATCAGCTCCTTATTTTGAATCATATTCTAGTGGAAATTTTCTCAGCATTTTTTTTTTCGTTTTTTCAGTTTTTATTGCTTTATTTCAATGTAAAATTCATTATCTGTATGCAGAACTCCATTAATGTAAATAACACAGCTAAAATGAAAAAAAAAAAAAAAAAACTAATGAACGACGCATGAAATCAGCTGTTAGACACGTGGCGCGAGCGCGGCTGTCCTTTCGAAAGCTCGCTGCGCTGCCATTCGCTGCGTGCGTTTTGCAGAGTTAGCGATACATTGCGTGTGAGGTTTTTAAACAAATCAGTTTTATTGGATTCCCATAAATTTCCTGAAATAATTTCATGTACCGGTCAACTTAGTACGATATACTGAAATCACCCTATCAGTTTGTGAAGGGCTGTCCCTTACACCCTGTAGATAGCACAAACAGGTTTTCTTTTGTCCGCATTTGTTACAATAGGAAGAAGTAAATCATGCATGGCCATATTAATTGGATTCTGTTCACGAAATCCCTTTTGTTCCTTGACTAAAATATTTGACTTCTCAAGATATTTTTATACAGATTTATAGATAACTTTCTCAAATATTTTTGAAGAGACGGGTATCACGGCCTTGGGGCTGTAGTTTGCCATAAGTTGCCTATCCTGTTTTTTGTGCTATTGTATAATTATGGAAGTTTTTAATGCTTCAAAAATCCCATTAGATACACTCATGCTAATGATATAACTGAGATGTGGAGAAATGTATTGAGCCACTTCTTTTATAACTTTAGTGGAAATGCCGTCATACCCAACACTGTTTGTATATCTAAGTGCGTTTATATGGTAAACTATGTCTTGCGGTATAGTTAGTTCTATAAATAAATAACCAGAACTGTTTGAGAGAATAGGAACTGGTATTGCTTTATTTTTAGTTTCAATAACTTGATGACATAAAAATTGTTAAAAGACTCGGCTATTTCTACTGGGTTTGTTGTTTGTTATGAGCCTGTTCTTATTTCTGTTATTGGCTCTTTAGGGCAGAAGCTTTTAGATTTTGTAATGGCTGTCCACTGTTCATGCTGCTTTCGATTTATTTTGGGATGTTTAAAACCTCCTTTAATGGTCATTTTGTGATTTTTGTGTCACTGATATATTTTTTTAAATCTAGCAGTAAATTTTGAATACATTTTTATTTTTTGATGTAGGCTTAGTTCTATATTGCCACAGCAATTGCCGTTTCTTTTTAATGCATTACCATATCCCGTTAGTGATCCATTTTGCTTTTTTGCTAATCAATATTGTTCTCATTTCATAAAGAAAGCAGAGATTGTAAAAGCATTGAAGTTGCTTAGAAATTGCTTATTGCTGTTGCATTGCACAATAATTAAATAAACACCCACAAGCAGTGGTATTGTCGTAATTGCAAGCTTTGTAGGAGGAGTTGTGATTAGCGAATACTGTTATTAGGTGGGTGTTATTGCAAATCTGTTTGACAGTCTACCATTATTTATACCCACGCAAGATTGTCAGTTTTACAGGCAATCATGTGCTATTCAGGAATGAATGAAATGACTGTTTGCCATTCTGCTCTGATGCTAACGAAATGGATGGAAAATATTGAGCCATTTGTTATCAAAGTTCAAGATGCATGTAAAACAGCCCGTTTTTATCTTATACTAGCTTCTGCCAGCGGCTTCGCCCGCGTGATTCCTAGGGAACATATTCCCGGGATGAAAAGTAGCTTAATGTGCTATTCCAGACTATAATCTATCTTTGTTCTCAGTTTCAATTTGATCCGTTATGCCGTTCTGGCGTGATTGAGTAACAAACAACCAAACTTTCACATTTATAATATTACTCGTTTGGTGTAAAGCGAAATTATAACCGTCTTCCCCTCGACATTATAATTATTAAAGGATATTGCAAACTGTCGTAAGCCGTTTTCCGAAGCTACTCGCTAGCCTCTAGGCGCCAAGCTAGCCGCCTGCCTGTGCGTTCGCGACCACAAAAATAATCCTTATAGCATGATTCAGTATGACAGGCGCGATGGCTTATTATTAGTGTTTTCCATGTATAACTTTGGTGTTTCTATACCGATTTCTATGATTATTTTTTTATGAAATAGTTAATAATGTTAACTTTTATTAATGTTAATTAGGGACGACTGAGAGTTTTATAAACGTAAGAGTAGACAAATACAATCAGAAAGCTTCGAACTGCTAAGCTATCGGGAGTTACACGTGTTATTGTTCGTCAATCATAAAAGATAGACATATGCTGTCGTTGGATATTTTTTATATAATTTTAAGGAGAACATTTCCGTCATACATGATTTCCGTGTAGCTTTCACCATTAAGGTTGCACACGCGACGGAAGCTTAAAAAATGGAGTAACTTCTCCCGTTTTCCCAACATATCCCTTCACTGCTCTGCTCCTATTGATTGTAGCGTGATGAACAGTATACTATAACCTGCTCAGGAGTATGAATAATAATTGTACCAAGTTTCATTAAAATCCGTCGAGTAGTTTTTGTTTCTATAACGGTTATACAGACAGACAGACAGACAGACAGACAGACAGACAAAAATTGTACCGATTGCACTTTTGGCATCAGTATCGATCCCTAATCACCCCCTGATAGTAATTTTGGAAATATATTTCATGTACAGAATTGACCTCTCTACAGATTTATTATAAGTATAAGATTCAGCAATGGGAATAAAAGTTAATAATAATAATAGCGGCATGTCGTGTAGCTCATGTCAAATTTCCTAATAGTGACAGAGTTACACGACCAGCCGTACCAGCTTGGCAGTGCAGGATCGAGCGTCGTATCGGTGAGGCTAGAGCACTCATTGGCAAACTTATCTGCTTCAGGGAGGGCAACACTCGCCGTAGAGTGATGCGCTTTGTGAAGCGGGCGTATTCGGGGACTGACATTAGTCCTCGGGATTATCTGACCCGCGTCACAGAGCGTATCGACTTCCTGAAGCAGAAAATCTATGCATGGGCAAACCGTATACGTCGGTACAAGCGGCGAGTGGAACGATACACTCAGAATCGCACATTCCAAAGCAATGAGAGGTGGGTTTATAGGGCTTGGGAGCGACCTGACCAAGGTGTGACTGATACGCGCCTACCGGATGATGACGCCGTGTGTTCATTCTGGGGCAGCATCTGGTCGGTGCCTGTCAGTCATACCGAGAGTGATTGGACTCGGGAGGTCGAACGCGCGTGCGATCCGATACCAGAAATGGGGGCAATTACCATCAGCCCCCAAGATGTAGCTCGTGCAGTCCGTCCGTTGCCTAACTGGAAATCTCCAGGACCGGACGGGCTGCACAACTTTTGGATAAAATGGTTTCAAGGATCGCACGCTCGCTTGGCATCTCAATTCCAGTCTGTCTTAGAGTCAAGGTCACTGCCCCAGTTCCTAACTACAGGAATAACCCACCTGCTCCATAAATCAGGTAGTACCGCGGAGCCTAAAAATTATAGACCTATCACGTGTTTACCGACGGTCTATAAAGTTCTTACATCCATTTTGAGAGCTAAGATAAACCATCATATTGATAGTAATTCAATTATGTCTGCCTCTCAAAATGGATGTAGGAACGGGTCCCGCGGTACTAAGGAGCTGCTCCTCATTGACATTGCCATTAGCCAACAGGTTCGTCGTTCGCGAAGGGATCTGTCGACATGCTGGATAGATTATAAGAAGGCCTACGACTCAGTGCCACATACATGGCTCATGAGGGTGCTGGAGCTGTTTAAGTTAATGCAGTTCTACGCACCTTCCTGATGTCGTGTATGGGGCAGTGGAGGACGGTCCTTCACTATCCAGGGTGTCGACAGACCCAGGTGAATAGGGACCCGATAAGGATCGAGCGTGGCATATTTCAGGGCGACAGTCTGAGTCCACTGTGGTTTTGTCTTGCCCTCAACCCTCTTAGTACATTGCTGGAGGGTTCGGGGCAAGGCTTCCGGTTGAGAAGAGGTGGTCAGGTCATATTGCACCTCCTTTACATGGATGACTTGAAACTATTTGCTCCCAACAACTTGCAACTGATGAAGCTACTGAAGATAACAGAAAACTTCAGTAGCGCCATCAGGATGGAATTTGGTGTGGATAAATGTGCGGTCATGCATGTAAAGCGAGGGGAGATTATGGAATCCGTGGGAACACAACTCTCGGATTCCATACACCTAAGGTCCCTCTCCTCAACCGAAACTTACAAGTATTTGGGTATGTCGGAAGTGTTAGGCATCAATGCTGTTGATATGAAACAATCGTTGAAGGAGCGCTTCTTTGGCCGCCTGAATAAAGTACTTAACAGTATTTTATCAGGCGGAAACAAGGTGCGTGCTTTCAACGGTTGGGTCATGCCGGTGTTGATGTACTCTTTCGGCATACTCAAATGGACTCAGACAGAACTTGACGCCCTGGATAGAAGGGTACGCTCACTGCTTACCGCAAATCGGATGCATCACCCACGGTCATCGGTGATGAGGCTGTATATCCCGCGGAAGTGCGGGGGTCGTGGCTTCTTAAATGCTAAGACCCTGCACAACCGCGAGGTATGCAGCCTTAGGGAATACTTCCTAGAGGCCGACGTGGGTATGCATCGAGATGTGGTAGCGGTGGACAAAGGCCTTACCGCGCTCTCCTTGGCTAACGAGAACTGGCGCAAACCTGTGGTATTAGACACTAACGACCGCAGGGAGGTATGGCAGAGCAAGGAGCTTCACGGACGCTTTTATCGGGTCCTACATGAGCCCGATGTAGACTTTTTAGCGTCCGTAGCCTGGCTGCGTTTTGGTGACCTCTTTGGGGAAACCGAAGGTTTTGTCTGTGCGATAATGGCCGAAGTTATGATGACGAACAACTACCGGAAATACATTGTGAAGGACGGTACGGTTGACATATGTCGGGCATGTCACCGACCCGGGGAATCCATCCGCCACATTATTTCCGGTTGTTCTAGTCTGGCTAACGGAGACTATTTGCACAGGCACAACCTTGTAGCCAGGATCATCCACCAGCAACTTGCTCTGAGATACAATCTTGTGGAATCGGAAGTACCGTACTATAGGTATGTGCCCGACCCAGTTCTCGAAAATGGCAATTGTACGTTGTACTGGGATCGGTCTATCATCACTGACAGGACTATTGTTGCCAATAAGCCTGACATAGTGGTGATAGACCGACTAGAGCGTCGCGCAATGATTGTTGATATAGCAGTCCCTCATGACGAGAACCTCGTGAAGTCTGAGAAAGAGAAACAAAGTGAGTATCTCGACTTGGCTTGCGAGGTTGTCGACATGTGGGATGTGAACACAGCAGTCATTGTGCCGATAGTCGTGACGGCCAATGGCATTATTGCCAAGAGCCTCGACCAACACCTCAAGAGGCTCTCGTTGGGCAGCTGGATCAAGGGCTTGATCCAGAAAGCAGTACTCCTGGACACGGCGCGTATTGTGAGGAGGTTCCTCTCTCGGGAGCCCTGACCACCGGTAGCTTGGACCCTGTTCCCGATGCCGGTGGGCTACTATTTTTTATATTTTTAAATGTTGTTTTTTTTTTAGTTTTATACAAATATTTAAAAATGTAGAAAATATGTAAATATACAATGATTAATTGGAATAATAATAATAATAGCCTTGGCTAACGAGAACTGGCGCAAACCTGTGGTATTAGACACTAACGACCGCAGGGAGGTATGGCAGAGCAAGGAGCTTCACGGACGCTTTTATCGGGTCCTACATGGGCCCGATGTAGACTTTTTAGCGTCCGTAGCCTGGCTGCGTTTTGGTGACCTCTTTGGGGAAACCGAAGGTTTTGTCTGTGCGATCATGGACGAAGTTATGATGACGAACAACTACCGGAAATACATTGTGAAGGACGGTACGGTTGACATATGTCGGGCATGTCACCGACCCGGGGAATCCATCCGCCACATTATTTCCGGTTGTTCTAGTCTGGCTAACGGAGACTATTTGCACAGGCACAACCTTGTAGCCAGGATCATCCACCAGCAACTTGCTCTGAGATACAATCTTGTGGAATCGGAAGTACCGTACTATAGGTATGTGCCCGACCCAGTTCTCGAAAATGGCAGTTGTACGTTGTACTGGGATCGGTCTATCATCACTGACAGGACTATTGTTGCCAATAAGCCTGACATAGTGGTGATAGACCGACTAGAGCGTCGCGCAATGATTGTTGATATAGCAGTCCCTCATGACGAGAACCTCGTGAAGTCTGAGAAAGAGAAACAAAGTAAGTATCTCGACTTGGCTTGCGAGGTTGTCGACATGTGGGATGTGAACACAGCAGTCATTGTGCCGATAGTCGTGACGGCCAATGGCATTATTGCCAAGAGCCTCGACCAACACCTCAAGAGGCTCTCGTTGGGCAGCTGGATCAAGGGCTTGATCCAGAAAGCAGTACTCCTGGACACGGCGCGTATTGTGAGGAGGTTCCTCTCTCGGGAGCCCTGACCACCAGTAGCTTGGACCCTGTGCCCGATACCGGTGGGCTACTATTTTTTATATTTTTAAATGCTTTTTTTAAAATTAATTTAATAGAAATATTTAAAAATGTAAATAATATGTATATACACTGAATAAATGGAATAATAATATAATAATCTATCTATATATCTATGCTCGGAGTTTCCTTGAGTGTTTTTTTTTTTTTTTTTTTTTAATCTTTATTTATTTATAGAGGGTTTGATCAACATGATCATGCCACCCTCAAAGGTACATTCTTTACATTATTTATCTACGTTTTATTCCTAAATTTACAATTTTATATAGGATATTGGCGGCTCTTGACAGGGGAGCCGATAGAATACTATTAAAAATACCAATATTATTAAAAACTAAACTATTTTCTATTAAATAATTACTCCTTTCAACCACGTTCCGGACACATTCCGCCAAAATATGAGTGACGTCCTCTATTTTGTCACACTCAGAACAGTTGGGTGAATCTGCCTTTCTCATTAAAAACGCAAAGCTATTTAAGGGAATATGTCCAGAACGAAGTCTAAAAGCAGTCACAATTTCCCTACGATGCATCTCTGTGTTTCCAAACCACGGCAGGCGGCAAAGGCTGGGCTGAATGGTCCTGTACCAAATTCCTTTACTAAGAGACCTCTCATCAAAGTATTCTCTCCACAAAACCAAACACTGATCTCGCACTCGAAACAACAGATCATTAGACAAGGGTAGGCATTCGAATGTTATTCCGTCTGTGATGGCCTCTTTCGCTAATCTATCAACTTCCTCATTTCCATAAAGGCCCATATGGGATGGTATCCATTGCAGAGTAATTTTACTCTTCCTTTGAACCCTGGAAATGGATTCCAAAATGTTGTAGGCTATCGGTGCGCCTCGACAATTCGAGGTGCATCGAGCCAGGTGTTGCAGAGCACTTCTGGAGTCGGTCAGAATTAGATAGTTTCCTGGTTCGAATGACTCGATGTATGCGATAGCTTCTGCTATTGCTAATAGTTCCACGTACATAATCGAAACTTTAACACATGATCTAAACTTAATGGATGCTTTCGTTTGCGGATCAAAAACAGCCCAACCTGAATCATTGCCGTCCTGTGATCCATCAGTATAGATTGAGTAATAATATGAATAGTTAGCAGTTAGGTATTGTTCACAAATTTGTTGCATGTGATTACATGTATACTCCTGTTTTGGTTTGTCTATTCCATCTATACCAGGCTTAACTACATCGGATAAGTCCACACTGCTAACCCACGTGTTTAAAGAAAATCTTTCTAATTGTAGGGATGAATGTATAGGGTAATCAATAAGAACCTCGTGTACCGCCACTAATAGTGGCTTTTTTTTACGCCGCCAGTACAAACACTGGCATGAATCGACAAGATTGTTTACAGTGGGAAATATTTCATTACATTGGAAAGACTTCACCTTCAACCAATATTTGCCAGCTAGGTAGTACCTGCGAACATATAAAGGTTGAATGTGAAGCTCACACTCCATCACATGAATCGCAGTCGTTCTAATAAAACCACCAATAATGCGCATACACTGATTTTGTACTCGGTCCAATTTTAATAAACTACTTTTTAACCCGTTATCATAAAGAAAACTGCCATAGTCTAATCTGGATCGTATAATAGATATATATAATTGCCTCAAGTGATATGGATGTACACCCCAGCCAGACCCAGCAAGCACTTGGAAGACTTTTAGGGATTTGAAACATTTTTCAGCCAATTCAGCAATGTGTTTTTTCCACCTTAGCGAACGATCTAGCCATAAACCTAAATACTTTATATGATCTACTAATTCTATAGAGGATTCATTAATTGAAATATTGACACATTCTCTTATAAAACCTCTCTTAAAAATGCAAACTTTACTCTTTGTGGAAGAAATTTCTAAACCGATATTTGAAAGTAATCCAGCTAACATATCTAATGAGTTTTGTATGCGTTGAACGGATTCTATTATGTTTTTGCCTACTAAATAGATAACAAAATCGTCCGCATATTGCGATATCATAACGCCGCAGCTCATAATACTTCCACAGATGTTAGATGTGACTATGTTAAATAGTAATGGCGACAGGGGGTCACCTTGGGCTAAACCGCGGCCGGTAGTTCGACTAATGTAAACATTATCAACAAAAATCTTCAACCTTCTTTCTTTTAAAAAGTGCCATAAATATTGACAAATTTTTGATCCCACCCCAATTACATCCATTATTTGCATTAATGAAATAATATTAACATTATTATAGGCATTATCTATATCCAAAAAACATCCTATTGTTATTTTGTTTTCTGTAAAACCCGTTTGAATATTAGATACTAGACTAACCAGATTGTCCATTGTAGAACGACTTTTTCTAAATCCCGTAGTGTATGGTGATAAGATGTTATTTTTTTCAATGAACCATTCGATTCTGTTGTTTAAAATGCTATGGAATATTTTACACAAACATGACAGCATTGATATCGGTCTGAGTGAGGAGTGAGACTGCGGGTCACGTCCAGGCTTAGGAATTGGGACGACTGCGATGTCTCGCCACTGAGTGGGTACAAAACCGGTTAACAGTGAACTATTATATAGTGATAACAATATAGATTTGCCGTTCTCGGGTAGATATTTAATCATTGTGTATGAAACATTGTCGCAACCGGGTGATGTGTCTTTAGAGCGAATACAGATATTTAGTTCTTGCGTTGTAATTGACGTTTCTAATTTGGGATTACTAGAAATAAATGAAAGATCGTGAGGAGATACATAATCGGGGGTTAGGCTACGAAGTAGATTATTGGCCCGCTCGCTATCAACATGATGCCTAGCACTTTTACGTCCTTTGAACCAACGCATCTTTTGCCACATTTGACTTTGCGAAGTGGTTCCGTCTAGTGATGTACAAAATTCCTGCCAACCTTTATATTTTGCATTGCGTAAAAGTTTTTGTGACTCACCAATTTTTTTATTAAGTAACATAAGGTTATTCGGTGTCGGATTGCGTCTAAAAGTTGAAAGGGCTAGTCTACGTACAGCAACTGATTTGGATAGGTCTGCATTCCAATAGGGTTTGGGAGTAAAGACGTTAGTAGGATCCAAGTTGAATTTTATATATGGGATGTGAACGTCTGCTGCTAAATCGATGCAATCTATAAATTTATCATAGTCATTTTGGAGATTATCAGAAAGGTGGAAGTCGGAAAATACATTTTCAAGCAATTTTTTGTAACTGTCCCAATCCGCTTTCTTAAAGTTCCGTCTATAGATATTTCTTGGAACAACATTGAGACTAGTAGTAATCTTGATCATTAAGTGGTCACTTCCAAGCGTTTCGTTCATAACGTTCCAATTAAATGTAAGTGCCAAGTTAGAAGAAACCATCGTGACGTCAGGCGCGGACTGCTGGAGGTGATTATTAACTAATCTAACACGAGTGTGTTTGCCATCGTTTAGTGTAACAAAACCGTTATCTATAATTGTATCATATATTTGTGAGCCTCTTAAATCGGTCTTGTAAGACCAATTTGTGTGGTGCCCATTAAGGTCCCCTAAAATAAGGCTCTTATTTTTATATAAGGAAAAAACCGAGTCCCAATCCTGCTGATTGGTACGTACAGATGGTGCACAGTACCCTGAAACAACGTATTCTATATCAGAGCAATTTACCAACTTGACGCATATGAGTTCGATACCTGGGTTTGTGATTGGAGTGTTACACATGTGAGCGTGAATTGACGTATGAATGAATAGAGCAATCCCCCCATAACCATCATCCCTATCTTTGCGGTAAATATTATAATTTGTCATTTTGAGATGACTGTCTGGTTCTAACCAAGTTTCACTTACGGCTGCAATGTGAACTTTCTCCTGTAACAGTATATTTTCAAATGCAACTAACTTCGGTCTTAAGCTCTGCGCGTTCCATTGAAGTATACTCAGTTTAATTTTCTTGTTCTTAGGAGTCATATTTCTTAACAAAAAACTCGAATGCCTGTCTTATAATGGGCCAGTCTGAGATATTTTCAACGATCACCAAAATTAACCAATCAATGCAACATTTAACCATACTTGTAACCTTAGTTAAAATTGATGTATTTTTCATAAAAATAATTTCCTTTAGTCTTCTAATTAATTCTCCAACTGTCACTTCTCTTTCTTGCTTTTCTTCAACTGTCTCATAAGTATCTTCTAGCTTATTATTATCCTGAGGCTCTGGGTTTAAAAATAACTCGTATTCCGAAGACTTACTTTTCCTTTGTTTTTTCCCCGACGATTGTGAGGTTTTCATACCCTGTTCCTTATTATGTATTTGTACTTTTGTTGTACTAATGTTAACCTGGGGTATTGAATCTCGTTGTGACGGGGTTGTTGGTTTAGATAGCGGAGGAGCAGATATCATAGTAGAAAACGGTTTGGTAGAATGTATCTTAGGAGCGACCTCTGGTGCTACATACATAGTTAGGGCCTTTCTGTATGTGCAGTTGAACTCGGCCATAATGTCTCGCAACCTTTTTTCTTTAATAAATGCAGGGCAACCTTTGTCTAACGCCATGTGTGCACCATGACAGTTGATACATTTAAAAGTTTTTGTATCGCAATTTGCATGATTTTCTCCGCACTTTGGACAGACAATTTTGCTTGAAGGACATTTTTTAGTGGGATGGCCCAATTTCCAACACTTCGCACACTGAGATACAGGGAAGATGTATGGGTCTACTTTTATTCTTAAACTGTCCACATAAATATATGGTGGTAGATAGGCGCCCCTAAAACATAAACGAACTGCTTCACTTCGTGCCCAACCTTCACTCGAGCTGCGACGGTTAAGCCGACATATAGAAATTAATTCGGCTGGATTAGGACACGCTATTGTTTTTTTTATGTCATCGTCTGATAGATCTAAATCCACATCCCGTATTACCCCATATGAAAAACTCTTTTCTAATGCTCGTTGTATTCGCCAGCCTTTCTCAATTAATGGTGTACACTTCTCTAACCTGTCCGCGCTGACATCACTCAGCATATCGAGCCGAACTTTATAAGGGTTTATATATTTCACTCTTAAAATGTTAGTGATACCGTTATCTTTAAATAATCTGGCTAAAGCAAATTGTTTAGGTAATTGTTCACCACATGATATGTATACCTCGATTTTATCGATATCTCCCTTTTGCTTCTTCCCTTTTGATGTTACCTCAGTCCATTCTGAAATCTCCTCTTCCCCTTTCCTCTTCTCCGGTCTTTGGATATTTTCGCACTCCATTTGTATAGTATCTTCCTCTTGGTATTGTGTCCCCTCTTGATTGGCTTCTACTAGATCACTCCATGAACCGCTGCTCGCCATTGTAATTGCATAAATATGACCATCCTGTGTATTGCTCATTGGTTTACACTTTTAAATCATGCATCATTAGCAAACGCATGCAGCGAGCTACCCAACGGTATACGTATAGGTACACGTTGGGTATAGCTAGTACGGCTGCGCGCAGGCAATACCAACAACGTAATTAGAACGCGCGCAACTTGGGTGATTAGTAAACGACCACCTCGCACGAACGCCGTATCAAGACTCGACAGAATAATAATTGAAAATGTTCTCTGTAAGACGAAGGTTACCGACATAGTCCGAAGGTTCTAAACTGGTGACCGCGTTCCGGCAAGGTGGACAGAAGATCTGGTGAAAGCAGTAGGAATTCGTTTGATACAAGATGCACTGGATCGATCGATGTGGTAACACTTTGGAGAGACCCAATTAGTACTAATACTATCGCTAAAGAATTTAGGGTTATGATATATCTTTCCTTTTTTATGAATTCTATGTCCAGCTGTGGACATCTTTCGACTGGAATAACTATGAGATGCTTTTGAAATAAATAAAGCAATAGTGTGCCAACCGATTGCCTCTATCTGGACACAGTATGATCCTCTCTCTTAAGGGCTACTGGCCTGCATACTCAATTTATTGACATCAACATCTATGTTATATATAACTAGCTGACCCGCGCAACATCGTTTGCGTCACATTTTCCATTAATGCTCCGCTCCTATTTGTCTTAGCGTGATGTTATATAGCCTATAACCTTCCTCGATAAATGGGCTATCTAACACTGAAAGACTTCTAACTACTACTTTTTTCAAATCGGACCAGTAGTTCCTAAGATTACCCCCTACATACAAACTTACAAACAAATATTACCTCTATATAATATTAGTATAAATAATTATATAATAATATTATAAAGCAGAAGAGTTTGTTTATTTGTTTTGTTTGGTTGAACGCGCTAATCTCAGTAACTACTACTGGTCGGATTTTAAAATTATTTTCAGTATTAGATAGCCCATTTATCGAGGAAGGCTATGGGTTTATTTTCATGCTAAGACAAATAGGAGCGGAGCATTAATGGAAAATATGACGCAGACGAAGTTGCGCGGGTCAGCTAGTCTAGAATATTTCAAATAAAACCCCCCGTGAAATTAAACTAGAATTCCGAGCGAATAATTTAATTAAAAATAACTGTACAGTGTCGAGCAGGCATCCGGCAGCAGCTTGTTAGTGCTACATTATTATATGACATCATTAGTTGGGAGCGAGTCTCTCATTCTTTGGCTGTCAGTTTTTTTGCACTGACTTGTAATATTTTGAGGTGTGTTTTGTCGGAAAAGGCGACGGTTATGTGGTTTATTTCTTTCGCCAATAAAATTGGGCTTACTACAGGAAAAGAATGATTTAAATATAACAAACTTAACGGAAAAACGCCCAAAACGTCTGCGGGTCTATAAAGCCCACTTTAACAGAATTGTATTAGAATCATAATATTAACCACACATCAATCTGTCAAATTTCATTTTCATCTTTATCGCTAACGCATTAGTTTCACGGTTGATTGGGAAAATAATTACAATTATGGCTAGCGTGATGAGCTTTCTGATTCTGCTAAAGTGGCATTTTTAGATCCCCTAGTAGAGCCATTAAGGTCCTAGCACTGATGAAGGGCAATTTTTCCATCCCCCTAAAGCGTCGGTTACGTAACCTATGTTGATCCAGACTTGGACTTCGAATGATAAAAGAGAAAAAAGCCCTACAAAGTATAAAATAACCTTAAAATTCAAGTCATTTATTCAAATTAGGCTGAATCCAGGACTTTTTATTTTATTTTATTTTGCTTTTTATTTTGAAACGTCAAGTTCTACAAAATGCAGTCCCGGAATACGCCCGCCCGTTACAACTTACTAGTGTTTTAGCTGTGGAGAAGAACTGGCCAACAAACTCCCCAGTAACACATCACTCTGTTACGTTTTAATTGATATTGCGGAAGGCGTTGTTTTTGGTTTTGTATCTTCGTTTTTGAACACCGACTTTCGAAATTAAGGTTATTTTATACTTTGTAGTGTTTTTTGGAAGTGACTAATATTTTTTTTTTAAGTTTTCTGTTATTTGGACGACGTCTACGACTACGCAAATAGAAATAAGCAAAAATGCTCATAAAATAAAAACTACTGAGCCAAACTGAATTAAAATTAAAAGGGACCAAATGGCAAGTATTCCGCATCAATCTGAAAATGAATCACTATAATCGGATCAGAAACCTCGGATTAATCGGTGTACATACAAAAATGCCCTCCGAATTGAGAACCTCCTCCTTTTTTAGAAGTCGGTTAAAAAGGCGGGAGAAGGCAAAATTCAATCAGGGTCAATGATAAGATAAAATCTATGATACTAAACAATGATCCAGAGACAGCTGTTGTTTAGCCTTTTTGATCTACGTAAAAAGGAATGTTACAGTCATGTAGGGAGGTACCTACGTCGGTTGTAACAGGTTGGCACTAATGTGTTAAGGACCATCATTTACGAGCCTCACGGGATAAATAAAACAGAGAAATTACTTTTTAGGAAACAAAATCTGTCTATTGTACTCTGAAGGGTCATAGATTTTCTAGGTAGATCCCTATTAATAAAACTTTCGAATAAATCTTGTTCTTTATTGATAGTTACTGTTCTGAAACAAACAACCTTCAAATTGATTGAGAACTAAACGAAGTATATCTTTTTCAGATGATCCTACATCTACATTATTTTTTGGATTAGGAACATGTTTCTAATAAATATTTTCGAATTGGTTTTAAGCGGTCTAGTTGTCAATTAGCAAGCTAGCAAAGTTTATGGTCGGTGCCAGATAAACTTGCAATAAAGTACTTTGACCCGAACAATAAATTATGGACCGTGTCAAACCGCTTTTTCTAGTAATTCATTAATGATGAGGATCACGATAGAAGTCGATTCAAAACAGCTTTGTCTTTATTTCCAATTTGATATTAAGAAAGTCATTATATGTATGTGGGTCAATGATCGTTATGGCAGTAATAAAGTTCAACCCTTTTGGACTTTCTTACATTCTATTGGTCAAACTCATTGTGGTAAGTTTGTTTAGTAATAAGACTTAAATATAAATATTTACAGAAGAATTACACAAATCATTGACTTAAGTTACGTAATTAAACATCGGTATACAGTAACACGTCTAGGAACGAAAATGGACACGATGTCAAGGAAACTCGACAGTCTTCTGTAGTTCTGTTGTGCCATTTGTCCGTAGCAGATGATTGTTGCCTGAAAACATAAAATATCGCTTTTAAAATAATGTACAAACATCACATTTCTAATATACTTCATAAGACTTTAACTCTCCAATAACAATAACTTCTGTTTCAAAATCTAATTCCAGAAATAATGTTTCAACTGAACCTTAAACTTTTGTTTCAACCAGACCCCACGTTGTAATTTCCGAACGTGAATGTCCATTTTGGCGTAAAATTTGCTCGTAATTTCATTTGAGCGTTTCAACGGGCGTCACCTAAGAACATAATTTCATTAAAAATGTCATTTTGTATTACCTGAATACCATTTTTAAAAGTTTGTGGTATATTTTTCGTGGTTCGGGCATCGTTTCCATTTCGCAAATGGCTCGGCGGACGCAGTGGAACCCATTCAGGCCGTTCCTAGGGCAATCAATTTGTTTTTGGTGAATGTTAATGGTATTTTATTAATTTATGTATTTATATTGACGTGTATGTGAATGGTAATAAATTGAGAATGCAGTGCTGAACAAGGATATTGTTAGGCTTGGTGTTTTTTTTTGGGGTAAAGTAATCATGGATTTAAAAGCTAAGAATATATAGAAAAAACATAGTAGGTACGCGAAGTTTTTTTTTTTTTTTTTTAATTTGCCGATAGGAGAACAAGAATTATGTATTCGGGGAATTAATGCAAATCAAGTGAAATGAAGTGTCTGTAAGAGATTGCCCTGTGCGATAAGACCGCCCATTGTACACTTGTTTTTATAAACGTTTTTTCTGTACTTGTTATGAGGTGTACAATAAAGTATGTAAAAAATAAATAAATAAATCTAAGAGCATATGTCCGATCCTGCATGGTGTATGGCCACCATTGGGATGGCTCAGTTAAATACCAGCTTACTGCGCTCGAATCAGTGAATCGCAGAGCTAAGAGGTTCATTAGCGACGTAAACCTGGTGGTTGCCAAGCTAGAGAGCTTGGCTCATCACCGCCTGTCGGTCTTCTCGGACCTTATCCCACCAGCCCCCTTCTACCATCGGACATCCAGATGCACTGCAACTTTCCATCCCTACCTTGTTGCTATTCCACCAATTCGCACTAAGCGCTTCCAAACGTCTTTTATAATACGCACAGTAAGGCTATTAACACACGGCATCGCGAACCGCTGCGCTAGGCGGTGAAGCGGATCTCATGTCGCATTGGACTCTAACAAATCCGTTGATGCTAAACACACGTAAACCGCCTTACCGCGCGGGGCACCGCTACGAAATCCGCGCCGTGTGATAATCGCCAAAAGGAGTGGAACTCTCTGCCTGCGTCTGTGTTTCCGAACGCTAACAACTATAATCTCTTCAAAGTTAGCGTAAACAAGCTCTTTCTGGGTAAGCTCGCTCCATCGTCAACTTTTTTCTGTTCATCTCTGAGCTAGACTAGAATCAAGAGTAAACCCATCACCAATAAAAAAAAAAACAGCAGGTAGGTAGCTAAAGCTGGTTTAGACTATTGTGAAAAGGGTAATATATTCTTGACATTGCAATTGTTATTAATAGTTATTTATGATACAAGTGCGGTAAGTTAAGTTGAGGGCTTACCATAGTCTCGAGTTTGTAAATACCAATATCCGCATATACGTGCGGATATTGGTATTGGAATATGTTATACAACATTTTACAACACATTTGCGAAATACAGTACATTAGTAGGTAATGAGACAAACTTTTTGTTTCTAGATATTGGTTGAAAAGTCGCAACAATCTTTACAGTATAAAAATGCCTCTAATTCGCAACTACAACGTCGTCTCTAATATTTTGTATCTTTGTCCTCATCTTCTCTTTAGTATTAAATTGAGTCAAACGCATTGAGCAAGAGCGCTTCCAAGGAGGTTCGATCATTTAGCTTAGTAACTGTTATCTTTTATTATTTTGATGTATTCTATTTTTTAAACTGAACTTCTAAATACTTGAAATAAATAAGTATTCGTTTTCGGGTGTTCCATTATAAATTTAGTTGTATTTAAAGTTGTATTTAAACTTATCTACTTGAAAGATTAACGTGGCGGTCATTTTTAGTGGTATTTGCGATTCTCCCACCATGGAAAGATTTTATGTTGTTAGTTAATTAAATATTATTGAAAAATATAAGAAAGCATTGGAAAATATAGCTTGTATCATCTCCTAGATTCTGAACTTTTCTCATTCTCGTCTTGTGAAACTCCCTGGTGGAATTCTTGTATCTAACAATATTCTTTTAAAAAATTAAAAAAAATCCGTAAACGATACGCACGGTGCCATACAACGGAGCGTGCAGTAAAGTATGTAAGTACTTAGGTGAAAGTACCTGTTTGACCGGACGCTCCATTGTATGGTGCGTAATTTTTAACTTTCGAACAATTTATACAGGCTTCGTAAATGCATTTTTTGAGCAAATGTGTTGTAAATAATCTTTGCGTCATTAATTCTATATGTGAAAAATCACAAACAGAGTTACCTAGACATAAATATTTTCCTTTAAGAGGAGACTACGCAATAGCAACGAGAGTTACTACACTAGAGTGTATAATTCATAATGATTCCGGGAGCTACTAAACTATAGTGTATACTGCACAATCGCTGTGTATACTACACAAACGCTGTGTATACTACACAATAGCCTGGAGAGCTACTACAATACAGTGTATCATCATTTGCCTTTTCCCAAGTATATTAGGGTCGGCTTCCAGTCTTTTTTTTTACACAAAACGGGGAAACTCTTGGCCCGAATCTCACCTGATGGAAAGTGATGATTAGGCCGAAGATGGAAGCGAGTTTCACCCGGAATCCTCTTACACAGAGGAACTGGCTATCATACCTCTAACTGCCGGAACACAACAATGCTGTTAACATTGTTGTTATGACGACAGACTTAGACATGATGGTGGTAGCTTGCCAGGCGGACTTAGAACAAGTCCTACCACCAACCAAACCGAGCAAAAAATTTGCCCCCGCTGGGAATCAAACCCGGGACCTCTGGGTCTGAATCAGGTGGTATAACCACTAGACCACGGAGGCGGTTAGTGTCACCTGTTTAGCACCACCCGGGGACCACGTGTAGGGATTCGCTGAAGGGTATTCTCCTACGGACGCGGGTGACACGGCCCCCAAAAAAAGTCAAGTCAGTCAAACCAGATTCAGCTGAATACAGTGTTTTATGCGGAACGGCTGCTTGCTAGACCTCCCCAACCAATGAATTGGGTAACACGTTACTGGTTCTGACAATCCGTAACGAATGTCAAAGATCTACAAATGACAGCTGGGACCAACGGCTACAATAAAGTGTATACTGCATAATAATCCCGAGAGCTACTACACTATAGAGTTTACTACAATACCGCTGTGTATACTACACACTAGCCTTGAGAGCTACTACACTATAGTCTTTACTACACAATCGATGTGTATACTACACAATAACCGTCAGAACTACTACATATAGAGTATATATACTACACAATAGTCACGAGAGCTACTACACTACAGAGTTTACTACAATATCGCTGTGTATACTACACAATAGCTGTGAGAGCTACTACATATAGAGTATAGGTATATATTACACAATACCCACGAGAGCTACTACACTAGAGTGTATACAATATAATTATAAATTGAGACTAATTCAATAAACATAATTACTCACTTGTCTAGAAGAATCTCCATATGGTTATAAACCGTCCGTCTATGTATGAAGTGGTTTCGGTAAGGATGGAAGGTGTCTGGTGGTGCATCCCAATTCATGCGGAACCCCAGTGCTTGAGCGAAGATCTGGTTCCAGGGGACTATGTTTTCTTTGATGTTGAAACGCAGCTGAAATTTGTGAATGCGATTGATATCAGAAATGAATACTAATCTTACTGAATCGAGTGTAGATAAGAATATCATTAAATAGTGTTGGATTTAACTGGACAACTTCATAATTATCTGATTCAAAAAGCCTTTTCTATTTTATTTAAAAAAATATAAAAAACGTTACCCCTTATTAGGAATTGACACAAAGCGAAGCAGCCAATAACTGGTAATTACCTTTTTTGGTGTACAATACAGAATCAAGAATTGGGATGAAGACCATGAAAATTTTACTACTTGAAAAATTTTGTTTATATGTTTTAACACAACGTGTCACTGATTTCGATGTAGTGGATATTAAAGTAGCCATATCGGACAAAACTAAAATACATTTCTAAAAAAGTAATACTTACGAAGAAATGCGTCATATTCCTGAAACTGAGATACCTTTTGTGCCGATGATTAGTAGATTCATTAGCTTTGCCAAACTCTATAAGCATAAATACTAAGAAACAAACATAGCACACCACACACACTTGAATGGACTTGTTCATCTTATTGCTAAAATTACATTTCATAAAAATTAAAAACAAAAACTGGGTTCTAATTTAAAATTAAAAGTTTGATACCCGCTTCAATTAAGCAGGCAGAAACAGTACAATTTACTTCATCGTCATCATTTATGTATATTGTTTAAACTTGAGTTCTAATTTTAAAAATGTGGGCCCATAATATTGGCCTTTCTGGTATTTGGGGCAAATTGTGTGGTCTAATTTATTTTTTCATTGAAGTTTAATGACAAATGTGATCCAGATTATATAAATCTTCTTTTATCTTTAAGAACACTGATTCTAGATCCTACAGGATTAATTAAAATTATTCACATAGCATCTTCGTTAATATCACACTCATTTAAGTTTTGTCATATTTTTTCCGCCAATTGAGTTTTTTAGACACAAGTTTTCGTTTTTCACGACACACAGTAAAGAAGAGGTGTAACACAGAAATAATTTAAAAGCGACAATATTTGTACGAATAACAGCCTTCGTGCTCAAAGGGGGTCATATTTGATGTATTGTTTATCAACAATTATTGTGTTTGGACAACGTAAACTAGTTTATTGAATGTGTGTTAAGTCGGCCACTGTTTTAGAATGTTTTAAAGAAAGCACGAACTGCTTAAAGGTTAGGGTCGAGTCATACTTACGAAATTCAGGGCTTTTAAGTTTATTTTTTGTCTTCATATTTTATTTTATTTTTGTTTCACCAACTTATTTTTTTAATACGTTTTGTATACTTAAGTCATAATGGATGGTCGAATACACTCAGACATTCTGATTGATCAGAACGGCACATTTTATTTTTAGCTTTAATAATTCTACTAAGCACATTTTTGGAACTATTTACCAAAACTATTATATTTTCAATTATAATATTCAATTCTGCCTTGGGCCTAAAATCGTCTAAAATATTCTGTCTAAAAAAATATATCTATCATAATATAAAATCTACATAGGCCCGTATAAATATTTTGTCTTATTATCAAGGTCTTATTATCTATATACTTTAAATCCATGCGAGTGTGCATGCTTCCTGCTTTTGAGGAACGCACTACCAAACACTCTGTTAGCTTAATAAAACAGAAAATAGACTTAAAGTTTTATATTATTCACACAATTACAAAAAAGACATTTACAGACAATTGAGATTAAGCAAGGTCCGTGTATGGTGCCACTTGTAACAATGATAAGGGGCACGTAGTTATTGACGTGTCACAATCTTCTGAAGTTGCGTTGTGCCATCGCTCGGTGGCTGATGATATTCTCCTGAAACATGAAACACTTGAATAAGTAATGACATGAAAACAAAGAAGAAAAATAAAACATAAGTCAAAAAACTTAAACTTATTACGATTTTTTTTTTAGGGATGGGAAATCATCCAATGACTCCTCCCGCTCTGGGTGTATAGCGGGAGGGAGTGTCAGACTTCTACTGACTAAAACCCATCCATGTTCCTTCATTGCCCTTTGTGTTCCGGAGCCACGGTTCTCATGCGAATAATCCCGCGACTCCGGCAGGCGTCGGCCCTTTCGGGCCCCTCTGTGTTGCTTACTCTCTTTGAGGCGCGCGTGGAACACTAACGCGCCGTCGACACGGCCTGTCGTCACTAGACGGACGGACGGCGAGCCACCCATAGCTCGCCGTCCACAGGAAACTTAGTACGCTGAGACATTAATTTAATAATATCAGAAATGACAAAAGACAGCGGCTCTAAAAAGGCCACTTTAGCAGAATCAGAAAGCACATCACGCTACCCGACACGGTCAAATTTTCCCAATCAACCTTAAACCTAATGCGTTAGATATAATGATGAAAATGAAATTTAACAGATTTTTATGTGGTTAATAGAATGATTCGGCTAAAGTGGTATTTTTAGACCCGCTGTTGACTATCCCCATCTCAATTTTTAGTGCTTGAGCTAGACTAACGAAGTGGTGCGACAAACTCCCCAGCAACTAAGGTAGTACAACCACTAGATACATCGCATAGCCAAGCACCCTTTTAAAAAAGAAGTACATTATGCAATTTTATAACTAATTTTTTGTGTAGTGCAATATCAAACCTCTCCAAAATCAGTAAGCACATACTTAGTAATTCATAAATAATACTCATAACAACCCAACGATTTGCAAAACACAAACACAAACAACAGCATAAACTACTCTAAAGAAGGATCACTAGTCTACATTGCATTTGCATGCATCTTTGTTTCCAGATTATCATATAAATAAATCCTATTACAGAATTAGCATACACACATATGAAAGGAGTATATAATCTACCTAAAAACCATTTTTAAAATTCTGTGGTATATAGCGTTGGGTTCCGAGATCATTTGCATCTCACAGATGGCACGCCGCAGGCAATGGAAGCCATCTAGTCCGTTTCTGAAAAGGAAGTTTTTAGTTGTTTTCATTTAAATATTCATTAATTTCATTTTTGGATGTTTTTAACAGTCACCATCAGGCGAGATAGTGGTCAAACGTGTGCCTATCAAGAGTAAAAAAAATCCTAAAACCTGTTTTTGGGGCTGTACATGAGCCCCAGTCATATGTCGATAATTTTAGACAAACCAATAGGATAGTTTTATAAAAAAAATAGTCCACCATTGAGATTACCAAAAATACAGGACGTAGGTACCTATTTTTTCTTATGTCACGTACGTTGAAATTTTGCGTGACGTCACGGCAACGTAAAGTGTGTAACAGTTTGTACTAAGAAGTGAAGTATCATCGTCAATTTCTATTGATTTGAAAATATATATACTTGTCAAATATTTTTTGATAATCTAAGTGACGGACAAAATAGAATGATGATTTTGTGTAAAAGATTGCATTCGTCTAAGTAAGTCCCTGTTTAAGTTTCCAAGTCATGGGAAAACCTCCCATAGAGCAAGTTTTATTGAAGTGTGATGGCAGTGGCAGCCTTTTGAAGTGATTTTTCAAAGGGAAGTATTGGTCGCAGTCTGATGAATGAATTTGATGATAGCTATCAGTTAGTTGTTAGGGAGTAAAAAAAGAAAAGAAAAAAGAAAGAAAGAGTTAAATACAGTTGTTTTGTTGCTATGTTACTTTGTCTCGAAGTTTATAAAAACACTTTTTCAAACTAGGTAGGTAAAAAATCATAAAACTACATACTTATCCAACAGCCTCTCCACGTAATCATAAATATCCCTGCGGTGTATACGGTGGAAAGTGCGAAAATTCGGCGAAGGCGCATCCCAGTTCATGCGGAACCCTATAGCTTGCGCGAACAGCTGGTTCCAAGGAATTATGTTTGCTTTGAAGTTGAATTTTAGCTGAAAATTGAAGAAAAGTATTGTAATTGGTTTGGATTATAGATGGTGAAAATGGAACAGATTGTACTGAATTTGCTTAGTATTTCGTATTTACGGAGACTGCAATAGTACATTTTGTTGCAACTGAGCAAACTTAGAGCCGATGTGGAATAGACGGCAGAACCGAAGAAGAGGCCCCTATGGAGCCGAGACACTACAACGACCAATGGTCATGTTTATCAAACGACGTTTTTCAAAACACTCAGTTTCTTGTTCTTCAAGTATTGAATAAAAAACATTACATTAAGAACAACACAAACACAACACAACATTAAAATTATTAAGTTAACAATAATTAAGTAACCAGTTATTGTGATAAAAGGGTCGTGAATATTTCCGCACAAGTGCGAAATAATAACATTACGAGCCGAATCGCGCGGGCAAAAAAAGTTTTTCCCCTTACTACAAGTAAAGGTTGCTTTTGAGAATTTAAGTTCCAATAAAATATGCATTAAATAATAATACTTACATAGAACCGCGTCATATTCAGGAAGGAGAGATATCTTCTGTTCCTTTGTAACACCAGCTTTGTATCATTAGCCTCGCCTACATCGATTAGAAGAAATGCTACCATACTTATGTAGCATATCAACACCAGTGGAATTGATTTGTTCATATTTGCTTGTACAGTGTTTGTTCGAGGAGAATGTACAATTATATGGCTTTTATATTGTAAGTTATTATTCAAATCTAAAAAAGATTTTATTAGCAATATAGAACAGTTAATTTGGAAATTATGTGAGTAAATATTTATGTCCTCTTCAGTAGGTAATTACTTTTGAACAAAGACAGGGTAATGTGTAAATTTATAATTTTGATCGGTTAGGGTACGTTATTATCAGCTAATATATAAAATGAATCCCTATTTCCCGTGGTCCCGGCATCACGCGCAAACGGCAGGGCCGATTTCACTATTTCTTTTTTTGTTGAGTTTGTTATTCTCAGGAGAAGGTTCCTATGAAAGAAAAAAATAATGGTGGGAGCGAAGACGCGCAGAGGACAGTTAGTTGTAAATAAATACTGCAGAATTTGAAATTTAAAAAAGTTTTATACGATAAAATAATGTAGGTATGTGAAATTATGTGACCTCCGGATTACAACGTGATTTTGATTCCGTTTTAAAATAAACGCCAACAAAGAAATTCTTAGAAAGTTTTCAAAAACCATTTCTTCTGGAAATTGGTATAGGTCAATATTCTAAGGTGTTAATTTGAATTTCTGGTACAAGCGTGAATCTGAATCGTAAAAGATTCAATATGCAGGAAAAACTTTTGAATATTGTGAATGCAAAACTTATTAACAGACATTTTTATGCTAGCACTTACCGAGTATTCTTTTTTTTGCCTAAAAGTAACTCAATAGGTTAGGCTAGATCTCACTTTTGAATCAAAAACAGAATTAGAAAGCAAAATGAAAAATTGTTCATAAGAAAGCTGTACGAAAGTAATAAAACGCCATGCATTGGGACTGTACGAGAAGTGTACTAAAATGTTTCAAGAAAGTAGGTTTTATTTGATTTTTTGGTTCATATGTGGTTCTTTGACCTGACCTACATTTTTTGGTAATTCATTGTGGCAATTTCACATGGTGTTTTTTTCATATATAGGTACATCTATACATACATACATACTTACATACATATAAATAAAATTGGAGTGTCTGTTTGTAATATTGAAATAACCGTTTTTTACTACATGTATATGAATAATATTGCTTTTCGATACTACTACGTAAAATATTTTCATTTGAAAACAATTTTGAAAACTTAATTAATGAAATAATTTTGTTCAAAATAATCAAAGTCAACTTTTTTTTACATTTTGAAGTATTATTTTATCATTATAGACCGAAATTAGTAAGATTCCTATGATTAACGACATGTTTTAATTCCAAATGTGCGTATAAAAACGAAACGCAAGTGTCAATTGTTTCGTGTTTGATAGAGTTTGTTCTGGATGCTTTTGTTTGTTTCGAACTGCGAAACTTTATTAAAGTTTCGTTTTTAAATTTTTATCTTTTTAAAACGTGCCATAAACGGTTTCTTCCGTTGTCACCCGATGGCACACACGTGTGCCATACCGAATCACGTGGTTTAAGTCTCTATAATTAATAAACGCAAGGCCTTATATCATGTGGCAAGGTTTACACACTCGCGGGATGATATTTTCGTTCAACTAAGCTATTCCAATTTTAAAAATATATGATGGTATCATTGAAATTTATTTTTTTAAAACACACGCTCAATTTGTCTGGAAAGTCGAAGGTGAAGGTGAAAATTTTACATAGGACTGTCAAAAAAAAAAAACGCTGTTATTAAATTACTTGTGTATTCATAATGTAACTTGCAAAATTTCGAATGGATTGATTCAGTAGTTTTATAAAAACGATAGAACACGGGAACTAACAATATTTCAGCCAGTTCTCTGTTATCAACATTTGTTTATAAATACCACTCTCGTAATACAAGTATTGTTTACATTCTATAGTATGGTCAGTTTATTCAAAAACCAAAAACAGTTTTTAGTACGTGATTAGAGCCAATAGAAACGTCAGCAGACATTTTTTGTTACCAGAGTCGTAGTGCGTCAAATTGCGACGAAATGCGCCGGGCGTTGACAGATGTGACGTTTGACGCACCTGACCGGTTAATATTATTTAAAAATCGCAACTATCTTTGACGTTTATAATAGAAATTGGCGCGTTTTTGCAAATGGGGAAACGTTTTTAAATAAGAACGCGTTTGCGTCTGCGTCTGCGTGAAACATTTTAGTAGAATTATATATATAGTAAATATTGTATTAAATATTGTAACGGTCCGATTTTTTTTACTAAATCATTTGTTTATTTCCTACATTTTAATAAGTTACATTTTTTCAATTGTCTCCTCGAGCCCTTTATATTGATACCCCACTCGTAGGTTAAAAAAAGTTGAAGTCATTAAAATGGCACCGAAGCTCAGATATTTTAATTTTAACATACCTATCCAGTATCATTCTCACTATTTAGACGAATCTAACGACACCTTTCAAGCTAAAATTTATCAAGTCACAGGGTTAGGCTACAGAGTGTACCAAAGAAATATACATCATACATAAATACACTCGAAAAAAACATAAGTGTAACAGTCGGGTAGTTAGAACTACATCTATTGTCTCATTTTTTCTTCAATATTAAAAAAAAACTCTTCCAGAGCGCTTCCAGAACGGACGCAGACGAAAGCGTTTTTTGCTGACAGTTGCAGATAGATTGAATTCTTATAAATATATTGTTTATGGATATTTAAAAAAATACCGTAAAGAACACGCACGGCGCCATACATCGGAGCGTGCGTTAAAGTAGGTACTTAGGTGAGAGTACCTACTTTACCGCACGCTCCATTGTATGGGCCGTAATTTTGAACTTTTGCACAATGTATACAGGCTTCGTAAATGCATTTTTTGAGCAAATGTGTCGAAAAAACTATTTTCGTTCCCGCCACTTGAAACTTTTTTATCAATAACATTGAAAACTGGCACTTATCGCACTATGATTAAGATACACGTTTTTTTTTAACGTGGTAAACTAATCAAATGAGGCCTCCCGCCCCGGATGGGACGGGACTGAACTAAAATCCACTGTGTTACTTCAATAGCCCTTTACGCTCCAGGGTCACGGTTACCTGGTAGATGACCCCGCGATCCCGGTAGGGTTCGATACACGTGGACATTTGATATTGCTGTGCTTGGTTTCTTACCGCTGGTACCGCCTCAAATGCAATAACAAACTTTTCCCACTTGAAATGCAATGATATTATAAGTTGAAATATACTATAATGTAGATGATAACTTCCTTAAAAGCCACTTGATTCGGCTGATAAATTAATCAATACTTCATCTACCGGATATCGCTATCCGACACCTGTGAAACCAAAAGTTTTAGTTTATCTGGCAGATAAGTTCCTAATAGGCTATCAAAGACTTAATCCGTAACCGGTGATACGGGCTCTTAGTATCGTATCAGGCTCCGGGCGCAAATAATTAGTATTAACTGGTACAAATTTGTACCGGCTGGAGCCGCCCCCACTAATCTCACTTGGAATTAACATGCTCACTTAGACGACACGGTTGGCGCAATGGCTGAGCGATTGGCTGCTACGCTGCGTGTCGCGGGTTCGATTCCCTCACGGAACAAATATTTGTAATGCCTACAGATAGTTGTGCCGGGTCTGGCTGTTTGTGCATGTGACTTAGTATGCTTGTGAATGCACCCACGATACAGGAGAAATTCCTAGTGAGGGGCAACGTTTTATAAAAAGAAATATATGAAAAAAGCAGAATGTTTTGAAGAACTGGCGCTTATTTTATGCATTCAATTATTTTAAGTACAGTTTTACAGCGTCAATAAATTCTCTCTATAAAATCATCCAATTTGTACTCACTCACCCAATGTTTTTCAGGTTACAATTGACGATTTAAAAAAATAAGTATTTTAGGTTTTGGTTGGCCTTAGAAAAATATAAACATCCTGTATAAGAACAGTAAACGGTCGGCCAATATTTGTTAGTCGTGAACAACGGTATGTTAGCCGCGGATAATCTTGACATTGTTAACTTAGAACCGAATGCGATACTTTGCTTTACACATAAGGTTTTAGAAAAATAAAATGAAGATTTACGAAATAAAATAGATGTTTAAGATAGTAAAGGAAGTTACAGTCTATGTTTGTGAAATAGAAGAAAACGCAGAAGTATCATCAACTAAAGTCGATGAACTAGAAGAAGGAAAATAAAATGATATTTAAAATGAATGTAATGATAAATTCAGCGTTGTTATTAATATTATTAGGAGCTCAAGCACAAGTTTATTTAAATGATACTACTGATGAAGTAGAAGTATACAAGAAAAGTGAAATTCTGTCGAGGAGGAAAAGATTCATCATATTTCCTGAAGGCAGTTCTCTCCAATTAGGTAAGTTTGAAACAAAAGCCACCAAATTTTCGATTCGTGCTACTGCAATGTGTTCATCGATCTTAATTTGAAATGTGTTTTAAATAGGTAATCAATAATTTTAGTTTTGCTGATCGCATTAAATGTCATTCATGCCTTATAATTAAGCCTAATAATGTTAATTGGTAAGACAGCTTTTTTCTCAATATTTCTCTTTAATGATAAAATAGTACAATAAAAAACAACCAATATCAAAACTTGGCCAAATCCAGCATTTTCGACTGGCGCACTCATTTTTAATCGTCCACTCGTGCTGTTCAAATCTGAAGAGTCACAAACATCTAAACATCATATTGAATGCTGTGTGGTCCACCATTACGAGCGGGCAATTGCACTGAGCTCCTAACAAATGGACCTGTGACGTAATGTTCTCCTCAAAACACGAAGAACGTTGTTATACCACATTCAGTCGTATCATTTATTAAACAAATCTCCGTATGAATTAGGAAATGTTGGAGTGCTCTCGGATCAGAACTAGGACCACTTATGTTTGTATGACGGAATCTGTTCACTAATTTCGTTGAATGAATGAAGTGTTTAGTATTATTTCGGTACCGTTTCAGGTTGCAGTAGCAACATAGAAATGTAGTGTACCAAGCGTGGCTAATTTCGTACCTACTCGTAAGTGTGGCTATTTATACGAGTAGGTTTGGAATTAAATTTTTGTTATTTGATTTGTTCATTTCATTTTATTACTTTCTTATTTAATTGTTTTTAAAATTTGTGTGTAATGAGTTATAGTTACCTGGATAAATGAAAATATTATTAATATTAGTCGATCAACCGAAGAGCCAATTCTACTTATTTTTAAGCAACTTCTGCAGTCGCATCTCATTAGGAAAATTGAGGCTTTTCTGGAAGAGTGCGACTGATATGCGAATGTGAAAGTTAGTTAAAAATTAGTAGAATTGGCCTTCAGGTGTTTTCATTTCAACATGTTTTGATTGCGATTAGAAGCATGATTAATAAAAATTTTGTTGATGTTAATAAAAAAGAGATTAGCAGTAAAAGATGACAATGCTTCATTCGTTTCTAAATTTTTAGGATTCACAAAAACTTTCACGTGTTTTACAGTATTCTGCACCACATATGCCATGATCTTCAGAATCGGAGACATTTTTCTGTACGGATCGACCGCTGCTTTAGCTTGGGAGTTACCACAGGACCCTTACTCTCCGTTCAACCACCATGCAGATCCTCTCCATCGGAGAGTTGACACCAAAACGATATACTATACTGATGAGTATGGAAAGGTCATTGATAAGAAGCCGTATCACAGGTAAAAATGGAGAATCAAAGGTATATTTGGGATAATTTAGTTCTGTATTTAAAAAGTCACCGAAAGGCTCATGTAGAACAGTAAATTTTTAGACTTATTTAATGCTTAGATACATAAATAGACATCATTACATGTGGAATTCTTCAATAAGTGAAATATATCCGAAGAAAAAACACATAGATGTAGTTAACGAGGAAATCAGGTAGTAAATGGTCTGAACACAGTCTTTGAAATGAATTCCAACTTGTAACACACGGGCTAAGTTCTCTCAGTCTAACCAGCCCTAACACCTAACTTAGGCAAATAATTAATGTCGCGTTTGCCAACTTGAAAAGTAGGAACTTACTGTCTGAGACTTGAATGTCTAGATTAATTTTAGAACGGATCTAAGTACAAAAAGAAGGTTCTTGGAAGAACGAGTATAATATATTATTGTGCACTCAAGGTTAGTCATTGATTTGATCAAGGTTATTTTTTGCAACTTACAACTCTTAACTATAAACCAGAAGAGCCAATATCCCGTAACACATCGTTTTAATAAATCCCTGACATACAACTCCCAGCTAAATTGCAAACCCTAGCAGACAGACTACAAACTATGCAGAATTAACTATCCATGAACAACTTTCAGAAAACCCATAGCAAATCCCGCTTTCGCGAAACGCAGTGTAGACCAGCCGGACAAAAAAAGAACTTTAGAGAAATTCAAAATAGACAGGAAACAGATGCATGCTTCGGAAAACAAACGGGAATATTTGAACGAACGTATGGCGCAGCGGAGCGTCGAATATCACAGGAGCAGTCGCGCCTCTCTGTACCAGAAAATAGAGACGATGCTACACGGGTCGGTATTATGTCACACATTGGTTATTCGTCGTGGAAAACGATTTTAGCTGTAGATTGCTTTTTATGGTTTTGATTTTTGAATATTCTGGTTTGTAGCACAACTTTTTTACATTGGTTTTGAGTTTTTTTTCAGGAAAAAATAAGAAAAGTGCGTATTTACAAAAAATAATTGTATTATTGACTGTGTCAAAAGCTTCGCTTAACTCCAAATTCGTTTTAGTCTCACTATGCTAAATTAAAATATTTTTAAAGAATGCCATGTTCAAGTTTTATTGCTTCCTTTTTCAGTCTCGGCGTGAACGGCAAGCACTGTGTGCTGAAAACATTATGCTTGGTCGGCCAAACTCAGGACCATCCACAAGGCGAGTTCTTCCACGAAATTATGAGAGCTGTTTTTACGTGAGTATCTCTGGTTACTGGTCAGTCTTTCTTGTTGGTTCGTTAAAGTAGACTAAGAGCAACCTACTAGTGTCTTTTGCCACTTTGCCTGTCATGGAGCTCTCAGGGTTTAAGAAAATAAACGCTGCCCGCACACATCAAACTTTTTGTAGGACCGATAATCGGGGCAATTTTTCCTTACGTGTGCTTAACACTATTGCAATCAGTACGTTCAATTTTTCACCTTCAAAAAATTTGTCGCCGATTTTCGGACGAACCTTATGGATTGTGGCAATTGAATCGGACTTTACATTTTTAGAACATTAAAATAGTCCTGTTAGTTTTTTTTTACTTATTCTTCTAAACCAAGACTCATCATATTCAATAAGATGTTAACAAGGTTTGAAAGTTTTATATTTATTTACTAATAAAATGCAAATGTAACATTGAAGCCCATTACGAACAGCAAAAATATAAAATCTGATTACTCATAATTAAAGACGACAAGATTAAGCTGGAATATACATAATTATATTCGTATAATTAATTAGGAGTCTCGAAATTGAATAATTAAGAATATAATTACAGAGATTTTGTTACAAGCCACAAGTGGCCGGATTTTAAAGGGAGATAATTGATATACACTTGTTTGAAAGCCACTATTGTTAGGACCCTTGGAATTATCAATGACTAGTTGACCCGTGCAACGTCGTCTGCATAACATTTTTCATTACTGCTCCGCTCGTATTGGTCTTAGCGTGATTATATATAGCCTATAGCCTTCCTCGATAAATGGGCTATCTAACACTGAAAAATTTTTCAAATCGGACCAGTAGTTCTTGAGATTAGCGCGTTCAACCAAACAAACAAACAAACAAACAAACAAACTCTTCTGCTTTATAATATTATATATAGTAATATATAGTATAGATGTACAGTGTTTTATTTTCTGGGTCAGCTTTTATTAAATCACTAGCTGACTCGCGCAACTTCATCTGCGTTACATTACTGCTCCGCTCCTATTTGTCTTAGCGTGATGATATATAGCCTATAACCTTCCTCGATAAATGGGCTATGTAACACTGAAAGAATTTTTCAAATCGGACCAGTAGTTCCTGAGATTACCCCCTACATACAAACTTACAAACAAATTTTACCTCTTTATAATACAACAAAAAATTTACATCTTTATAATATTATTATAGATTATAATATTAGTATAGATATCGATATATAACAATCACATTTCTTTTTTTTTATAAAATGGCCTTTTATAACTACAGCTCGCTGTTTATTCGTATTATTATTTCTTATATAGATATTTTGATGACCACATAAATGACCATGTTCAACAAAATTAAACGCGTTTAGTATCACCAAACATCCACAGATTTTGTAAGACCAAAAGCCTAAAATAATACTACTGTATCAGCCAGCCTTTCACCAGCCTTCTTGATATTTCTTAGAGACCGGATATCCGGTCTCTGTGAAATATCAAGAAGATAGCAGATTTTTATTAAGGCATGAATCAAATACACCGCAACATTCCGTAACAATAATAAAGGTCTTATAATATACGTTAGTTCAAATTATACCTAATTTGTGTTCACATCTATTTCCAGTTTACCAAAAAACTCAGCGGGTGTGGAAGACAAACACGGTGAATACGACGCAGCCCTCTCCGCTACGGGTTCCTGTGATGAACTTTATCCAGAATGCGATGAGCCCCTGCTCGAACCAGACGCGGCGAGATTTGCTTACTAGGGGATGCAGACGGGAGACTATATTGTGGCGGCTGATATTTAGACAATGATTTATACATGTTGCTAATATTTCGACAATAGTTTGATGGTTTACAAATATCAGTTAGATAAAGAAATACAAAAGTGTGTTGTGTCAAGCCCATGTATATTGAGACAAGGCCAGGAGAATAACGATGTTAAGACATTCAAAACTGGATTAAGCATAGAAACTTTTGAAATAATTTTTTAAAGTATATTCGGAATTTTACTTTACTGTAGGCAGATTTCGCGTTGAAGCGGTCACATTCAGTATCATTTCGGTGAAAATCAATGTCAAAATTAGAAATGTATTTGATCGATTGCAACTCTGCCTCGAATGCGAATGTAAACGCTCATAAAATACGAGATTTGTCCCTTTGACAGTCTCCTTATTGAAATCGCAGAATAGAGTCATTCACACCTTTTCACTTATAGAATAAAAAAATCTATGACTGAAAATTCTGACGTCTCTAGCTTGTTGGCATTCATGAAAAGAAACCAAAATGATGAAATTTTGGTTTCTTTTCATGAATATTTGCATCAACATAAATCGGCCAACCAATTGTCGCTCGCCTGTTACCTGCCTGGTTTAACTAGCTCCTGCTTTTGAGAGCTCATGTAATGTTGGCCGATTACTGTTTGCAGTTCCTAGTATATAGTGGAATCTTGTGTTTTCATTTTTACAGACTAATGGTTTACTTTGCCAAGCTTTAGAGGATTTGATTAACACTAAAATGAATATCTGAGTATTCGAGGTCCTTTACTTATCTAGATTTTAAAACTGAGTTAGATGGTAGGGATACATAGATTCGACAAAAAATGTTGGATACGTATTATAATTATCACGTAAAAAATACAACCGACTTCCAAAAAAAAACCTACAAAGTAAAAAATAACTTTAATTTCGGAAGTCGGTGTTTTTTGTTACTTTCTTCGTATTTTGACACCGACTTCCGAAATTAAAGTTATATTTTACTTTGTAGTTTTTTTTTGGAAGTCGGTTGTATTTTTTTGTAAAAAGTTTTTTATTTTTCACTTTTTAGTGGTACACCTAACAACACCACTGCAAAATCGCAGAAAAGCAAAATACGCAATTTCGATTACTTGGATGGCATAAAACTATCATCCAAGTAGACGAATTCCAGCTATTTCGATTTAAAATCGAAAGTTCTTAACCGATTTTCATAAAATTTAAATGGGAGCAATCTGCAAGTATATCCTTTCAGATAAAACAAGAATTTTTCAAATCGGTTCATTATTGTCGGAGTTATGAGGTAACAAACATAAAAAAAAAACAATTGATAGCCTCCTCTTTTTTGGGAAGTCGGTTAAAAAAGGAGTGCGTTTTAGCACTAAAATGAATATCTGAGTATTCGAGGTCCTTTACTTATCTAGTTTTTAAAACTCAGTTAGATGGTAGGGATACATAGATTCGACAAAAAATGTTGGATACGTATATAATTGTCACGTAAAAAAAGGACTGCGTTGTAATTTTGGTACCTAGAAGTGAATATTTTATTTAAAATTTAAAAATATCAACTTTTTGATACTCAACTGATGCACTATTTTTATTCAGGAATCATACTACGGTCGAATGAAATTGTATAAAATGTAGACTTCGGAATTGAATTTTTTGGATTTGGTAGACAGTTCTAGACGTAGATTTAAGGCTTGATTATCGTTTTAGACATTGGAAGATGGGACAAAAAGGAAAGGGTTTAATTTCTAAAGTGTATTAGAAAGCATAAGATTTATTTGGCAAGCTTACCACCGATAGATCATTGGTGATTTGCTTGTCCTATGTCAGAAGGAATAGATATGTTTGTTCTAGTTTTGTAATGTAATGTAATGTAATGTAACATTTGAATACGATTAGTATTCAAGTTTTGCTTGTCGACCTTGTGTCTTACCTCATTTAGTGAGATTAATATTGTTTTGCTCAGTGTCTAGTATGTAAGTATAACTAGCGGCCAAGTGCGAGTCGGACTCGCGCACGAAGGGTTCCGTACCATTATCTATAAAAACGGCAAAAAAAAAACAAGTTTGTTGTATGGGAGCCTCAAATATTTATTTTATTCCGTCTCTTAGTATTTGTTGTTATAGCGGCAACAGAAATACATCATCTGTGAAAATGTAAACTGTCTAGCTATCGCGGTTCTTGAGATACAGTCTGGTGACAGACAGACAGACAGTGAAGTCTTAGTAATAGGGTCCCGTTTATACCTTTTGGGTACGGAACCCTAAAAACTATCGCAATTTTCATTTAGTAGACTAGTAATAATGTTTATGTTAATTTTGTTAGTGAATAAACTATTGACCAGTGTTTTGTTTTATTTATTATTATTTCCTACCATACCCTCATTCAAAAGGAATTTAAAACAGTAAAACACTGCTACTCTAATAAGGCCTACATTGCTTTCTTTGTTTCTAACCAAACATTTTACGTTTTTAACATTCGGAATTGTCGCACGAAGGTAACAGTAAATAAATTTACACAGTGTTAATTGACAGTTTCATTTGTAACATTAGGGATTCAATGGTCCACGTACGGGACAGTACATTTTATGATTCACGACGGGCAACTCTGAATCGAGTTTTGAAAATTGAATTTAGAATCTTTGACTTTGACATTCGTGTGGCCAGTTCTAAATAAAATCTGTTAGGAATAGGTTGCGTTCCTATTTTGAAAAACATTTTTGAATAACTGTTCCTTATTGTTCCGAATATGAATAGTATCTTTTCATATTTTGTAACGTTCCTAGTGTTACAGACAGTAATTAGTGAAAATGTAAGGCACAATGGAAATAATACGGTAAATGAAATTCACGAAGAAAATGAAGGATCAAGAGCGTTGTCGAGACGAAAGAGATTCGTAATATTTCCAGATGGAAGCTCTCTGCAACTCGGTAGGTGAATACTTATGTGTGCTAAGCATTTGATCCGTAATGAGATAATATTTTTCAGCTTTCCTTTTTAAAATGCAACAGTTGGAATTCTTTATATGACTTTTCAAATGCATTGAGGTTAGTAGAAATGAATGCATGTTGAGGCATCGTTTGACATTCTTGTTTTTGGGCTAAATATGGGGACTGTTAATTATTCTTAATTGGGAATCTTCCGTTAACGTTACTTCTCACAATGTTAATAATGTCAGAATTTAATTGGATTCCCGCAAGTTGTTCCTTTCTTCATTTATTCATAAATTAGCGTAAATCTCATATTGTAATTAGTTTGAAACTCTAGTTAAACCTACTAATTCAAAACTAATCCGTTGGAGAAGTGGCGCTTAGTTAGAGCTTGTTTGCTTCAGGATGCAAACCATTACATTGCAAGTACTTTAATGTAAGGTGACATTCGCTGCGGAATTTGTTCGAAACAGTCACTGCGGCCCTGGAACGCAACGCAGTCAGTAAGAGTCCAACACTCTCTTCTGCTTCGCCTAAAGTGGGAGGAGTCATTTGATGATTTCCCATCCGTAAAAAAAGGTGACATTCAGATATAGATTCAGCTTCTTTCAGTACCTTGATGTGAAGAGAATATACCACCTTATTACAAGTGCAATCATTATTTTAGTAAACATAAATGTGAAAATACGATACGAAGACCCCACTAGATTTTTTTTAGGTTTAAAACTTGACATATTCTGGTATCAAAGTTTTGATAAAGGTCGTTGTTTTTTGAAATTATAAAAGTTGAAGAAAGAAATAAGTCCTTCTTATTTGTCTCTTTTTCTGTTAGTCGAGACAAAAGGATAAGGACAAGGAGGACGAGGATTATATAAGGTTTATTATTATTTATTATCACTATGTAACGTTTCTATTTCCAGTATTCTGCTGTCAAACAGCGGCGTTGATTCCCATCGGTGATATTTTCCTCTTTGGGAGCACTGCAGGTCTTGCCTGGAGTCTGCCAACGGACCCCAAGATATTCCACATGTTCAAAGACTATGGGACAGCTCTACGTAGAAACGATGATGTGAGGACTATCAACTATCTTGATGATAGAGGACGAATAATAGCTAAAGTTCCTTATAAGAGGTATGTTTGAATTGAATTTTATGTCAGAATTCAAAGATCACCAAGTTATAGAGCAGAAGGAAAATAAATTACAAAATATACTCTTGAAAATGATGAATGATCGGGTATAATATAACAACAGTCACTAATAAATTAAATACAAAAACTGGCCAAGTGCGAAGAAGGACTCGCATGCAATGGGTTCCGGACGAATCTCATTTTTGAAACTTGTTATTTTCAAACCGTAGATTTCTTACAGATATTTTTATAATTTATAAAATGACTATTATCTGTATGTTTAAAATAAAAAAAACTGTGTTGATTCGTAGATAAGGGTATGGTTAGATAAGATGAAGGGCATAGAACCATTGTGGCAAACCCCCCCCCCCCCTCTCGCCGTCATATATTTTTTTTGTCTTTTTAAAGTTGCGATGCACGGTCTAACATGCGTATTTGGGTAGAGGACCCTTCAGCAAACAAACAAATGATACTAACATGGTGCCGTATAGTGTAACGTTGCCAATGTGCAAAGTGTCATATTTTGAGGTAAAGTCATCATCAGGAACCCTAAAAAGCGCAGATTGGGAAAAAAATAGAGAGTTGTTGTAAATTGTTGGGGTGTCTCCTAGATTTATTACACTGGCACTCCATAAAAAGCCGTGTATCGTATGACAAACACTATGTTAGCACCTGCAATCGTGACCTAATTTGACTCTAAATAAGAAAAAAAGTACTCTTTATTGTAAACTGCAAACAATTATCATAACAAATATCAGAGCACTGATTTCTATTTTAGAAAGTGCTTGCTAAAATTTTATTTTGATTTTCCAGGAGATTGATAGTGAATCCAGCCTTCTCGAAAAGAAGTATTGAAGATGATGATACACTCTCCTTTAAAGAGAAGCTAAAACTGAAGATAGATCGTAAGAAGATGCATGAGAAACATCTGAAAAACGACTATTTGAAGGCTCAGCATTTAGACAAGGACAGTATAGAGTTCCATAGAAGCAATAGAGTAGATCTGTATGCAAAGATTGAGAAACTGCTATCTGCGTAAGTCAATGGTCATAATTATATATATTAAGATTCTGGTACGAGCTTTGTACGAGACTCGTTAGTATCACGAAAAAAACTGCTAGTTTGAGAAGGCATGGGAGAAGCATGTCTGGAAGGATTTGGAGGAAGTCTTTGCTTAGCAGCGGGACAGGAGCTCCATATCTGTATGTCAAGTCTCGAATATACTATTTCTCGAGGATGGCTTCTCCTCTTCTTCTCCTGAATTCGTTGTTTTATTTGTTGTTCATGAACCAGTCCTTGCTGCAAAAATAAATCTATTAAGTTTTATGTATTTGCAGTATGGGTAAAGACGGGAGGCAGTGTGTGCTTTACAAACTATGTGAGGCGGCCCAGCGGTCTCACAAGCAGGGGACATTTCTACAGGAGTTTCTTCGAGCTGTATTCACGTAAGTATCACAATACTTTTTTTTGCCCTGGTCCGTTATTCTCTTTTATAACACTACTATGACTCATGTTATTAGTCACATTCAGACTTATCTTTGCATCTTAATCATTCAACCGTAAGACGTCAACTTCTGAACATTTTTTCACAATTATTTATCACTGCAGCGACCAGTCTTGTTCTTCATACTCACTCTATTTCCTGTTTTGGCAGCTATTACTTTTTTAAAGTTTTGCTATTAGTCAGGGCTTTCAAATAAAGCAGGTTATGACTTTTGACAGTCGTTACGAGGGTCAGGAGCTATTAAAATCTGCCACCTGTCTTGCCCAGGGATATCATGTTATCTAGCTACTGAGTTGTTTTTGTAAGTAGTAGCATCCATTTAGTCTGAGATCCGATTTTTTTGAGAGGGTGTATGGTACAGATATTATAGTCCCGATAAACCTCCTTTGAAAAGGGTGGAACCTCCGAATAGATGGTTGTTGTATCTGGCGGGTAGTTGAAATTCGGATTGTTGTATAAATGTTCAAATATCACCGTAAATTCTGATACCGCAATGCAGGATTTCATAGTAGTAGTTCGCTGCTTGTTGGATAGGTGGCGTTGTGGTTATTTTTGTTGCGATGTAGATTTGCTACGATAGCTTTTTCTTGTGCTATAAGTTGGGAAAATGTTAACTATATTAATTGAAAAATGGCGCCAATCGTTTCTTTGGCATTCTTAAACTCATAAAGACTCAAATATATCTGTCACTGTCACATTTCAATATATCATGTAAGTTCAGAGCTATTATTTTTAACCTTTCTTCCAATTCCAGGTTACCAAAAGGCGAGGAGTTTATATACGACGAACATAAGGAGTACGACTCGGCACATGTGGAAACTGATGACTGTTCCGCGAGGTATCCAGGATGTGACGACATAGATGGATCGATAGTCATATGATTTATATACAAAATTAAAATATTGAAATAACTTAATTTTGGTTTTTTTATTTTTATTTTCTAATAGTTTCCTGTCAGGTCAAATTTAAAGAGAGACACGGCAAAACACTTGCCATGTCGATCGATATCTCAAAGGCCTTTAACAGGGTCTGGCACGCAATTCTACTCAGCAAGCTTTCTATTTTTGGCATTCCAGCTGGTTTTTGTAGCCATTAGACTTCCTTAATGAACGGTCGATCCGAGTAGTCGTTGACGGCTGCTCCTCTGACCTCATGGCTATTGATGGCCGGAGTTCCTCAGGGGTTATCTCTGCATGCACATCAATGACCTTTTTCAGCCTGGTCTTGTTGGGTACGCAGATGTCAGTACGGTTTTATATTGTTTTCAAACTGAGCGTGTGGAACACAATGCTTCGTCGACCCGGGCTTGGTTCTGATCGGACAGCGAGCCATCCAACGCTCGCCGTCCGCAGGCCCACGCCTACGGTGGCCAGAATCGCCCTGTGACTCCCGGCGCGTGGCTTCCGGCGCGTCTTCTTCTGTTACAGTGGCTGGGGCGTGAAGTTTCCTCTCTCTCGAATAAACGCCTACACAACTAAACTATGCGACGCCGGTTGGGCTTGGTGTGGAACTATCGGTTCCATTTGACGGCACTGATATAAATCGTAATAACATAAAAATAAAGTATAAAATCAATTGCGTCAGGTGGAACCAATGGTTCTACCGCCAGATTTAACCGGTTAAATGGTTTTGGCTAACTATTTTTTTTCCTTTGACTCTGTTATTGATTATTTAGGCCTGTCTGAACGAAACACTTGTGATAACATAGATACAGAAACTTCAAGGTTAATTGATGATGATGACAGAGACAGCAAATTCCGAGAAGACTAAAAAATGGTCTATTGATTTTAAAATTTCTCATCAAGCCATAAAATCTACGAGTGTTATCATAAACAACAGACTTTCTAACATTATGAATGAGATATCAATAAACAATCGCGTTCATTTCTAATTAAAGAACCATTAAGGCTCCATTACGTTTGACTTTATCAAACGTAATGAAAAAAAAAAAAAATTACGTCTTCATGACTGTTATATAACTTACACATTTTATTAATTATAATGGTCTCAACTTAACCAGTTCACAACTAAATCGTTAGCTATTTATCATTTATAAAACCTCTTTTTGATGTTAAATGGTCACAAGTTGACATTAATGTAACAACTATAATGTCTTATAATTGGGCCACTTTAATGTCCCATAAACGTGATTATCAAGTTTACAAAACATTCCATGTTTAATATAATAAGGGAATTTATTTATTTAAAGAACAAACTATATACACTTAAAATAGAAAAAAAAACTCCTAACTAAAATATGGCATCAAAAAATTCGTCCCCATCGCTATCGACTGGAAGTGAGCCCAAAAGACTGGCTGCATTGCCACGTTGCATGGCAATGCTTATCCTCTGTCCAAGGTAAAAGCCAGCTCTTGGGTCACGCGAAGCGTCAACTAAGCGTTTTGCAAGATCTTTAAATAGGACGTGAGCACTCGGACCCCACGGTCCAAGAGTTTCAACCTCAAATGGCTCAAAAATGTAGTTGCCAATAAGGCTACTATATTTCCGCCGTTTGAGGTTTTCAGCAGCCGAAGCCGCAGAACCAGCACAGCACGACGAGCTAGGAAGATGAGATGGCGCAAGAGTATCGACACAAGTAGCGTCCCACACTAAAGGCCTACCCATCTTCCATGGAAATAAAGACATACCGTCCGGTCTTTTGCCATCGTCGCGTGCCAGGCCATGAGCAGCGATGAGGAGAACAACAGGATGCGCCTAAGCGAAGGGAAGCAGCGAGGCGGAAAGTAGTACCGTCGAACAAGGTGCCTATGTTCGACGACGGTAGTGCGTGAAGCCAGAGGCCCGACTCCCACTCACCCACAGCCAGCAGGCGCACACGCTCCGCAGAAGTGGCAGCAGAGGCAATTAGGTTATTCTGAACTCCTCTGCAGAGCGGCTCATCCCACCGTCTCTGGTATGATGGGTTGTCGGGTAAATCCATCTAATCCAATCCATCTTATGTTAATAGAACCTTCTAGTATGGAAATATCTAGAAAGTTCGTAGGTCCCTATTGACCACGTCATGATGAAACTTCTCTACTAGTTCTGCTACTCGATACTAGATGGCGATGACGATATTGGATGTAGCTAATGTCGTTATGTATACGGTATTAATTCTGACGGTATTAAAAATTGCACTCATCATATTATTTCTCGTAACAGTTCAGTGATAAGAAAAAAAAGTTTGGTTTTACGAGTTATTTTTATAATTCTTGTCATTGTTGTATTAATTATAACTTGTTTATTCTTACCTTGATCTAAAGTGGCCCGAAAATGCCTTCTTAAGGAACTCCCCTTTGAACCCCACCACAATCTGTCATCACCACATCAATTCTGTTTTTTTTTCTGGTCGGGGTTATTGGCACATCAGGTCATTTCGACAAGAATACCTTGATCAACGAAGTCAAAAGCGCTAATGAATTTAAAAAACCAGTTTAATAGGTAATATTTATGAAGCTTGATCCAGCATATTATGTTGTCGAGCTTGTTAGATGGCCCCTCTTTTTCCATTGTAGTTTGTACTGGTAAAACACAAACACTCTAATAAAACCTAATTTACATTTTTTGTTTCTCACCGTCTAAAATTGTCGCAAAAAACTAACGGTACCTCAAATAACACGTGTTAATTGAACATTTCCATTGTTTTACTATGAGCTACTCTAAATCTTTTTTTTATTTCCAAGGTGTCTTCTATAGGTTTTATTTCCTCTTAGCCAGTCTACAATAAAACCTGCAAGGCGCAACATGCTAGTGCTTTTTTATTTAGTTTTCTTTTTATAAATAAGTATTTGCTTAAAAATGGATTATGTGGTACTCATAATATTACTAGTAATACAGACAGTAATTTGTGAAAATAGAATAGACAATGCAACTTATACAGTTAATGAATTTTCTGAAGAATGTGGATCAAGAGCGTTGTCCAGACGAAAACGATTCGTGATATTTCCAGATGGAAGTTCTTTGCAACTAGGTAGGTGTATAAAGAATGAAAAATAATTATTTAATAGAGCACTTTTCGACGGCGTCGAGACTTGGGCTGTCCTGGAGTCCATGCAGATAATTATGACTCATTGACTGCCGCTAAAAAGAGGTGGTCAAGATATAAGAATGACCATCTGAGTACAAGAACAGAGTACGAAACCAAAACAAACAAACCAACAGCGTCGAGGCGTAAGACAGGGAGACGTCATCTCTCCGAACCTGTTTACGAACGCATTGCAGAACGTTTTCATGACGCTTGATTGGAAAAGACGGGGTATAAATATTAACGCTCAGTACATCTCGCATCTGCAGTTGCTGGAGATGACGCTGAACAACCTGAGCGATTCTTAAAGGCGAGTAGGTCGAAGGATGAATCTGGACAAAACCAAAGTCATGAACAATGGTCATGTCACTCCGAGACCTGTAGTCGTATACTTATACCTAGAACAAATTGTACAACTGGGGCGGCACAACTTTGCAAAGGACCAGTGACCAGAAGAATTTGCTTGAGTTAAACGGCATTCGAGAAGCTGCGTGATATCTTTGAATCGTCGATCCCACAATCCTTTAATTCCAGGATTTATACCACCAGTGCATCCTACTTGTAATAACTTACGGAGCCAGAACGTGGACACTCACTATATGCCTAGCCCAAAAATTCAAGGTTGCTCAGCGTGCAATGGAGAGAGCAATGCTCGGGGTTTCTCTGGTAGATAGAATTCGTAACGAATTCATTCGCCAGAGAACTAAAGTCACCAATATTGCGCATATAATCAGCATGCTGATGTGGAAGTGGGCTGGCCATGTCTGTAGACAGACGGACGGTCGATGGAACACATAATATGAAGAGAGCGTATATAGAGTGGAGACAGCGTATGGGCAAACGAGTTAAAAAAAAACAATAGATATTTACGAGCAAAACTAGTAATAAACGTTTTGCTCGAATATAAGCATCATCTCTAAAATTAATAATATAATCTACATTTTCAGTGTATTTCTTACAAACCGCGGCACTCATCCCGATCGGTGATATTTTCCTATTCGCTACCACTGCGGGTCTGGCCTGGTCGTTACCTGCGGATCCGAAAATATTCTACGCTTTCAAAGAGTTCGAGAAACCTCTGCGAAGAAGTGATGTGGTCAAGACTATCAATTATTTAGATGAAGACGGGAGGTTGATAGCTAAAGTTCCTTACAAAAGGTATGTTTGTAATTTAAACTAATTCTACTAGCGTAGTACTAAATATTTTTTTTGTTGGAATGCCAAGATTGTGTCTTTAATGGATGACAACAAAATATATTAAACTTTTATGGTATGTCGAACGTCGAGCAAAAGAAGGAAATAACTTAAAAGAATGTGTTTTTAAACATAATTGCGGATTGCATAGCTTTCGTTAACAGTCATATTAATAAACTTGCGATCGTGTCATGTAGAGTTACTTAGGAAAGTACATTGCTCTGCGCCCATACACTGTTCGCCCTAGAACCAAGAGCATCGGTAAATTATGTGTTGTATTGTCGATCATTAGTAATCTCCTATTAGATCTTATTTTTATAGCGGACTAGCCGCAGAATAGATATATTTAAAAAAAATCATCATATTTTGAGGTTGTAAAAACCGAACCATAATTAACGAACTAAAGTTTTTCATAGCTCTGTGTGAAACTGAAAACAATATTAAAATTCATTTAGCTACTTTAAGTACCTACCTAGATAATTAGGTAACTATGTAGTTTTATTTCTAAAGCCTAAATGTGTGCAAGTGCAACGTTTAAATGTATAGAATTTAATTAACTTAAGTACGAACGAACGGAACGAAATGGTGTGAGAAGAAAACACGACATCTATCTAGTGCATTTGCAAACAAGTTCTTCTGGACGGCGCTCTTCAAATGCGTGACTATGAAACCAGCCTTGCTGATTAGGTAGTAAGTTATTTTTTTAAACCAACAGTCCAACATTAACTTATTATGTTAGAATATGAAATAAAACAGAGATAATTTCATGCAAACTCAAACTTAAACGATATGACGTTTCGCAAAGATGGCGGCGATTAATATTATTAGTTGCGTAAAGTACTTTTTATTGTTCATTTTGGCATGAAGCTAGTCCGTTTTACAAAAGTATTTGCAACTAATATATTAACACATTCACTGTCCGCAAAGCATATACAATAGTTAAACAATCAGCATGAACCACATGTGGTTCATGGGACTGTGAACCGGCTAAAATAGACAATTAATTATCGTGTATGTCCGATACTTTTATTGTACAGGGCGAATCTGGATATTGTCTTTTAGGCACATCTTAATTTTAACATGTATATCTAACAGTACCTATATTATCTTTTTTAGAAGACTCACGGTGAACCCTGCTTTCGGTAAAAGGAGTATAGAAGACAATTTGATGGCAGAAAAAGAGCCAAAAATAGATCGGAAAAAGATGCATGAAAAACATTTAAAGACAAACCATTTGAAAATTCAGGACTTTGATACGGATAGTATGGAGTTTCATAGAAGTAAAAGAGCTGAACTGTATCAAAAAATTGAAAAGTTGTTGTCTGCGTAAGTACAAACATAATTATGCTCTGGACCAAACCCAGTAGACGAATTTGATTGGTTGGGTTCAAAAGGAATAAATCATTTTCTTAGCCTGGTAGCTATTTTATAGGATTCAAGTACATATTCAATATTATCATCGTTTTTGACGTTGACAACTAAGACCCTCATGCCTCAGCACCATGTAAAACAAAAAGTTCTAAACCAAAAACTCAACTCACTTAATTTATTCTAAACCATTGTAAAACTTCTACGAAGCATCCAAGCATGGCGATTTCATCCTTAGCGTGTAATGTGTTGCCAACAATGAAGCATTTTCTAAACAGCTTAACGTAATCTGTGCAGGATCGGCCGAGATGGGCGTCGGTGCGTTCTTTATAAACTATGCGAGGCGGCACAGCGGGTACCGAGGCAGGGGACATTCCTGCAAGAATTCCTTAGAGCTGTGTTCACGTAAGTATCGATTTTCGCACTTGTGTAGTATTGTTGTGTTTGTGAGTGGTATTGCGGGGAATTCTTCTCTCGTTAGCCTGATGTTGGCGGAAGAATTTTATGGATTTTTACGTGTAAGCGAAGTTTTAGATAAAGAAACTAAACTTTTTAAAATCTTTTGAATTATTGCTTTTTGAATCATGATGAGAAGTTTTTTTGTAGCAAGGTGTATAACTGGTATTAAATCGGAACTTTTATAAAGATTAGTCTGGAGCGCAATTGTGCTGCTGACATTACATAACTCATCGTTTGTGGAGATATAATATGTATATTCCATGCTCTAATTTTCATATTACTTTTAATGTGATTTCAGGTTGCCAAAAGGTGAAGAGTTCCAAGTGGCTGAACATAAGGAATATGACAGGGCTCATGTTGAAACTGACGATTGTTCTGCTAAGTACCCTGGGTGCGAAGAACTACATGAATCGATATTATTATAATAATCCATTAATAGATGCACTGTCTGACCTCATTATGACGAGTCATTGCCATCATTAACCTGTTGGGATAAGGGGATTTTGATGTTCGTCCTGTAAAGCTCGTATGTCTTAAACTGATTCATAAAGAATACATAAAGTACAATAAAAATTATGATAATCGAACCCTGTTTTTTTTAAACAATCAATAAAACATGCAGTCAGATAACGATATTTTTAGAGGTTCATTGTTTTCATCTCAATATTGAATGCAGCTAATATTAATTAATATCTCTAGAACGAGTCTATGCAGCTTGCAATGCTTCACTATGGATCCAATATCCATAATTGTTTCTACTTATTCATTTTACCACCTATATTTGTATATTATCGATTGCAATAATATCAAGAGGATGATCGGCAATGATAAGCTCGTCGAATCGAAGCTCCAAAGTCTTGAGCATCGACGCCAAGTTGCTGGCCTGTCGGTTTTCTATCAGTTACATTTTGGGGAGTGTGCCACGGAATTGCTTACTTTAATTCCGCCAAGCCCGTTCCACCATCGGACCACAAGACGTACGGCGATGTGCTACCGGTACATGGTGGATATCCCACCTATACGCACAAAACGTTTTGGGAATACATTCATTGTGCGTACAGCTAAGGAGTGGAATTCCCTGCCTGAGTCTGTGTTCCCTGATAGCTACAACCTGGGAGTCTTTAAGTCAAGAGTGAATAGGTTACTTCTAGACAAGCGTGCTCCACCTTAGACTGCATCATCGCTTAAAATCAGGTGAGATAGCGGTCAAACGTATGCCTATAAATAGTAAAAAATTGATTCTCTCCTAATATCCTATAGAATTTATGAATTTGTTGATAAATTTAAAAAGACCATCACCATATTTCGTGGTGTTTGCGTTTCTTCTCTCAGGTGTGATCGGTACAGCCAATACGTCAGTTTTATTTCAATTTGATTTTGCATTGCATTAGATTCTTTCGCCCGCGACTTCGTACGCGCATATCCTGTTTCTTCACGTTCCCGTAGGAATTTCGGGAAATCTCCTCCTAGTGCACCCCTACCGAGTATCAGGAAGCTACATGCCAACATCAAATATCAGCTTCAGTCAGTTTCTGCTTTTATATGGAGAGATAGATATAGAGGATTACTCAACTAAAAGCTGCTAGGTAAAAAAGTTATTGTTTTGGAAATTGCCATACTTAAGCCTCGACGGAGGTTTTCAAAACTCCGACTTATATATTTTTAAGACTAAAATTAACATAAAATCTATGAAAAAATCTACTCGATAAAATATAGAAAAAAAGTATTTTCCAACAAATTTATTTTCAAACAAAAGCACATACAACCAAGCCTCTTTTCTGATCTTATTTCAATTCATTTCTTTATGTAATTATTTTTACATTATAATAATAATATAATAATATAATATAATATCCTTGGACATTTCACACAACGCCATATAGTCCCAAGCTAAGCAACCTAATGCTTGTGTTATGGTAACGATATGGCTGATAAACTACTTATATACATTTTTTTTTTGTAAATACATTCGTCATTGTATCGAAGTTTTCCACAACGTATTAAAAAATAAAGGAAATTACAATATACCTAAATCATTAGTAAAATGGAACCAAATAAATTAATGAAATAAGTGCCTACCTGGGTAGGTTCTACTTATTTTAGCAATATTCCCAAATTACCCTTTATTGAAACAGCCTTTTCAAATTACTGATGATGATGTTAAAAGCAAGCTTGGTCGCGTAACACATTGCCGTAATATTATTTCACAGTACACTACAAACTGAAAATATTTGGTTAAAAGCCCTTTTAACCAAATATTTTCAGTTTGTAGTGTAATTATGTATATCAATGTAATAAGAATACATTCGCAGCTTTAAATCTTCGCAAATAATGAACTAGGGTTGATTTTTCAATTTTATCAGTAACTTTTATCTTAGAAATTAAAATTTCGTTTTGACAGCTTTGGGACAGAAATTATGTCAAACCGCCATATTAATTTTGCATCTAAAATTTGTATTAAATCACTACATATATGATAGAACAAAGTCCTCCGCTGCGTCTGTCTGTCTATTTGCGATAAACTCAAAAACGACTGCACCAATTTTCATGATGTTTTCACCAATAAATAGAGTGGTTCTCGAGAAAGGAGTTTTAGCATTTTGTCAAGCGGTTGAAGCCGCGGGAATCAGCAAGTATAAAAATAAAGGCAACTTGGTGTGCTACTTGAACCAATTTTAGTTGAATGTGGATATTGCTATGCGTTTCTGTGAAGGCATTCAAGTAGTCAAGCTCATACAAACCAATATGTTTTTAAATTATCTTCTGGTCTGTTTCACAACAACAATATATGGCAAAGTAAGATCAAATAAGATTCTTTTTAGTAGTCATGTGGTGGCACCGTTTTCACCAGATACTCTCGCAGTTCTGTAGAGCAGACACCCTGCCTCATCGGTTGACTTTTCTTTTCCCGACATTCACACCCTCACCGTTACAAGTCGAGAGGTGGTCACCGCCGTGTGTTTTTTTCGGAGTGGCTCTGCTGGCGGCCTCGACGGCCTTAGTCGTCAGTACCTGAAGGACCAATTGCAATGGTATTGGTGATGTAGAAACGGTTTTAGTTGATTTACAAGTTTTTAAAAATCAACTCCAATCTATAGGACTACAGTTCTACCTTTCAAAGTGTGAATTATTCATTTCTGACAGTACCGACAGACAACTGACACTTTCCGAATTCAACACAATAACTCTAGAAATCAAAGTTATGGAAAAAGTTCTCTTCGCCTCCTTGAGTCTCCCAATTTTGTTCCGGAGAAAATACAAAATAATGACATTTCGGAAAGGTTACTCAAAATTAGCATGCATTCGGCAATCATCTTAACCCGTTTTTGCTGTTTCAGCCCTAAATTAACATACTTTCTGCGTGCTTCCTATGTCCCACCTTCCCACCTTTTAGAAAATATGGACCAAATATTTCGGCATACAATAACTTCACTTTTGAATGTGGCCTTGGACGACCGACCTTAGACACAAGGCCAATCCGTATGGGAGGCCTTGGCGTCCGCAAAATTACCAGTACAGTTTGCCAACTTTCATATCCTCGGTTCATGGCACTGAGAAATTAGTCAGGAATATTCTAGCTTCCTCACTGACTGGTTTTATTGTGCCGTGCTTCACTGAGGCTATGGATGCCTGGAGACTCGCTTGCCCGAATCTAAATACACTCTCCGTCAACCCAAAGTCGGTGGGACGAGTCACCTGCAGAATAGCTCAGCAAAACCTTATGGCCACATCTGCGACAGCCACGGAGCGTGTGCGCCTGCTGGCTGTGGGTCAATGGGAGTCGGGACTCTGGCTTCACACATTACCATCGTCGGACATAGTCACCTTGTTCGACGATACTACTTTCCGCCTCGCTGTCTCCCTACGTCTTGGCGCTCCTTGCTTTTCTCCTCATCGCTGCCACTGTGGCGAAGTTGTCAACAGCCCCGGCCTGTCATGCAGCCGCAGCGCGGAATATTAATGACATCATCCGACGAGCTCTTGTCGCCGTCGGCGTTCCGGCTGTATTAGAATCCAATGGCCTGGTACGTGACGATGGCTAGAGACCGGACGGCATGTCGTTATTTCCTTGGATGGATAGGCTTTTAGTGCCTCTCTAGTTCTTCGTGCTGTGCTGGCTCTGCCGCCGCGGCTGCAGAGAACCTCAAGCGGCGGAAATATAATTACCTCGTTGGAAGTTATATTTTCGAGCCGTTTGGGGTTGAAATTCTCGGGTCGTAGGGTCCGTGTGCCCATAACTTGTTTAAAGATCTGTCAAGACGTTTACTTGACACTTCGCGTAACCCAAGGGCTGGCTTTTACCACGGCCAAAGGATAAGCATTGCCATACGACGTGGCAATGCTGCCAGCCTTTTGGGCACATTTCCAGTGGCGGACGAATTTTTAAAAACTTTTTCGTTCCGTCTACTTAAAAGTAAAAGATAAAAAACCTTTTTTACAAAAAATATAATGGACTTCCAAACAAAATATCAAAAAGTCTAAAATAACCTTAATTTCGAAAGTCGGTGTTAAAAAACAAAGAATCAAAACCAAAAACACCCCAACAGGTTATATTTTTTGTAAAACGATTTTTGAAGTCTCATCATTGTTGTTATTAATAAAACATACTTGTTTATTCTTACCTTGATCTAAAGGCGATAAAAAACGCTGCCTTGTGGAAATCCCTTGTGAACCTCATGAATTTAGAGGTCTTGGGATTTTTTTTAGGGCAGACACATTGCAAGTGGCCTAAAAAATAGTTTAAATTTCAGTCCAAGTTGTGGCGATGACAGATTTTTTTTTCTAGCAAATCAAGGCTTTTTCACGAGAATACCTTGATCAACGGAGTCAAAAGTACAACAGAATTTCAAAAATTATCATTGTGTGGGTAAAATATTTTTAAAACTCAATCCAGCAGATATTATGGAATTTGTCAGATGCACCGCTCTCTTTTTATTACAGTTTGGACTGTTAAAACACAGACACTCTAATAAGACCTAATTTGCATCTTTTGTTTCTAAGCTAAACCAACATTTATTGCTTCTAACATCTTAAATTATCACACAAAGTTAACAGTACCTCAATTACCACAGTGTTATTTGAAACTCCAAATTTATTTTTGAATTTCCAGGGTATAATCTTTGGGTTTTATCTCCGCCAAGTCAGTCTAAAATATAACCTGCAGAGTGCAACTTGCTTGTGCAAAGTGCTTTCTTAAAATTAAGTTTTTTGATTAACCATTTGTTAAATAATGGTTTATTTGTTACTCATAATATTACTAGTAATACAGACAGTAATTAGTGAAAATTTAATAGACAACGGGACTTATACAGTTCATGAATTTTCTGAAAAACACGGATCAAGAGCGTTGTCCAGACGAAAAAGATTCGTGATATTTCCAGATGGTAGTTCATTGCAACTAGGTAAGTATATATTGAATAAGATATAATTATATTTTAATCCAGTATTTTCAGCCTTCGACATCGTCGAGACGTGAGCTGTCCTAGAGTCCATGACGAGATGTCTCATTGACTGCCGCTACGTAGAGTTGAGGAGATGTCTGTGCGAGGCCACAACAATGACCGTGCAAACTGAACAGAGCACAAAACCCATTCAACTGCGTCGAGGTGTAAGACAGGGAGACGTTATCTCTCCGAAACTGTTTCGAGACAGAACAACATTTTCAAAATGCTTGATTGGAAAGGACGCGGCATAAACATGAACGATCAGTACATCTCGCGCCTCCGATTTGCGGTTGAAATGGAAGCTCTTTGTAACAAGGCAGGTATAGAAATCATCTATTGATAATTTCTATACCTGCCTAGTTACAAAGAGCTGCCAGAAATCATCTATTGATGAAAGACTTACCCGTGACCCTCACCAGGTCCACTTTGTGGATGGCCTTCCAACGTTGTGTCTTTCGGTATGCGACTCCAGAAATTTTCGACCCCATCGTCACTCTGTTCTGCGACCAATGTAGGTACCCTGCACACTGCCACTTTAGTTAGGCGATACTTCGGGCTATTTCGGTAACCTTGGTTCTCTTACGGATATCATCATCATAGGTACCTATGATTTTAAGCTTGAAACTCTGATTGTAATTATATTTCATTAGAAGAAAAATAAATGTTTATTTGAAGACTCACTCTTTCAGAAGCTTGCCATTAGGTCCTCTGTAGTCTCAGCCATGACGACTATAACGTCCACAAATCGAAGTTCAGTAATGTACTCGCCAGTGACATGGATGCCTAGTCTTTTCCAGTTTCGGAAAAATGACGTCTCCTTGCCTCCCACCCTGCTGCAGGAATCCTCCTGTAGCGGGGTGTGACCCGTACCAGGTCATCGGTCCAGTTTGTGGAAGGCCTTCCAACGTTGCATCTTCCGGTAAGCGGTCGCACCTCCAGAAATTGTTGGCCACATCGTCACTCTGTTCTGCGACCAATGTGACCAATATAACGTTTATTTTTCTCCACCACAATAATGAAATAGAATTACAATCAGTGCTTGAAGCTTAAAATCATAGGTACCTATGATGATGTTATCCGTAAAGCCGGGTATTCATTAGCGAGCTGTAACCGTAACTTATGTGATACAGTAACGAGGTTCTAGTGTGTACGAGTTTTACAATTACGGCTCACTACGTCGCCGGAACGCTTTCACCGAGCGTACTCATTTCGCGAGCTGTAACTGTAACCAAACAGATACCGGAACGAGGTTCTAGTGTGTACGGGGAGTAACGAACGGAGAACTGCTCTGCCCTCAGTTTTGGTTTGTAAGTCCACGATGTCGGACGAAGTGTCTCTCGCCTGCGCAGCATACTTACTTATAGAGATGCCTCGAGATGACCAGATGCCTACTTATAGAGCCTCCGATTTTAGCCCAGGCATCTTCTTTCAAATGATTTTTGTAATAATCTTTGTCCTTAGGGTTCCATAGTACAGTATTTTCCCTGTAGGCGTCTATCAGCAAAAGACATTTATCCTCTGACCAATCACTCATAATGACGAAGGAATAACTCTAGATGACAGCTGGTTCGCAGCGGCTAGCAACAACCTCTCCTCTTGACGTCCACGAGCGCACTGCGAGCGCCCTTTGATCCGCGGCAAAAACCGACAACCGTCGGCTCGCTGCGAGTCGCTCGTGTAGCGTTCGTCGCAGGCTCGCGAACCACGTACACATTATGTTTTTGGTAACAGTAACGGTTACAGTTACGTGCAACGTTACGGGTTCAGAAATGAGTACGTTGCAAACGTCGGATCGCTGCAAGCCGCACGCGTACCGCTCGCAGCAGGTTTGCGAACCACGTACACACTATGTTTTTTTGGTTACAATACATGCAACGGTTACAGTTACGGCTCGCTAGTGAGTACCCAGCTTAAGAGAACCAAGGTAATCGACATAGCCCAAACTAAAGTAGCAGTGAACAGGGCACATTGCTCGCAGAACAGATGTTGTATTGTTGGGTCCGAATAGTTCTGGAGTGGCGACCGCTTACGAAACGCAACGTTGGAAGACCTCCCACTAAGTGTGAGTCCAGCAGTGAACGTCTCTACTATACGAATTGTTGTTAACTTGCCCTACTTCCATTTCTACTTTTTTGATACCAGCTAAAGGACTTGTAGTCCTTCAAAAAGTTTTGCATATTTTAGTTCGGTTGGGAACAATTTATTTACGACTTGCACTTGACTATTATTTTTATCGATAAATTTTAAGCTGACCCTATTTTGTCCGACCCTTTTGTCAGATGACAATAAAACACGTCAACATCGACACAACACAAGGTAGACCGATGACCTGGTGAGGATCGCGGATAGCCGATGGATGCATAATACAAAATTCAAAAGTCATTTATTCAAATTAGGCCGGGAGCCAGCACATCAAGTTTTAAAAAAAAGACAGTCCCCCAAAACCCGTCACTACTTCCTAGTGTTTTAGCTGTGGACAAGAAGTGGCTAACAAACTCTCCAGCAACACATGACGTGCGAGACGCACAAGACCTGTTGATATGTCCAGCGGTGGACGTTTTTCGGCTGATATGATGATTACTGAAGAGAATCTCGTGTAGTATACTTATTGCTCATATTATATTATTATAGCATCATCTCCAAAAAAAATAATATAATCTACGTTTTCAGTGTATTTTATACAAACTGCGGCAATAATCCCAATCGGAGATATTTTCCAATTCGCTACCACTGCGGGTCTGGCCTGGTCGTTACCTGCCGATCCGAAAATATTCTACGCTTTCAAGGAGTTCGAAAAGCCTCTGCGAAGAAGTGATGTGGTTAAGACTATCAATTATTTAGATGAAGACGGGAGGTTGATAGCTAAAGTTCCCTACAAAAGGTATGTTTGTAATTAAAATAATTCTACTAGCGTAGCTGCTGAAAATAGTTGTTATGGAAAAAAATATGTTTAGTTGGAATTCCAAGATGTTTTTTTAATAGAAAACAAAAAAATTGTATTAGATAAAATTTTATGGTGTGACGAACGTGGAAAAAAGAAGGGATATTCTTATGAGTACTTTTAAATATAACTATACACCGGCTTTCAGACTACGCTATAATATATAGCACAGAGTATGTAGCTCATGGCACAACAATATCGCGCACCGTACATTGTCAATAGTATATAGTACAGTACAGTGTGAACGTGTCCGTGTGTACTATATGCTATTATATTATAGCGTAGTCTGAAAGCAGTTTAAACCTAAGGACTTAACAAGAAAGTACGTTATCTTGAAAGTTATGCACGTTCGTTTTAATATAACTAATTATTCATTTTTAGGAGACTCATGGTGAATCCTGCTTTTGGTAAAAAAGTAAAAAAGACAATATGATTGCAGACAAAGAGGCAAAAATAGATCGGAAAAAGATGCACGAAAAACATTTAAAGCCAGACCATTTGAAAAATCTTCACTTCGACACGGACAGTGTGGAGTTTCATAGAAGTAAAAGAGCTGAACTGTATCAAAAAATTGAGAAACTATTGTCTGCGTAAGTATAAACATAGGTTCTTGTTCGAGACTCATTAGACGAATATGATTGGTTGGGTTCAAAAGGAATAAACCATTCTCTTAGCCTGGTAAGATCTTCTTTGAGATATTTATTCCTTGGTTATATGACTCAAGTATTCAAGTATTGTTATAATTTTTGACGTTGACAACCAAGACCATGATGCCTCAGCACTATGTAAAAAAAAATCCAAACCAAAAACTCAACTCACTTAATTTATTCTAAACCATTGTAAAACTTCTACGAAGCATCCAAGCATGGCGGTTTCATCCTTAGCGTGTATGTGTTGCCCACAATAATGCATTTTCTAAACAGCTTAACGTAATCTGTGCAGGATCGGCCGAGATGGGCGTCGGTGCGTTCTTTACAAACTATGCGAGGCGGCACAGCGGGTACCGAGGCAGGGGACATTCCTGCAAGAATTCCTTAGAGCTGTGTTCACGTAAGTATTGATTTTCGCACTTGTGTAGTATTGTTGTGTTCGTGAGTGGTATTGCGGGGAATTCTTCTCTCGTAAGCCTGATGTTGGAGGAAGAGTTTAATGGATTACGTGTAAGCGAAGTTTTAGATAAGGTTAACTGGCAAAATTTTTGTTAAATGTTTTGAATGATTACTATTTGAGTTATGATGTTATAACGGTTTTTTTTTTGTAGCTAGGTGAATTATACATGGTTATTTGTAAAACACCGACTAACTCTCAGGACTATGTTACTAAAATCATAATCAACAACTTTTACCAAGAATTTGAGCATTGAGCGGTCGACGTCATCACGTGACATGTGCTCGGGCGGTCAAGCGGTTGATGATCAAGTGGGATTCTGGGCCAACTTACCATAGTATTCGAAACGCTAAGAAGAACAGTCAGTGATAGTGATATTCCATGCTCCAATTCTCATATTAATTTTAATCTGATTTCAGGTTGCCAAAAGGTGAAGAATTCCAACTTGATGAGCATAAGGAATATGACAGGGCTCATGCTGAAACTGACGACTGTTCTGCTAAGTACCCCGGGTGCGAAGAACTACACGAATCGATATTATTATAATAAATCTATAAACAGATATAACAGCACTGTCTGACCTTATTATGACGTCTCATTACCATCATTAACCTGTTGTGAAAAAGGGAGATGTATTGATATTCGTCCTGTAAATCTCGTACGTCTCACACGATGTAATCATAGCAATTTGGGACGGAATCATGATGGTATTGGTACATTTTTAGTAAGAAGGGCTGATCACCCAAATTATTGCGTTCAATCTGTACGAAGATGCAGGCAATAATCTACATAAAATAATGAAGGTGCTCTTTATTTATCGACCGAAAATAAAAAGTATAATAAAAAATGATGATTTTCAATTCCTTTTTCTATGTCAGCAATCAATGAAAACATGCAGTTACATAATAGGCCGGCCGTAGGCAGATGAAACGTCAGATTAAATTCCTGATCTTTTGGGTGGTCATTAGGATAGATGCCAGTAGTGTCCTCCCAATTTTTCAAAATCGAAAGCCCTGTGCTAACTTTGTGGGGCTCAGAAAACTTCTTAGTTTTCGGTCATTTATAAGAGTTAAGCTTAAATTCTCCTTAACGGTTAGCTACGGAGAAAGTCAAACTGCTGGTCGATTCTTTCGACATCTCACCGTGATCACTAAGGTGGAGTGAACGACAAGTGAGCTATCAAACTATACAAACAATATAGAATGACTGCTCACTTGTCGTTCACTCCACCTAAATGGTGAGATGTCGACAGTATTGACCAACTGGATATTTTTAAAGCTGACAAAGATTTTCTACAATTTGACTGTAACGGTTGCTCTGTAGATTTAATAGGTGTTTTACGTACAGCACTTCAAACATAGCCAATTTTTTCCAAAAAGTTCGAAATTGGAGTTTAAGTTTTAAAGTCGGAGTAAATTACCATATTTTATGCATACAATATTTTAGAACACTTTAATGACTACATGGTGTCGTACAAATTTCTCATGTAAACTTTTCCGTCGTAAAATTATAGGTAAATCTTTGGTCGCACAGAGAAGATTTAGATCTTTTTTTAGAACAGAATAGAATAATTTTATTGCAGACCGAAGTCCAATTCCGGAGTTTAATTCCCTCCCTGCTCACTGATGTGTGCACACAAAATTGGAAGTATTTTCACGGGCAAGGCAAATCAATATATTTTCAGATAATGGCGACACAATAAAATTTTTGAATTACGAGATATATGAATTCGAAATCGGTTTTGTTACTGGTTTATAGTTGGAAGGGCGCAAGAATTCTTTAACCTCGGTACTCAAAATTAGTCACCTAAGTCATTAACTTCAAACATGCTGACAATTACAAAGCCAAGTCACTAACAAAGGTAGTTTTGGGAAGCTCTTTTTACTGGTGTAACTGATGGTTATTATGAATAGAACTTAAACCTTAACTTTAGAGTCAAATTTTTCATATTTTGAGGTCATTACCCCCATAGTTATATTTATAACAAAAGTCCTTTTAATAGCTGTTTGATTCCAACGCTAACAGCTATAACGATGCTATGAAAAATCCTTAACTCCAGTTTTTTAAATTATTTGTCCACTCAGGTTTAATTTCATTCATTAACTTGGAACGAATCCATAATTGACAAAAGTCGAATAAGTAGCAAATTACCTTCTAGAAAAGGGCTTTCCAACGGTAAATGTCTTAATAATATTGAACATTCGGTTCTATTCCCATAGTCGGATGACCATTCTGTTTGATTATTTAAAATACAAATTTACATAATATTATACTTCTGTTACAGAAGTCAGCTGAGGTCTCGTCATCACGTTACGTAAATCATTTTCCTTAATATTCTTCCAAATTAGAATACTACCACAATATGTGAAATATTTACGATTGGAAAATTTATAGTACGTATTTTTTAATTGTACTCGATTTCCACTATATGATAAGACACCTTTTCCACTGAACTATCTTACATAATATGCTTTTCAAAAGTCCAGCAACTGGGCTCCAGTTTTTGAACTACAATTTCGATTTTTTGTGAAAAATGTAAAAATTAAGCTGCATTTGCACTTTAGCTGTAGGAAATTACTGGCTTTGTCTATTGATTGACTTTTTAGGTGCAATTCACCGTTTAGAAGATATAAGCCAAAATCTGAAAAATGACCGAAAATTTTGAAGTTCTTCTAGCAGCATGTACAGGTCCTTCCGAGGTTTGAAAAAAACTTTTTTCGTAAGTCGGTTGTATTTTTTTGTAAAAAGTTTTTTTATTTTTCACTTTTTAGTGGTACCCCACACCTAACGACACCACTGCAAAATCGCAGAAAAGCAAAATACGCAATTTTGATTACTTGGATGACATAAAACTATCATCCAAGTAGACGAATTCCAGCTATTTCGATTTAAAATCCATAGTTCATAACCGATTGTCATAAAATTTAAATGGGACCAATCTGCAAGTATATCCTTTCAGATAAAACAAGAATTTTTCAAATCGGTTCATAATTGTCGGCGTTATGAGGTAACAAACATAAAAAAAAACATACAACCGAATTGATAACCTCCTCCTTTTTGGGAAGTCGGTTAAAAATTAGGTATAAACTATTGGCATCTACCCCAATAACATCACAAATAATCAGGACGGTCCAAAATACTGTGACTTAAACTGGCTTGTAACGATGTTATTAGAGGTTGATCGTTTTCATCTCAACATTGACTGCAGCCCATATAAATTTATAACTCCAGTACGAGTCTAAACAGCTTGCAATGCTTCACTATGGGTCCATTGTCCTACCGCAATATGCTGTAGAATTTATGAATTTGTTGATACATTTAAGAAGACGTCACCACACTTTGTGGTGGTAACGTTTTCTCCCACAGGTGTGATCGGTAAAGCTAATAGCGTTAGCTTTAATTGAATTTGCTTTTGCATTGCATTAGGTATTACTCAATTACTAAGCTGCATTAGAAAATACCAATGGGTAAAAAAATTTTTTGTTGAACGCATTATTTACCAGCTTCGACGGGCTTTTCACAGCTCTGAATAATTTATTTTTTAACACTAAAATGAAAATATGCACAATGAAGAAATTCTACTCTACTAAAACAGAAACATATTTTCACATAAAAGCACTTAACTCTTTTCTGTTTTTATTTCATTTATTTCTCTAATTATTTTAACATTGTATCGTAGTTTTACAAAACATAATAAAAAATAGAAATATAAATCTTAAGTATAATGGAACCAAATAAATTAATAAAAAAAATAGCAATATTCCCAAATTACCCTTTAATGAAACACCCTTTTAAAATTACTGATGATGATGTTAAAGCAAGCCTGGTTCGAGTAACACATTGCCGTAATTTTATTTCACAGTTCACTACAGGCTGAAATTGTTTGGTTAAAATGACATACTTATTACATTGATTAACATTATTTTCAAATAAGTAATCGTCGCATAATAATGAACTAGGGTTGATTTTTCAATTAACAGTGTTTTATAGAAAGATTACTTTGATCTTAGAAATTAAAATTTCGTTTTAAATGCTTTTGGACAGAATATAGTATGTAAATCGCCATTTTATTCTTCATCTAAAATTATAATTATCTATACTAATATTATAAAGAGGTAACATTTGTTTGTAAGTTTGTATGTTTGTAAGTTTGTATGTAGGGGGTAATCTCAGAAACTACTGGTCCGATTTGCAAAATTCTTTCAGTGTTAGATAGCCCATTTATCGAGGAAGGTTATAGGCTATATATCATCACGCTAAGACAAATAGGAGAGGAGCAATAATGGAAAATGTGGCGCAGACGAAGTTGCGCGGGTCAGCTAGTTAAACATAAAACTAAAAGCGGTTTGATCCGCAATATGAACAATTTTTAGTTTAATGCAGACATTGCTATGCGTTACTGTGAAGGGATTCAAGTAGTCAAGCTCTTACAAACCAATACATTTTTTAGTAATCTTCTGATCTTTTCACCACAATAATTTTAGTCCTGTTGAATTTTTTATTGATTTATTGACTAGTGGCTATTTGGATATCGCGAAATTGGTTCTGAAACTTGAATATTTTTCGAGACTTGTAACAGTAGGTATGGTGTTAATGGTAGCACATGAAATTAATAAATATGAAAAATTGGTTTTGCAGTAATTAATTTGATAAAGTTAAATAAAATAATTTAAAGCCCAAAACAAATTAACACGGTTGTTGTTGCCGGGTGTTGTGGTCACCATTCGTTTGAAAATATATACTATTATATCGCAAACGACAGGACCACAACGCTAACCATTAAGGTTTCCCAAATGTATATTGTAAGCCTGTATATATAAAGAAAAAGCTGCTCACTCTACCGTCACTATATATATATGAAACCTGCAAATTGGTAAGAAATAACTACTCACTTTTTGAAAAAGATGAAAAGGCTATGTCAAAGAGGAAAATAGCTCAAAAGCCACTAGTAGTCCCACGAAATAGACTAAAATTATGCAACAAAAATTGTTATACCATGGCGGTGAAAATATTTAACCACTTAGCCGAAGAACTTAGAAGTGCTACAGATTTAGAATTTAATAAAAAACTATATAACTGGTTGTGTGACAGATGTTTTCATTCCATCAATGAATATTTTATACCTATTTACTATAATTACTTTGACATCCAAATATTGACATTATTAATAATTAAGCATAAGCACTTTTGTTATTCATATTATTTTTATTAACATGACATCACTGATATATAATTGTAAATGACTGGAATTGTATTGTAAATTTATTTTATTAATTGCATAAAAACCTAAATTTAAATTATGAAATTGATACTTTTACTTTATGTTAATGCTAATTATTTATTAAATGTGTACTGCATGTAAAATATTTGCACGGCAGAAATGACGAATATAGTGAAACTCATAGATTTTAAGAACTTATGACAGCTAACTACCTATATTCTTGCAAATAAATGTATTATCATTATCATCATCAAATAAAACAAATTAATAATTGCTTGTTTTTAATTTAAAAGCTACTGGCTACACTCTGTGTGTCAACTCTACTAATTTAAAAGCGACGCTCAGTCGCAATCTGTCAATATTTTATGAAAATTGAAGATTTTTTGAGAAATTGTGACTGAAATGCGAATGCGATCTGCTTAAAAATTTTACAAATGGCCTTCAGATTAATTTATAAAAACTTAATAACCATGAATAGTTCAGAAACTGTAAATAAAAGATAAAAGAATCTGCTAACAATAAACTAAGCATGTGGTTATCTATACTATCTATACTAATATTATAAAGCAGAAGAGTTTGTTTGTTTGTTTGGTTGAACGCGCTAATCTCAGGAACTACTGGTCCGATTTGAAAAATTCTTTCAGTGTTAGATAGCCCATTTATCGAGGAAGGCAATATATAGGCTATATATCATCACGCTAAGACCAATAGGAGCGGAGCAGTAATGAAAAATGTTACGCAGACGACGTTGCATGGGTCAGCTAGTTTTATCAATAAGCCTGAAAATTTCATAAATTTTTAGGCATATAGTATGTTTTTATAATCGGGAAGCATAGGACTACATTTCATAGGCAGTATAAGTGTCCCAATTCTACTAATTTTTACATTTGCATGGCATTCGCATCCCAATTGCAAACTGTTAAAAATGTATGAAAGTTAAGGCTTTTTTGATAGTTTGCGATTGACATGCAAATGCGAAAGTTGTTTAAAAATTAGCGGAGTTGGCCCCTCTGCTATCCATCCGTCTATTTGTCGTTTTGACAGTGTCTTTTTGACTGTTTTCGCTGTAACTAAAGATTTAACATTAAAGAGATACATGATTTTGCGGTTTGTTACAAGTCCAACTCACAATAATTAGCCGTTTTTTCTACATAATCGTATTTGAGCTTTGTGGATATCTTTATAAAAATACTAGAGGCCGCCCGCGACTTCGTCCGCGTATAAATTCTAGTTATTCCCGTGTAAATCCCGATCCCTCGGGAACTCCGGGATAAAAAGTTGTGTTATTCTGGGTCTTCAGCTACCTACATACCAAACATTTCGTAATCGGTTCAGTAGTATTTGCGTGAAAGATTAACAAACATCCATACATACTCACAAACTTTCGCATTTATAATATTAGTAGGATTCTCAAAAACATAATTTCGAGTTCAGTATCATAAAATCTGTCCACATCATTGAACTGCTCACGTATTCTGTTTGAGGGTCGGGGCCAGTTTAGACCGACCGTGGCAAGCACTAATTATGATATAGTTGCAAAACACTCGATGCTACTACGCTCTCTCGTGGTTTCATGTGCTTTTCCTTCAATTTTAGTTGTGATTTGCAATTAATATTGAAACTTTTACTGGTTTTGTTGGAAAAGGTAGACTAACGACTAAAACGAGTGTATGTAAACTAGGCTAGTATCTGCAAATCCACGACTAGGCGCGTATTTTGCGTGTAGGTAGGACAAAAGTGTAATTCGATCCACCCCAGCTCCCCAAGGAAGGCCAGCAACGCCTTAGTGTTACCAACTATTTCACAGAGGGTACCTGGGTTTTCGAAGTACTTAGCCCTGTTATCCGCGACTACCGGGCAGCTTAGAAGCAGGTGTGCTGTTGTCTCATTCTCTGCATAGTGGGCACTATGCAGAGCTATATCAGTGACTCCTATAGCATATCCAGTTATTACGGCTGGCAACTGCATACCTGTGTATCAATCTGCTTTCTCTAATTATGTTGGCTGGAAATAGTACCCGTAGTTTACATGAAGCAACTGCCTATCAGACCTTGAAAATCCAGGAAATGTGTAATACAATACCCCTAAGCAAGACTGGTATCAGAATTTCTGGCTTCTGACTACCCGCAACCCGCAGATGTTCAAATGACAGTTATGCTGTCATTAGGACATCTTTGACATTTGTTGCGTTAACGTGCATTCTGAGGCTGATAGAAAACTCGGTATGTAGTAGATAGTCACCTATCCACGGACTGACCTCGGGAAGCGTAGCTTAACCTCAAAATCAAACCGTGGGGCAGCATTATTGAGCTACGAGCTGCGTAAATAACTACTTCTATAAACTAGAGGGATAAACGAGAACGGCTTGACTGAATGATAGCGACATGGGTGCCAGGGAGAATGGAAGACGAAAACGTGTTCCACCAATCACCAAGTAACATGGGACAAGGGCAAGAAGATCGTGAAGAAGGGATGTGAACTCAGCAATAATTGCTTCGATTGTAGTGTTAGCAAGTCGCTTAATAACCACGAGCCTTTTTGGGGCCCGAGTCACCCGCGTCTGTAGGAGAATACCCTTCAGCGAATCCCAACACGTGGTCCTAAACAGGTGACACTAACCGCCTCGGTCTAGTGGTTATACCACCTGATTCAGACCCAGAGGTCCCGGGTTCGATTCCCAGCGGGGGCAAATTCTTTGCTCGGTTTGGTTGGTGGTAGGACTTGTTCTCAGTCCGCCTGGCAAGCTACCACCATCTTATCTAAGTCTGTCGCCATAACAACAATGTTTATTTATTTATTTATTTATTTGGATCTCCAACAAAAGATACACACATCTAACATAAAACACAGTGATACAGTGGTTCACTCAAATGTGCTCCTTCAGTTATAGGAGACCACAGCATGCGCATATAACAATATAAGGTTTACATACCTACAAAATAAAAATAAGATATGCACAAAATTAAATTAAAATTAGAATTAGAAAAAAAAAATTAGATTAAATTACATTCAATTAAATTAGACTAAATTATTCCAATACATTAAAAACATTCAAGTATGTTAAATTAAATTAAATTGGTCCAATAAATAAAAAATAAAAATTTAAAATTTTGCTGTTTCATTAGATTACAAATTACAATTACACTGTTAAAATGTCAATTTTAAAATACAAATACAGATTCAAACTGAGAAGGTTATTATGTTACAAGCAAATTACAAGAATAATAAATAAAAAAACAAAAAAATGTAAAAAGTACATTATTCATTATATTACAGCGGTGATATTACACTTATACTTTGAAATTGAGAGGGTTGTTAACAGCATTGTTGTGTTCCGCCAGTTAGAGGTATGATAGCCTAGTTCCTAGTTCCTCTGTGTTAGAGGATTCCGGGTAAAGCTCGCTTCCATCTTCGGCCTAATCATCATTTTCCATCGAGATTTGGGCCAAGAGTTTACCCGTTTTGTATATTAAAAAAAAAAGCCTTGACCAACACCTGAGGAGGCTCTCAGACAGCTGGATCAGGGGCTTGATCCAGAAAGCGGTACTTCTGGATTCGGCTCGCATTCTTAGGAGGTTCCTCTCTCTGGAGCTCCAACCGATGGTAGCTTGGACCCTGTTGCCGATACCGGTGGAATGATGGTAAATTTTAAACGACAAAAAATAAAAACTTTATTAATCGATATCACTACATATTATAAATTAAACAAGTCCCAGAATTTCCCAAAATTCTTACTGGAACGGGAAACAAGGGGATATGCGCATACGAAGTCGCGGGTTAAAGCTAGTTCTCTTATAACTGTCACTCCCTACAATTTTATCTATGGACTCCATTAACATTGGTATAGTAACATTATGCTCAAATTTCATTATTTTGAATAAACATTATTAATCCGTCTCTTTACGTAGTCCTGTTTATTTTAGCAATCAGAGACAAAATAATTGCAGTCATAATTTAACAGTTAATTAATAAACGTAGTTAGCGCTGCGATTTCGGGAATTGCTAATAAAATATAAATAATGAAGTCGGGTAGTGCAAACGTTATTAATTGCATAGTATTTTTGGTTAATTATAATTTTGGAACTATTAAATTAATGAAGATTTTGTAATACATTTATCTAGGATCAAATACAGTATAATACAAATACAAAATCCTTTATTTCAAAATAGTAAACGCACCCATTACCGCCAGTTTAAGCGGAGTTCAGATTGATATCCAAAAAATAAGCACATTCTTAATATGTGGCTTCAATAAAAATCATTTTTCAAGTACTGAAATTATCGATTTTTTTAGTTATGTATAAGAACAGATAATCAGAGAATTACTTAAAATATTAAAAATTACGTAAAAGGAAGAAGGGTCATGTCCCTATTACCGACTCAAAATATCGGGTGTGTGCCTAATACCGTTTATGTGACACCTAATACCGACCACTAAATAAATGGAACCGCTAAAGTTAAATAAAAATGCTCGTGTATATTGAACTGTTTATATAAATGCTCCAGCACAGTACAGAATGTTATCAACACTTAACAATTATATGTATTCTTATAATAGTATATTCTTAACAGCGTTAAATCAATAAAAAATATCATATTTATACGAACTATGTATAACAAATTACCAAAGGCCAGCATTGATGATAACTACTATAATATATAACCAATGGGGGGCATTTGGTATTATACAAGAGTAAATGGCATTATAGAATTAACGTCTTTAAATGGGTTCGGGCGCTTTAATGTTTCCACTAATTTTGAGACAGTTTCCAGTAGCTGATCTTTTGTTACAGGAAAACCTAATCTTCTAAAAAACCATAATCTTCCCAAATAGTGAATCCAGTCTATTAACTGATGTTCTTCGTCCTTGGTGAAAACGGTCTGAACACCACAGTTTTCATTAGAGTACTTGTTATCTCTCTTGTCACGAAGAGTTGTTCTGGGAATTCCCAAACTTCTTCGAGGTTTTATAGATACTTGCTCCATTAGTGATAGCCATCAGTGCAGCGTCAGTATATTGTTTACGTTTTAGTCGATCCATGTTTCTGAAACAAAATTTATTTACTAAGTCTAGGAAATACTATAAACGGATAGCAAATAATAATTAAAATTACCATTATGACTTCTACATGCTAAGTATTACTATGATAAAGCTTAAGTATGTTATTTTTAAAAATCTGTACCTATGTTTATTATGGAATACTATAATGTCTATTAGATAACTTTATGTTTACATGAAATTAAATACCAAATAAAAAAACATATAGTATGGGGTCCGTCCGGGGTGGTGTTGTCTTGGCGGTGTCTCTCGACATCGCCAACGCTTTCAACACCATGCCCTAGAGCTGCATTGGGGAGGCACTCCGGTATCATCGGGTGCCGACCTACCTTCGTCGTGTGTTCGGGGACTACCTGTCCGACAGGGCAGTTATCTACCCTAGTCACAGCGGAGAGTGGAACCGGCGAGAGATGTCGTGCAGTGTCCCACAGGGATCGGTTCTGGGGCCGCCCCTGTGGAACATCGGTTACGACTGGGCTGCGAGCCGACCTCCCTAGCGGCGTCAGCGTCATCTGCTACGCTGACGACACGCTGGTGCTGGCACAGGGGGGGTCGTACGCGGAGGCGGCCGACGTTTTGACACGCGGGGTTGCGATAGTCGTGGAGAGGATCCGGCAACTGGGTCTCGAGGTGGCGCTGTGTGACACAAGTCCGAGGCCATGTGTTTTCATGGCCGAGGCAATGCGCCACCGTCGGGATCCTTGCTGACGGTAGGAGGGGTTTCCATCGGCGTCGAATCGACGCTGAAATACCTGGGGCTCGTCCTAGACAGCCGATGGAACTTCGTGGAGCATTTCCGACGTTTGGTCCCCAAACTGGAGCGGGCCGGGGCTGCTTTCAGGTGGCTCCTGCCCAACCTGGGGGGACCAAATGCCTCCTGCCGTAGGATCTACGCGTAAATGTACAAGTAGATCGGTAATAGGTTTTCTTAAAGGAAATCGTATAACCTATTACCGACCAAAGGAAATGTGTATGAATTGTGTAAATACATGTGATTTTTGTACATGTATATGATTTTAAGTGCTGCGGTTGCTAAAAATATTGAATAATAATGATATTTCAACTATAAAAATACACTATTTAAAATTATACCTCCTTTATTCATCAAAATATTTACGTAAGAACAAAGTTAGTGTATACGGCTACTAAAGCTCTTGAATATATGGCGTTAATAGCTCAAATATAAGTTAACATACTAAGGAACTGAGTTAGTATAGCCTCCTGCCTATCAGTTTATGCATTTTAACAAAAATCATGGCACACAAAAGATACGACAAGTACTTATCAGCGACATGGGTCGACAATAGGAATAAAATTGTGATTTTTGTTCCTATTACCGCCTACTTTTAATATTGAATTTTAAGCAAAATAAAATAGTATCTCATTAAAATGAATCGTTACTTGTGTTCCTGAAAGTATCAAAAATGCATCAAAAGAACTAGAAGTTGCAGTAAAATGCTTGACGATATAATCTTCTGCTAAAAAAGAAACAAGAGTACTTACGCCATCGGGAATTCCACACTATGGAAAAAGCACTAAGGTCGGCGTCCACGGACGAACTGAGCAATTATTATTTAAATATTCGAGTTACGCACACAAACAATATATGAACATTTGCAATACAAATACATCTACATTTTTTTAAAGCAACCAATTGTGTAGCTTTAATACATGACATAAAAATGATAGTTTTCTGAATAGGGCGGTAATGAGCGCGGATTTTAACGGGTCGTTATTAGGTGCGTTTACGTTACTATTTGGTATGTGTCAGTCAAATAGATGAAGCTAATTCTGCCGCGCTAACGATAAGAGCTGCCAGTTGTTCTGCAACAAAACACACTCACCGACCTTATCTCCAGCGCGGCAGTTGCACGTTCCAAAGAGTAGATCCTATGGAGAAGAACGTGCAAGAAACTCCATGGACACTCATAGTTTTTCATAACCCTTCACCACAACGAACTGTGATTCTCTCATGTAAATGATTCCCTCGCTATTTGTTGTTAGCAATATTATGGAATTGGTAATTTCATGATGTGCCAAGGTTAGGCGAGGTTTGAGGAAAACCAATTAATGAAGTGCCTAGTCATTCTGCTAAGACACATAAGCAAGTAGCACCTACTTGAGAGCCAGGTAACGTTGGTTGTCCACTGATGCGGAGCGAGGTAGCGAAGCGGAACGGCGGAGTAATGCGGAGCGTACTGTGTCTGTCCATTGATACGCGGTGGGGTAGTGCGGATTAGAGTTGCGTACTGTTTACGTGAAGAGTAGGTAGAAGTAGATTTGAGCGAGCGCCGGGTTTTTTCACTTCCCCGCTCCGCAACCTAGATCCGCTTCCCGGTTTGGTATACATTTTTGAACTAGTTCGCAAATCTTTAATTAAATTCCACTAGTAATATCGGCACAGCTCCTCTGCACTCTAGCGGAGAGTCAGCCTAAGAAAGCTGAAGCAAAATGAAGTTCAATCAGCGATAATGACTGTAAATGTTTGGTTTCATACCGTCTTAATGTAAACTTTACTACTTAAGTACATCAAGGTGACCAAGCAAATTAATTAATCGCACTTTAAAATCGTCTTCTCTGTTTCTGAAGAAACTAGTGTTCTTCAGTGAACACAAGCGATTTTTTAAACTATTAAGAAAAACAAAGGCTGTTTGAGATCTCGTCTAACTTAGAATTTATTTTTTCTACTTGAGATTCCTTTCTGTGTAGTAGCTAGAACATTTTTTAATATCTTTTTCATTTTCCGCTTGTAAATCTGAGCTCATTTTCTTTGAGAAAGTTTTTAGATTTTTATAAGAAGCTTTATTCCAATTTGTATTAGGCTACTATGTGGAAGATGTGCTAAAACCGGCCAAGTGCGAGTCGGACTCTCACACAAGGGGTTCCGTACCGTAAACTGAAAAATCAAGAAAACAAGTTTCGTTTATGTGTTTGTGGGTGTCCCTTTAATTATTCATTAAGTAAAATTTTATTATTTGTTGTTATAGCGGAAATAGAAATACACACTCTATGAATATTTCAACTACCTACCTATTACGGTTCTTGAAATACAGCCCGCTGACAGACAGAAGCACTTAGTCTGGACAGGTTCCGTTGCTTAGCCTTTTCGTACGGAATCCTAAAAAGTGTACTTTATTGTGAAATTATTAGAGAGCTGGAGAAGAAGGCGCGATTTTCAATCTGTTTTATGTCTAAATTACACCAAGGCTTACATGTCTTTCTAAAACAGTTATCAGCTCTTTACTTTTCTCCGTAATATCGCTCTAATTAGCGAAGAATTTTCTTCCATGAGTTGGGTGAACATGAACATCAGTTATAAAAACTAGGATTTCAGGTTTATTTTAGATACATTTACATAAGTTTAATAGCTTGATATTTTTTTTTAATGAAAACTTATTTAGCGGCGTTGAGTACTTTTCTTGGGATTGGTATAAAATGTTAAACGCACGCCAGGACACATGACCTGATCGAAAATTCGTAAGACGGATGATTGAAATATGCACAACGTTAATGTTTAAGTTTTCACTTCTCGGCACTCAGGGAGTGCAACCCGTTGTTTTTTTTTGCTCAATAATGTTACATCCTTGAACAAAACACTTTTACAAACTTCCATCCTTCGTGTCATAGCGTTGGTTTGGCTGTTTTATGGGTCCTAAAGGCCATTGAAAAACTTTACGAATAAGTGGCCTGTGAATCAACGTGTATGAAACCTTTACCATAGTTCCAAGTTTTATTGTGGGTTACATTTTTATTATTATAATTGAACTGACACTTAATAGTTATGAAAACATTTAAAATAAAATCATATCGGTCTCTAGTCTGCATATGTTAAAAGAACATTCTAACACAACTCTATACCACCCATTTTGTTGGTGAGAAGATAAGCTAGGTTTCTCTCAGTCATAAACTCAATTTTTTTTTTACAATTCTCAGAAGTGTTCGTGATTTTAATTTAGTTTCAGTCAAATATATGTATTATTTACAACACAGAAAGTAAATTCACGTGTCTGTGGGTTCTTAGGCGGACGATGTATGGACGCGTAGCAATATCCTTTTAATTCGGTACTTGGTTTATGGATCAGCTTTCTCTTCAGCCCTCCTCCTTATATTTTTTTTGGATTTATTCAGAAAATACAAACAAACAGACAAATGGATATTCAAAATAAAGGGTCAGATTAGTCCGTTGTGTTTTCATTAGCATGTTTCTCAAAAACAATTTGTCGTTATTTGCGCAAAGCTTGTAATTTTATGCAAATATGCTAAATACGTGGGGCCATTGTTTTACACTGTATGCCAGTCCTTTCTTGGTATTTGAGAGGGGTAACATTCTTTGGGGAGCTATATAAATTGTAAGTATATAACTATGTACTGTTTATGAAGTTTGTTTAAAAAAATTGGTAGCTTACACTCTTTGTTTTGAAAGCTGATACTAGTTTATATTTATGTATTGTCGGTCTAGATGTGACACCCTATATATGCAAACTGATAAACTTTTCAGGAGAAACTAAAAACTGTTTTACGAAGTAGATATAATTCAAATCTTTTATTAGTTTTAGCTGGTGGATCTAACTAGACTATAAAATAAATATGTGTAAATAATTTCACGAATTTATAAGTCTCGTTTTGCTAGACTAGTATATCTTACGAGGTTACACTAAATTGAGATGTTATTATGTTTGTTACGAGAATTTACTGCATCTCATTTTATTATGTCCATTGAAGAGTAATCGAGGAGGTATTTAAGAGTTAACTCTAGACTATTATTTGAAACTTTTGCACACAAATAAATGTACCAAAAATGGTAGTTACTAGTGTCATATCTAGACCAACGATTGTCCTTTTGATATTGTGGGTGTATTAAACATGTATGTGTAAAATTTTTTTTAGAAAAAAATGAACATATTCATTTACATGATCATATTATTGATATTCATGATTGTTGATAAAACAACGTCGGATTCAAACGAAACAACAGGAACGCTACAATTTCATGAAAATGACGATGAAAATAGGCTTCGTGTTTTGTCTAGAAGAAAGAGGTTTCTCATATTTCCTGAAGGCAGCTCGTTTCAAATAGGTTGGTTATTTTATACACTTTAGTCTATTTTACTTATATTTTTCCTTTTTATTTTAAAATAACAATTATTTTTCTTTAAAAGCAGCTTCCATCGTTATATAAAGAATCTATCCGTCCTTCGAATACACTTTTGCTTTGAATGCGTATAACATTCCATTATAGTAAGCCAACTAACTAAAATTTTAAGAGACGGATGAATAACCACAAGCCCTGTGTCCAATTTTTCCCGTCGGAGAACTTCCATACAAACATTCATATCTTATTTAACTGCTTAATGAAATGATTTTTTTAAATCCTGGCTGAGTGTTCCCTAGCTTTATTAGACTTAAGATTGCTGGGTCCAGATGGAAACACACTGATACTCATTGACCGACAACGCATAGCCTTCTAGGTATAAGCAAAATATCTGGCTGGTTCGGGGATACCGCATGGTCTCTGGTGAGGCGGCGAGCCTCATTGACGGATTTCCGCCATGGGATCTGGAGGCGAGAGCCTTCGCGCTCATTTACGAATGCACGAAGCATGGAAGACGGAGCTCCAGCAGGATCTCATGGTGGTATGAAGACAGCGACTGTCACAACCCAGCGCTGGACACGCCAAGATTGCGGCGAAAAATCCCCTCTTTGAAGAATGGCTAGAGTGGTGCCACGGCGTCCTCACCTTCCGCTTGATGCAGGTACTCACCGGACATAGTTGTTTCGGGAGATACCTGTTTTTCGAATTCGGTGGGAGGATACGCCCTAGCAAGCATACGGTAGAGGTCTGCCCTGCTGGAGTGGAGCAACGCCATGTTTTCGTTGAGGTGATCGGCGGCGCCCTCTCGCATCCGGCCCTGGTTCAATTCATGGTCTGGAGCGAGGGGGCATAGGAAGCGGTCACCTCCTTTTGCGAACAGTAATGCTAGCGAAGGAGGAGGCCGAACGCGCGAGGGAGAACGAGCGGGGCCCGCTAGGTCCAATACCTGCCGGAGTTGCGGAATTTGTTCGAAAGAGTCACCGCGGCCCTAGAACGCAAAGGGCATTAGGAGGAACACGGATGGGTTTTAGTCAGTAGGAGTTTGACACTACCTTCTGCTTTACCCAGAGCGGGAGGAGTCATTTGATGATTTCCTATCATTAAAAAAAAGGTATAATCAATGTGTTACCAAGGAGTAAATTAATGAATTCAAGATTTTACTTAGTGTACTACATATGTTATTAAATGAATACAAAAGGTACAAATGACAAAACAACATGACTTCCTTTTTCAGTTTTCTGCACCCAAAACCACGGATACCTGCAAATCGGCAACATAGTATGGTTTGGTTCCACTGCAGCTATGGCCTGGGAACTGCCCACCGATCCGGGAGACTTTGACATACTCAGGAATCAGATCAAAGTGTACGATGGGAAGCGAAGAAGTGATGTGCTGTACTATGTGGATGAAGATGGGAAAGTTGTTGACAAGATTGAGTATAAAAGGTATGGTTTTGAAGACTTGGAATCAATTTCCTAGCCCTAAATGGTAATATTAAATTATTTGGGCAGAGACTATGTATTGCGATTCAACGAGGCAATGCCGTCGGTCTCTTGGACACGAATTTTTTGATGCTACGTTTTAGTTTGTTGTAAGTTTAGTGAATTTGTTCATTTTAGTTTTTATTACTAATCGGCTCTCAGGCTCCGGGTGCAAAATAAATTACACTGGTACAAACTTGTACTGGTTGAAGTCTGACGCGTTTGACAAATAAAGTAAAATTTTCATTACAGCATCACTGTCAGTTTATAAAAATTAAAACAAGTGTTTGTTTTGCAAAACCTTTTTAAAAAGACTGTCCCTCACTAGGAATTTCTTCCGCATTGTTGTTTCAATAAATAATTTTCTTGCAAATTTTCTCAGTAAAGTTTATAAAATATATTTAGTTAAGTTCTTGAAACTAATATTCACAAAAGATATATAGTAAACCCATCAAAATAAATTGAATTGATATAGGTAAGTAATTTGAGTTTGTAAAACATTTGCAAAACTTTTTACAGAAAAATCCTAATAAATCCCGCGTTCGCTAAAAGAAGCGTCGATGCAACGGAAGCAAATTTAAGAAACATGTCAAAGGCTACGAAAGAAGAAATGCATAAGTCGCACGAAAATAAAATCACCTTCAAAGATTTAGATACAACTAGACTGGAGCGCCATAGAAAAGAAAGACAGAAACTTTATGTAAAGCTGGAAAAGTTTTTGCAAACGTAAGTGGCATTCATAAATGTATAATCGGATTTATTTGCAAGGAAACTCTTTAATATTTCCAACTGTCTGCTGTGTTCTGCATGTTGGAAGTATTAATTCCTGCTTTATATTATGTGTCTTTTGATGTTTGTCGATGCACAGCTGCTACTATGTCGTCTTAATTCCATCATGATTCTGCTGTGAAAAAGGGACAGTGCTTTACAGCACTGTCCCTTTACAAGGCTTACCCCTTGTAAAGCTCCTTCTCTCTTTCACAGAAAAACCATGATGGATAAGAAAGTATCTTATATCTTATATCTTATTTTTGTGACATTGTATGTTTACTTATTTTTCCCAGACTGTCTTCTTTGTTTTAATTATAAGTATTCATTTTATTTTGTAATTTTTATAAATTTGTACGCCTTTTGGGTGAAACATGAATAATTGTGTCATCCTGCATGCTTAATTCGCATGTATACGCATGTTTTGACAAATAAAATTATCTTTATCTTTATCTTAGATTTTAGACAAGTGACAATCTTTCAGCGGGAGCGTGGCAAAAGCGATTGACAAAACGTCATAAATGTATTTAACTTTGAAATGTAAACTAATTATTTTAGTAGTCAATATTGGACCGATTTATTATATACTAGCTTCTGCCAGCGGCTTCGCCCGCGTGATCCCTAGGGAACATGTTCCTGGGCTTAAAAGTAGCTTATGTGCAATTCCAGACTATATTCTATCTTTGTTCTAAATTTCATTAAGATCCGTTTAGCCGTTCTGGCGTGATTGAGTAACAAACAACCAAACTTTCACATTTTCATTTTTTTTTTTTTCATTTTTTATTTTGATTGTAGCGTGTTGAAAAGTATACTATAACCAGCTCAGGAGTATGAAAAATAATTATACCAAGTTTCGTTAAACTCCGTCGAGTAGTTTTTGTTTCTATAACGGTTATACAGACAGACAGACAGACAAAAATTGTACTGATTGCATTTTTGGCATCAGTATCGATCCCTAATCACCCTCTGATAGTTATTTTGGAAATATATTTCATGTACAGAATTGACCTCTCTACAGATTTATTATAAGTATAGATAGATATAGATAGAAGATTTCAAGCTGAATAAAACGAATTTACACTGTGGCCCTATGTTTTTATTTCAATAGTAGTTGTCAAATTTATACATTGAACCTCTATCTAAAGCGTACTCAATTTTGAGCATTTTTTAAAGTTCTAGTGCTTATACGGATAATGTATCTCCAAAAAGGAAAATAGGGGCTCATCTTATGTATTTATGGTGAAATATCATTTAAATCGGTTCAATATTGAAGCAGGAAACAGGCGAAAGCAAAACCTCGAATTATGACTTTACTCAAAAGTCTCCTCCACCTGCAGTTTCTATTAAACATAACTACTCAAATACCTACCTACGATACACTGCGTATTGTTAAATGGTAGGTTTTTGACATAAAGTCTCAAAAACATTTCTTTGTTTCAACAGGTTAGGTTGGAACGGCAAAGAGTGCATCTTGAAAATGCTGTGCGCGACTGGCAAGGGACAAACCAAACAAGGAACGTTTCTGGGAGAAATTCTACGGGCTGTGTTTACGTAAGGATGTAATTAGTAAATGGACGAGGGCTATATTTACCAAATAGATGAGGTGGTGGGTAGATGGGACGCAAAACAAAGATTACCGGGTGTCTTTGAGGTAGTCTTGGAACAGAAGGAGAATTTCTTTGTACAAGAGTGGATTGATTCACACATCGTCCAATAAGTTGACGATGAAAAATTAATATTATGTGCTTTATTGATATCTCAAAAAACATAGTAAACTCCTTTGTTTAAAACTTATAGAATTAGTCGAGGTAGTATTAAAAATATTATGTGAAAACTTTTGTCTAATCATTCATACAACGTGTACTTACAGTAGTCCTCGCCTCGCTCGACGAAATTCCGATGCTCTTTGCTTAAGTTATTTGTGTTTATTTTCTTGCCAATAAAAATGTATTATTTTGATTTTGATTTGAGGGTCAGGCTTCCTTCTTTCTTGAGGATTCAAGTCCATGACTTGTTTAGAAATTTGATTGGAATTGTTTTAGAGCGTGTGCCCAATTCATCGCCACTCACGACGACACTAAATGTACGAGTGTCATTATATATAAGCCGAAAGACGTCGTCCACTGCTTAGGGGCTACTTTCTAAGCCCGAAGTCCGTAGTTTCGGGCTTAGTTACGGGCGGCTTAGTTACGGGCGTATTCTACTACGTATCACCTACGTACTTACAATTAGTCCCGAAACTGAACTAAGAATGAAAGACGACACGATTTTACAGTAATTGTCACATCTTATTGTAATTAATTCTTGGTGGTTAGGTGATACGGAGTAGAATACGCCCGAAACTACGGACTTCAGGCTTAGAGAGTAGCTCCTGGCCTCCCCAAGTGTTACCACAGCAACCGGTCTTGTGCGTCTCACATCCAACTGCTACAGATAACTGCACGGATCTTGAGCGCTCGGCGGAATGCTGGGGATCGCTTTGCGCATCGTAAACATAAGACAAATAAAACGTCGTCGTGAGGTACGACCACAAGAGTAAAGAACAAATCCCGAGTGACGGCTATGACGCGCGATGCGCTACGGACCAATCACTGCACTTTCCCCGCACCCGCGCCTCCGCGCCTCACTTCATACCACCAAAGGGACCCAATAGCTCACTTTTGGGCAGGTGAAGGTCAGCGCTCAATCGTGCCGATGATTGTACCCGTGACCCGCACTAGGGCAACGGTCCACCTTGTGGGCTTTCCGGTTCCAGTACGAGTATAGTGACACCAAGTACATTATTAGAAATACTCACTAATAAAAATACTCATTGAATATTACTTGTTTTCCAGTCTTAGTCTCAACTTTGCATGAAATCGTGGCAACGCAACAGTCTGGCTGCAAACTTTGATCGCACAGAATTCTCCTATAGCAGACAATGCACCATTTCCTTGTATACCTAAACTTTGAACATAATTTCAGATTACCAGACGTCCCAACCTCGGTGTCCGAACTTCATAAGCAGTACGATGATGCCCATGGGGCTAATGGAGACTGTGCAGAATTGTACCCGAATTGTAGAGACATCTCTGTAGTGTAATGTCATCTCAGAGAGTCGTAGTATCAATAATTTTAATGAATTATTTGTGTATTGGCAATAAAGTTGATAGAAGTGTACTTTATTTTTCTTGGGATTGGTTTTATTGGTTACTAGCTGTCCCCCGCGGCTTCGCTCTCGCTTTGCCCGCTTAGTTCCAGTAGGATTACCGGGATAAAAATGCTATCCTATGTCCTTTCTCGGGTCTCAAACTATCTTAGTACAAAATTTCATCCAAATCGGTTTAGGCATGAAGAAGAGACAGACAGACAGTTACTTACGCATTCATAATATTAGTAGGGATTGTTTTGAATTTCAATAGAAACTATTTGGAATGAATGCTTCTCTTTGTATTGTATCAATAGTTTGCTAAGGAAAGGTACAAAAGAGTTTTTACAAAAAAAAAAATCTAATTAGTCCGTCAGATAGACTTCCAAAAAATATTGGACCGTCATGTCGGCGTCACTGGTAAAAATTGTTCCATCTTAGTGACGTCACGCTATTTCTCAACGCGCGCTGGATCGTCTTCAGTTTTTGTTTACGTGAAAAGAAATAATGCCTGTCCACTACTTTTATGAAGTTATCTGACGGACTAATTACTTTTTTTTTTTATTCAAATACCCTATTATACATACCGAACTTGTTCTGTGAAAACCACACCGTGTAAAATTGGGTGGAATGATTTGTAAGTGTGCTGTTACTGGCTAGCCCGTGGTGTAATAACAGCTCACTAAGACTTCATCTAAAAGGTGGCTCACAACGGCTTTTTAGATCAATTCAGTAGCACATTTCGTTACCGCGCCGCAGTATCGTTACTTTTGGCCTTTTGCCGTATGTACAGACGCCACCAGCACATCTTGCTACAACAATCTGTCAAATTTCTTCAATTTATTTTCAACTTTAAACTGCAAGAAACAAGGTTCAAGATTGATTGGGGAAATTGAAAGGAGAACAGTTTCGGGTAGCTTGATGTGCTAGCGACTGTACAGCGCTCAACTGCATCGATGCAAACGAGCTACTGTTTTGAAACTACGACGCTACTAACAAGTAGCGTCGTAGTTTCATAACAGTAGCGCGATTGCATATCGATAGAGAAAACAATGTCAGCCGGCGGTGTTCACAGGTAGTCACTACAGCGCAAGATTTTATTGATGCTGTATCTCGACAACAGCTTGGCGAGTGTATCGCGATTGTATTGCTACCATATACCTAGCAGAAAAAGACGCCGTGGGTCGCCTACGGCGTCTTTTTGCTGCTTATTTCTTAGTATGTCTCCTTTGAATCAGCAGAGCATATCACTACCTACATATTTTAAAAAGTCCTCCGCTGCTTCTGACTGTCTGTCTGTTTGCGATAAACTCAAAAGTTACGGCACCGATTTTCATCCTGTTTTCTCCAATAGAGTATTTCTCGAGGAAGTTTAGTTTGAAATAAATGTCATGATGGCAAAATAAATACGCAAACTATGTGTACAAAAACCTATTCAAGGAGAACTGGTTCTTAGTAGCATTAAATAGACAGGAGTAGAAAGAAAGTTGGGATGCTCTGTAGTAGAACCCCGCAACCGTTTCTTAATCCAAATCCCATAACATATATAAAAACTACTACGTTTTATAAATGGGGAAAAAGCTATCGGTCTTTTTTTTTTGATGGGACAAGCCCGCCACACTCTGCCAACCACTGCAACTCCTGAAAGCCAGAATCAACAGTGGCGACCACCAGAAAAACGCCAAGCCAATGAAGCCCGACGAGTCCCGGAGAAACGATTCAACTGTCTTGGATCCCGCAACGAAATTAATCAGAAGAGTACAGCGGAGGAGTAGGAAAAAATAAATATAATATAATATAGCTTCGAGGCTAAAAGGATTTGGGTGCCATGTCTACGCTGTCCTGCAATAGCGCGATAGGACATAATTATCTTTATCCCGGGAGTATTTAATATGGGATAATTTATGAAGCCAAAGACAAAACGCTGTAAATACTACTAATTAAGAGTGTGTATTCCGTCCACTAGCGCCGCCAATCGTTTTTTATTAATTGTGGTAAATTTAAGACACGTAGATAAAAAACCGCTCTGTAGTGTACTGAAGAAAGGTTTCTATTATTTTTTGACAGCTATTTTTAATACATAACTCATGGCTAAATAGCCAAAACGGCAATTATTGCTAAAAGTGGCCACTTTTAGCAAAAATATCGACTTTGGCAACTATTTATGTTCTAAAGTACAAAACATAACTCTCAAAAACTAATAAATACATTTCTTCAGAACACTACAGAGCGGTTTTTTATCTACGTGTCTTAAATTTACCACAATTAATAAAAAAAACGATTGGCGGCGCTAGTGGACGGAATACACCCTCTTAAATTAATTAGTAGTATTTACTAGCTTCCACTAGGTTAAAAGTTTAATGTAAGCGCATGTATATTAAAGCGAATAAATAACGCAAATAATAAACTGAAAAACATTTAATTTCAAATCAAATAAACAACCCTATCACGAATCCGACAGCTCAAACACCAAGTTTCCCGATGCAATTGAACTCCAGCATTCAATTGATGCATCAATACTCGTAATTGCATAGCATAACTGCAAATTTGTGGCGAATGGAGTACGGTGACGTTCAAAAGTGCAGACGACAGACGTACTCTAATTACTTGTTCAAACATTGAACTTGACGGGCGGCGTTCCGAGCCTTGCACTAGAACATTGGTTTAGTATGGATGAGGATTTACAAGGCTCAGAGACTAAAATTTTTGTCAGAAGTCTGTTTTCTATATAGAGGTTCGGAACCCTAAAATTAAAAAGATGAAATATGCATTGCTAAAAAACTTTTACAGTTCAAGGTCACTAGGTAGTGTGTAGGCTCTTTGAGAGATCGAATTCGCAACGAAGTGATCCGACAGAGAACCAAAGTTGTGGACATAGCTCACAAAATATGCAAGCTGAAGTGGCAATGGGCCGGCCATATTAGTCGTAGAATCAATGAACTTTTGGGGTAGACGAGTTCTTGAGTGGAGGTAAGGTGAGCCTTCAGGATAGGTGGAGCGACGATCTTCGCAGAGTGGCTGGTAGCAGCTGGATGTCGTGCACTTGGAGAGGCCTGTGTCCAGCAGTGGACTGTTATAGGCTGATGATGAAAAGACTAACAAAATTGATGAGTGGTTTTGCATTAATTTACGACAAAATTGTAAATATTTCATAATTTACGACCAAATTGTAAATATTTCATAAAGCATACCCATATGTATATTGCTCAGTCTACCTACTCTAGTTACAATTTGTTTGTATTGCGAGTACCTACTGAGTCTGTCTGTCACATTCATGAACAATGTGCTAAACAGACAACAGGAAAGGTTAAAACTATAAACGGTCAATGACCTTAAACAGTCATGTGCCCACCCATCACTCAAGTACCACTATTTACTTCGACTTCAAACATACTTAAAGCAACTGTTGAATTCACGATTAAAACGAAAATGACTAAGGGCCTCTTTCACCATCTCCAAGTAAAGCGTTGATTACTTACTTCCCAATTAAAGTTTATCGGCAAGTAAAACTTACGAGTATCTTCTGTCAATTTCACAAGCGTAAACAAAGCTTCGAGTAACAACTTACCGGTTAAGTGAATGACTTAACAAATCATACGTTGCATTCGTTCAATATTACATCAACGTTACTCGTCAAACGTCATTGGCAGGTTAGCTGTCATTTGTCATTTCTTTTTGTGTATTGTTTGTTGTGTTTTTGGTTAGGAAATTATTGCGTGTGGATTTTTTTTTAATATAAATTATCATGGATAAAGTTAAAAGAGATAGAAATGCAAACTTTTCACTTGTACAGAAATACCAAACTGTGTTAGTGTCGGCGATAAGACCCCGTCCGTGTCCATAGGCGCAAGTAATGGTGGACGCGACCGTATCAAACAAGGAAAATGTAAGGAAAACTAATTAGAATTATAATTGAATCAGATTAGATTAGGTTTAGCATTCTCTAATTAGTGTTATAAGGATATTTTCGCACCAAAGGTTTAGTTAGATTCTAGTTTAAATGCGAATTTAGATGTAAGGTTTTTGTATTGTGAATAATTACGTAGATTGAAAATGTGATTTTTTGTTTTAAGTGATAGGGTTTTGAAATTAGTTTTAAAATAAAGGTCTTGACCCAAAACCACTTTTACAAAAATAATTGAGTTAATAGGACTTATAGTTTTCGAGATATTTCCAAAAATGTATAGTGAAAATTTGTTAATCGTCAAGTAAACACTAATTGGCAGACGACGTGGCAAGTAAGTTACTGGTCAGTTTAATCATTGATTAGTGCTACTCGAACGTCGTGAAATTGACACGTGCAGTTACGGGTGACTTTAATTGGCGATTAGTCTACTCGATACTTTACTCAAGGGTGGTGAAAGAGGCCCTAAGTGTAAAATTAAATTGAATAGAGAATAGTTCTAACGACGCCATTTTGAATTTTTCAAGTCACATGATTGGTGCAGCCAATGTTAACTTTTGACGTTTTTAGACCATTACTTCGTTTCAATAACAAATATGAATATGATACATTTTCTGCTTATAGTTTTTGTAGTGAGTGAAAATTATTTTAGTTTAGTGAATGCAAAAGAGAAGGACAGGTGTGATAATGTGAGGACTTCTTTGCATGTGTTTCGGAAAAGGAGACATTTGACGTTTCCTGAAGGAACTATGGTGGTTGTAAGTAAAACATATTATGTTGATCGCTATGTTATGAGAAATATAATTGAAATCTTTGTGAGTGATAAGTGGCTAGCAAAATGTATATCTGTTGTCTGTTTGTGATATTTTTGTTTTTTTTTTTTTATTTGCTCTTGACTCTAGTCTTGGTTAAAGATGACAGAGACAAAGTCTACGATGGAGCGAGCTTACCCAGAAGGAGCCTGTTCACTCTAACTTTGACGAGGTTCGGGTTGTAAGCGTTCGGAAATACAGTCGCAGGCAGATTATTATTAATTGGTCTGATTTTGTATGAATGCTATCATATTTTTAATATTTCAAACGTGAAAGTTTAAGAATATGATGTTCTTGACTCGATCATACAAAAATTACTGAACAGATCTGGATGTACGCTATAGCTTCTATGTCAAATACATTTAAAAATCGAATTAATCGAATCTAACTTAATATAAAAATGTGAAAGTTAGAATGTTTGTTACTCAATCACGCCAGAACACCTGAACGGATCTTGATGAAATTTGGAAAAGAGATATATTATGGTCTGGAATAGCAAATAGGATGATTTCTAATAAAATCATCCCGGTAATATGATCCTTAGGGATCACGCGGGCGAAGCCACTGAGTGAAGTTATAAGTTGTCATAAAATTAATAAACGTTGAAAGTACTACGCGTTATGGGCTGCAGAAGACTATAAATATTTTTTTACAAAACAAATTATTAAGCACGCTTATTCAATTGATTGTAATAGTACTCTGAGACTTGCATATATCGGTGATAGTGCAAATCCCTGGAACAAGCATTGGATAATTCCGCGTTTCTGCATGAACTCATTCAGCACTCTGTGAAGGGTTTACAGAGGAAATTTATAAATTAATATTTTTCTTATGTACACGGCTTTTGACCTCATTTTTACATGGAGATAAATAATTCATGAGTTTTAGGAACTGTAAACAGTGGAAATCTAATAATGTCTGTATTGTATATTAGTAGAAATCAATTAAAGTCTTGACAATATTGTATGTCTACATTTTTCAAATACGCGGAATTGTATAATGTTAGTTCCGTGGATTTTCACCATCACTGACGATAAGTGACCATTCTATCGAAAAACAAATAATATTTATATTCAGTTAGTATGTAGTTTCCTTTATAGTGCTAATGTACCTACTAGCAGAACAAACAGTTGATGTTTTGAAAGCTAACTTCATTTAAGCGGAATTATCTTAAAGACTAACTTTAAATAACTTCCCCGTATAAAATGCACGGATTCTGAAGTTTTTATGGAAAACGACGTCCTGTATCTTCGTTATAATGTATAATGACCACGATTTTAAACTTTAATGCAGTGATGGAAACGGTACCTGGATTTTGGTCTTTATAATGTTTGAATAAAATATATAGAGGTGCTTTGACGCAAATGACACTTAACTTTTAATGCTACTTTATCTTGTTCCTCACATCTTTTGGAACTTTTATCCGATGAGTTTTGGACTCTTACCACTTTTTTGGTTACCGGTAATAATATTTTAAAGCAGGTGAATAATTATTGCATAAATGAACTATCATGGCGTATAAAAACCTCGCTTTTCGCACAATTCGTACAAAAAAATTGTGATCACATAGTGACAGACAATATAGTTTTTTGACCCAGTAACGGTAACCATAACAATCAACTATTAAATAAATTAAAAAAAAAAAAAAAAACAAAAAAAAATATGCCCACATCCAGTAGTAAGATTCTGTAAATTGTGAGAAATTTTGTGAACTGAACGCGAATTGGGTTGTCAAGCCACACAATATACTCGTATGAGGGATATCAGCCGGTCGTTTCTGTAAATATCGACCGCCTCATATTGAAGTGAATCCACGCCGGTAAAGTCATCTTGATTACATGGACTGACATTTCGTGATCACTTCACCCACGCCTTCGCAGCACACCCACAGCTTCGACATATTTGCAGAATCGACTTGCAGTTAATTTCAAGGTCACTCTACCTAAACCGTTAGGGTACAGAATAAACTGGAAGTTCAGTCAAAACCTCTTCATCGTAATATGTAGTTGTATTCTTCGTTTTCCAGCTGACCATGTCGGTCCTAAAAACGGTGATGGTCCACGCTCCATCGGGGTGGAACGTAGCGGTTGAGATAGATGTCCTCTATCCCTTGCTCAGTCCGGAGATGACCAATGCCTTGTACAGGAAGAAGTTCCATCATCGACAGAAGAGGGAGTTCTGGGAGAAGATGGAAAGGGCACTTGAGAAGTGAGTAGACAGGTTTTCTAAATGCTAAATTAGTAACCATAATATCATAAATGCGATAGACTGTTTGTCTGTTCCGCTTTCACGCCTAAATTGCTGAACTATTCTTGATTAATTTTGCCACAAAGTTAGATATCTATATGTTATCTATACTAATATTATAAAGAGGTAACATTTGTTTGTAAGTTTGTATGTTTGTAAGTTTGTACGTAGGGGGTAATCTCAGGAACTACGGATCCGATTTGAAAAATTATTTCAGTGTTAGATAGCCCATTTATCGGGGAAGGTTATAGGCTATATAATATCATTACGCTAAGACAAATAGGAGCGGAGCATTAATGGAAAATGTGACGCAAACGAAGTTGCGCGGGTCAGCTAGTAATATTATAAAGCAGAAGAGTTTGTTTGTTTGGTTGAACGCGCTAATCTCAGGAACTTCTGGTCCGATTAAACAAATTCTTTCAGTGTTATATAGCCCATTTATCGAGGAAGGCTATAGGCTATATATCATCACGCTAAGACCAATAGGTGCGGAGCAGTAATGAAAAATGTTACGCTGACGACGTTGCCCGGGTCAGCTAGTCTATACTAATATTATAAAAAGGTAAAATTGTTTGTAAGTTTGTATGTAGGGGGTAATCTCAGGAACTACTGGTCCGATTTGAAAAATTCTTTCAGTGTTAGATAGCCCATTTATCGAGGAATGCTATAGGCTATATATCATCACGCTAAGACAAATAAGAGAGGAGCAATAATGGAAAATGTGGCGCAGACGAAGTTGCACGGGTCAGCTAGTTAGGAATATAATTAAAATCTATTGAATATTGCTACAGAAGAAACTTAAGATGACATTGAAGAAACTGTAAGGGAATGAAATCATGTTTTAATTTAAATGGCTTCAGCAATATGAGTTTGAGCCGATGGATGCGACGCGCATAGGACCGCCGCCGCCGGTTGTTGTGGCGACAATTAGAGGAAACATATTATGTCCAGCAGTGGGATTTTCGGCTGAAATAATGATAATGATGAATAATATGAGTATAAAACTTTAAGGCGAGGTTGCAGTGCTGTGTGTTTTGACGAACAACAGCGACTGTCCGGCGAGCGAAATAATGCCTAAATTTTGATTGTTTTTTCTTGTTGGCGAAAAATGTTAAAGAAATTATACAATTTGGTTTCAACATTTACTTCAAAATAAAAAGCTCTATCTATTGATATAACTTTTATATATATTCGTGATGAAATCTCTTAGCAGTACACGTTTAAAATTGTAATTTAGTGTCATGTCTGATAAAAAAAAGTATCGAGCCAATCATTCTAAATCGCGTTTCTATCTTTACGATTTACTTGAGGGTATGTTAATTTTTTATGTAATGTATTTTATTTATTAAAAAAGTCATAATTAATCAGATTTTCAGACGTTCAAAAATATTAAAAAGTACTGCAACCCCGCCTTAAGCTATGCTAATTTAGCTTTGCAGACAAGAATGAAGAATATTTTCAGCCGTTTACAGGTTGCTTTTTGTTAGGCATCTGATTTAAGAAGTCTGTAGACCAAAATAAGCAGATTATTGAAACAATTTTTTTTTAAACCAAATTCAATTTTCTTGTTAAAGTTACTTGCTTTACTTTATTTGTTTTCTCACTAAACTATGTAAGCATTAAAGCATTACATTTATTTGTAACAGAGTCGTTCCATATGACTAAGTTTCCTGTAACAAGTGTTCAGTAAATCATTTTGTTTTCAGTTACAACTTGAACGGTCGCTCGTGTATTTATCGAAGCATATGTGAAGCGAGAACACACTTGGCTCCACCGGGAAAGTCTTTGGTGCATGATATTTTGAGGACATTATTTTTGTAAGTTTCATTTTCACCTTAAGGCTGATGTTTCATTGCTGGTTAACCCTCTTCAGAGCAATAAATACTGTTAATTGTTTGGTATACTCTCTATTCATAATCTGTTACATCGTGAACATTCTTCTTTTAATTCATATGTCACATAATTTTTCATATAAAAATTACAATCCATCGGTTATTTTGAAATTATGCTTTGATACATATTATAAGTATTTCTCAGTATGTTTTATAATATGGAAGCAGAGCCAAATCAGGCACAGCCAAGTCAGTCTTGATTAGCATATTGTTGCTTCATACATCTATACTAGCAAAAAGAAATACTTAATTAGGTACTGAAAACATGCATCTTCTCGAAATCTAACGATTATTTTGATTTTGTACTTAAACTAATGGATAGGCAATTTAATTATGAAGATTTTAGAACGATTTTATTCAACATTCTGAGCGTATTCGCTATTGTTTCTCTTCCGCTGTTATTGAGGGAAAAAATGCTCGAGGTTATTTGGTCAGGGTACGGCCTTAACCCATAAATTACCGCCCAACGAAGGAGGGGGGACGGGTCAGCTAGTTATTTAAAAAGAGATTAAGTTTTACGTTTTGCATTCCTTGAGTATCACAATATTTAAAGCCCTCTTATTTGTTTTTTTTTCGTTGCTACGATCAATAAACATCTATACAGGGTTATTTGTTAAACCACTGGCAACCTCTCAGGACTATGTAGCTAGCATAATAACCAACAACTTTTGTTCTATGACTTTTAAAAATTCATCATATTTTAGTTCATCAGGATTTCATACAACAATAAAAAGATATTTAAATTGAACGCTCTAAATGTTACGAAGTCTATGCTAAGCATAAGAAAAAGAAAAAGAATGAGCTTTTTATTTTTGTATGAAATCCTGTAAACTACTAAAATATGACGAATTTTTAAAAGTCATAGAACTAAAATTGTTGGTGACGATGTTAGTAACATAGTCCTGAGAGGTTGCCGGTGTTTTACAAATAACCCTGTATACCGAAGTTTTATAATAATTATCTTTTTTTTTTTCCTTTTAATCAATTTACTTAAGGTATTATTAAATTACAATGTTTACAGTATCTACATTATGTACAAACGCATAAAAAAAAATCATTGGGCATCAAAACAATAATCCACATCGCTGTCAACGGCAAAAGTGCCCAGAACACTGGCAGCATTGCCACGTTGAATGGCAATAAAATAATTATCTTGGTTCTAATCCGTACTGAATTCTTTTTATGTAAAAATATGAAGTTCTTTATCTAATCTATCAATTTTCGATAATCCATACCACAAATTTCATTATCATAATTACCTACACTATTAGAAGTTTAATCAAAAATCATCCCTATTCAATTTCCATAATACAGTTACCTTTTAGTTAGCAAAGTTCGCTCCACCAATCACGACTTAAATAGTCTGATATAGAGAACATCGACGAAAATTTCATAAAGCCTTATTTAAACTTAGCCTGGCCAGTAATAGAAATTGTTCGTTTTGTTTCAAGCGCCCCAGTTCACGAGAAAGGATTTAAGGAGGAAGTTAATGAAACTTATTACGAGTTATTGGAACCAAACGTCTGCGAAAGAATCCACGACTGCCCCATTTCGATACTGGAAGTTGTATTAGGACTGAATAAAAATAGCTACATATAGCTAAAAGAAAATTTCTCGTTTTATTTATTGTTGTTGTAGTGAATGATGTGGAAACTTTCAGTGAGATGGGACATCAATAGAAATTTGTAGTCGAACAATTTAAAGAAGACCATCACAATCAATTATTATATTGGAAAAAAAATGGAAAATTTAAAAACTTGATGATGCAAATCATGAGGAGCTCGTCGTTAAATAGTAACATCCGCAAGAGTCGATCTTCAAGGTTAGGCAACGCTTGCCAAGGTTGGTCTGTGGATGGGTGACCATCTTGACATACCGAATTTTCTCCGTGCCTGGGAAAGCACGTTAAGCCGTTGGTCCCGGCTGTCATTTATAGATCTTTGGCAGTCGTTACGGCTTGTCAGAAGCCAGTAAATCTGACTCCAGTCTTACCAAGAAGTACCGTGTTACCCAGTTAATGGGTTGTGGAGGTCAGGTAAGCAGCCGCTCCACGCAAAATACTGGTATTCAGTTGAATTCGGTTTGACTAGAAGCCGACCCCAATATAGTAGGGAAAAGGCTAGGCAGATGATGATGATACAAATCATGTTACTGACGATGTCAATGATAATGCAACCGTTTCAAAAATTATATTGTCACGGAATTAACTTATCAATGTCAGAGTACAGCGTAACATTAAACCTGTCTCACCATAACATTATGTGAATGATATGAAAGGTTACCCATTACTCCAACTTTAAATACTATTCCCATTCACGCGTATCTTCGTGGTCGATGACTGAGCGAAAAAAATGTGCCAGTACCAAATCCACCATGACATTGAAAGTTTAGGGTTGAATTTGCTGCAGCAAAGCAATCAGATTCCAAGGAGGTGTGACTCGTGACTGAGCTAATGAGGGTAGGCGAGGCTCTAATTCTTTGATCCAACACTCCGGGTCAGTGAACACGCTGGAAACGCGCACGAATCACATTTTACGAAATCTTTGTATAGATAAGGTTTGCATGCATTCCGTTTTTTGACTTTTTGGTAAAAGGTTGAGTTTTTTGAGTAGTCTTTTAAATGGTTCATAGGGTTCTGTTTTTCTTATGCAAAAGACACTAATAAATAGCTATGTTTGATGGCTTTGAAGGCTGAATGCCTGGAACGCAAAGGGCATTTTCAGTCAGTTAGCTCAGCAAATAGCGGGAAAAGTCTTTTGTTTCCACATTTTAAAAAATGAGTACTTTTTGCTTAACAGACCCAGGAAAGTTGCACACATTACTAGGCTTATTTACGAGTATATTCCCTGATATGCTATGGTAGTTATTGTTTCGTCCTGAAATGTCCAACACACTATTAACTGAAAATATACCACCATATAATTTAGTAAAGAATTATGAGAAAGCAATTAAATGTCTTATCTATTTATTTGCGAGAATTCATATCCATACAATTGAAAAAGCTAGACGCTTAAGCGAATAACTCTTAATGCATCGCATATTACACTGGTAGTAATATTTATTCATATTGCAGAAAGTTCAACAGATTGGATAAATCAATATTTAAGACCGCTGTTGAACAATTTAATTATAACATTTATTACTTAGACAGAGAATTGGGTTTGTTATTAAATGCAGAATACGGTAATTCGATTTTTGGAGAAAATTGAGATCCTTGAAGTACCCCAAACAGAAACCGAAGAATATAATAAAATTAATTACAGTCAGATTTTTAGTGATTACCTGTATTTGGAATGTGTAGGTACAAGAAATAGAATAGTTTAAACAGTATGTATCCCAATTTTAGTAGTTCTTCAAGGTAGATTTGTGTGTCAGACTTTGTCAAAAGTCATAACAAACGAAAGACTAAAAAATTACTTCAGAAAAAATTAAACCGTAATTTTATTATTTAGGTATTCAAATCAATCCGAAGCTATTATTAAAAGTACACACAATCTATTAAATTAATAGACAGACTGAACCTTGACGGAAACAAATGTTGTGTTGCTGGAGAGTTTGTTGTGCCACTTCTTCTCCAAAGCTAAAACACTAGAAAGTGGTGACGGGCGGGCGTCATTTCTAAAACTTGACGTTCAGAAAGTGCTGACTCTCAGCCTAATTTGAATAAATAACTTTTGTTTTTTTTTTTCTATAATGTTTCACGAAATAGTTTCAACTCATCCCAAAATACCCATACTAAGCCGTCACCGTAACTTATACCATGCGGCCAGTGTGTGCAATGTGTGAAAACGTAAAGAAAAACGCTCACGTCATGCCCTGATACATATAACTGATTACCAACTATTATTAGATGGTATTTGGTACAGTTTAGCCGCACGAAAATATACCTAAAGAATTGTATATAGAAATAGATAGATATATAAATTAAGTAAATCAATAAATTGAAAACTGACTGAGCAAATATTGACAGTAATTTTGCAACTGAAGTATTTTTTTTCTAAATTATAATGGATTTACAGTCATATTTGTTTATAGTATTTATTTTAGTAAGTAATGTTTCAAGTGAATTTTCTACGAATTCTACAATAAAGGAACAATGTCCGAATGTAAAGACTTCGTTGGCTCACTCGAGGAAGAGACGCCATCTTGCGTTTCCACCAGGATCTGCTGCATCGGTAAGTGTTAACATGTTGATAATAATAATATTTAATTTTTCACTTCTTTCGATACATTATGATCTTCTTTACGAGTGATTTAAATAATGTCATAAAAAGGTAATGATTATAAAAACCGGACAAGCGCGAGTCAGACTCACCCACCGAGGGTTCCATACAAATTTGTAGGATAGTTTTTTATGATTTAATTACAAATGTACAGTTTTCAGATTGTTTCCAATACTTGTAGTATAAGACGATATTACTTGCCAAAGTTAGTTCTAAGTCAACGGAAAATACCCATTTTTTTATTCCCCTGAGAGTGTTGAAATAAACTTTTTTAAGCTAAAAGGCTAAATATTTTTTTTACGATAACTTAGAAGTTTGATTTTTTCACAGCTTCAAGAAACTGTAGATCTGAGTACATGCTTTTTATTTTAACTCGATACCTCCATGCGTTTCCGAGGTAAAGGGTATTGACAGACAGACGGACAGACAACAAAGTGATCCTATAAGGGTTCTGTTTTTTCCTTTTGAAGTACGGAACCCTAAAAAGTCTGTAACCCTTCAATTCCATTATAATGGACTAAAATCCCAGAGCTGCCAGATCTCATCTTTGGAATGGATCTGCCAGATACCAGCTTGATGCCCTCGAGTCAATTGAAAAACGAGCCAAGAGAATCACCGGCAATGATAGGCTCGTTGAATCGAAGCTCCAAAGTCTTGAGCGTCGACGTCGTGTTGCTAGCCTGTCGGTTTTCTATCGGTTGCATTTTGGGGAGTGTGCGACGGAATTGCATAATTTAATTAAATAATTTGAATACTATTAATTTGAATTGCATAATTAAAAATTTTAAAATTTGTTTTTTTTTTTAAATCAATAATTTGAATTGCATAATTTAAATTTTGGGGAGTGTGCGACCGAATTGCATAATTTAATTCCGCGAAGCCTGTTCCATCATCGGACCACAAGACGTACGGCGTCGCGCCACCAGCACATGATGGACATCCCACCATGTACCGGAATACATTCACTGTGCGTACAGCTGAGGAGTGGAATTCCATGCCTGAGTCTCTGTTTCCTGATTGCTACAACCTGCGTGTCTTTAAGTTAAGAGTGAATATGTTACTTCTAGGCAAGCGTGCTCCATCTTAAACCGCGCGCGGTCAAACGTATGCCTATCAACAGTAAAAAAAGATATCTCTTATTCTCTCAGTAACAAAATGTGTCGTATATATAGAGTAATGTTAGTTGGTAAAACTTTTATCTTATGCTTACCAGCTAGCTTAAGCCGATAGCCGATTTCCAAGCATCCGGTACCAAAGCCATGAAATCACTTTTTTAAGTCTTGGTGCTGATTTATATGTACGTTTTACAGGATATTGTTGAATAATAATTAGTAACTTAATAATAGAATAGAATAAAAAATATCTTTATTTGAGTATCAAGACTCAAAAACTGTTAATAATAATATTTTAAGTAACGACTGAATACCACCAGATTGCCACCTCGAGTGAGATCCTATTCGTAAAACTAAAACGACTAACTGAAAAGCACGGCTTCACATCAACTAGTTATTTTGGTGTTTTTACGACGTAGGTTTCGGACGATTCGGCGAGCTTTGCACTTTGCTGGTCTACACTATAGACACCATGCTATTAAAGTGCACTAAATAACAACAGCCGCACGGGTCGATCTTCAAGGTTGAGGAACGCTTGCCAAGGTTGGTCTGTGGATGGGTGAGCAGCTTATCGTATCGAGTTTCTTCCACGTAAACACGTTAAGCCGTTGGTCCCAGCTGTCATTTGTGGATCTTTGGCAGTCGTTACGGATTGTCAGAAGACAGTAAATATTGCTCCAGTCTTGCCAAAAATACCGTGTTACCCAGTTAATGGGTTGTGGAGGTCTGGTAGGCAGCCGCTCCACGTAAACTACTGGTATTTAGCTGAATCCAGTTTGACTGGAAGCCGACCCCAATGTAGTCGGGAAAAGGCTCTACAGATACTTTTAAAGTGAAACAAACCTCACCACAAAACGACTCGTCTTAGATTTGCACGACCCAATCTTTAGTGGTTGAATGTTATATTTACTGACGAAAAAACTTTTAAATCTAGTCAAATCGGAAAATTAACGAATTTTCGTTTGCAGCTCTTATAGTCTTGCCTCACAATGAATCTGGATACATAACTGTCAACTTAGGGGGGTGGATGAGCCACGACGATGTCGGGGAACTGACATGGTCAAAAATAGGACTTCTTCGAATAATTACGTGTCGCTTTTGGAGAGTTGATGCTGCTTACTATGCGCGTCGTGTTTTCTGCAGCAGAATTAGTATAAATTGAATACGTCCAGTAAGCTACTTCACGTAACTAAATAAGTGTTAATGCAGTGCAGTTGAAGTTAAGTTTCAATCGAAACAACGCTTTTCGTATTCTCTACCGCTGTCAAACACGCTTGCGTCCATTTCGCGTCACGCGAGCGCAATAGCGGCATTCTAATGTTGCACGTCATTGGTGCGTGCTTCGGAACGCAATATGATCGGTTTTCTACTATTTGTTTGACGTTTCAAAATGACAGCTGATAAGTTTATCTTTAAGTTTTAATATGATAATAACGTCATATTCATTGAAATGTAATCGATTCTATTCGATTATTTAGTGAATAATATTTGTTCTCTCCACCATAAGTAGGGGAGGTGGGCCCAAAACGGGTACGCTAAGGGATATGTACGTCTAGTTGTCGTGCAGTTGACTGCACGACAACCAAACTGCACGTTCACGCGCAGCTTACGCGCAGTTCAAAGATTACAAGAATACTGTTTATCACTCAAACTTGAACTTAACTGCAACTGCACTAAAACTATAACACAATAAAATTACGTGAATTAGCCCTCTGGATAATTTACCTATCTTCAACATAGCGAAAACATTCGACAAAGTCTGGCACTCGACACGACATGACAAACTCAGCATGTCAGTACGCTTCGTGCTCATCTTGCGAGTCTTGTTGTTGAACCACTCCTTTTGCTATCGATTCGAGAGTGCATTCTCGTCCCCTCACCCCATACGAACTGGAGTCTCCCAAATCTCAGTGCTAGCTCCCCTAGTATTTACACTCTTCACTAGCGATATCCCTAAAAGTAAAAAGGCTCAGTAAGGCCTATTCGCCGACGACACGGCCAGTTAATGACCCTATCGCTTGCATTCTACAAACTTCCGCTAACATCTTGGGCAGATGGTTAAAAAATGGATGGTTAATTATTATAAATCATCATATTTATTAGTATATTATTTTAGCAAATATATATGTATTTTGTAGTATATGTATATATATATTATTTGTATACTTTGTTGTATCGATATGACTCAATTATATTTTATTTTTATTTGTTTGTTGTACACCTACCACAGTGTAGTCTTTTTAACCCAAAGGTTGACTGGAAGAGAATGCCTTGTTGCATTAAGTCCGCCCATGTACCACTATTGTGCATAAAGTCTAAATAAATAAATAAATAGTTCAGGAAATGGAAAATCGAAATAAACCCCAAAGAGAGCCAGGCGGTTTTTCTTTTCGAAACGCGGAAGGCGGCATAAACCCCACGAACAACATGATTGTTTAGCAAGACCATCACTTGGGGCAGCAAGCCAAATACCTGTTGGTCATCCTAGACAGCCAAAAGTACAAAAGGCAGCGGACGCCCCACTTATATTTAAACTCCTCACTATCCATTCTCGTCACTCCACATATCCATCTCAACATTCTCATCTCCGCTGCATCCTATTTTTATTATCATTTTGTAAATCATCATATATCATATCCACTTGTGTGACTACTTCTGAATAGTTGTCAACACATAGGGTTACTGAAGAAAGAAACACGGCTTACATCAAATAAAAAAACGACCAATAAACCTCCTTACAATAGGCTTGTGTCCTGCAAAAATCTAATTAGTCCGTCAGTTAGATTATCAAAAAATATTTGACCCGTATTTTTCTTTTGATACGGGAACCAAAATTGACGAAGTTGCTGTAGCTTTTAAAATTCTCAATACGTTACGCCATGCCATAATTTTTAGCGGGTTGTGACGTCACGAGCCCTCACTCCCGAGTTTTGATGCGTTTTATCTTTGTCAATATTCATTGATTTACAAAAACAAAAAATACGTGTCCATTATTTTTCAACACTCTAACTGACGAACTAAATAGTTTTGCAATTTGTGGATGATGGAAACTAGCCTATTTAAACCGTTGGAAATGTCACCTGTAAATTGCAAACTCCATCTATACTAATATTATAAAGAGGTAACATTTGTTTGTAAGTTTGTAAGTTTGTATGTAGGGGGTAATCTCAGGAACTACTGGTCCGATTTGAAAAATTGTTTCACTGGTAGAAAGCTACATTATTCGTGAGTGCTATAGGCTATAAATTATAAAGATATCATGCAGATTAGTCGAACTATCACAATTTTAGTCTATCCAGGCGGAAAAAAATAGCTCTTACAACAGAGTTATTTGCGTGCGCTGCCTTAACAGTTGTATATAATTGAAAACAATGTATGGCAACCTGGTCCGCCTAGAATAATTCTACAAAAAAGTCCGTGGCACCATATTTCTATCTTTTATATTTTAGCAGATATAGTAGCTTTTATGTGTTAACAAAAGTATTTTTCGACGTACTTATCTTTGGACGATTTTTTAAACAACAAAATATTAAACCTTATCGAAAAAAATGTTATTATGATCACAAGAACATCATAGAGATACGATTTGCCCAAAACAGTATGTCAATTGGTTGAATAGTTTCGAAGATAATATAAAATTACTAAATCGGAAAACGCCGCCCGCGCCGTCTATTCACGAACCGCATTAGAACATGCTTTGTACGGACGTTTTATCCATTTTTCTGAATCGTGGTGTTAAGACTTTCCGCGGATTAATGACCCTCTCCAGTTATTATTTACTTTTGTCGTTTGGTAGGTGAGTTGTACGTAGTTGGTTGAATGTTGTTGGTCTTTAAAATTGTTTTGGTTGCTCGGTTTCTCAAAACACAATTACAATATTACTTCGTTCTCATTCTTCGAGTTCGAAGCTGTGATATTTCTGTTTTTGGGATATCGGACAGTTTCAGCGATTGTTTATAATGCCTAAAAGGATATCACAACTTTCCCGTCAGACATCCCAGACATGAGACAAGAGCAGCTCGAGTACGCCGTACGGAAGAGCCTCTCGAGGAATAGAGAAAATACTTCGCAAGCACGCGCTGGGAAATCTAGCTTCGAGCGTTCACAGCGGCTTGCTAACCAAAGCTGGAGAACATCGCAGGTCCGTGCTCGGGAATCTAGCGCTGAACGTGCACAGCGTCTCAGTGATTTAAAGCAGCATGTCTTTGCAACAAGGGACAGGGAGTCTAACGCTGAGCGCTCGCAGCGGCTCGCTAGCCTAGCTACATACATAATATAATGCAATAAAAACAAAACCCTCCTTTTGGCCGAAAGGAAATAAATCATAGCAGTCAGTACTAACCGAACCACACTCATAATTTCATCACAAGTTAAAATGTTTACCGCCCAACGAAGTGGGCACGGATCAGCTAGTAAGATAATAAAACAACTTTTTAGATTATAATTTCTCTGTATATTACTGTGAACAGACCATTCTCAATACAATAAATCTCATTCAAATTGATAATGAATAGAAATGACACATAAAGAAAAGAAACAGATCTTCGATAGCTGTAACATAAATAGAAAAAACGTAATGCATAGTTTTGGAAAAAGTAAAATTGTCTGCCCTATATAGTTTTGCATAGAGTACATTTTGCTTTATAATTATCAACAACACAATTAATAACCCAATATGCAGAAGATAGTTCACAAATGATGAGCAAACACTGCTGCACTCTCTTTTTCTTTACAGCAGTTTCAGGGTTTTATAGAGCTATGGAAAATTAATTGTTGAGCTTGCGCCAGTTTTCTAATAAATCAGCTAGGGTTAGGTTTTTTTCTCTCTCTTCCAAGTAATATAAAGTGCTAGCCCGTCCAGAACTTTTGTTACTACCATCACAATTGTTAAGACCCTTTAGAACTTCGCATCTGTCACCTTCGTACTCTCCCACGCAGTCACAGACGGGTTCGTCCTCCTCATTTAAGGAACAAGTACCGCTGCTCAAGCAATACCCGTGACAGACGTTTATATCACATCGTTCCCCGGAATAGCCAGCTTCACATCTGAAGTAATAAAGTTATGAAGTGTAGTGCCTACATAAAATAAACAGGGTAGTCATAAAAAGGAGTAGCATATATTTTACCTGCATGTAGGAAGACTCTGTTCATTTAAAACACAGTTGCCGTTCAGACAATAGTTTACACAGCCTGATATCTCGCATTTATGACCCAAATAGTCTCCTTGACATTGACAGAATGGCTGATTGTCGTCATTCAAGGAACAGGTACCGCCGTTCGAGCAATACTCATGACAGACGTTCACTTCACATCGTTCCCCGGAATAACCAGTTTCACATCTGAAATAACAAAGTTGTGAAGTGTACTAAAATAAATGAAACAAGAAAGCCATAAGAAGGAGTAGAACATGTTTTTTACCTGCATTTTGCATGCCCGTGTTCAGTGAAACTACAGCTTCCTTGGAAACAATAGTTCTCACAGACTGATACGTCGCAACGGTCACCGGTGTACCCAGGTGTGCATTTGCAAAGGGGTTGTCCAATAAACTTAGTACCATGAACACAATACGGACCTTCATATTCTTTAGCAATTTTAAATGAGTCGTCTGTCTCATAGTTGAGTACATGACGGCAATCTGAAATACCCTGAAATTGATCTTTCATTTTGTATTTAGCGGCTATACCGACAACGCTTGCAGTATGAACCTGAATTATGATTTTTTTGTGTCGATTAATAATTGGTTTTGAATGCTTCCAAACGTTTTTCGTTGGGCAAGAAGTGCAGCCCATCGCGTAGAGATTGTATTTCGAAAAGGTATATGAGTTTGGGTGCAAATTGTATACACCAGTTATCCATCGAATTATTGTTTTTCTGTTTCCTCCATTCAAATCTGCACTGTAAGTGTAACTACTAGAACTAGACTCTGGCATTAACCAAATCACTTTCTGATTCTGTTGGTCAATAGCCACGCTGTGTATGTCGGGTAGGTCTACTTTGTACTCAGCATCAATTACAACTGCTCTGTCTGATCCATCAAATCGAGCTCTCTCTATTCTTGAGTTTGGTTGGTTTGAGTTGATCCAGTAAATGTAACTGCAAATTAAAAACCACAAGAGGTCCTCATGAAACAAAATGTACATGGTGAAATTTTAATTTCTTTTTGACTTGGCCTCTTTTGCGCTATTAAATTTTTTTTCTAAAGTAGCCTGTAACCATTTAGAGGGCCCCTTCTACTCCTGTACTTTCGTATAAGGGTAGAAGGGGCCCTCACTGAACTTATTTAAGTTCAGTGAGGGCCTAAGTTCAGCGATTTAGGCGTATAAGCGTAACAAACAAAAAAACTTGCTCTCGGGCTTATAATATTCGTAAGGATTTACCAGACTGTTATTATTGGTAACTTACCCTCTGCAACTGTCCACTGCTATATCAGTGGGGATTTCATCATTCATTTTAAATAAAAGATTTCCGTAAAAATTGTTCTTAAATCCAGGTTTAAATGAAAACCATAAAATGCTTCGTTCCTTAGTGTCTGTGAAGAACAGTGTTTCAGTGACAGGATCGAACGCCAAGCCCTGAATGTTTCTTCCATGCCTCTCGACGTAGCATTTGTATTCCCTGTAAAATATGCTGTAACCACATATAGTGTCGTTGTCGTTCTGTTTGTCGACGTACAGCAGCATTTGGTGGACCTCATCGTAAACTAATGCAGTCAGGTTCTGGGAGGTAAAACGTATGGTGTCTAATTTGGTTCCGTCATCGGTGTAAAATTCTAGTCGATCTCCTGCTGTTATAGCGATGTCTGAAACAAAATACTTGTTTAAATAGCATGTTGATACTGAGATTAGGTTAGAGTGTATTTGAAATCGAATACTTGCAAACGCCGTAAGATTGTAAAATGTCGTGGAAAATTATAAACTCATTTTTCTCAATAAGAAATGGATATTTCATCGGTTGAATGATAACTCCGTAACATTGTAAAATATCTTGAGTGATTTTAAACTCCCGAAAAATCGTCTATTCTGTATTCTCCGAGATATTTTGAACTTGCATTAACTGGCATAGTGGCGGGTCTGGTCTACAATTTATTCGTTTACTCTAGCAGTAAAATTGGAAACTTAGCTCCTCATTGATTAGTGTGTTGGTATGAGCTCACATGTACGCTATCGAGTTAAAAATAAAATGGACCTCCCGTTATCCGATGTTGGTTGGTTTTTTTATCTAAATTAAAATATCTGGACAATTTTACTAATTAATTAAAGACACTACTGAGTAAGGTTTTCGATAAAATGCAGATAATAATATTTATTTACATAAATAGATTTATCTTTGATTTTTAACACCAACTTCCGGAATAAGGTCATTTCGTACTTTGTAGGATTTTTTTGGAAGTCGGTTAAATTTTTTGTAAAAATTTATACGGTTAAGTTTTTTATTTTTCACTTTTAAGTGATGATACTTGGACGACGTCATTATCTTCGCATAAATATAAGCAAAAATGCTCATAAAATAAAAACTACTGAGCCAAAATAATAAATTTTTTGTTGGACTAAATGCCAAGTATGTTGCATCGTACTATAAAGAATCACAGAAATCGAATCAGAAACCTCGGAGTGCGGAGGTACTAAGCCGGGGCGAAACTCCGCTGACGCGGCAAATTGTCGCGCAGCAGACAGACTTCCAGCGCGATCTCATGGCGTCATGGAGACGACGACTATCGCAACCCAGCGCAGGGCACGCCACGATAGTGGCGATAAGCAAGCCATTCCTCAAAGAGAGGGGACCTTTGAGGAATGGCTTGAGAGGCGCCTCACCTTCTGCCTGACGCAGGTCCTCACCGGACATGGATGTTTCGGGAGGTTCCTGCACCGAATCGGGCGGGAGGAAACGCCTGAGGTCACCACTGCGGGGATCGTCCGGAGGACACAGTGGAGCACACTGTGCAGGTGTGCCCCGCTTGGGCGGGGCACCGCCGTGTCCTCAAAGCGGCGATCGGCGGTGACCTCTCGCGTCCAGCCCTGGTCCAAGCCATGGTCCGGAGCGAGACGGAATGGGACGCCGTCGCCTCCTTCTGCGAAACAGTCATGCTAGCGAAGGAGGTGGCGGAGAGGGAGAGCAGATCCTCTCGTTCCGGCCGCCGTGGTAGACGCCACGGGCGTCGGGGGCCACCTGGTGACCTCCGGTCACCGTAGGCGCGGGCCTATGGACGGCGAGCTATGGGTGGCTCGCCGTCCGTCCGTCTAGTGACAACAGGCCGTGTCGACAGCGCGTTAGTGTTCCACGCGCGCCTCAAAGAGAGTCAGCACACAGAGGGGCCCGAAAGGGCCGACGCCTGCTGGAGTCACGGGATTATTCGCAAGAGACACCGTGGCTCCGGAACACAAAGGGCAATGAAGGAACATGGATGGGTTTTAGTCAGTAGAAATCTGACACTCCCTCCCGCTACACCCAGAGCGGGAGGAGTCATTGGATTCCCATCCCTAAAAAAAAGAAAAAAAAAGCTATTTAACCCAAGACTTGTGAAATACGTTACTAAAACATTTAAAAAAAAAGTTTTTTACTGTATACAATTTTTTTTTTTGTTTGAAAGAGCCGACTTGTCAAGTGATCCCATGATCATCAGGTCAAGATCTGATAATGGGATCCTCTTAAAATTGTGGAAACAATTAAAACTTTATAGCCAAACTTCGAGCGATTTGGGCATTTTCTCAAAGTGGTTATTTTAATTTGGTGAAGATCTGATGCAGAACTTCGGCTATGGGTAACGAACTCTTCAATAAATTACAGCAAATGGACCGGTATTGCTGAGATGGCATGTTTATTTATTGTTTACACCAGTTCATAACATAACATCATGCGGGTACGCTGTTAAGGCGTCAGTACGCATATTTGAATATCAATTTAGGTGTGGGGTATCAACACCAAAAAAAAATTGAAATATAAAAATCTCTTTTACAAAAAATATAACCGACTTCTAACTGGAAAGTACTACAAAGTAAATACAAGTTGTTGGTATGCTCACCCCAGGAGTGCGCCAGCCCGATGAACAGTGCTAGCACCAACACGCACTGCGCTCTATACATTTTGCTTTACAAATAAAAAGTCGTTGCAACGATGCGTCCACCACGGGATATAATATATTTATACTGGTCCACGCTTGATGAACGCTCAATAAATACTAGTTCACAACGTTGATTTTTCCACAATAAGTGATGATAAGAGACCCCTTGACTTATCAAGGGAGGTTGAGGGTGGTTGAGGTTACAATAATAAGTCGTTGAATTATTCTGAGAACTTGTGAAACTTTAGTAAATACGCGATAGTAGAACCCGAGGACACTGCGGGAATACCCAGAAGCTCAGATAATTTAAGAGCGGACCCAGTTTCTGGCTTTAGATATTATATGCATTCTGTGTACAATCTTCAAGGTTAAGCAACGCTTGCCGAGGTTGGACTGTGGATGGGTGACCATCTTAACATACCGAGTTTCCTCCGTGCCTCAGAAAGCACGTTAAGCTGTTGGTCCCGGCTGTCATTTGGAGATCTTTGGTAGTCGTTACGGATAGTCAGAAGCCAGAAAATCGGACACCAGTCTTGCCAAGGAGTACCGTGTTACCCAGTTAATGGGTTGTGGAGGTCTGGTAGGCAGCCGCTCCACGTAAAATACTAGTAATCAGCTGAATCCGGTTTGACTGGAAGCCAACCCCAATGTAGTTGGGAAAAAGGTTAGTTTATTCCCAATTTACTTTAACTTTTACATACCTCAATGGTCCAAATTTGGATGCCAGGGCTGCCCTCTGCTTCAGCAAAAGCGGGATGATCCATGTCCACACAACACTATTGCTGCTCGGCTATCAATACAATGACGTACTTACATTATATTTGTGTACGAAACGGTGCGAAGATATGTGTTATCCTTATCTAGTGACTCAGGGTATGATAACGATTATATTTTGATAGCTACAGTGTGAGCTTTGTGATCTTAGGATCAGTTCACAACAAACGCGATGCGACGCGATGACGCGAAGCTGCTGTCGCCTATCTGATCTCCACGCGAGGAAAAAGGCTAGGCAGATGATGATGCAGTCCGTGTATGCGTAAGCACAAGCGAAAACCGTACGTAAGGACAAGCTACAAAGAGTTCAACGTCCGAAGGCCAAAGCAGGACTAAAGCGGATAGGCCTGGGAAGCGAGGCGGCGAGCGGCAAGGCGAACAAATACACATTTTGAAAATATGAAATGTACACGTCACAACAAAAACAATTTTTTCATTATATTTCGAGAAAGTAATATCCAATCTAGATTTATTAGAATCTAACGGAGTCTGCCACTTTCCGGTGACAAATACTTTATATAAATTGTTATTTTGTAATTAATGAAAAGCTTATTTACCTTCCGTGAATTATTTACACCGTAATGGGTTTATTTGTTTTTTAAAGATTACTGTTTTTTACTATAGAGAAACTACAATCATCGTGTTTCTAAAGTGTACGGTTTATGTGTAAAGTGAATCCTGAAATATCTAGTAAGTGAATTATATAACTAAAGGTTAAGTAAAATGATGCAGCAAAGGACCAAACGAACGCCAAATAAACGTATCGTTTGCTTGCTTTGAAAAAGGTGATGTTGGTGATTTGACTGGGTCGCTGTAACAAGCATGTTAAGCCTAGCATTCGATACCTCAAATCTGTTTCTCTATTTAAGAAACGATTTAAAGAGCACTTTCCTCTCTACTGTGGTAGTTATATATATTTATTAGTTATATCCATTTATAATAATTATGTATGCATTCGGTATATGTATTTTATAAGTATATAGGTATATTTTTTTTTATTTGAAATTTAGTTTTAATGCTTTACATATTCTTTTATTGTTCTTACACACTTTTGTCTACATTTCTGCTGTCGCAGGTGCTAGAAGGAATTTCGTTAGAAATAAGCAGTTCCTTTGTACTCCTTATTATTATTATTATTTTTTACTTTCTCGGGTCCCTGGAGACCCGATCCTTTGGTAGGCGTACGAGGGGCCGAAACCAACTGGCAGAGGTCCCGTTGGAAATTTCAAATGTAATGGGGCAGCAACCGGCGATTATCCCTGTATGCACTGTGAAAGTATTCCCAAGGACAATCCCCGGTTAGAGCAGTACTATTGTAGAATATGGAAACAAAAGATGAAACGCTTTAGTGGACTGATAATCGCTTATTATAGAAGAACTATTTGCCCCTGTCTGACCACTAACAATATACACGGATTTTAAATGGCAGGGGGTGACTTGCACACTCAATGAATGGGCCCCCGAAAACGGTCGCTAGCACAAAGTGACGTAGCGCCAAGGTTTTAACATAGCCTGAGGTGCTAGAAGAGTGGATAGGTATACCACGGCTATCAGGACAATCATAGAAGTGCGATCAAGATCCCTACTAGCATCTTACTGGATTATACATCCTTCTCCCGAGCACGTTTGCTCTAGCGAATCTCCACTCAGACCGGCCGATTAAGGCAAGAAAGAGGCGGGAGCTTTGTTCCTCGTCAGTGTTCACTCTGGCCAGCCAATAAAGGCAAGCCGGAGATGAGGAACAAGACTTCTCCCGGGATATTAGGTTCGTGGGGTCGCTACTGCCCAACAGTTCGCCACAAAACTGCCTCGCGGATTGTATCTCTCTTTGACTGGCCCCTCACCCTAGGTATGACCGAAGGTCCATCGGGACGCGCGAGCCCCACCACGAAGTCAACGTAGAGATAGTGTGTTAGGGTTATTATGTTAATTATTACTGTTTTTCTGTGTACATAAATAATAACATAAATAATTAAATGAGACGATAAAAGTTATCATGGAGTGTCATGGCCCCATTTTATCGACTAGGTACTGAGCGAGATATTTTGAGTAACTCCCGCTTTGTATCTGTTGAACTTTATTTTTAGACCATAATATTGTAAACAAAATATAGGTTTTTGCATACTTAAACAACATTGCATACTTTAACATTTTTATTTCACATTTTACCAAATAATCTAGTGAGTAATTGTTTAAAGAAGCCACAACATATTACAATATTGCTGATACTTATGGGTGTAACCTTAGCAATTATCAACAGAATCGGTCCAGTAGATCCGGAGAAAATTGGCTGTGACCGATGGACGGCCAGACAGACACCCGAGTGATCCTATAAAGGTTCCGTATCTTACGTATGTTCGGAACCCGAAAAAGACCTATAAATACTGGTATTCAGCAGCAGCAGGTTTTACTGAGAACCGTTCTCAATTCAATAGGCTAGATTCCATCATCCACAAATTGCAAAACTATTTAGTCTGTCAGTTAGAGTTTTGAAAAATAATGGACACGTATTTTTTGTTTTTGTAAATCAATGAATATTGACAAAGATAAAACGCATCAAAACTCGGGAGTGGGGGCTCGTGACGTCACGACTCAGTAAAAATTATGCGAAGGTGTGACGTATTGAGAATTTAAAAATTTCGTCAATTTTGGTTCCCGTAACAAAAGAAAAAACACGGGTCAAATATTTTTTGATAATCTAAAACTGACGGACTAATTAGATTTTTTCAGGACACAAGCCTATTGGGAGAAGACTAGGTAGATTATATAACTGTGTATGTGGATTCCATTCGTAGCTACTGTTTCTTCAATTCACTTAATCCTTTTGCAAAAAATATCATTTTACGTTACATGTCGCTAAAAATCAACTAAAAAAGGAACAACGAAGAATATGCATGAAAATATATTTATTAAATATAATCTATAAAGTTTATCTAAAAATATACAAAAATGTATTACTAACAGTGAAAATAAAAATAAAATAACTCAGAAAACAAACGAGATATAATTATATTTAGCTAATATATCTGTTCCTGTCACTACTACTACTTAGGTACTTAGGTAAAGGTTAGGTACTTAGGAAGTAATCTTTGAAGCTTTACAACTCCATCGCTGATGAAGATATTTAAAAAATAATTACATGATTGTTTGAGCTTACCATTATCATATCAGCCGAAAGACGTCTGCTGCAGGACCTAGGCTTCCCCCAAGAGCCGCCACAACGACAGGTTCTGTGTGGACTACAGCTTAAAAAGTATTTCATTTTGTATATAAAAAATCGCATGCTTGTCCTGTTGGGAAAAGGCTAGGTACAATATAGCACCTCCACCATATACCACCTTTATACCTAGCCACCACCACCACCTAGCCATTTCCAGTTATTCCACCTTTGTACCTACTTTTCCGTTTCCTTTCTTAGGGTTCCGTAGCCAAATGGCAAAAAACGGAACCCTTACAGATTCGTCATGTCTGTCTGTCTGTCCGTCCGTATGTCACAGCCACTTATCTCCGAAACTATAAGAACTATGCTGTTGAAACTTGGTAATTAGATGTATTCTGTAAACCGCATTAAGATTTTCATACAAAAATAGATAAAAAATCAATAAATTATGGGGGTCCCCATACTTAATAGAACTGAAACTCAAAAAAAATTTTTTCATCAAACCCATACGTGTGGGGTATCTATGGATAGGTATTCGAAAATGTGTCCCCCCCCCCCGTAACTTCTAAAACAAGAAAATGATTAATTTAAAAAAAAATATATGATGTATATTACCATGTAAACTACCAGCGAAAATTGATTTGAACGAGATCTAGTAAGTAGTTTTTTTTAATACGTCATAAATCGTAAATCGCAACTTTTGGTTATAAAATAATATACCTACAAGTTTTAACGGAACCCTCGGTGCGCGAGTCCGACTCGCACTTGGCCGGTTTTTTTATATTTCTGTGTGTGTACATAAATTTATTGTTAAAAAATAAATAAATATACAACTGTGTGTTTAAATTCATAACTACTGATTCTTCAATTTACTTAAATATTCTTATTGCAATTATCGTCTGCGTCACATTTTTATTAGTGCTCCGATCCTATTTGTCTTAGTGTGATGATATATTATGTATAATTTTTCAAATCGGACCCGTAGTTCCTGAGATTAACGCGTTCAAGCAAACAAACAAACTCTTCAGCTTTATAATATTAGTATTTATTTTACGTTGCATGTGGCTAAAAATCATCCATTAACGTTAAAAATTTCCGTCTCTAGACATTGATTTTATTCACCAGCACCTATTTCACCTTTCCTTTAAAGCGTAATGTACCATTCAGCCATTTTACAAATGCTATGAGCACTCGTGGCAATACAGAAATGTGTTTAATGCATGAAGCCTCGTGCATCGGCTAGAAAGTAGGAGATTGCAAAGATGCATGCAAGAGGCGATTTCTATGGCTGTGCTGTGAAGCCATTTTGTTACATTAAAATAACTTTGGAATAGATACATTATAGAGATGAGAGAGTTGGTTGATACTTGAATATACATACGTTGAACTGATTGAGACGAATTCAAAAATTGTATAAAAGGCAAACTACGCAAACAAGCATTTTCGACACTGACGATAAAAATGCTTGGCTCAATGTTGGTCCGCTCCACAGCGACTGCAGTCGCCCCAACTTTGATGAAGATGTGAAAACATTGTTGGACCTGCTGAGATTATCTTTGCATTGTTACTTACTTACTTATTATCTTTTGCATTGTGCATTATTTTACTCATAAATTATTTCGTAACGAATGTAACAATGATTTTATAAACACTGACAGCTGGTTTAAAAGAGTATCCATGGAAATTTCTTGCACGTTCTTCTCCATAAGATCGGTAAATGTGTTTTGTTGCAGAACAACTTGCTGCTCATGTCGCTAGCGCGGCAGAAATAGCATCATCCATTTGACTGACAGATCTTGACTAAGTATTCAAAAGTGCCTGTAACTGGTCTTTTTGAAATAAAAGATTTTCTATTTGTAATTGTAAATAAATATTCCAGCTGGTCACTGGTAAATACAGCCGGTCTATTCTGTAGACATCTCACCGTGATCACTTAGGTGGAGTGAATGAAAAGTGAGCTGTCATTTCATCTTGTTTCTATGGTTTGACAGCTCACTTCGTGATCACTTCACCCACGCCTTCACTTCGACATGTTTACAGAATCGCACTGCAGATTCTTATACAAAGCCTGGATTGCTCACTGCAACTTTAGAATTTTTGCATTTTCATAAAATAAATTAAAAAAAAGTCTAAAAGAAAGCACTTTCAATAACATTGCTCACTACATATTGACGACTTATTAAATCAACTTTATTTGTTCGATAGCTCAATTTGCAGTCAACTGCTGGATGTTCCCTTTTTGTATTACATTCTCATTCAAACTATTACCAAATAAAATACTCCGTAACAATGCGCGAAGCCACGTTTACGTGGTGCAATCGTGGTGTGACGTCTGCCTGGTACAATATGATGAGACTTTCATAATTATTGGTTACTAGCCATAGATATCATAAACGAGGAGATATGCCCGATGGACGAAAATGTATAGGAACCAGTTCACGCGGATTTACCAGTTAATGGGTTGTGGAGTTCTGGTAGGCAGCCACTCCACGTAAAATACTGGTAATCAGCTGAATCCAATTTGACTGGAAGCCGGCCCCAATGTAGTTGAGAAAAGGCTAGGCAAATGCTTTTAAAGTGGATCTCAAAACTCACCACAAAACAGCTCGGCTTAGATTTGCGCGACTCAATCTTTTAATGGTCGAATGTTATATTTACTGATAGAAAAACTTTTTAATCTAGTCAAATTGAAAAATTAACGATTTTATTGTCTCACTATGAATCTGGACACACAACTGTCAACTTAGGAGGGTGGATGAACCACGACTACTTCTACATCTAGGGCTACTTCGAATAATTACGTATCGCTTTTGGAAGAGGTGATGCTGCTTACTATGCGCGTCGTGTATCCTGCAGACCCTCATAAATTTACGTCCAGGATAGGGTACCTATCTTCGACATAGCGAAAACATTCGACAAAGTCTGGCACTCGACACGACATGACAAACTCAGCATGCCAGTCCGCTTCGTGATCATCTTGCGAGTCTTGTTGTTGAACTACTACTTCCGCTATCGATTCGATGGTGCACTCGACCCCTCACCCCATCCGAACTGGAGTCTCCCAAATCTCAGTGCTAGCCCCCCTTGTCTTAACACTCTTCACTAGCGAAATCTCTAGAAGTAAAACGCTCAGTTGGGCTTATTCGCCGACGACACGGCCAGTCAATGACCCTATCGCTCGCATTCTACAAACTTCCGCTAACATCTTGGGCAGATGGTTCAAGAAATGGAAAATCGAAATAATCCCCGATGAGAGCCAGGCGGTTTTTCTTTACGAAACGCGGAAACGTAGAAGGCAGCATAAACCCACTCCCCCCCCCCCCGTCCGATCAACATGATTATTTAGCAAGACCATCCCTTGGGGAAGCAAGTCAAATACCTGGTGGTCATCCTGGACAGCCAAAAGTTCAAAAGGCAGCAGACGGTCCACTTATATATAAACTCCTCACTATCCATTCTCGTCACTCCACATATCCATCTCAACATTCTCATCTCTGCTACATGCTATTTTTTTTCATCCGATAGTTATTATTGTCAGCCCGATATTCTGAGTATTTATTGTAAGTAAGTAACATACACAATTCTGCTTATATTTGTAAAATAGACTGGTATAATATTATTACTATCATTTAGTAAATCATCCTATATCATAATTATCCACTTGTGTGACTACTTCTGAAATAGTTGTCATCACATAGGGTTACAGAATAAAGAAACAGGGCTCACATCAAATAAACAAACAACCAACAAACTGCCTTACAATAGGCTTGTGTCCTGAAAAAATCTAATTAGTCCGTCAGTTAGATTATCAAAAAATATTTGACCCGTATTTTTCTTTTGATACGGGAACCAAAATTGACGAAGCTTTTAAAATTCTCAATACTTTACGCCATGCCATAATTTTTAGCGGGTTTTGACGTCACGAGCCCTCACTCCCGAGTTTTGATGCGTTTTATCTTTGTCAATATTCATTGATTTACAAAAACCAAAAATACGTGTCCATTATTTTTCAATACTCTAACTGACGAACTAAATAGTTTTGCAATTTGTGGATTTGAAAACTAGCCTATTTAAACCGTTGGAAATGTCACCTGTAAATTGCAAACTCCATAAGATTATAAAAAAAAACTTTTTAGATTATCATTTCTCTGTATATTACTGTGAACAGACCATTTTCAATACAATAAATCTCATCCAAATTGATAATGAATAGAAATGACACATAAAGAAAAGAAACAGATCTTCGATAGCTGTAACATAAATAGTAAAAACGTAATACATAGTTTTGGAAAAAGTAAAATTATCTGCCCTATTTCGTTTTGCATAGAGTACATTTTGCTTTAAAATTATCTACAACACAATTAGCAATGTATGCAGAAGATAGTTCACAAATGATGAGCAAACACTGCTGCACTCTCTGTTTCTTTACAGCAGTTTCAGGATTTTGGAGAGCTATGGAAAATTAATTGTTGAACTTGCGCCAGTTTTCTAATAAATCAGCTAGGGTTAGGTTTTTTTCTCTCTCTTTCAAGTCATTTAAAGTGCTAGCCCGTCCAGAATCTTTGTTACTACCATCACAATTGTTAAGACCCTTTGGAACTTCGCATCTGTCACCTTCGTACTCTCCCACGCAGTCACAGACGGGTTCGTCCTCCTCATTTAAGGAACAAGTACCGCTGTTCAAGCAATACCCGTGACAGACGTTTACTTCACAACGATCCCCGGAATAGCCAGCTTCACATCTGAAATAATAAAGTTATGAAGTCTAGGTGCCTACTTAAAATAATCAGGGTAGTCACAAAAAGGAGTAGCATATACTTTACCTGCATGTAGGAAGACTCTGTTCATTTAAAACACAGTTGCCGTTCAGACAATAGTTTACACAGCCTGATATCTCGCATTTATGACCCAAATAGTCTCCTTGACAATGACAGAGTGGCTGATTGTCGTCATTCAAGGAACAGGTACCGCCGTTCGAGCAATACTCATGACAGACGTTCACTTCACATCGATCACCGGAATAACCAGCTTCACATCTGAAAAAACAAAGTTGTGAAGTGTACTAAAATAAATTAAACAAGAAAGCCATAAGAAGGAGTAGAACATGTTTTTTACCTGCATTTTGCATGCCCGTGTTCAGTGGAACTACAGCTTCCTTGGAAACAATAGTTCTCGCAGACTGATACGTCGCAACGGTCACCGGTGTACCCAGGTGTGCATTTGCAAAGGGGTTGTCCATTAACTTTATTACCATGAACACAATACGGACCTTCATATTCTTTAGCAATTTTAAATGAGTCATCTGTCTCATAGTTGAGTACATGACGGCAATCTGAAATACCCTGAAACTGATCTTTCATTTTGTAGTTAGCGGCTATACCGACAACGCTTGCAGTATGAACCTGAATGATCTTTTTGTGATGATTATTAATTGGCTTTGATTGCTTCCAAACGTTTTTCGTTGGGCAAGAAGTGCAGCCCATCGCGTAGAGATTGTATTTCGAAAAGGTATATGAGTTTGGGTGTAAATTGTATACACCAGTTTTCCATCGAATTATTGCTTGTCTGTTTCCTCCATTCAAATCTGCACTGTAAGTGTAACTACTTGAACTAGACACTGGCATTAACCAAATCACTTTCTGATTCTGTTGATCAATAGCCACGCTGTGTATGTCGTGTAGGTCTACTTTGTACTCAGCATCAATTACAACTGCTCTGTCTGATCCATCAAATCGAGCTCTCTCTATTCTTGAGTTCGGCTGGTTTGAGTTGATCCAGTAAATGTAACTGCAAATTAAAAACCACAAGAGGTCTTCATGAAACAAAATGTACATGGTGAAATTTTAATTTCTTTTTGACTTTGCCTCTTTTGCTTTTGCGCTAATATAGTTTTTTTTGAAGGAGCCTGTAACCATTTAGAGGGCCCCTTCTACTCCTGTACTTTCGTATAAGGGTTGAAGGGGCCGGGTAAGCGTAACAAACAAAAAAACTTGCTCTCGGGCTTATAATATTAGTAAGGATTTACCAGACTATTATTATTGGAAACTTACCCTCTGCAACTGTCGACTGCTATATCAGTGGGGATTTCGTCATCCATTTTTAATAAAAGATTTCCGTAAAAATTGTTCTTAAATCCAGGTTTAAATGAAAACCATAAAATGCTTCGTTCTTTAGTGTCTGTGAAGAACAGTGTTTCAGTGACAGGATCGAACGCCAAGCCCTGAATGTTTCTTCCATGCCTCTCGACGTAGCATTTGTATTCCCTGTAAAATATGCTGTAACCACATATAGTGTCGTTGTCGTTCTGTTTGTCGACGTACAGCAGCATTTGGTGGACCTCATCGTAAACTAATGCAGTCAGGTTCTGGGAGGTAAAACGTATGGTGTCTAATTTGGTTCCGTCGTCGGTGTAAAATTCTAATCGATCTCCTGCTGTTATAGCGATGTCTGAAACAAAATACTTGTTTAAATAATATGTTGATACTGAGATTAGGTTAGAGTGTATTTGAAATCGGTTACTTGCAAACGCCGTATATAAATAAATGAATAAAATTATAAACTCATTTTTCTCAATAAGAAATGGATATTTAATCGGTTGAATGAAAAATCCGTAAGATTGTAAAATATCTTGAGTGATTTTAAACTCCCGATAAATAGTCTATTCTGTATTCTTCGAGAAATTTTGAACTTGCATTAACTGGCAAAGTGGCGGGTCTGGTCTACAATTTATCCGTTTACTGTAGTAGTAAAAGTGGAAACTTAGCTCCTCATTGATTAGTGTGTTGGTATAAGCTCACATGTACGCTATCGATTTCCCTCCCCACTCGTGCGCTGTGCGGTGTCAATTATATCGCTCCGTTTTATAAATTCGGAAATCTCGTTGCGTGTTTGTTTTAAGGCTTGTGAATTGCTTTCCGGTGTGCCTTAGTGTTTTAAGTGCGTGTTTTGTAAGTTTTTAAAGGTGTTTGTTTATTCATTTATTAGTAATTAGTCAATTTCTCCAGCCATCGGTAAGTTCATTTATTTTTTCTTTGTGTGGGTAACGCGAAATAACTTTATCGATCGTTATTTATCTGTTTCGTTTTTGTTTTATTTCATTCAGTCGCGTCCTAATACGTTTATTTAGTGTTTTTCGCCGTTAATGATGATGTCAACAAACGATGATCCGCCGGATCGAGGCGGAGAAATATTTCGTAGAAACACAAAAACCCAAAGGTCGCCCGTGGCAACCTCCGCTAGTTCTAAACGCTTGTTCAGTGAACTGTCTCCAACGTACAGTTCACCCGATGACAGGTCAAAACGGCTTCACCAAACATCCGAAACCGTGGAAAGATCCTCACCCTTTTTAAATATAAGTAATGCGAGCAATACTGATTATTGCGACTTAGTTTCCGAGGCGTCGGCATACCTGTCTAAAATTAACGACTTGGTCAATGATCAGGGGTCGCGCATTAACGTTGCAAATAAATCTGCCATCATGGACATGACGCAGCGAATTACGGGCATTGTTTCTATGCTAGCAATAAAATCGTCGTGCAACGAGACGAAGTTAGCCAGAACGGAACGCGAATTAGAAAAGGTTAGGTCGATTAACGCTGTCAATCCCAATCCTGTCGGTAACAACAATTGTAAAATTTCATATGCGGACTCGTTGAAACTACGTTTACCAAAAGTGGCGCCAGCGATTATGGAATCTCGTCCACCGTTACCTTGTGTGGTGGCTTATCCGACCGCGGCTCGATCAGCTGATTATAGCACCTCGTCCGCGACAAAACAAGCGCTTATGAAGGCAATTAAACCTAGTGATGACGGTTTCCAAATAGTAGGCGTGAAAAAAACCGCGAAATCCGGTGTTGTATTACGCGTCGCTAATGAAAATCAGCTAAAAAAAATTGGAATCGGTAGAAGCAATCAAGGCCGCTGGTTTACGTCTAGAAACACCAAAAGGTAGACGCCCTCGAGTGTTGGTTAAGGATGTACCATCTTCAATGGAAGATGGCTCTTTTTTGATTGCATTATACCGTCAAAATATCAAAGATGAGCTTCAAATAAAAGAGGATGACTTTATAAAATCTACAAAAATTATCCGTAGGCGCACGTTAGATAACGGTCGTAAATGGATCGGAATTGAAATAGAGCCTGCCGTACGTAAGCACTTAGTGTCTACAAAGGATAAATTATGTATTGATTGGGCTACCTGCCGTTTTATTGATGATGTCGAAGTTGTTCGTTGTTTAAATTGTCAACAGTTTGGTCACGTTAAAAAACACTGCGTTAATAAAGAACCTACCTGTGCTAATTGTTCAGAGGCACATGAAACTAAAGATTGCCCGCACAATGACGACTTAAATTTTAAACCAACTTGCGTGGCGTGTAAACGCTTTAAAAAACCGTGTGATCATCGCTGCGGATCTCAAGAGTGTACTACCTACAAACTCAAACTCGAACAATTAATCCTAAACACTAATTATTAATAATGGATAGTTTAACCATAGGACAATTAAACTTTCATAACGATAGGGTGGCGACATCTGAGCTGGATAAATTGATTGTGGATTATAATCTAGATATAGTACTTGTTCAGGAACAGTATCAAAACGCGCGCTTGGGTCACAAGATGGTCCAGCTGAACAGCAAGTCACGTGCCGGAATTTATGTTGAGCGTTCTTCGAGCTTTACTGTAACAGCTATACGTAATCTCATGACGCCCCATTGCGCCGTGGCGGAAGTGTCATCGCCTACCTTTAAGGTTTACGTTGTGAGCTGCTACTTTCAGTATTCTGACCCTGTCACTCCTCATATACATAATCTCCGTCACGTCTTGCGGTCGCTCGCGGGCTGCAAGGTTATAGTTGGTGCTGACGTAAATGCGTCTTCTTCCCTGTGGTATGGCAAAGTTCGGGCCACTGATTCCGAACGACGTTGTGCTGTTGAGGATTTTATTGCTGAGATGAACTTATCAATCCATAACACCCCAGACGCACCACCTACTTTTTGTAGCCAAATGGGCGAATCTTGTATTGACGTCACACTTTCTAGTGCAGACGTACGCTTGGATAGGTGGCGTGTTCTTCCTGACGCGTCTTGTAGTGATCATCGCCTGATCGTGTACGATTTTGTTCCTATTCTTACTCAAGGTTCTTCACACTTAATTGGAAATTTTAGATATAAGAGTAAAGGCGCGAACTGGAAATTCTTTAGCTCACTTTTGCTTGTCATGCCAAAGACTTCACTCGCGATGGACTGTCAGCTGAGGAAAGTGCTGAGATAATGTCAGACACTTTCACTTACTGTGCTGACATTGCTATTGGTCGTGCATCTGTGACCAATATTCGTAGATGTGATTGGTGGAGTGACTACCTTGCTGAACAACGTAAGAGCTATCGCAGAGCGCGTAGACAGCTTAATAAGCTTAAAAAACGTAATGTTACCGGAGACGTTTTTAATCTTGCCATAAGTACTTTTAGAGTTGCCAAGTCGCGTTACAGAGCATCGGTTGAAAAATCTAAGGGTAATTTACTCCGGAAAATTGTTGATAAACTTGATAAGGAGGGTCCGTGGTCTCCTTTGTATCACGAGTTTAAGGCTAATAGATCGGTCGACCTTGCATACGTTCAGAACATTAAAGTAAATAATACACATACCACCGGCATTGAAGAAACAACTGATGTTCTGCTTGATTCTCTTATACCAGATGATTCATCAGTAAATGAAAATGAATACCATCAGCAGATCAGGGCGTGGGCCGCGGTACCACCTGAATCACCAGAGTCAGACCTTCCGTCCACTGACGAATTCATAAACGTTGTCAAGAGACTACCTCTCAACAAATCATCCGGTGAAGATAAAATATCTAATAGAATGATTATAGAAGCGTGTAAAACGTCGAGCGATGCGATTTTATCAGTATATAGCCGATGCATTGCGGAAGGTATTTTTCCTCGAATATGGCGACAAGGCTTTATACGCATTATTCCAAAGAGTGGCGACAAGCCCTCGGACGACCCTAAGTCATACCGGCCCATAACACTACTCCCATCTTTGGGAAAACTTTTAGAGCGACTGATTGTTCCGCGCTTGTTACCGAACGGACCTAAATTTCATAAAAATCAATACGGTTTTACTATTGGAAAATCCACTGTAGATGCGGCTCTATCTGTCCGTAAAATTGTCAACTCATCGGAACATAAATACGTGGTTGGAATCTTTCTCGACATTTCTGGCGCTTTTGATAACGCATGGTGGCCGATGTTACTACTTAAAATGAAAACCCGTGGTTGCTACAAAAACATCTATAATCTGATTTGTTCGTACTTTCTAAATGGCTCCGCGAAACTCAAACTTGGACATCATTCCATTACTAAGTCTCTAACCATGGGATGTCCTCAGGGCTCAGTTATCGGTCCATATATATGGAATTTTGGCTACGATGATTTCCTCGCGCTTCCGCTCCCGTACGGCTGTTCATTAACCGGTTACGCGGACGATGGCTTGCTGCTCATTCAGGCAAGTACTCGGGCTGGACTCGAGAACTTGGCTGACACATGCCTACGTTTAATATCTCAGTGGGGCGATCGAAACCGTCTGACCTTTGCACCGCATAAAACCTATCAACTTCTTTTAAAAGGAAACCTTAAATCCTGGCCTAGTATAAAATTTAATAACGTACCCGTTAAAAGGAAAGAATCCGTGTGCTACCTCGGTATGCTACTAGAAAGAAACTTTTCATTTATTGATCATATAAAAACAGTAGGAGAAAAAGCAAAAAAGAACTTCTACGCCTTGACGAGAATATCAAAGGCTACTTGGGGTCTATCATTTCAAACCCTAAAAACTATATATGGGGCTACTTACTTGGGTTGTATGTGCTACGGGGCACCTGTCTGGGCCGATAGGGCCACCATAGGGGCGGTACGACGTAAATTACTTCAAAACCAGCGTTTGGCTTTGATATTCTTATGCAAGGCGTATAGGACGGTTTGTACTGAAGCCTTACCGGTGCTGGCGGGTGTTCTCCCAGTCGATCTTGAGGTGCAGCGGCGTGCTGCAATATACTTCTACGCTAGAAAGATCACGGACCCAGAGTTTTTACCGCAACGCGACCGTGCTAAGATCTCTAGATTATTAAAACCCCAGACTGACGTCTGGGAGGTACTTTTATGCGAATGGCAATGTAGGTGGGAAGATTCCATCAAGGGCCGACACCTCCACCAGTTTTTTCCATCCGTTCGTGAGCGGCTGGAGAAGACATGGCTGGAGGTGGATCACTGTGTTGCCCAATTTCTCACAGGTCATGGCAACTTTAAGAGTAAATTATTTTCCTTTAGGCTTGTGGCCTCACCTTTATGTCAATGCTCTACAGCTGACCTTGAATACGAACAATCCGCACATCACATCTTGTGGGAGTGTATTCTTTGGCAGACTGAACGTAATGTTATGTTAGATAGTATTCAGGTTAAATCTGGAGTAGTTTACTATACGGACCTTGTAGAAACCAGAACAAATTTCCGTGCGTTCAGGCGATTTTGCCATACCTATTACTGGAATCAAAAGTAGCTCACAATTTAGGACCCATTAGTTTAAATGTTAATATATAATCCGTGGTGCTTGGCAACTGGGCCTAACCCAGATGTATATGTCCCTTGGTGCCTATTGGCCTAGCTCTAATCTGTCTCCTGCTTGATATGGAGGGAAGTGGAAATTATATTTATTTTTCCTACTCCTCCGCTGTACTCTTCTGATTAATTTCGTTGCGGGATCCAAGACAGTTGAATCGTTTCTCCGGGACTCGTCGGGTTTCATTAACTCGGCGTTTTTCTGGTGGTCGCCACTGTTGATTCTGGCTTTCAGGAGTTGCAGTGGTTGGGAATGTGTGGCGGGCTTGTCCCATAAAAAAAAAAAAAAAAAAAATGTACGCTATCGAGTTAAAAATAAAATGGACCTCCCGTTATCCGATGTTGGTTGTTTTTTTTTATCTTAATTAAAATATCTGGACAATTTTACTAATTAATTAAAGTTAGTATTGAGTAAGGTTTTCGATAAAATGCTGATAATGATATTTATTTACTTATATAGATATTTCTTTGATTTCTAAAAAACAAAAAAAAAAAAACTTCCGAAATAAGGTCATTTCGTACTTTGTAGGTTTTTTTTGGAAGTCGGTTAAAGTTTTTAAGGTACGGTTAAGTTTATTTTTTTCACTTTCAAGTGGAAGGTGATACTTGGTCGACGTCACTGTCTTCGCAAAAATATAAGCAAAAATGCTCATAAAATAAAAACTACTGAGTCAAAATAATACATTTTTTGTTGGACTAAACGCCAAGTATGTTGCATCGTAGGTACTATAAAGAATCACAGAAATCGGATCAGAAACCTCGGAGTAATTGCTCTACCTCTTCCTGTTTTGAAAGTCGGTTAAAACCTTTAAGAATTCTATTGTTTCAAAGCAACATAAATAAATAATATTTGGGGGCCGAGGCACCCGCGTCCGTAGGAGAATACCCTTCAGCGAATCCCTACATGTCTGTGGTCCTCGGGTGGTGATAAACAGGTGCCACTAACCGCCTCCGTGGTCTAGTGGTTATACCACCTGATTCAGACCCAGGATCGATTACCAGCGGAGGCATATTTTTTGCTCGGTTTGGTTGGTGGTAGGACTTGTTCTAAGTCCGCCTGGCAAGCTACACCACCATCATGTCTAAGTCTGTCGCAATAACAACTATGTTAACAGCATTGTTGTGTTCCGGCATTTAGAGGTATGATAGCCAGTTCCTCTGTGTAAGAGGATTCCGGGTGAAACTCGCTTCCATCTTCGTCCTAATCATCACTTTCCATCAGATGAGATGAGATGAGAAAAAAAAATAAACACAGAATTGAGAAACTTCTACTTTTTGAAAATCGGTTAAAAACATGGCCGTGTTTTTTACTTTGAATGTTCTTTTAGGATTCGCACATCTCGTCTCCACTTAGCTTTAGTGGGAGTGGAGTTGTGAGCTGTTCTTAGCTAAAATTGAGCTGGGCCGTGGTACAATGTGGAAATGTGCTATTTGCCTCTCACGCTGACGATGACGTGCAGCGAAGATGAGATGTATGCAGCGTGTAGAGAGCAGTTGCATAAGCAAGCGTAATTCGTTCACATCCAACGCTCGCCGCTCTGTCCGCTCTAGTCAACACACATTTCCACCCTAGCCAACACATGCCCGCTACGGTCTAGACAGTACGCCTCTCCGCACAGTTCTGGTGGATGCGCCCTAGCTGGAAAACATCTCTTCTCGCCTTCGCTTTGGTGGAGACTGACGATTTGGTCCCGCTAGGACTAGTGCATGGCATGCAGTGCATATGTGCATGGGTTGCGGATTTTTTTTTGAAGTATTTACCGCGGCCCTGGAAAGCAAAGGGCTTTTGGAGGGTGGGTTTGAGTCAATGAGAGTCCGACACCTCCTTCTACTCCGAGTCTCACACTGATTCCATATAAAAAAAAAAATTGTTCTGAACAGCGGTTCCGTAAATGGGGGGTCAGCTATTTAACCCAAGACTTCTGAAATACGTTACTAACAACATTAAAAAAATAATGTTTTTACTGTATATAAATTCTTTTTTGTTTGAAAGGGCCGACTTGTCAAGTGATCCCATGATCACCAGGTCAAGATCTGATGATGGGATCCTCTTAAAACTGTGGAAACAATTAAAACTTTATAGCCAAACTTCAAGCGATTTGGGCATTTTCTCAAAGTGGTAATTTTAATTTGGTGAAGATCTGATGAAGAACTTCGGCTATAGGTAACGAACTCTTCAATAAATTACAGCAAATGGACAGGTATTGCTGAGATTGCCAGTTTATTTATTGTTTACACCAGTTCATAACATAACATCATGCGGGTACGCTGTTAGGCGTACGTACGCAGATTGAAATATCAATCAACACTACAAATTTTAATATACAAATTTCATTTACAAAGATATAACCGACTTCTAACTAGTAAGCACTACAAAGTTAAACAAAATGTTGGTATGCTCACCCCAGGAGTGCGCCAGCCCGACCATCAGTGCTAGCACCAACACGCACTGCGCTCTACACATTTTGCTTTACAAATAAAAAGTCGTTGCAACGATGCGTCCACCACGGAATAAACGATATAAGTACTAGTCCACGCTTGATGAACGTTCATAAATACTAGTTCAAAACGCTGGTCTTTCCACAAAAAGTGATGATAAGAGACCTCTTGATAAGAGGTTACAATAATAAGTTGTTGAATTATTCTGATAACTTGTGAAACTTTAGTAAACACGCGATAGTAGAACCCGATGACACTACGGGAATACCTAGAAGCTCAGATAATTTAAGAGCGGACCCAGTTTCTGGCTTTAGATGTTCTATGCAGTCCGTGTATGCGTAAGCGCAAGCGAAAACCGTACGTAAGCACAAGCTACAAAGAGTTCAACGTCCGACGGCCAAAGCAGGACTAAAGCGGATAGGCCTGGAAAGCGAGGTGGCGAGGAGGTGTATTGAAACAAATACATATTTTGAAAATATGAAATGTACATGTCACAACACAAACGATTTTTTCATTAAATTTCGAGAAATTAATATCTAATCAAGATTAATTACAATCTAACGGAGTCTGCCACTTTCCGGTGACAAATACTTTATATAAATTGTAATTTTGTAATTATTAATTATTCAAAAGCTTTTAATACCTTCCGTGATAAATACTTCACGGAAGATAATAAATACTTCACGGAAGATAATAAGCATTTCCGCGTACACCGTACTAAGGGTTTAATTGTTTTTTATACGGTTTTTTTACTATAGAGGAAACTACAATCATCATGTTTCTAAAGTGTACGATTTATGTTAAGAGTGAATCATTAAATATCTAAAAGTTAAGTATAATGATGCAGCACGGGAACAAAGTCCGATCCTGCATGGAGTATTGCAGCCACCTTTGGGATGGCTCACTTAAGTATCAGCTTGCCGCGCTTGAATCGGTGGAACGCAGAGCTAAGAGGCTCATTGGCGACGTAAAACTAGTGGATGCCAAGCTACACATCTTGGCTCATCGCCACAAGGTTGCCTGCTTGTCGGTCTTCTACAGATTGTACTTCAGAGAGTGCGCCCAAGAACTCCACGACCTCATCCCACCAGCCCCCTCCTACCATCGGACATCCAGACGCACTGCAACTAACCATCCCTACCTTCTTGCTATTCCACCAACTCGCACTAAGTGTTTCCAAGCATCTTTCATAATGCGCACAGCAAAGTAGTGGAACTCTCTGCCTGCGTTTGTGTTTCCGAACGCTTACAATCTTAATTTTTAGGGTTCTGTAGCCAATGACGACACGGTTGGCGCAGTGGTTGAGCGATTGACTGCTGCGCAGCATGTCGCGGGTTCGATTCCCGCACGGAACAAATATTTGTACGACCTACATGTATTTGTTCCGAGTCTGGGTGTTTTTCTATCTATAATATGTATGTATTTACAAAAAAAAAAATGTATATAAGTAGTTTATCAGCCATCTCGTTACCATAACACAAGCATTAGGTTGCTTAGCTTGGGACTATATGGCGTTGTGTGAAATGTCCAAGGATATTAATGGCAAAAACGGATCCCTTATAGATTCGTCATGTCTGTCTGTCTGTCTTTCTGTCTGTCTGTCCGTCCGTGTGTCACAGCCACTTTTCTCCGAAACTATAAAAACTATGCTGCTGAAACTTGATAAGTAGATGTATTCTGTGAACCGCATTAAGATTTTCACACAAGAAATAGAAAAAAAAAACATACATTTTGGAGGTCCCCATACTTAGAACTAAAACTCAAAAAAAAAACATCATACCCATACGTGTGGGGTACCTATGGATAGGTCTTCGAAAATGATATAGAGGTTTCTAATATCATTTTTTTCTAAACTGAATAGTTTGCGCGAGAGACACTTCCAAATTGGTAAAATTGTCCCCCCCCTGTAACTTCTGAAATAAGAGAATCATAAAACTCGCACTTGGCCGGTTTTTAGGGTTCCTTAGCCAAATGGCAAAAACGGAACCCTTATAGATTCATCATTTCTGTCCGTTTGTCTGTCTGTCTGTCTGTCTGTCCATCCGTATGTCACAGCCACTTTAAAATAAATATCCTTGGACATTTCACACAACGCCATATAGTCCCAAGATAAGCAACCTAATGCTTGTGTTATGGTAACGAGATGGCTGATAAACTACTTATAAGTATACATTTTTTTTCTGTAAATACATACATATTATAGATAGAACTTTTCTCCGAAACTATAAGAAGTAAGCTGTTGTAATTTGGTAAATATATTATGTATTCCGTAAACCGCATAAAGATTTTCACACAAAAATAAAGAAATACTATAAATTTTGGGGGTCCCCATCATAGATATAATAAATAATCCCCATGCTTAGAACTGAAACTCAATTTTTCAGATTATTTTATATATTTTTCAGACGTTTATAATATCATTTCATTCTAAACTGAATAGTTTGCGCGAGAGACACTTCCAAAGTGGTAAAATGTGGGTCCCGCCCCCCCCTTAACTTCTAAAATAATAGAATGATTGTAAATAACAGCTCTAGACATTTAAGTTAGACGTAAATAATAGCTAGTTATTTAGGTAGATTAAGTCCTTTTGTTTTACTTTTGCCATATTCTTTATTATACCTAATTTTCTTACCTATTTACCTTTTATACGTTCTTTAATTTTAACTTAGAAGTCTAATAAAGACCAATTTCCTTATTGTGTTGACTAAAAACGCTAATTAGTTACAAGTTCCTACTTTATATGTAAACTCAATGCTAATCGTTATGAGACAATAAAATCTCAACTAGGAACATACTTAAAAATGTACAATAAGATTCTTATTGGAATCGTTACTAGATTTAAGCATTCCATGTACCTAATTCTAAGAAATTGATCAAATATATAAGCTGCCTATTCGTCCACACTGAGCAGACACACACCACGCCGCTGACATGTGCGGCTACATTATAAATATGGGCGACGCGCTCGCTCAACGTTCATTCTATCGGCCAGCGCCGCCCACGTCACACGTCACACTTTCACCGCAGCAATTTTACGCAACTAAGTTATTTTATTTCTTGCTCTCTACATCATCCTTTGGAGAAAAGTCGTAAAACGCATTGGGAGCTAGCTAACACTTCCAACAATGGTCCTTCGTCGTCGGATTTCCTGAATCAAGCCAGAAACAAGAAGATTTCCTGAATCAAGCCAGAAACAAGAAGATTTCCTGTGTCAAGCAAAGAAAACAGAAGAAATCAAGGCTGAACAGACAAGAATTTCAAGAAATCCAGTATTGCAAGAAAGAAACAAGTACGCGCGAGTTATTAGTGTGGTCTGCTTAGCCACACTAAGATACTTGGAAGCAATCATCATATACTTACCTACGTACGCGGCCACCTAACGGTGATAAACGGCCACAAGCGTACAGAAGCATAGTGGACGACCTGACGACTCCACGCACCCCACAGGTGTCACAGTCAGACCCCGCCGGTACGGTGTGGACCGCTTTGGAGCCACAGGTTGGCACGCAACGACGAGTGTTGGACTTTCCCACCACATTCTGATGCACCCATAAAGCGCCCGCATCCTCTGCCGGGAGGTTCCTACCCTTCCTTACCTTATCGTTCCCATTCCTGGTCCGACATCACCACGTTAGGAGCTCGGCCAGGCTGATAGGCAAGTTAGGTTCCAGAACAATTCTAGTAGAAAGTGAAAGTGAAGTGTTAATTTTAAGTTATAATTATTAGGCGTAGGGACCCCTCGTGCGCAATGGAAAACGCGCGAATGTTGCGCTCAGGCAAGTCGACGCCAGCCACAGACGCCACGCCGGCGTCGGGCCAAACAGGCTCTACAGAAACAGAAACGTGGAGTAAGGGCACCGGCACAGAGGATGCGTCCGGTGACAGCAGCACACGTACAGATAGGGCCGATAGAATAGCCAGCGATATAAATCCGACAGCAGATTTAAATACTCAAGTCGTAAGTGCGCCGGGCACAGTTGTAAATGTCCCCGCGGACCGAGCGAGTAGTCGATTGTCAATATTAAAAGCCGAATTAGAGTTGCATAATTCCGAGTTAGCACAGGCTAGGGCGGCGTCCGCAGCTGCTTTAAGTCGTTTGGAGATAGCCAGAATAGAACTGGAAAGTTCAAACGGCGCGGAACCGCCTAATGTTGGAAAGTCTCGTGTTGAAGGTTGGATATCGGAGCAACACGTATTTAGTAGGCCGGCAATAGCAGACGAACCTCGAATCTCGGGACAGCCCATACGGCCTCCTGACGCGAGTAGGAGTGAACCACGCGTAGGCGAGAACACGTCGCAAAATGATAGAAACGACATGTCAATGCTAGCCAACGCGATAGTGCAGGCGGTTAACTCCAACAAATCTAGCGCATCGGTACCAAAGTATATCCATGAACTGCCCCATTTCGACGGGACAATAGCAGAGTGGATGTCATTTAAGGCGGTATATAATGACACGGAGGATATGTTTACAGACGTCCAAAACGTGGCCCGCCTTCGAAAAGCGCTGCGAGGCGCAGCCCGCGAAACGACTAGGGCATTATTGTTTACAGTATCGGATCCGTACGAAATAATAGATACGTTAGAACGACGGTATGGCAGACCAGAATTACTCGTCTTATCCGAACTAGAAAATATTAAACGTATGCCACGCATGTCCGACGATGGACGCAACTTATGTAGTTTCGCGAGCAAAGTTGCCAATACGGTAGCGGCAATCAAAACTCTCAAACAGCCGCAATACCTATATTCGCCCGAGTTAGTAAATAGAATAGTAGACAAGCTAAGTATTATTCTTAAATATAAGTGGTACGAGTTCAGGTCGGAGCACAGTGGCGCCCCCGAGCTCGAGCTATTATCGAGATTCCTAAACATCACGGCCGATCGATGTGGCGCCATGTTCGCATACGAAACAGCGCGGGAAGATCGTAAATTCAAGCAAAAACCGCGGGCAGTAAATACGACTCGTAAGAAGTTACATAACCGCGATCGCTCATACAGCGAAGATAGCGATAGTTCGTGTCAATCAGACACCGAAACTCGAAAGACGGTAGCCTCAATAAATAAACCGTCTACGAGAAAACAAGCGCCAAAGTCTCAAAAGTCGCGACCGCCTGTAGCACCGACGCAGTCGGTTAAATGTGTGCAGGTAATCATAGCAACGCCGAGTGCGCCGATTTCATAAAATTAAACGTAAGCGATAGATGGGACACGGTCAAAAATAATAAACTATGTTTCCGATGCCTACGTGACTCGCACATAAAGGTATTTAAATGCAAGTATATACCGTGCGGGGTGAGCGGGTGTGAAGCTTCGCACCATAAGCTATTACACGGTGGCAGCAAAAGAGAAGACAAGCCGGCTTCGTCGTCTCAATCTGCACGCGGGAACGTCATCCTGTGCTTGGACAGCAGAGTAAAAGATGAGCAAAACATGCCAGTCCTACATGCCAAAGAAGGCTTTACACAGCTGTTGGTGCATCACACGCACGCAACCTTCAACCATGGCAACCATCAAACTGTCATGTATGAATTACGACAAAGATACTACATAATAGGACTGCGCAATGTTATACGCTACATATGCAACCAATGCCAATGGTGTCGGACCTACAAGGGAATCCCCTCAAAAATTCCCCTAGGCGACTTACCTACTGAAAGGCTGGCCCAAAATCAACCGCCATTCACAGCCACTGCGGTGGATTATTTTGGGCCCATGCACGCTACAGTCGGGCGAAGACGCGAGAAAAGGTGGGGCGCATTATATACATGCCTTACCACACGCGCAGTACATATGGAGATGGTCACATCACTCACGGCCTCTTCCATGATAATGAGCCTACGACGACTGATAGCACGCCGCGGCGCGCCAACTGTAATATACAGCGACAATGGAACGAACTTCGTCGGCGCTGAAAAAGAAATACAAGAAGCGATGCAAGGCAACGACCAAAGCTTAAAAGCCTTCGCATCCGAGAAAATGATCACGTGGAAGAAGATACCACCGGGCGCCCCGAGTATGGGCGGTGCCTGGGAACGCCTCGTCAGATCATTAAAGACAGCTTTAAAAGTTACCCTGAAAGAGAAATATCCCTCTGATGAAGTGCTACACACGTTGTTGCTAGAAGCCGAACAAGTGGTCAACTCAAGGCCACTGACGCCAGTGAATCCCAACCTTGATGAAGAAGCGTTGACTCCCAATCATTTCCTAATAGGACGCTCAAGCGGGATATCACCATTCGGCTCGTTCAAAGATACCACGATAGACGTACATACATGGAAAGCCACCCAGGCATTAGCTGATTCATTTTGGGGACGTTGGTCGGCGGAATACAAACCACTGCTGATGCCCCGACCCGGCTCCAACCCTGAACATAGAAACCTAAAAATCGGCGACATTGTCATGATAGTAGACAATACAATGCCTCGAGGAGTGTGGCCCAGAGGAGAGGTGACCCAAGTTCACCCCGGACCAGATGGACGTGTTCGAGTTACCGAAATCCGTACAGCCGCCGGATTAATTCGTCGCCCAGCCTCTCGTCTCATCGTGATAACAACGGACTAATCACCAAGTTATGGTGGTGCTTGCGCACGAGGGGGAGATTGTAAATAACAGCTCTAGACATTTAAGTTAGACGTAAATAATAGCTAGTTATTTAGGTAGATTAAGTCCTTTTGTTTTACTTTTGCCATATTCTTTATTATACCTAATTTTCTTACCTATTTACCTTTTATACGTTCTTTAATTTTAACTTAGAAGTCTAATAAAGACCAATTTCCTTATTGTGTTGACTAAAAACGCTAATTAGTTACAAGTTCCTACTTTATATGTAAACTCAATGCTAATCGTTATGAGACAATAAAATCTCAACTAGGAACATACTTAAAAATGTACAATAAGATTCTTATTGGAATCGTTACTAGATTTAAGCATTCCATGTACCTAATTCTAAGAAATTGATCAAATATATAAGCTGCCTATTCGTCCACACTGAGCAGACACACACCACGCCGCTGACATGTGCGGCTACATTATAAATATGGGCGACGCGCTCGCTCAACGTTTATTCTATCGGCCAGCGCCGCCCACGTCACACGTCACACTTTCACCGCAGCAATTTTACGCAACAAAGTTATTTTATTTCTTGCCCTCTACATCATCCTTTGGAGAAAAGTCGTAAAACGCATTGGGAGCTAGCTAACACTTCCAACAATGATAAAACTAAAAAAATATACGAGATCTAGTAAGTAGTTTTTTAATACGTCATAAATCGTAAATCGCAACTTCTGTTTATATATAATACCTACTGGTTTGTACGGAACCCTCGGTGCGCGAGTCCGGCTCGCACTTGGCCGGTTTTTCAAAGCTCTATTCACTCTAGTGAACACGCTACGTCTAGATAAGCTCGCTTCGGCGTAAACTTTGTGGCTGCTGACCTAGACTAGAGTCAAGTGCAAACCCATCACTAACAAATAAAAACCCAACGCCAGAAACGTATCGTTTGTGGTCATCAAACGTATCGGTGTCTTCTTAACACTGTCTAGCCCGTAGAGACACGATCTTGACTTTTTCAAATCTTTCAAGAATTTTCATATACAGGTTTTAAAAAAATCGATTCTTAGTACACATCAAGACATTAAAACACCCTTCCAAGTCTCTACAAACAGCGATTTAGTACGTAGTAAGTCAGTGAGTCAGGACAAAGATCCTTATAGTATGAGAAGATAAAAGGAAGACAGTTGGACACCTATGTACCTAATATGTAGTACCTAATATGTAGCGGAGTCGGTCCCACATATCATTCTGGATTGCCCAGTGCATGAAATAGAGAGATACAATCTAGAGCAGGACATAGGTAAGAAACTGACAAAGGAAACGTTAGAGGAAGTAATGTCTGGGAGAAGCAGGAGTAAATTAATAGCCTTCTGTGAGGATATTGCTCAAAAAGTTATTAAAAGAAATAAAACTAGGTAATTAAACTATGTTTCTTTTATATTGTATATATAAACACTGAAGCATAGGACATAAGAGAGATAAATAATTGTAATTAATAGAATAAGCAGTAGGCTAAGGAAACGAATGTATTTGAGAAGAGTGTATGTATCTAACGTAAGATAGTATAAGTAAATAAGAATGTAGTAATGTAAGAATGTATTAGTAATGTAAGAATGTATTAGTAATGGTAGATTGTATTAAGTAATTTAGAGTGTATTTAGGATTGTTAGAGAGTATAGTGATGTAAGATTGTATCTAGAATTGTCAGACTGTATTATGTATAAGATTATATTTAGAGCGTAAGATTGTATATGCAAAAGCAAATTATGTTAAAAGTATCAGTGTAATACGCGAAATAAAAAGAACCTGAAGAAATTATTTCCCAAAAGCCTGAAATTAAATAAAGAATTAATAAAGTATAGTAACAAATAGTATTTAAATATAAGTGGGAGTCCCACCCACAGAGTGAATGATGATGAACGCAAGAAAGATATAGTATGAAGCATGAAAGTACGAGAGGAATGTATTGCGAGAACTGGTATGGATGAGGTTAAGATGTAGAATAGGCGCCAATTTCGTTGGCGGAGCTAGACTGAAAAAAAAAAAAAAAAAAAAAAAAAAAAAAAAAAAAAAATATGTAGTACCTGAGGGGCTACTCTTTAAGCCCGAAGTCCGTAGTTTTCCACTCCATGTCTGTCTGACTCTTATTGACTAAAACTACCCAGGTGTTCCGTAATCCCCTCTGCGGGCCACTTCGGGTCAGGGTGAGGTGTTTGTGACTCCCCCCGCGACGTCAAAGAGTGTCGCACGGGAACACCACGCGCCGCCACCTCTGGTCCAGATGAATGGGGGTTGACAGACGTCCCCAAGTCCGCCGCCCCTGACTCCGTAACTAACCGAAGCTATCCACTAAGTATATGTAATGACAACAAGATTTGTAAGTTCCTGTTAAATCGTGTTATTATTCATTCATAGTTCGGGTTCGTGACTAATTGGAAGCCCGTATCTGAAACGGAGTAGAATACGCCCGCAACTAAACCCAAAACTATGGACTTCGGTCTTAGAAAGAAGCCCCCCCGGCCCGTGTCGATGGCACGATGTGTTCCACGTGCGTCTCAAAGAGAGGTCAGCATAGTAGACGGGGCCCGCTAGGGCCAGTGCCTGCCATGGTTGCGGAATTAGTTTGAAAGAGTCACCGGGCCCACTGGAATGCAAAGGGCATTAGGAAAAACACGGTTGACACTCCCTCTTGCTCCTACCAGAGCGGAAGGAGTCACAGTTTTATGACTTTCCATCCGCAAATAAATATAATTATCATTATTTAAATTGGTTTACTTTTAGGGTTCCGTAGCCAAATGGCAAAAACGGAACCTTATAGATTCGTCATGTCTGTCTGTCTGTCTGTCCGTCCGTCCGTATGTCACAGTCACTTTTCTCCGAAACTATAAGAACTATGCTGTTGAAACTAGGTAAGTAGATGTATTCTGTGAACCGCATTAAGATTTTAACACAATAATAGAAAAATAACAATAAATTTTGGTGGTCCCCATTCTTAGAACTGAAACTAAAAATTTTTTTTTCATCAAACCCATACGCGTGGGGTATCTATGGATAGGTCTTTCTTGCACGTTCTTCTCCGATCGGTAAATGTGTTTTATTGCAGAATAACTTGCTGCTCTTGTCGCTAGCGCGGCAGAATTAGCTTAATCTATTTGACTGACAGACCTTGACTATTCAAAATTGCCTGTAACTGGTCTATTTGAAATAAAGAATTGTAAGTGTAAATAAATATTTCAGCTGGTCTAAAAGAAAGCACTATCAATAACATTGCTCATTACATATTGACAACTTAATTAAATCAATTTTATTTTTTGAAAAAAAAAATATTTTCACGGGAGTCCGACACACACTTAGCCATTTTTTTTTTTTATCATTAACATTAATATCAGTTTGCACAAAGTTCACCATGGCTTCTAGTAGACCACCAATTTATGGATACTGTAAAATAGAAATCTAATTCAGCATGACAACTTTTTCCTGCTGAAAGGCATAATTTGATCTATATTAATGTGATTACCACTTCAGTGTGTGGTCAAATAATTAGCAATACCTACTCTAACAAGGTGTTTGATGACGTATTAACTTAGGTAGATGTAGAAATTAGCGCCAATCAAATCCATCGTAAACTTGACTGCACCTTTTAATGAAACTGTAAATACTCATATAGAGGCTATATTAAATTTTCTACTTTCAATCAAATATTTTAATAATTTCGTAAATGAAATTAGGAATGGATTGGTTTTGGGAGTGCACTAAGCAAATGTAGCAAGTAATAGGCGAGATTCCATCATCCTCAAATTGCAAAACTATTTAGTCCGTCAGTTAGAGTATTGAAAAATAATGGACACGTATTTTTTGTTTTTGTAAATCAATGAATATTGACAAAGATAAAACGCATCAAAACTCGGGAGTAGGGGCTCGTGACGTCACGACTCACTAAAAATTATGCAAAGGTGTGTCGTATTGAGAATTTTAAAAGCGTCGTAACTTCGTAAATTTTGTTTCCCGTAACAAAAGAAAAAACACGGGTCAAATACTTTTTGATAATCTAACTGACGGAGTAATTAGATTTTTTCAGGACACAAGCCCATTTAACGTAGCAGGTGACGTTCTATGGTTTCTGTCTCATCTTCATCAGTCGAAAGACGTCCACTGGATATAAGCGTTCCTCAAGTATAACCACTACAACCAGTCCTGTGCGTCTTGCATCCATCTACTAGCCGCGACGCTCACCAAGTCATCGCGGTATCGGTCCACCTTGTGGAAGGCCGCGCCAACGTTACGTCTTTCGATACGCGGTCACCCCTTCAGAACTTTTCGGCCCCATCAACCATCTGTTCTGCAAGCGATCTGTCTTGCCCACTGCCACTTCAGTCTGGCGACACTTCGGGTTTTCTCGAGTTTTTGTCTACCCCATGGGAAAAGGTGTTTTTGTTGAAATGTATATGTGTTGGGATTGCCGCAAAAAGATAAAAGGAAGACAAGGTCTCCTATACTTAAGTCTCCCCGTCTGTGTCTGCTGATCTGAATGCGTTAAACTCTAAAACTACGTAATGGATTTTCATACAGATTGCACGAATTAACGAAATCATTCATGAATAGAATAGAATAGAATAGAATATTCATTTATTTGATCAGAATGTAGGTATTTACAATAAGGTGGTTAAAATGATATTAAGAATCCTTGTACATCATTCTTCATGACAAAGTGTATATGCTTTATAGTTACTAGCTGTCCCGCGCAACTTCGTATGCCTAACTTTTCCATTAATGCTCCGCTTCATTAATTCTAAGCATGATGGTATATATCAGCTTATAGCCTTCCTCGATAACACTGAAATAATTTTTCAAATCGGACCAGTATTTCCTGATATTAGCGCGTTCAAGAAAACAAACAAACCCTTGAGCTTTATAGTATTAACTAGCTGACCCGCGCAACTTCGTCTGCGTCACATTTTCCATTATTGCTCCGCTCCTATTTGTCTTAGCATGATGATTTATATAGCCTATAGCCTTCCTCGATAAATGGGCTATCTAACACTGAAAGAATTTTTCAAATCGGACCAGTAGTTCCTGAGATTAGCGCGTTCAACCAAACAAACAAACAAACTCTTCAAACTCTTCTGCTTTATAATATTAGTATAGATATAGTATAGTATATCTAGTATAGATATAGTTTTCGTGTAAATGGAGCGGTGATTGTAGAATATGTCGGAAAAATTATGCCCTCTTGAAACTTACCTACATTTGCTGTACCAGTACCCTTGCGCTAACCTACCAGTAGCGCAAGCCTACATTACATGAATATTGCGTGTTTCTGGTACCTAATCAATATAAATTATAACCCTGTAACCCTTAAAACACATTATCTAAAAGATTTAATGACTAGGTACAATTTCAACTCAAGTCCGCACTAACACACTAAAACATTAGGAACAAATCTTAAAGACTAACGAACCATCACGTACTTTCGTATAAAGTTCATTCCGCCGCCTAAACTTGGCTTTTGGGCTACGTAACGTTGTTTTGACAAGTTGCCTTACGCAGGTAAATTCATTCAAGACTGCCATTCACTTTGCTGGTGAATTTATTGATTTTGTGAGACAGTATTTGTGTAGGCACAGTTTTATTTAGGTATTAAGATAACTGCGGTGCTTCGGGTCATGATTGATAGCGTGATTGCTTTATTTGTACATGACCTATCATCCTTTTGAGTTTATAGAGGTCTATGAACAGTGGTCGGACCAGTGGTTCCTGACATTATTACCTATTTTGACATTGTTACATCATATTTTTGAAAGAATATTTATAATCCTTGTAAGGGACTAATTAGGTAATTTTTTGATTTTCTCAAATTGTTATTTCATTAAATGGCATTGAAATATTTGTACGCCGATACTTACGGCTAAACATGACTGGACTTAAACTATGTAATATCTTGCATGCTCCTGTATGTATACAATGTTTAAACAAATAAAGAAATCTTATCTTATCTTATCTTATCTTATCTTATGAGTTTATTTTCGACGACACGGTTGGCGCATTGGTTGAGCGATTGACTGCTGCGCAGCATGTCGCGGGTTCGATTCCCTCACGAAACAAATATTTGTACGACCTACAGGTATTTGTTCCGAGTCTGGGTGTTTTTCTATCTATAATATGTATGTATTTACAAAAAAAAATGTATATAAGTAGTTTATCAGCCATCTCGTTACCATAACACAAGCATTAGGTTGCTTAGCTTGGGACTACATGGCGTTGTGTGAAATGTCCAAGGATATTATGTTATATTATTTATATATTATTATTATATTGTGAAACTCTTCCGTAACTGAGTGACTAACAAATAACGCACAGCCGAAACTACTCGACATAGAAAGCTGAAATTTGGAGTATCCTCGAATTCTTCTTTTAGTGCTCAGAAACGATTTCCCAAAATTAATACGAGAAGGAGAAAAAACGGGACATGTCCGTACGAATTTGCGAGCAACAGCTAGAATTATAAATAACTAGCTGACCCGTGCAATGTCGTCTGCGTAACATTTTTCATTTCTGCTTCGCTCCTATTGGTCTTAGCGTGATGATATATAGCCTATAACCTTCCTCAATAAATGGGCTATCTAACACTGATAGATTTTTTCAAATCGGACAGTAGTTCCTGAGATTAGCGCGTTCAACCAACCAAACAAACTCTTCTGCTTTATAATATTTTAGTATATTTAGTATATAGTATAGATTTAGCCAAAAGTTTAACTTGCTCTTTTATTCATAATTGTAAGTATTTTTTACTTATACCTAAATAGTGTGTATCTGTGTTTGCCGAATAAATTTGTTTTCTTTCTTATTTCTAAGAATATATAGTTACTTTTTGATTCAGAATCCATGGCATCCTGGAATCACCCGCTGCTAGGTTTGATATGCCCATTCTTCTGGGTCCCTTGCGTCCCTCATTAGATAAATTTAACCCATGACACCCGATGATCTACTTCGTCGTTTTCTAACTACATGCAGTACAATCGTTTTTTCAGTCTAAACAGCTGTTGAAAAATTATTAAGATATTACTGGGTTATTTAAAAAAGCCATTATACATGACTGAAAAAAAAAAAAAACATCCTACTAAATGCGAAAGATTGTGAGGATGGATGTTTGTTACTCTCAAGTCAGATCGCCTGTAAGGAGCTTCATTAAATTTGGCTCAGAGGTAGATTAAAGTCTTGAATATCACATAGGCCATATATATCCAGGGTATAGGGATCACTTGTATTTAATATTGGAAACGCTCCCTGTTTTAATCTTCTTCAAAAATGAAGAAGGTTTGTTTTCGTGTGTATACAGCGTGAACATGATATACGCAATACCTAAAAGGGGTCATTGTATTCATCATAACCAACAACTTTTGCTATGGGATCAACCCGGAAATCGCGAAAAAATTGTCAACTGACCAGTACATGGTATATTTCAGTAAGTATTTGCTAAGATGGTAACCCTTTCGGCATGGGCACGCTCAGTACAATTTTACTGTTCCATTATTTTTCTTTACTTTGTTTTTGTGTTGTCTCTGTGTCGAATAAATGTTTTAAATTCTATTCGATTCTATATTTTTTTCGAGTTAGGCACACACAAATGAATGGGGTAATCGATTCTTTTTCGCGATTTCAGTGTTTTTCCCATACTAAAATTTGTTCAAAATTATGAGTAAAATTTATAGCGCCTTTTAAGTTTTTGCGTTTATTTTATTTTTTACACATTGTATATTTTATTCTATATGTTCTGCCATAGTGGTTGTTGTCTCATTTTAAACCGTTATAAAATACTTCCAGGTAACCACATCAGTAGTGAAAACCTTCATGACGCACGCACCGTCAGGCTGGTTCCTGGTGATAGAGGCTGAGGTGGTGTACATGCTGCCAGATCCCAAGGTTGTTGCCGCTCACAATAGGAAGAAGCTGCATCATCGACAGAAGAAGGAGATCTGGGAAACTATTGAGAATGTGTTGGAGCAGTGAGTATTACGTTTTCTTTTTTAGACGTAACCAATTTTTTTGACCGTCTACAGTCCAGTACAACCTAGTATGCCAGTGACGTGAAACATTGGACTGATGACCAATTTTTACAAACACCCACTCCAAATTTGTTGGACATTTTGCTTAATAATATTCTGATTGCAAAACTTGCAATTCGGATAGAATAATATTTTGCTTTATACCATACTAGCTGATGCCCGCGACTTTGCCTGCTTGACAAATTGTATAGGTACTAAAACCTTCCTCGAGAACCATTCTATCCATTGGTGAACAGCATTAAAAACGGTACCGAAGTTTTTGAGTTCATCACGAACAGACAGACAGACGCGGCTGAGGACTTTGTTTTTTAATATTTGTTGTAGTTACTAGCTTAAGTCCGCGACTTCGTACCTACGCGCATATCACGTTTTTTTTTTCATTCCCGTAGGAATTAAAAAAAAATTCATACATGTCAAAATTCAGCTTTTTATGACCAGCAATTTCGGCTGTGCGTTGATCGTTCAGTCAGTCAGTTTCTGCTTTTATATATACAGGGTGTCCCAGAACTCAACGTCAAGCCGGAATCGGGTGATAGGACAAATCATAATAGTTACCAGAAAAATACAAAAAAAAAATCTTAGTCATGTATTAATCTTCTTATTTTAATCTTAGTCTATAATTTTTTTTTAAATTATGGTAATCTCTTTTTCTTTTTCGAACAAACAAATCTTTACTTTTTTCGTTTTTTTTTATTGTAATCTTGAGTAGTGCTTGTGTAACCTGTTGTTTTAAATTCTTAGTTACTTTAATTTTTCGAAAAAAAAAAAAGAAATTACTGTAATAAAAAAAATACATGACTAAGATTTTTTAAAATATTTTTCTGGTATATATTTATATAGAATATAGATAAATACCAAAAATAATACACATTACGCAATATGACACAATGAGCGACCAGCGGCTCTAGACATGTGTCATTCTGATAGCGATAGCGAGGCGAAGGCGATTGTCAAAACCAAAAAAAAATAATGAGATTGTCAAACGCTGTTGGAACGTTACATGATCATACATAATTATACTTTGGCATTTCTAAAGTCACATTCGCATTTTGAATGGCATTTTGTTTAGTCTCTCATCACTATTCTCCTTCTTAATGTGTGGGTAGTAAGGTCTAACGACTCCAGACACCCTAGTGTGAGAGTTTCTAAACCACATCGAGGGCCTCTGACATGGTTTAACGACCGCCATGGCGGCCGGGAGCACAGGTTTATGCGTGACTTACGAAGCACGGAATCATTTTTAACCGACCTCCCAAAAAAGAGGAGGTTCTCAATTCGGTTGTATGTTTTTTTTATGTTTGTTACTTCATAACTCCGACAATTATGAACCGATTTGAAAAATTCTTGTTTTATCTGAAAGGATATTCTTGCATATTGGTCCCATTTAAATTTTATCAAAATCGGTTTCGAGCTTTGGATTTTAAATCGAAATAGCTGGAATTCGTATTTTATGTCATCCAAGTAATCGAAATTGCGTATTTTACTTTCTGCGATTTTGCAGTGGTGTTGTTAGGTGTGGGGTACCACTAAAAAGTGAAAAATAAAAAAACTTTTTACAATAAAATACACCCACTTCAAAAAAAAAAACACTACAAATTAATAAATAACTTTAATTTCGGAAGTCGTTGTCAAAATACGAAGAAACTAACAAAAACACCGACTTCCGAAATTAAAGTTATTTTTAATTTGTAGTGTTTTTTTTGGGAGTCGGTTGTATTTTTTTTTACATCAGACAATCAGGTGATTCAAGCCTGCAATGTCCTAGCCTAACTGGAAACAAGTATTCTTCCCGTGGGAATCGAACCCACAAGGCCAGCATCTAAACCACTCGACCACGGAGACAGTTATCAGTATTTGATGATTTATTTACAAGCAAGAATAAACATAAAACCCGTTTCTGAATTTCAGACGCAACATGAATGGTCGTTCGTGCATCATAAGGACAATATGTGAAGCGCAGATGCATCTAGCACCAAAAGGAAGGTCTCTCGTTCATGACATACTCAGAGCTATGTTTACGTAAGTATTGTATAGTTTTAACCGAGGTAAATAAGAAATGTTTTTGTATAGTTTGTGGTGATAAGAGATGTGTATGTTTATGCAATTATACCGCCAAATTTAAAAGATACGATAGGGGTCGCAGCAGATCTTGACCTAGATGATTCGCCAAAACGAGTGAAGTGAACACTGCCCGGAAGTTGGGCAAAAATGCCTAAAAAGTACTCCCATAGTTTTTTTAGGCATTTTAATCTTTATCCACAGGTTGTTCCAGAAGTGCATGGTCATATTTAAAGGTGATGTTGGGTAGCTTAAGTTAGAACGCGTTTTTTCTAGTTAACAACTAGTTTTCACTGCCTTCGTTACAACTAGAATTAAGTAGTTCTAACTATATAAAACGCGTTTTGTCAAAATTATTCAGTTAAAGCTGTTATAACTTGGTTTTGGGGGCCGAGTCACCGGCGTCCGTAGGAGAATACCCTTCAGCGAATCCCTACACGTAGTCCCCGGGTGGTGCTAAACAGGTGACACTAACCGCCTCCGTGGTCTAGTGGTTAAACCACCTGATTCAGACCCAGAGGTCCCGGGTTCGATTCCCAGCGGGGGCAAATTTTTTGCTCGGTTTGGTTGGTGGTAGGACTTGTTCAAAGTCCACCTGGCAAGCTACCACTATCATGTCTAAGTCTGTCACCATAACAACAATGTTAACAGCATTGTTGTGTTACGGCAGTTAGAGGTATGATAGCCAGTTCCTCTGTGTAAGAGGATTCCGGGTGAAACTCGCTTCCATCTTCGGCTTAATCATCATTTTCCATCAGGTGAGAATTGGGCCAAGAGTTTCCCCGTTTTGCATTAAAAAAAAACTGAAGTCAAAGTTCATCGTCCTTTATTTTGATTGGTCGAGAGTCCATCCCATTACTTCCCGTGGTTGTGGTAAGAAGCGACTAAGGGACTCCCCAGAGAATGGGCAGTAGCAATCTCTGTAAAATGAGCTACAAGTTGCAATCGCAAACCTGCCTGCCAAGTGTAATATCATCTGTCTAGCCTTTCCCAACTACATTGGGGTCGGCTTCCAGTCAAACCGGATTCAGCTGAATAACAGTATTTAACGTGGAGCGGCGGCCTATCAGACCTCCACAATCCATTAACTGGGTAACACGGTATTTCTTGGCAAAACTGGAGTGAGATTTACTGGCTTCTGACAATTTGTTTGTTTAACACTTTAAGCACAAATGTACAGAGGCGGACTGACTGCGTTTTTTTTTTCATCATGTTTTTTGTTGCTGTATTTTTCTTCATATATATCAGCTGCCCAAAATCACCATTAAATAAGAGCCTCGAACACGCTGTTTATCGTTCCCACACCTTAAACACTAGTCTTTTCGAAGGGGTGGCCCAAAACCGACTAAGCGGGCTCATCACCTGATTTAAAAGAGTGTCCTTGGAGTTTCTTGCACGTTGTTTTCCATAGAGATCTACTTAGATATTTGGAACGTGCAAATAGCTTCTTGTTTTTGACTGCCCAACCTTGACAGTTCAAAATTGCCTGTAAATGTATATTTGAAGTAAATGCTTTCAATCTATAAATTGCGGAGTGGTGGCTGATGAGGTTTTCTATTTTGATATTTGTAATAAATTATAAATAATGTATAAATAAATTTTTGACTGTTTGTCACTCTCCTGCACTTTTCTTCGAGGATGCACCGAAAATATAAGCATATATTTCCAAAAATAAGAGCTTTTGCACAAAGTCTCAGTCTAAATAAGCAAATAGACCAACAAGGTTTATCAATATTATTCGACAGCATTACCTAATAAAGACCCCCGTCTTAAACAGAGATTACCGAACTTCAACATACAACATAACCGATGTATACAGGCAAGGGCAACCGTTTTGAGACCAACATAATTATGTAGATAGTTCCAATACATAATCCCTGCTCTATCATAACTAAATCATGTAAATCTAAACCTTTAAATATGTATACATTATTCAAACTGTAGATAATAACTGGTGTAAGATAACCGGCTCATGCTGAATGTTCGTATCCCGCTAATTGCCTTAAAGCCGACTACGTGACGTTATACGTCGTGGGATTACGTCATAATATTATGTACTATAGAATAGGATCACCAAGCTCAATACACGAGATTTTACTGCTAATCGACATCCATTGCCGCTTTTGTTTGAAAGAAGGCAATTAAGTATCTTGCTAGACGCGCAATGGTTAACACATAAAATGTCTTTAAATATCTCACTTCTCAGGTTCAGTGAAGAGTCGTAGGCTGTTTGTTGAAATTCCCTTTAAACTTTCATAAGTGGTATTGTAAAGGGAAATTAGTGAATGACGTCATATGGCAGTAATACTATAAGTGGGACCTTGTTTGAAAGACCGCTTCGGGTGTCGTTAGAAATCAGAGAAGAAATGGGTTTGTGACAACTTCTTAAGAGGTGGTTAATACCGCGTGTATCTGACATCGACGCACAAACGATTTCCATGGGTCCGGGGCATGATTCTGGACACCCTAGACTTAGAATTTTTCGTCGGCTTTTTTCTCATTTTTTTATTTTTTTCAAGGGTTTTTTTTACTTTAGACTGCTCATAATCGTTATTCTGACCTAACCCAATGAGATTTTTAATAAAAAAAAATAATTAATTAACTACTTTCACTAAAAAGAGCAATCTGAATAAGACCACAAATAGATATCAGCTCAGCTGAGCTGATACCTATTTATGGTACTCTTGAAAAAAATGAAAAAATTAGAAAAGAACCGACGAAAAATTCCAACACTGGGGTGTCCAGAATCATGCCCTGGACCCATGGAAATCGTTTGTGCGTCGATGTCAGATACACGCGGTATAATTAGAGAAGTAATTTTAGAATTTATGTTCTACATGGTTAATGTGCTTTTAAAAGGCGTAAAGATTTGGGTCGATGGCCTTTCGGGAGCGCGACGGCAGATTATTCTTGTGGTCCCAAAGTACTACTCAAAAATAATATAGGTGGAATCCGCGGTCCCGGTCCCAGAAGCCCCTTGACTGGAGTTTTAATGTTTAAAGGTGTTTATAATGTTCAGGTACAAAATTCTGAATAACGTCAATAGCTGATAATAAAGGTTTTCATCGATTTAAACTAGCAAATATTAACAACTTTTATTTAGATTCAAAGTAGACATTGGTAATAATACGAGTGACATTATAATTCTCTCAATTTCTGAGCTATCTAAAAACTTCAACAACAATACTATAGAAGCTTATAAACCAGTGTATCACAGAAGCTTATCTTGGCAATGCATCATAAGAACACCTCTTGAAGTGAGAGCCGCTAACTCCCGCTACGTATAGAATTTATCGGATATAATATGTGATAGAACCGACCCGTTTTATGATTGTAGATCAGTATTTTAAATGTTTTATATTGGGTTTAACTTTGTGAATGGGTTCTGAATTCTCGTTATGATTCTTCTCTTTATCAAAATGGTGACGAAAAATGTCGCGAGGGAATCTAAAAGAAAAAATGTATTACGACGTCCACCAGTCCGCAGCCCGTGTAGTGGATTATTGCCCTTTTTTACAAAGGAGGTCTTTATCTCATTAGTGAGAACATGAAATTCTGCTTATGCTAAGCTATATCATTAAAATAAAGAAACTAAAAATAGTCTAGATTTCTCCTAAGTAAATGCACATTTCACTATTATAAAAAACTTTTTACAAAAAAGTACAACCGTCATCCAAATAAAAAAAAACACTACAAAGTAAAAAATAACGGAAGTCGGCATTTTTGGTAGTGTCTCTAATTATTTGACAACGACTTTTTTGGTTTTGATAACATTTCTATGGGGGATAAAACAATAATTTTTCAAATCGGTTTATAAATGACGGAGTTATGAGGAAACAAACACGAAAAAAAAAACATACAACCGAATTCAGAACCTCCTTCTTTTTTAAAGTTGGTGTAAAGTAACTAGCTGACTAAGCAAACGTTATTTTCCTAATTAAAAAAAATAATAAGTACCCTACGACCTCTCCTCAGACCTACCAAATATACATACAAAATTTCATAAAAATCGGTCGAGCCGTTTCGGAGGAGATAAGAAACACCGTGACACGAGATTTTTATGTACTAAAAGATGCATATAAAAAAATACAAAAGAAATGGGAGAAAAAACTAGCAGCCAATTGAACACTAGGCTCGGAAGTGGTGACGGGCTGGACGATTTAGGAAAGTTGTCTTATCGTAACTTTAAACGTACAAAAAGTGTTCATTTTCAGCCTAGTTTGATAACCTAAATGTCGTTTGTTTGAATTTGATTTCACTTTTGCATTCACCCGTTAAAGCTTGTATAATTTTATACTAATACATATTATTTGCTCTTGATTCTAGTCTTGGTCAGAGATGACAGAGACAAAGTCTACGATGGAGCGAGCTCCCCCAGAAGTAGCCTGTTCACTCTTACTTTGAAGAGATTAGGGTTGTAAGCATTCAGAAATACAGACGCAGGCTGAGAGTTCCACTCCTTTGCTGTGCGCATTAAAATGATGACAAGATGTTGATGAGTTACAACGTGAAACGTATCCTAGCTTTCTTGTAACTAAGCACTTCAATTTAGTGACTTATCATTTCTCAAAAATTCCTATAAATATTAAGCAAAATATCAAAAGCATAAAATTCAAACACGACTTTATTGGAGTGGGTGCTCGCAGCTGTGTTACTGCACAATCTAGCTGGTACCGATAGAATAATCGCCTATAAACTATTCATAGCTCGTATGTCGAAACAGCTGGTGATACTAGCCAATGCTGTGATCGTAGAAATTGTTTGAATTACTTAAAGGGAAATGCCCATTTGCTTAGGAAGTTTTGGCCAAGTTGTGCCCATGGAAGAAATAAATGATAGGCATTAGGATTATGACATCATAGATAAGGAAACAACCGCTATTTTTAACATAGAACTCGGTGGGACTTCATAAATCACAAATATAAACGAAACGATGAACTACTAATAAAACGATGTTGGTGACTTTATAATAATATAAATTATTTATGTTATGTTCTTACAGAAAGTAAATAGGTAAATAAGTTACTAGTAGTGGTGCAATCCATTGCTGAATTATAGATCGCACCTCTACATTGGTTACGGTCAATCTCTTAAGTCTTCGTGTATTTACACCACAATTGCAACAGAGATCGCTCCGTGCGAAACGTTCATGTAAATCAGGTTCCATGTTAGTGATTTTTCGTGAGAAACAGGTACGGTATCCATTGGCAAGCCTGTGTCGTCGTGAGAAGCGGGTACTGAATCCAATGTAAAGCCAAGGTCGTCATCAGGAGCAGTTTCAGGGTCCATAATCGTAAGCAAAGTCGTCCAAATATCCGATGTAAAACGCAAGAAAAAACACAAGTCGCTTTAAAACAGCACCAACATAACGAACTGTGATTTTTCTATGTCAATCAATTATTGACAACTAGGGATGTAGCTGTGAGATCGGTTTATGGACAAATCGATATTCTTGCGGGTAACCGGAAACGCGGCATTGCTTCAATGGATCGTATAAATCGTATATAGAAGTCCATAAATTGATAAACATTTTTGTTTATCCCGTAAGAAATAAAATAAATGATGTAAACATTTTTTTTTTAATATTTGCCATATACCTACCGATTTTGGTAACCGGTATTTAGTGAATCGCCATTTTATGAAATTAAGAATTGCAATCCCTACTTTGACACTGACAGGAATAGCCACCATTATCTACCTACATAATGCAATGAACGATTGAGTGTCTTATAAAAATCGGCTTTTGATTCCGTTGTTTTCATTAAAAACTGATAATAGCAATATTTAAGTTACTAAATTAGTACCTTTTTAGTCATTTTTACATAGATGGGCGAAACTTGGCCTAAAATGGGCGTTTCCCTTTAACCTGGGAGGAGCTCGTGGCTAAATAACTACAGCCGCACGGGTCGATCTTCAAGGTTAAGCAGCGCTTGTCAAGATTGGTCTGTGGATGGGTGACCATCTTAACAAATCAAATTTCTCCGTGTCTCGGAAAGCACGTTAAGCCGTTGGTCCCGGCTGTCATTTCTAGATCTTTGGCAGTCGTTACGGATTGTCAGAAGCCAGTTAATCTGACTCCAGTCTTGCCAAGAAATACCGTGTTACCCTGTTAATGGGTTGTGGAGGTCTGGTAGGCAGCCGCTCCACGTAAAATACTGGTATTCAGCTCAATCCGGTTGGACTGGAAGCCGACCCCAATGTAGTTGGGAAAAAGCTAGGCAGAAGATGACTTAAATTAAACCTGGTAAAGCTACTACGTATTGGGTTTTATTTGAATGTAGTGCTGCAATAAGCTGCTGCTTTGTCTCTGGGAAAGTAACGCCTCTCGGAATGCCTCTAATACTGTTGATGCTATCATTAATTTATTAGCGTTTTAACGTGTCTTTGCTCCCGCCCCTTTTTCCACAGAAACTGTGTGTTATCGATAGTACCTATTGCTTTCCATCAATGAAACATTTTTCAGTATCGAATTGTTACGTTCATCAGAAATAAATAGTCTATAAAGGCAAAGCTGACTCACTGACATACCGCGTGTATCTGACATCGACGCACAAACGATTTCCATGGGTCCAGGGCATGATTCTGGACACCCCAGTGTTTGGAATTTTTCGTCGATTCTTTTCTAATTTTTTCATTTTTTTCAAGAGTACCATAAATAGGTATCAGCTCAGCTGAGCTGATATCTATTTGTGGTCTTATTCAGATTGCTCTTTTTAGTGAAAGTAGTTAATTAATTATTTTTTTTTATTAAAAATCTCATTGGGTTAGGTCAGAATAACGATTATGAGCAGTCTAAAGTAAAAAAAACCCTTGAAAAAAATTAAAAAATGAGAAAAAAGCCGACGAAAAATTCTAAGTCTAGGGTGTCCAGAATCATGCCCTGGACTCATGGAAATCGTTTGTGCGTCGATGTCAGATACAGCCGAAACTACTGATCGTAGTTTACTGAAATATTGGCATGTAGCTTCTTACACGCCGTAGGGGTGCACTAAGAGAGAATTTCCCAAAATTCTTACGGAAAACGGAAAAACGGGATATTGATGATAGAAGTTTACTATTTATTTATTTTAATAAGTACAGTGACAGACTACAGACTACGACAAGTCAGCACATCTAAGACAATACACAGTACATAAATCTGAAGTCCAATTATTATTGTACACAGCGTTCAATATCTAATAATGCTTCATTAGTAACAATAGTGACAGTTAAGAGATGTTACTAAATTGTTCTGTTGTAATTACATTTTCAATATAAACAGAGAATTTCCAAATTCGATAAAATATAAAAAAAAAAACAAGTTTTCCCTAGACCATATTTTATTATGTTCACTGCACATTCTGGACAACGGATTGTTTTCAGAAACATTATTGTTACTAGCGGAAACACTGAAATTATAATAAACTTAATTTCCTTTTTTTATATAAAAACGCTGTTAGTTGAGCAATGACAGGGGTGAACAAATATGTTCATGAACGTTTATAAACACTTTCAAAAACTGCCATGCACGCTACAATTTTAACAGGTGCATCTAACCGCCGCACGTCGCCGTTTTACTCCAGAAACTGTTCTATGTTCTAAGATGAATCCCCTCTATTCCCTCCAGCAAGCTTTCATAAATTATTTTTATTTCAGGGCACCTCTGCAGGAACACGAGTTTGTCGAAGAAATGGGCTTGACGTACAGTGAATTATTGGAACCAGACGTTTGTGAGAGAGCCAACGATTGTCCACTTTCTATTCTTGGCTTTTTGTTGGATTTGAATAAAATGAGATAGCGGTGTCTTAATAAATTGTTTGTTTATAAAATGTTTGTTTTTGTAGTATTTTTTAAATTTTTAATATGCTACCGTATTGCATTGTGTTACATCCTGGAATTCTTTGGACATATAGCCCGATAACCTTTCATAACCTCGAACAACTTATTGTGACATGCAAGATAGACGGTCTAGAGGTTATATCAAATCCAATTAAACACTTAAAATCAAGCTGCGTGATGAGCTACATGATGCCAAAGACTGATACTGATGAGCAGACATTGTCATCGGGGGATTCACGACGCTCCGCAATGAGGAATACGACGCGAGGAAGAGGGAGTGACCTTTTTTTTACTATTGATAGGCATACATTTGACCGCTCTCTCACCTGATGTTAAGCGATGATGCGGTCTAAGGTGGAGCACGCTTGCCTAGAAGTAACCTATTCACTCTTGACTTAAAGACTCCCAGGTTGTAGCTATCAGGAAAGTAGCTATCGGTTAGTCGTTTCGCGTTATCAATTCATATTTACAAATACTTCATGCAAATGTATATTTTACATTGACGGACTTAATGGGCTTAAACATAAAATATAAGACAAAGATAAATTAATTTGGACAAATATGTGTATACATACAAGAATTTCAAAAAACGTATACCTATGCAGGATAACACAAAGAATTTTTCTTCTTTGTTTAGACATGTTTGCTACATACTATGGCGTGCAAATATTGTGCTTAATGAAGAATCAATTGCACATGAATATATTTGAATCATTAAATATGTCGAAACTATGTATTGATCAGAGGGCCAATTCGCAAACTGTCAAAACAGCCTTAATTTTCAAACATTTTTGACATAATTATTGCGATTGAGATGCAAAATGCGATGCGAATGTGAAAATTTGTAGAATAGACACTCAGATGTCAAAAATTACAATACAAAATTATACCAAATGTCAATTAAATGAAAAAAGAAGCGTTAAGACATTTTTACCGATGACACTTTCAACCGGAGTTTTGAAGATCAGATAAGCAGTTGCTTGACGTGAACCCTTGCCCATCACTTGGGACACGGCTGGCAGATCACATTGGCTGCTGTCAGACACCAATCACCAAGTAGTCATTTTTCTTTTGATCTTAAAAAAGATTCAGCAGGTAGGTGCAAAGCGACAATGCGACAGCGAACTGACAAAGTGTCTGCGATGCTCGCTGATGGTTTTTTTTTGTCGATGATGATCACGACTTAGGGCACGAAACGAGTATAATAGGGGAAGAATTTTATCCGCAAAGGACTTTTTTTGAAAAACCCTCTTCTCTCCTTCCTCTCTTCTCTAGCTGCTAAATCAAAATTTGCTTCGGGTTTATACTAGTTTTATAAACTCGAAGCCTAGTACCTAATACTCGTATCATTGAAATATAAATCGCTTTTCCTCCGTGTGAATATGAACGATTATATCTACTTACTACATAAAATACCGTTATTCCATTAGACAGGATATAAAGTCGGTTAGGTGTGTTTGGTTTAAATTATAAGCTTTAGGGAGACGAAAAATCTGTAGGAGTAGCATTAACTATATTTTTTTAAAGTAAGTATACTTTTCGTGCAGTAGAGTTGAGATCCCAGGAGTAGCCTATGAAGCAATCTTCATAAGTGCGTATGAAGGTGTTTATCAATGGTGACCTCCTCATGTCAATGAATACGTTAACATGTGTATCCTGCCCATCCTAACCTATGACACTCTTGGCAATAAGCGTTTTCAAACATATTTTAAACTGTGCACAGCAAAGAAATGGAACTCCCTACCTGCGTCTGTGTTTTCGAACGCATTCTGCCCTAACCTCTTTAATTTTGGCGAGGACAGACTTCTTCTGTGTAAGCTCACATCATCGTCACCTCGGACATGGACTCAAGAGCAACGCATCTCAAGTAAAAAAAGGGATTATTAAAATAGCTCTATTTATGAAAATCGAGCACTTGAACTTGGACCACACAGCAAAGGGTTGCAGCCCTACGGAGCGGGGCATCCATTAGGATCGATCATATTCCATAACACGCAACACGCATTTGCATCAGATATCGATGACTGGCTCGTTCCACATTATAATTAGCTCTTTATTATTCACCGAATATATTAGAAAATTGCTTTTGGATTATATTGAGAGCATAAGCGTCGGTATAAGTACCTTCGCATATGGTTGAGATGCGTGATGAAATTATGGAAAATGACTAAAGACAGAGAAACATGTATAATTGTGTTCCCTGATAGCTACAACCTGGGTTTGACTTGGAGCCGACCTAAATTTAGTTGGGAAAAGGCTAGGCATGTGATGAACAAGCAACTCAGGAATTAGAAATACCCTATCCCATTACCCAAAAAAACCTGCTACGAAAGCCAGTTGAACACAAGCTCAGCTTAACTTCAGCTCAAAACACGTTCTTACCTATTGGCGAATGCTTTTTAGTGCTGGCTCCCGAAAACGGTTATCGTCTCACACACCGGTGGCTTTTATGTGCCCTACCATTTGTGTTGAAACTTTATTTCATGGTATGCTATGTTAAAATTGTTTGTTAGAATGACATTGTCACTTCAACAAAAACCTGTCAAACTGATTTTAGCTTTCTCCCTTTCTATTGTAATTGCTCGAAATTGCAGATATGAACATTGGGCACTTAAACACGTATATTGTAAGCTTCTGACATTTAAGTGTTAGAATTGGTCGGTTCGTGTGGAGAAGAACCGCCTAGAAACTACACATATAAAATTTTACTTACTATTTATTAAAAAAAAATTACGAAGTACTGGTACTCAATTGAATCCGGTTTGGCTGAAACCGACCCCAATGTAGTTGGAAAAAACCTGGGCAGAGATGATGATTGAATAAATGGGCTATGAGCCATTTTTTTGTCAGAAATTTCAACAGGCAGGAAAGCAATCAACATTAAAGCTCATCGATTTCTGATATAATACAGAGCAGTATACCTAGTGGTCTCAAAATACAAGAAGGCAAATAAAAACATTACCCTTATTCAGTCGAATAAATCATCAAAGACCAACCCTATCCATCTGCAAACCCCGAACAAGTAGTAACAAAACCGAACCCACAGAAAAACAGCCAATGACCTCATTCACCCAGCACACATAGAATTTGTCAACTTTTTGTCGAAGCCATCGGGCCTTTGTCCTCAAATAATAATGATGTCCATAAGTATCGTTCGTCAACCATTAGTAGGGGCGGTCAAGTCGCTTTGGTGATGTATGTTTTCATAAATCTTTTGAACGCTGAGACTGTACGGATAAGGGGGGTAAAGACCTTAGTTTCGGGGATCTTGCTAAATACAGGCTTTTGGATCGTAGATATTAGGTGGGATAAAAGTCGTGTTTGTTGTAGGTATGGTTTTAATTCAACTAAGTTCTCATCTAAATAACTAGAAATCATAGCAAATGTAGTACCTATTAAAAAAAAAAATTAGTAGCTAAAAAGTAATTTTAGCTGTTCCTAGTGCGCAAAACTGTTGTTGGTAAACTTGACCTGATTGATACTTGAGTCTTCTGTATGACAGAAATGTCTTCCAGAATACTACAATATCTATGAAGAATCTTTAAGAAGACCGTAAGTAAGACAACATAAGATTATGGTCTACAGCGTCCTTAAAGTACTCAAAGAATTTGAGATAGTGTTGGGAAAATATGCGTCACAACCGTGCAAAACGGCCATAGCTCCAAGCTTCTAGCTAATAGGCGCTACCGTTATGGAATAGTGTTAGCAATGGTGCTAATACCTAAAATTACCTTTTAGATCCTTCGACACGCTACATTACAATTTTTACTTAGTTTTACAGACTCAGCTGACATTCAGAGCATAGTCGTTATCAACCTTCACTGCACGGGGGAATAAAATCGTTAAATTTTATTGCTTTCATTCTTGACTTGAATTTAAAGTGGCATAAGAGCGAGAAAAGGGATTATAAGGGTTACAGACGTTGTAAGGAATATAATGTCACACACAGTTTTGTTATGTATAAAATCTGGATTATCTTTATGTGGAAAACCGTGGAAATTTCTAGAAAGGTAAGTAAGACACGCCCAGCCTCTTTCGGAATCTTTTGGGGTCGGCTTTCAGTCTATAGGTGCGTTTACACGGGTAACTTTTTGAGTAATTATTGCTCGGCAACACGCATAGATCAATCTATCTAGAGCAATTCGCGGAGCCTATGCAACATCTTCAATAAAATGTGGCAATTGTTTTGAATTACTTCATAATTATATTGCTCTCTGTTTGTTTTTTTTTTTTCAACTAGGTTACTCGTAAATAAAATAATAACAGCTACACAGGTCGATTTTCAAGGTTAAGCAACGCTTGCCGAGGTTGGTCTGTGGATGGGTGACCATCTCAATATACCTCCTAGAGTTTCCTCCGTGCCTCGGAAAGTACGTTAAGCTGTTGGTCCCGGCTGTCATTTGGAGATCTTTAGCAGTCGTTACAGATAGTCAGAAGCCAGAAAGTCTGACACCAGTCTTTCCTGAGAACCATGTTACCCCGTTAATGGGTTGTGGAGGTCAGGTAGGCAGCCGCTCTAAGTAAAATACTGGTATTCAGCTAAATCCAGTTTGACTGGAAGCCGACCCCAATATAGTTGGGAAAAGGCTAGTCAGTAAGAAACTCGTGGGCTGCCTAGTTTCTTGAAGTTTCTTCATATCGCTCAATATTCTCAATGTAATACATTTCGACAAATCAACGCTTGCAGCCGTTGCCGTAAATTGCTTGACATTTTGTGACGTCACAATCGACCAGTATTGCTTGTAAATGATCAATTTTCATCGGCCGTGTGATCGCACCATCTACTGCTGGACATTGGCTTCCCCCCAGTGTCGCCACAACAACCGGTCCTGCTAGTCTATTCTGTAAATAACTACTCGTATTTCGATATCGAGCTTCACCTACTCAGGTGAACTCACTTTTTGAGTTTTGTCACTCGACAAAACTCAAAAAGTGAGCTTTATAACACGCAACATAAGGTCTTATGTTTGTACGAATTAGATACTCACCTCGGATTCCGCTGTCGAGATACGAAAATGTTGTTACAGAATAGCACTACTGTAACCCGTGACCCTCACCAGGTCATCGGTCCACCTTGTGGGAAGCCATCCAACGGTGCGTCTTCCGAAAAAAAAGCAAATAAATTATTTCATTTCATTTTCATTTCATTTCATTTCATTTCATTTCATTTCATTTCATTTCATTTCATTTCATTTCATTTCATTTCATTTCATTTCAAAGGCAAGAACCTTCACCATTCTTTACAGAAAACCTTAACTGTCCTTTATGTTTTTAGCAGTTGCTACATGAAAAAAACAAAAAAAAACTTTTTACAAAAAAAATACAATCGAATTAAAAAAAACCACTACAAATGAAAAAATAACTTTAATTTCGGAAGTCGGTGTTTATGTTACTTTCTTCGTATTTTGACACCGACTTCCGAAATTAAAGTTATTTTTTCATTTGTAAGTAGTGCTTTTTTTTGAAGTTGGTTGTATTTTTTTGTAAAAAGTTTTTTTTTATTTTACACTTTTTAGTGGTACTTCACACCTACCAACACCACTGCAAAATCTAAAAAAAAGTTAAATACGCAATTTCGATTACTTAGATGACATAAAACCATCATCCAATTAGACGAATTCCAGCTATTTCGATTTAAAATCCAAAGTTCGTAACCGATTTTGATAAAATTTAAATGGGACTACCTCATACCTGTCGGAGATAAGAGGTAACAAACATAAAAAAAATACATCCGAATTGAGAACCTCCTCCTTTTTGGGAAGTCGGTTAAAAAAGACTCGGGAACAATCAGCTAGAATATAAGCAGTTTAAACTGAAACTCTTTGGATGCCAATCTATCCTGTGTGCCAATTCTATTTATTTTCTCATGTGCGACGCATTTGCATCTCAATCGCAAACTGTCAAAAATGTATGAAAACTAAGGCTCTTTTGACAGTTTGAGATTGACATGTGAATGCGAAAGTTGTTCAAAATTAGTAGAATTGGCCCTCTGTTCAAAAAGTGTCTACCAACTGAGGTCAGAGCACAAATAAAACCGCAAATTTCGAATCTTTACCCCAATGATATATAAAACTATAGATACGTTGTCCGCACTCTAAAATGACAACATGAAATGAAGCCAATTGGCCACATCGCTCTTAGTTACGCACCAACCTGTCGCGCGACACTACGTTTGTTTTGATGTCAATTTGACTATTACTTATCCTGAGACATAACTGAAGCTGTATATTTATCTCCCTCTAGCAACAGGCATCTCGCCGTACGGTGACATATTTTCTTTCCCTTTCTTCATGTGTATTAGTAGCTATCTAGTATTTTCGCCGTTTTTAAGCGCCGCGATGTTGGTTTATGACGTGTCTATATATAATACGTCATTGGTAGAGACATGATTTGTATACCAACGGGTTCGGGGTAATGGCGCTACCATATTCCGGCCTCTGTCGCGTTACCCGCCTAATGGAATGTCTGCTATCCGTCATCGTGTTCAGGTTTTTACCCTAACAATATGCAAACTGGGGTTCTTTTTACCCTAAGCTTACTTTTATGACCGGCAAAATATGCACATGATTACTTTTGGAAAAGGAATGTTTGATGTTGTTAAGTTAAATTATGTTAATAGAATGATTGGGTATTGTTGAAACGTGTAAACACACTGGTCAAGTGCGAGTGGGACTCGCGCATGAAAGGTTCCGTTGTAGGGTTGTTGTCATAGCAGTGTAGCGGCATCAATACCGTCACAAGAAAAATCAATGAAACAAATCTGCATCGCAGCAAAAAGAACCGCGACGCCATCTATTCAACTGGCGGCGAACTAAAAAGTCCTAAATCGCGCAGGCAGAGTTTACCATGCGATTTGAACATATACATCTGCCCGAATATGAACTATCGGGCAGTAGCCCCCCAGGCACAACAACCGCCTGGGCGGAGGATCCTCCCTTTTCCATGGGGGTTTGCGGGACTTTACTCTCTGTACCGCATACCCCTAAAGCGGCAATAGAAATACACTTTGTAATTCTCTTCCTATTAAGGTCCATGAGACAGATAGACGGACGGCTGGATGGATAGGACAGACGGATAGACAGTGTAGGTAGGCATTTTTTTGTAAATTTGCATTATTAGCAAATTTTGGGGGTAAGGTTACCTTACCCTTATCAAAATTGATTGAACGTTTCATGATGTCTGCAAATGGCCCACCAAAAACTTTTTAACCCATATGCAAAAGGAATACATTTTTACATCCATATATTTGACAGTTCATAAATTGCCGTTGGACATTTTTTTTGTTGTAAAATAGATTTTAAAGAAGAAATAAATTTTTGAAAACAAAAATAAGAAATGAAAGATGAAATGCCTTTTTCTACTCATATGGCCTGAATTGTCATAGGTTGGTAGTAACCATCCTATGCTACCTACGCAAACAGAAAGGAGATATTGTCAAAAAACTGTTTTTGACGCCATTTTTCCAACATGGCGGCGCGAGCGGCAAAGATACGAGGTGGCAAAGTTGAAATTCGTAAAGAGCACATCGAAATCTATAAAATCACCAATTTTAAAAACTCCCGGAAAACTTTCCAGGTAAAACTACCAAATGATTGTACTATAAAGGGTAATCAGTTATAATTAACCAGATTTAGTTTTTCTGTAATCGTTTCAAGTCCTGACCGAAATGCATAAGTAGCGTCTTATTGTAGAATATTCAAAGACATACTTATATCGTCTCAAGAAACAATGAGAACATTTTTTATTGATACTAATTTGTCTAACAAGGGCACTTTCCTCTGTCACATCGATCGGTATCTTTTAGCGTCATATTTGAACGTTACAGTTATAAAATTTGAACAATGTGGTTTCCCGTTAATCGTAATTGAACTTCATTTCATTGTTTCGCCTCCAAAGTGATAGATTGATGTGTGTTCAATTTTTAAAAGCTTAGAAAAAAATATGGCATTCTTTTATTTTTGATTGTTCATATCTGCTTTAATTTGAATTTCGAGATAGTCTTTTGTTCCTTTTTAAACAATGTATTTGAATATTAATTTGTTGGTTGTTATATTTTTAAGTTGTGTACAATTTAGTACGTTATCAAATACGAGTGATATTTCTCAGTCAAAGATTTTGTCTAGGAGGAAGAGGTATGTTGCCTTTCCGGAAGGATCGAGTTTTTCGGTGAGTCATTTTACTTTGTTTTTAAAAAATGGAACTAAGAATGAGACTTTCGGCTGCATAATTACGTCCAAGTTTATCTTTTACACATAAGTAAAAGAAAATAAATTCTAGATATATCGACTTAAAATCTTACACGCAGTGGCAAAGTTCTTCCTATGTATGAGAATAAGCTTCTGGCTGGCCTACGGACGCGGACGATCCATTACTAGTTCGTCTTCTTTAACGTATCGATGATTAAAAATATATGTGTTGTGACAAAAACTCAGCTACATACGTCAAAAGCCTTAGCATTTTTTCCTCGTAAAGGTCTTTCAAAGTACAGGTGATCTTGTAGAGGTAAAGACGTGAAGCTTTAATAATTGTGTGAAACTTTACTCTTTCCAGTGCGCCGGCTGCGTGACAGTAGGTCTGATTGGCCAGCCTGCCCCATCTTCAAGCCCAGGCACGTTTACCTTCAGTCTCAACTGGGCAATCGCGTATGAATTGCCCAACGTCACAGAGACCGCCATTTACTACCAGCAGAAGAAATACAAACAACATCTACAGAAACGTATTAACAGGCGAGAGTTGTATGGAAAACTTGAGACCATTATGGACAAGTAAGTTTACTTTAATCTCCAGCTTTTCCTCGATTAGAGTATTTCATAGAAAATGTGCATTTTTTTAGATAAAAACTAGTAAATGACACTTAGCGATGGTGTAGCTATAAAGAATCTCCGTAATTGGATTGTTTAACAAATTTAAAAATTTAATTAAATCTATATATCTATATAATAATATATAAAACAAATACGGGTTTGTTACAACACTTATAACTCGAGATCTGCTGAACCAATTTTTATTGTTATTGATTCGTTGGATTTGTCTCCGACCCGAATATCAGAATACATCTTAAAAACAATGAAAACTCGATATGTGCAATGAATACTTAATTGACGGGAGCGAAGCTGCCGGGGACAGCTAGTTGTTATTAAATATGATCTTAAATTTATCTTATTAAAAATAACGTAGCCATTAACGTCGGTGTGTTATCTGATAAAATTATCTATGGTTGTTTAAACATGTGAAAAGACCTCTTGAATATTAAATTTTTATTCCAAGTCAAATAACTTTTAAAGTCCTAGATAGAAAATTTGATTTGAGTCACATTTTTAGTAACTTTTCTGATACGAAGTTGGAGTTTCAATTATTTACATTGGAAGGCGCCCAACGTTTCCAACGGTTCAAACTTTCATACAGGTTTATTTTCTTTAAATAATTTTAACTTTGCAACTATGGAAGGCGACAGATATACTTGCAACCCTAATATTCCTTTTTTAGGATTCCGTACCAAAATGGTAAGAAGGAACCCTCATCGTGTGATTTAGTCTGTCCGTCTGTCACAGCTGGATATCTTAAGATCTACAAATGCCATCAACTTGAAATTTGGAATAGTTTTGGATGGCGTTTGCTCAACCATTTTCAAAATAAGAATTTCTTTATTTTTTTTACAACAGCGACTGTAAAAAATCTTATAACATCGAAGTGGGGTTTTTAAGGCTTGTGGGGGGGGTATCATAATTATGAAAGAACGCTATTGGCACATTCTGGAAAAAAAAACTTTTTCTTTTCAGGCCGCATGGTTTTTGAATTTTGACGAAAAATGTAAAAAATTTACACCTGTCTTGATTGTTTATCTCCGAAGTATGTATAGACAAAAATCTGAAATTATTCTATGTGATAGCAATGTGTGTAAAAATTACAGAAAAAATAAAACGATGTCTCTCAATAGCTAACTTTTTCAGAAATCATCAATAAAAATTACATAAGTTCTACTAGCGGTCAAGATATGGCGCTGATCAAAAACTGCAATATACAACGCAGTGTTAAAATTCTCTGACGAATATAGGTCACGCCGATGAAAATTTAAAAACATTTCAGGTTTTATATGATGGTACGGAACCCTAGGTGCGCGAGTCAGACTCGCTCTTGACTGATTTTTCATTAGAAAGTAAAGGATCATGATAGAAGTCGTTTTAGCACAGCTTTATATTTTTTTTATTACTGAAAGATAGAATTAATCGAATTTTTCAGTATGGGCTACAGTGGCAGAGAATGCATCCTGAAAACTCTTTGCGAGACCACACAACGTCTTGTGCCTCATGGTGAAAATGTCGTCGAAGAGATGTTCAGGACTTTGTTCTCGTAAGTTTGTAATTTCTTTGTTTTATTTTTTGTCTTAGTGTGCCAAACATGTAATATTTTTAGGGTTCCAAACATCTGTAAAAAACGGAACCCTTATAGGATCTCTTGTTTTAATTACTTTTTTCATATTTTTAAATTAAATAGTTTTGAATTTATTCAATAAATTGGACCTAAAATGACCATTATATAACCACAATGCTTGCTCAAGATTAGTTGGTGATTTTAGATTAGTCCCAGCTGTCATTTGTACATCTTTGACAGCTGTTAAGGTTGATTGGAATTCAGAAAATCTGACATCTTGCCAAGAGGTATCGTGTTAGGCTAGGCAGACTGAAGATTCAAAGCATATTTTTTTCAAATAGACCATTTGCAGGCACTTTTGGTCAATCAAGAACCTGAAGCTATATGCACGTTCAAAAGTGTAAATCTTTGTGGAGAAGAACGTGCAACAAACTCCACGGGCACTCTTTTAAAATCATGTGTTGTATTTCAAAGATGTTGGTTATAGTTATATTATCCTTGTTGCTTTAAAGAAACAACAAGGATAATGCAAAGCAAAAAGAAAAATAAAACACAGTCCTAATAAAAAGACTAAAATAAGCAACTAGCTTATTTTAGTCTTTCTGTTATTAAACCCATTTCTGTCCCCCACCATAACTGTCATTACTAGGATCTTTCATCAAAGATGTCACTTATGACCATCATTATTAACTAAGCTAATAATTTCCCGTTTTCAGGATGCCACCAACTAAACTCCTTCCGACGGAACCTCTGGAGCATGCCATATACGACGCAGCGCATCGACTCGGCCGTATTGTGAACTCCTGCGACAGATTCAGGTGTCCCATCTCATTGGTCGACTTGATCAAGGGATATTATAATGCGCCGGCGCCGAAAGTTGATGTTGGGAAAAACCCTTGGGCGCTGTTTAGTAGTAATTTTGGATAGTATTATTGTTTAGGCTTTATAATTTAGTATACATTTTAGTGGTTATCTTGGGTTTACTAATTTGTACTTCTGTCCAACTCTACGTGGACGCTACTGAAATCAGACTCATGTTTATACATTTATTTTCTTATGACATAAATCTTATAAGAACAGAAGTGGTATCGTATCTGTGTTCAATTGGTATATAAATATTGTTGTAGATATTCATGATACTAATCATAAAAAATGTTGGTCGTAATTATTGACAAAAATAAAAATTTCAATGTGTTTTTCTAGCTTAAATTTTTGTTTTATCACTTAATGTTAACCAGTTTATCCCTTCATAAAGTAACATTTAGATCCAAATTAAAACATCTTTTTCACGATCCATCTCAAAATATTATCCCACAATAGACTAAAAGAGATATGAAGGGTTAAAAGCATTTACTCCGTGATAACTTTTGGGTATAATTGATTCCCAATTTTGACGGAACCCGCGTTAACAGGAAAATGAATCGACCTTCAATAAGCCGTTGTGAAAGGTTTTCAGTGTGTTCCAGGGTTAATTAATCAACTTTTCATATTTTGACGGGTGTCTTGGCGGAATTGTTAAATCCATTTTTATCCAGCGGCACAGCAGGGTCTTTTTTTTTGGTAGAAGTGTATGAAAAATCATTTTTACAATGGAGAGAGAGCGAGAGAGCGCTCAGAGTTTCAAGGTTGCTAAAGTTTTACATATAATAGACATTTTATGAAATTTGAGTACCTACCTAGTAATATTTTTTGATGAAGTGAAATTAATGCTATTTGGTTTGCCAGTTACTTAGTTTTAATTATGATTATACATATGTAATGAGTCCATCCTACGGTTATCTGGTAGATATCGCTATTGCTGTAAGATCATAGGTATTAACAATATTTTTAAAGATTTTTTTAATTTATATCATTATTCAATGGGCTTGCTCAAGAGCAAGCTTGGTCAAGACCACAACCACGCCTGATGGAAAGCGATGGATGAGGTCTAAGAAGGAGCGAGTTTGCCCAGAAGATGCCTGTTCACTCTTGTTTTGAAGGCTGACGAGTTGTGTATCTTCTTATAAATTGGAAAAGGTTTGTAATTGTTTTTCATCAAAGTCCATTCGGTAGATTCAGCAAAGATTGATTTACAAAAATCATACTTATTTTATATTTTAAATATACATCTAACAATTTAACTTAAAATAAAAAGGAAACTATATTATAACTATATATAATTATATTTTTTTGATATTGATTGGAACAGGAAAGTAAATGATTTTCCATCAAATAAATACATACAAACAAATTATAAGTTTTTAAGCTATGTTCCTCATTACTTCAACACCAATCAATTTTAGCTTGAATCACAGAAATTAATTTATACGAATTCTGGAGAGAGAATTTCAAATGGAATTGTCAATAGCTAAGTATGATTGACATTACAATTTAGTACAGTATGTCAGTCGCTTCGTGTATCCTCTATTAGCTTACTTATGACGTGAAAATCGGTAGAACCGTTATTTAAAATAGTTAAGCTGTAGGCTTCTCCATTGCTATATCCACCGATGAACGGTTCAACACGATTTTCAAAACTATTCGAAAATGAAAAATTTGAATGTGTCATTTCTATTCGTACTGTTATGTCTTTATGGTGAATTGTGTGCTGCCAAAGCTGGTAGCAAGGTCTTATCAAGAAGAAAAAGATATGTCGCTTTTCCAGAAGGATCCAGTTTTTCGGTAAGTTTAATTTTGTTTATCAACTAAAAGTGGATATTGAGCAAGATTTATTCGATAAGTAGAGAACCAAAGTAAGCTATTTTTTATAGCAATAAACAGATGAACATAAAATGTAATGATAAAAGTTTTAATTCGAAACAGAACCCGGCAAAATTGGGGAGGGACTCGTATGTTCGAGAGTAGCTCTTAGATTAGATGCAGAGCCTTAAAACGTATCACCCAGACATATAAAACTTGGTTGATTACGTACTTTTTGGAATTTTATCTCTCTTAAATTTTAAGAGAGTTTTTATGTCTTATCCACGATTTATGAGCGTCGTTTTTCCTTCACATATATTTCCATGGTGATGTTGGAATAAATTATTATCAAGTTGATGCTCTTTGCCATAAGGAGTTAATTTAAAATTCCTGTGTTGCTCGGAGACGGCTTGCTAACGTAAGACTTGTTATTACTAAGGTGGCTAGCTTACTTTTATGAGACATGTACATAATTTTCTCTGGAGCTCTTTTTGATGGGAGTATGAGAGCTGAATAACTTAGTAAGATGATTCTGTCGTATGTCGCCATTTTGAGACGCTTGCTGGAAGTTACTATGGATAGAAGATACTCTTGAATTTTTTCATAATAAAAGCTTAGTATGTTAAATCAAATCTATCTTTTCAAGATGGCTTTTAACGAAAATATCAAATGCTAATAAAGTTTTTTTAAAGAAAACTTTTGCTTCATCACTTTGGCAATACATAACCTTCTGCTTCAGTTCTAAATCCTTTAATTACCTATTTTAGTGCGCCGGCTGCATGACAGTCGGTGTGATTGGCCAGCCTGCTCCATCCTCAGCCCCTGGCACATTCACCTGGGGTATGAACTGGGGTATAGCATACGAACTGCCTAACGCCACAGAGACATCCAAGTTCTACAGAAGACATAACAGACTAACGAAGCCCATGGAACAGAGGAGGAGTAGACGAGAGCTGTACGGAAAGTTGGAGAAGATTATGGAAAAGTAAGTTTTGATAAAAGAGATGGTGAATGATGATGATGGTGAATTTGTTATCAGTAAAGTAGAGGAATATAACCATACTACCCGCGCAACTTCGTCTGCGTCACATTTTCCATTTTTGCTCGGCTCCTATTTATCTTAGCGTGATGATATAGTCTATAACATTCCTCAATAAATGGGCTATCCGACACTGAAAGAATTATTCAAATCGGACCAGGAGTTCCTGAGATTAGCGCGTTCAATCAAACAAACAAACAAACTCTTCTGCTTTATAATATTATATAGTATAGATAAACCAAGCTTATTACCAAAAAAAGTTTGTGTACACTTGCCCAAAGGTGGGAGATTTGAAGGAAGACACCGGTCATGCAGTAGGACAGAACTGGCTGAAAATGAATTATAAAAAATATATTTTTAAATACAAATATTAATACAAAATCCTTTATTTCAAATAGACCAGTTAAGAGGCACTTTTGAATAGTCAAGGTCTGTCAGTCAAATAGATGAAGCTAATTCTGCCGCGCTTACGACAAGAGCAGCAAATTATTCTGCAACAAAACACACTCACCAACCCTATCTCCAGCGCGGCAGTTGCACGTCCAAAGCAACGAACGTGCAAGAAACTCCATGGACACTCTTTTAAACACTGACTTTTTACAAAATCATGGTTATATTATTTAGTGAGTCTATAAAAGGATAAAATATCACTTTAAATTCTAGACAGTTCAGAATAACAAACTGAGTACTGCTTGACATTCGAAAACTGTCTACATCTGTGTGATTGATTTCAAACATCTAAAAAATTTCCTTACAATTGTAGAATTTCAACTCATGTATTTCTGGTTGACTGGCTGAAAAATTGTCTTGTTTTATAGCATGGGCTACAATGGAAGGCAGTGCATCCTCAAGACGTTGTGTGAGACCACGCAACGACTCGTTCCTCATGGAGAGAACATGGTCGAAGAAATGTTCCGGACTTTGTTTACGTAAGTTTTAGGTTGCCTATTTTTTTTTCTTCTACGCGATTTTGTATCTGAGGAGAAAACTGTAGATATTTTTTTTTTATTCTGCTATCGAAATCGTCATAAATTAAAGAAGTAAATGTAATGTTCTTATTTTTTTTTTACTATCTCGGGTCTCTGGAGACCCGGTCCTATGGTAGGCATACGAGGGGCCGTAACCAACTCACAGAGGCCCCGTTAGATATTTAAAATGTGATGGGGCACTAACCGGCGATTATCCCTGTATGCACGGTGGAAGTATTCCCAAGGACAATTCCCGGTTGGAGCAGTACTATTGCAGAATATAGATACAAAAGATGAAACGCTATGGGTTTGTGTGGCTTAGTGGTCTGATAATCGTTTACTATAGAAAAATTATTGGCCCCTGCCTGACCACTAACAATATACACGGCTTTTAAATAGCAGGGAGTGACTTGCACACTCAATGAATGGGCCCCGCGAAAACGGTCGCTAGCACAGTGGCGTTCTTATTATTGTGAGATTACTCGTTAGAAAAATGCTTATACAATTATCATCTTATACCTTTAATAACTGATGGCCTCGGCTTCGGCCACTTGACAAATTGTATACTAAAACCGTCCTCGAGAACCACTCTATCCATTAGTGAAAACAGCATGATTATCGGTTTAGTAGTTTTGAGTTTATCGCGAACATACAGACAGACAGAGACTTTGTTTTATAAAATGTAGGTAGTGATAATTATCGTACTATCAAATCCTTTATGAACGTAGGCCATTTTCAATGTATTCCCTCGAGAAACTTTAATGATCACTGTTGCACAAGGCTGTTGTCAATGTCGTAGGTACAATGCGTTACAAATAAGCATAAGATCAACTTAGCGCCATATTGTTTCGTCATAGCTGTCAATTCAAACGAATTAGGTAGGGTGAGCAAGAAAGATTATTATTTATAAATATTTAGTGAAATAAGTGTTACAGTGTAGTTAAATAATTAAAAATGACTTTAAATAGTTATATATTATATTTAGCTAATTTACTACCACAGAACGTTTTTATTTTAATTCGATTTAAGACTGATTTAAACAAGTTAAAATTATTAGTTATTGATATGCAACTAAGTTTTCTATGCAAACCGTACTTTTCAAGAGACATTTGACAGATAGAGGTCATTGACGTTCTTATTCTTATTTGAAACGCATTGTACACTTCAATTTGACTTTGCAGGTTACCCATGACGAAGATCCTCGCGTCAGAACCAGTTGAACATGCCACCTACGACGCCGCTCACCGCCTTGGCCACATCCTCTCGAATTGCGAACAGTTCACATGTCCAATATCTTTAGTTGACTTAGTACAAGGGTACTACAACGCTCCATCACCTAAGCTGGATACTGGTTTGAACCCTTGGGCTTTGTTCAGCAGTAGTTTTGGGTAGGAATAAATTGTTCAATTTGTGTCTTAATGTTTGTTTTTTTTATCCATGTGGGAGACTTGTTGAAGTTAATTTTTTTTATGACTAATAATTGCGTAGGTTGTTATTAGAAAGAGGATAATTATAACAACCAAAGCGAGTTGCTTTGTGTTTATACATAACTCAGTAAGGAGTTTGGAGTTTTAGGGTGCGTGTCTATTACAGCAAAGCGAGGCAGCGGAGCGGAAAATGGAAAAATTTTAACCAATAATTTCAGTCATAATGTCAGTGACTCACGTGATGCGAAGATTTTATGCTATTCCATTGGTTAAAATTTCTCCGTCTCTTCGCTCCGCTGTAATGGACAGGCACCCTTACTTATGAGCACCCTAAATAAATTATGTCAAGTGAACATATTGCCAGTGAGAGGGCCAATTGTAGGGAAATTAGAGCGAATTTTAACTGACTCAGATACTTCGACCGTTGCTTTAAAAATTTGTAGGGCCTACCTATTTTTTTTGTTGGTCAGTTTTTATCGAGTTTGTCGCATTGCCAGTTACTTATATTAAACAGGGCCCTGGATGCCAATTCTACTAATTTTCGCATTTGCATCTCAATCGTAAACTGTCAAAATAAGTATGAAAAATTAAGGCTTTTTTGACAGTTTGCGTTTGACATGCGAATGCGAAAGTTGTTTAAAAATTAGTAGAATTGGCCCTCTAGTCGTGGTTTATTTCTTATCTAAGTAGTTACTTTTGTCATAAATAACTGTCAAATAAAAGTTTGAGATGTGTTAAGTGTGTCAGTTTCGGTGTTAATGTAGCGGAGATTGTAGAAGAATTCGTTGTGAATAAAACGCACATGTTTATTATTAACGCATAACATTTAATATTTATAGTTCATATTTATAATACATTTCAATGTTAGCAGTAAGAAGTCATGAGTGTATTCATAATGGTAATGTTAGTGCTTGATTTTTGATTTTTAATTAACATTACAAAATGGGACTTAAACATTAACCTTAAAATTACATGCTAAATTATTATTTTTTTAGTATGTATATTATTTCGCCTTACCTTAACTTTGCATTCACCTATTTTTATATTATAATAATTGCTTAATAACTATTTATTACAATTATATTCATTTTTCGGATTTCATAAATTATTGAGCTATTATGACTTAGAACGTACAATACGAATATTATTATATTTATATATTATAATATATGTAAATTATAGCATAGTGCATAAATCTTAAAAGTAGTAAGTGGCAATGATTCGTGATACAAGTGACTGAACAGTTAAGGTGCGGCCACACTAACACGCTTGCGACCTGCGACACGACGCGGCACGAATCACGCTACAAATAAATAAACCAAGCTGACTGTACGCGCGACAAATTCTGAACTTAGCCTACAAATACGTACATTTAGAAAATCCTCCTTCATCAAAAGTGTTACTATATTTATTATTTTTTAATCGTTCCATTTCGGGCACTACAGTCAGCTGTTACATTAATGAACAAATCGAGTCGCACGTTCGCGCGATCGCCGCGTCAGTTCAACCGCGCCTCTAGTCGACTATTTTCCTAACACTATTACTATTGAGGACAAGATTCCCATAGAAGTCTATTATTGTATGACGTAATATTATAGTACCTTACATATTAAAATAATTTAGGAATTTCCTCTCATGTAACTATCTATCATCTATATTTGTATCATTAGTGTGGTGTTCGTTTGCGTAATGCCATTTTCACTGGTCAGTTTGTTTTCTGGGAATTGTAGACTATTTTCAACATAACTAAGATGTCAGATTTTGAATTACGTGAATAAATTTGAAGCAAAATATCAATATCGTAAAGAAAATTATATTGTATTAATAATAATAATAATAATAATAATGTGACATTTACATTAAATTAAACTTGATTCATTCGATCATAATTTGTGATAACTGAACAGCACCACTGATATTTAAAATCGTAACTAATTACGTAAAACCAAATCACGGCAAGGATTTATGAGATTTCGGTAGCATAAGGTTAAAAACAAGTTGATTAATTTACTAAAACAATTCGTCAAGAAATTTCAACTATATCACATTCAAGAGAAGAGTCTTGACTGAGACCAGTTGATAAAACAACGGCTGTTCGGGTTCTAATCTTCAATTCCCATGCATCAAACACCGTTACTCGTGACGAGAAAGGTGAAAAACAATTCAATAACTAACAAAAAATTATCGTAATTAATAACTAGTTGAGGACATTAATTACGCTTAATAATATTTCGACGAAAATCTCCGAACATGCACTTAACCTAAACGTCGTTGCGACACCAAATTATTACAATGATCCGACAATATAAAATTTTAACTTACACAAATTTAATATGAGTACGATTGCTTTCGTTTAAATTAAAGATATACCTACACCGTTTTCTTTCCTAAAATACAAGTCCATCAAGACATCGATAAAATTATTTCAACTAACTTTGGTTAGTTAACTAAGATAACTAATTCTATTTGAAGCACACAAAAGGTATAATTATAATACAAAAGTTTCTAACATTTTAGTAGCGTGTTACCGTGGTAAAGATTAAAACATGCGGAACCTGTGAAGCGTTAAATATTTTAAGTCTGTGCAGCTGTGTAATATACGCTGTCTGTACACATAAAGGTAAGTGCTTATTATGTCAACTCACGGAAAGCGCATTGCAGCGCCGAAACCTAAACTTGGCACAGTGGGCCGCAACACGACGGCAAATTGTCTGCTACAGTATAAATGAACATTGAATATGTTTCAACGTGCGACAACGTGCTGCATACAGTGCTTGGCGATCACTTTCGTGATATTAAGAACTGCTGCACTCTGGCATAGGATAGACCATAATAAAATGTATGGGAAATATTCGCGTGGATTTTCGCACCGCATTGCGACGGTGTGGCTAAATGTAATGGGCACTTACCTTTATGAGGTTTTCTGATGTATGATTTTATTTTAAACTGACTTCCAAATAAGGAGGAGGTTTTCAATTCGTGGATAAATTTTTTTCTAGGCTATTTCATGAATTTTCGTAACTTTTCTATGCTGTAAAAATATTGTCAATTTCGTGTAAATTTCACGTCATATTGATCATGGCTGGCTATGAAATATTATCGTTTTTAATATCCGAGTGTTTTCTAGGTTCAATTTGATGTGTTTTCTAATCTTTCCCACGGCAAAAGCATGAGACCAATCAGAACTAATAAAATAAGGCACACACAACTTAAAATACGATGTAATAGTCATTGCCAGATAACAAAAGCCGAGAACAGATGCTTCATATCACCAATATGGATGATAGTGCTCCAAGATTATTGAAAAAACGTAAAAAAAATATTTGACCAATCACGGATCAACTTAAACACGACAAGGCAACACAAGTTAAGTTAGTGCTTTAACTTATGGCAGTGCCTGCATTCAATTTTAAGTGTGCGTTTATGATCTTGCGTTGTGTTGCCGCGGTTAAGTGTGCCCGTACCATAAGATTGATTCTGTGGATTAATTATGTAACTGTCGAAAATTTCTGTAATTTTGAGATGTTTTAGTTTTGTTTGTCAAAGATCTGAGTTTTCTTTTCAGGTATTTAGTATGAAAACATTCTTCATGTTACCTACCCGAAATCTAATGCAGTTGCAGTTTTAACCGTCAACATTTTATAACTCGACAAGCAGCATCTCTAAACAGCCATTCTAGCAATATGCCATTAATTTTGTTTTCATATGAAAGAAGGAAGTGTCTATAATTGTGAATAGTGGTTTATTTATTTCTGTATTTACATCTAATCGTGTTGGAAGCTCAACGCAAATTTCATGTGGTTTCATCTACCTATTAATTACACTTTTAATATCTATGTTTATTATATCAGTAAACTATCAAGGTAATACAGGAGAAATGAAAGATAGAAATAAATTAACAGCTTGAAGTAAGCCATTGAATTAGGCTTTGGCGCGATATGACTTACAAATGGCTAGTATTCTTCAAATTAAATGATTATTCCAGTAAGTTCTGATTTCTGTATCTACAGTGTAAATTTAATCCGTCTTTATATGTATGATTAAACCAGCTTTCGCACGCGACTTCGTATCTCGTTTTTTCCCGTTCCCGTAAGAATTTCGGGAAATCCTGTCTTAATGCTCCCCTACGAGGTGTAGAGTTGTTATTAGTTTCGGCTGTGCGTTGTCTGTCAGCCACACAGTAACGGAACAATTTTCTATTTTTTTTTTTTTTTTTACTTTTGATAGGCATAAGTTTGACCGCTATCTCACCTGATGTTAAGCGATGATGCGGTCTAAGGTAGAGCACGCTTGCCTAGACGTAACCTATTCACTCTTGACTTAAAGACTCCCAGGTTGTAGCTATCAGGAAACACAGACTCAGGCAGATAATTCCACTCCTTAGCTGTACGCACAATGAATGTATTCCCAAAACGTTTTGTGCGTATAGGTGGGATGTCCACCATGTACCGGTGGCGCATCGCCGTACGTCTTGTAGTCCGATGGTGGAACGGGCTTGGTGGAATTAAATTATGCAATTCCGTCGCACACTCCCCAAAATGTAACCGATAGAAAACCGACAGGCCAGAAACTCGGCGACGATGCTCAAGACTTTGGAGCTTCGATTCGACGAGCTTATTATTGCCGATGATCCCCTTGGCTCGTTTTTCAATTGACTCGAGGTCATCAAACTGGTACTTGGCAGAACTGTCCCAAAGAAGAGAACAGAGTATCTATATTAGTATTAAATTAGGTAGCACAACTTCGCTAGCTTGTTTAATTTTACCTTATGACCAAAGAAGTGGAACTCTGCCTGCGTCTGTGTTTCCAAAACGCTTACAACCCTAATCTTTTTAAAGTTGGAGTGACTACTTCTCTCGGTAAGCTCGCTTCATCGTAGACTTTGTGACCGTCATCTTTGACCTAGACTAGAGTCAAGAGCAAACCAAAAAACAAACAAACAACCAAACATTTAACAAACATTTAACATTTTTACAAACTAAAAAAAAGTCGAAGCTCTATGAGGCCCTTCACTAAAACGAGACGAGGTAAATATTTGAAAACAGTATTTTTATTACGCTTATGGAATTGATAGTAAAAAAATTAAAATAATATGAAGTCGTTAAATTTATTCTATAACTTGTTTTATTTCTTGAAATGAGTTTGCTCTTGACTCTAGTCTGTGTGACATAATGAAAGATTACAATGGAGTAAGCTAACACAGAAAAAACCTCGTCACTAATTTTGAAGAAATTAGGATTGAACGAACTTTTACAAAATATTTTTTTCTGAGTGACCAAATACTTTGGAGCATTAGTCAAATTAGGTTTAGTAGCAACATGAAAGATGGCCCTTCTAAACTTGATTTCTGGTACTGATGCCTTTCCTACTTTGAGAGCTACTGTGAAGTTATTTGGTTGTGATATTGTGTGAGTTAGTTCTTTGCAATCTGTAAGTCTTATGAAGCCATAGCCTGAAAGATTTGTTTGCAGTGGTCCGATTTTAGGATATTCAATTTTAATTTCATATTTTCGATTTTTTTTTTCACAACGTTAGAGTGAAGATTAAGTTTTTCTTTAATACAATTTTATGCTTATTAGACTTTTTTTTTGTTTGATGATCTTTATTATTTTTGTCTTACCTGTAGAACAATGCCAATTGTTTTGAACAACATCAGTCAGACCACTGCCAAATTTTACAAAAATAACAATAGCGATTAGGTTACACGTAAAGTTCAGACGAAGATAACTGAATTATTTATGAAGTTAGTAATAAAACATATATAAAGCAACAAATATAAGAGTAACACAATAATACCTTACGTCACATGGAAGACGTTCGATTAAACATGCAAATACGTCTAACTTACCAATATTTATAGATAAAGAGTACTTTATAATGTAAAAAGATTAAGATAAACGATCCCAAAAGCCAACGGAAAGCAAAGTGCAATAAAGCATATCCAAAAGTGTAGGAGAAGAAATAACTATTCGAAATTCTAGATTTCGTTGAACCTAATTATAAAGCGTTACGGATTATTTTACTGACTTCCTTCCAAAACATATTCAATTTACATTTGTAAGTCAAATTAAATGCTTTATGATCAAAACTAACTAAAGTTTCGAAGACATTATCGCTGTATCAACAGTTACTGACAAAGCAAAGGTCGTAACACTAGGGCGTTCATCCACTACTCCTACGTTAGCTCTAAGGGCAACGTCAAAGGAACGTAGAAAAATAACTTGTCAATTATAAATATTATTTAAATTTCTATGTTGATCTGCTATATGTACACGTCAACATTTCGGTTAAGTTGATTCTTAAAATTATTGACAGCCATGTGATAGCTGACTATGAGTTCACAACTCTGTCACCCGATGTAGACAAACTTGTTGACAAAATATAAAGCTTAACATTAACTGACGAACACAATGTACAAACATAACAATAAGTCTATTCTAATCTCCTACGTTTCTAAGAATAACAAATATTTGGCACAATCCCAACCTTTTTCGTTAAAAATTCTAAAGTAACGAAACACAATGTTGACGATAAATAACAAATTTATCTGACACCGCGTCGCCAAGGTGACTCATTCGTCGACTAACTCTAAAAACACTGAGAAGCTAATCATTTATTTTATTTATAATTATATCACCTTATCATTAACATTAACATTATTTCATATCTTATCTTATTGACGAATGTACTAGCAATGTGTTTATTGTTTTTATTACCTATCTAGTGTCAATTATATGACAGAATCCTATACGTTCAGTTACCCGTTTATCACCCGAAATATTATATTAAAAGACGTTTAGTCTGCGACTAACCAGTTTCCGAAAGACAATAAGGACTTGTACGGTAACGAAACAGGTCTTTTAGACGAGAAGTAACAAACTGAGATCATATTAGCGATGGTAATCATAATATTGAGCTAAATGCATTTACTTTGAGTAAGACTACAGTTTTTGGTAACGTTTCCAAAGATCTAAATTGGAAATTACATGAGCAGCAAAAAGGTTGACAGACTCTGATTTTTGTATCGACACGATAAGTAACAATTCTTTATGTGATCAGATCAAATTGACATGGAAAAGGTGTATGTAATGTATGTATTATGCACCTCTTAATAGAAAGAAAGCACATTTTACTGATTTATTTTTTATTCTTAATTATATTTTAGGACTTTTACGGGGAATTTAAGGTTCTGGAGAGACGACCGCGTACTGAAAGTCGTTACTTAGGTAGGCTTCTCAGTCTGCCAGGGTTGAGAAATTTGTTTGAAAGAGGTGAGCCCTGGATCGCAAAGGGTACGTTTTAGTCAATAAGGGTCTGATACTCCCTTCCGCTCCACCTAGAGCGGGAGGAGACATTTTATGATTTTCTACCCTTAAAAAAAGGCTTCTCATGAATTATTACAACGCTTACAACCCTAATCTATTCAAAGTTGCAGTGAACAAGCTACTTCTGGGTAAGCTCGCTTCATCGTAGACTTTGTTTACGTTATCTCTGACTTAGACTAGAGTCAAGAGCAAACCCATCATTATTATTATTACTAGCCCGTACTGCCCCACTGCTGGGCAAAGGCCTCCCTCCATTCCTTCCAATTCTCTCGGTGTTGTGCCTCTTCCTTCCAATTCGTAAGGAAGACATCCAGGTCGTCCCGCCATCTCTTTTGCGGTCTGCCGCGGCCTCTTCTCGCTGTTTCAGGGATCCAATCCAATATTTTACGGGCCCACAGTTTGTCCGGCATGCGGCATACATGTCCTGCCCAGTCCCATTTAAGTTGGGCAGCCTTTTGAGCCACATCGACGATTTGCGTTTTGGAGCGCAGTGTAGTGTTTCGGACGTGGTCTGTCAATTTAACACCTAGTATACTGCGCTCCATAGCACGTTGGCAAACCTTGAGTTTGGACTTTTGGATATTAGTCAAGGACCAAGTCTGTGCACCATAGGTCATGATGGGGAGAATACACATGTCCATCAGCTTGCGTTTCAGTGTCATAGGCAAAGTGCCCTTAAATAGCTCTTTCACCCATATCTTTAACCCATCATAAAAAAAATAATAAAAAAAGTGAAACGACGACTTAGTGAACTTCGCGATGATCACTGATCAGCTGGGTACGAAAATAACAGTCTTATTTTACTCGAGAATTGAAGTCTATCGGCAGAAATGATGTCAGTGATTTTGCAGGCAAATATTTTATCTTCACACTATCTGACTCGCCTCGACTTCGTCAAATTTTCCATTAATGCTAAGCTCCTGCTCCTCTTCCATGTTAATGCCTAATAGGATTGATTCCTCGACAAATGGGCAACCAAACACAATTTTTTTTTTTTTTTCGTTTCGAACCAGTAGTTCCAGAGATTAGCATGATGAACCAAACAACTCTTTAGCTTAATAATATTAGTCTAGAAGTTCTTGTGTACCTCGCATGTTTTAGCAAGTTTTGCAATCAGAACAAGTCTCGTATTTTAAAGGAAATTCACTTGCTATTTGCAATCTGTCAAAAACGGCTCAAAATTACACATTTTAACAATTTTTTTCATTGATGATTTTGCGAAATGGATTTGACCGCTTCTCAAATACAATGCATTCGCCTTTAGGTACCTAATTACTATTCTTTAATATGAGCGTCGAAGCGCAGCGAAGCGTCGCGCGGATGCCCGCGGCGTCGCGGGAATTCCGGCGAATTCCTTCCGCGCGACTCGTTCGAGTTTCTCATGCGATAATAAGTATTATAGTAATAAAAATAAAGTAAAAATTCACATGAAACTGCGCTCCGCTTCGCTGCGCTTCGACGCTCTTTTGGTGTGAGTTGAGCCTTAGGGTTTTTGTTTCCAAGATAAGAGTTTGTTTTTAGTTGATTTAAAAGAAGCGCTTTTATTTCGTTTGAGTTCTCATTACAATATTATTTATACTTTGATATCATTACAAAAAAATATTGATGTTGGTTTAAAATCTTTATATCGGTACTCGTAGATAATTTGCGATACAACGGATTTTCGTCGAATCTCAACGGCTTTGAGGAAATCATGTTCTTACAAGTTTCGTTAACAGTATCTCGTCGAGTCAAAAATAATGTCGAACTTAAGTTATTAACAATTTTGCGTGTATTACCAAATCTTACAAAACATAGAAAATAACTTAAATATGACCTCAAAAGAGATACAAAAATCAGAGTCCCTAAGAAAAATCTAATCCGGCCAAATGAATAATAACACCGTATACGTACATACGTGGCCATTAATCGTTGTATCGACATAGCTCATTAATTTCAACAGTATACGACTGAAAATCTTGCAGTACATCAAGAGAAGTTATACGATTCTTTTATTCTGTCGTTGCAATAGAGAACCTGATCCAGTCAAACTACACTTAGCTCCATAGTTCATGCTCGAAGTATGTACAATGTTTTGCTTAACTTCTAACATCCCAGGCTGAACGACATCCGATCCTAAACACATTACCCTATGATGTTATAGAAAATCTAACTATTATTTATTTGCAGTCATATAAAAATAACAACAGACCGTTTTATCTAGCAAATATCTACAATTAAAGTTCAGATGATTACGGAGCTGTGTGCCAAGCTTGTGGACTTAACTAATCATTATTATAAATAGTTATTATAACACTAAATTGGTGTATTTCGGTGGTGCAATAGCACGTTCCTACTTTTATTTTGCCGTGAATGTTTCAATTAAAAAAATTAATATCATATAGTTCTGAGTCGTTACAATTCCATCCTATAATTCCTTGAAGCCAGTTCGTATCTTACACGGCGCTTTAGCGTAAACTTCTGCTAATATTTAACATGTTTCAACCATTAGCGAGCTTTCCACGGCGTCTAGTACCTTAGACCGTTTTCTAGTTTATTACGTATCACCTACACTAGACTAGCCATGTTTATGCGTTACCCTCGACACGAACACCTATACACATTCAATAACACTTATAATTACGAAGACGAACCACACAAAACAATTTGATTTTTTTTATTTATTTTACATTATCCATCCCTGTTTTCCTAACTGCTCGCTGTGGATTTTATTCATCATTTATATCAATAACTCTGAATTTTATCTAAGTAATTACCTAATAAACATTATCATGATTTACTTTGACATATCAAATACGCGGCTCGAAATATTTTTTTTATTACTTTAGACTGCTACAAATATCCTACAGAATGGGTTGAAGTGAGGTAAGAACGCCTGATGCGTCCATCTGAAACGATAATTAACTATCAAAGGAAAGTGAGTCATGACTTCAAGAACGAAAGGTAACATCTAGTACGAGACTAATCTAGGTACAAATTAATATAAGGTTACCTAATTACTTACTAAAGTCACAAACCTCAACAATGATTTATTATCTAATAGTGGTAGTGGTAAAGTGCCAATAAGTGAGTAAAGATTTTACATTCGGTGAAAATTTGTGAGAAATATAAATCAGGAGACATTCGTGTACTAAATTTACCCTGTACTCTAGGTTTTATAGTGAAAATACTGTTAATATTAACATTACGGAAGAAGTGTGTCTTCACGCCGCTCTCCACCGCAGACGAGCGGGCGCGTCCAAACTTAAGCTTTAAGTTGATTGATCAGTCATTACATTTTGGGCAAGCATTCGTTTTACTTATACTCGTAAATACATCAGAATATATTTAAGCGAATCCAAAAAGATACTTCTAACGGCAATTAAGTTAGCGCGCATAGAAAAACAACATCATCGACTTGCAAACATTTTGTTCTATATCGTCTGGCAGATGGGTTTGGCACTCCGTTTTAAAAAATCTAATAAAACAAGTTATCGAACTACCTAAGAATACCCGATCTTTATAAAAATGTTTTAATATCTTTCCAATTGGCAGTCAATTGTGTTACACAAATACATCTAATCATAGAATTATCACGATCGCGATGTGACTAACTATTTGGCGTTACGATAAGTGTTCTTACTTACTTAGCTGATTTTCTGCTTTTAACCTAACTGTATCTACAATCCCTTATGACATACTACTAAAGGGAAATTATTACATTTCGTCAGTATCGATATTGTCCTTATGATTTTTACGCGAGTACGCAGTTTATCAAATATTATATAATGTATAATTCAAATTTATTTCATAATAATTTAGTACATAACCTACATAGTCCGGCTCTCATCGAGGACGTTTGCACGTAACTATTATTATAAATGTCTGATTCTAATCGACTTCTGATTGAATATTACCACTTTACAATACTTACATATTACGAATTTGAGCTCGATTTATTCGAAGTAAACCTTACAGTTAGTTTTCTATTACATATAATGTCAGTTACCATCCCGAAAATGAATACGACTATCGCAAGAAATTAATACAAACACCTAAAGATATACTGTACAATGTTTGTGCGCTCATATCAAATTATTACTCGAAAAAGAATCGTTCCGTTGAATAATTGTAAATGAATAAGTTTCGCTTAAAGTATAAACGTTCAATACAGCGATTCTAATATAAAAATAGTTATGGCAGATCTGGCGTCAACACAAAACGGCCGTTGCTTGAGGTCGCTGCGACAATCGAACATCGACGGACAGTCTCGACATCGAGTTAATGATTCTATACAAAAAGACGGCTTAGGATACGCTTCCGGCGTGAACACGTCCATGGCGCACCGGGCGCTTGGCGCCACACACAGCACAAAACACATAGTTCTCGCCTCACAGTTCCCACCTGGGAGTCTTAAATAGATCATCCGTGCCACCACATGACGATCAACTCCCAGAACGTCTTCGGCGGCGAGTGGCCGAAGACGTAAGACGAATTTCAGAGACCCGGATCACCCTCCGAGCCCATCTTTAGTAGCTCCAACTTCTTCTTGGCGATCTTCGAGTACAGAATGTCGATCGGCTTCGTGTTGTCGTAAAAGGTCGGTGCTCTGAAGATGATGAGCGCCGTCCCCACCACACAGGCTATCGTGAACAGGAATAGGAAGATTCTATCCAACACCATCGCTACATACTTCCAGTCATCCTCCACCTACGAACAATACCATGCATAAGGAGAGTACGTTTCCAAAAACGAGAAAAAAGTGGTATTGGAATACTTACACTTTCAAACTTATCCTTATTTTTGACATGCTGCGCAATAAATCTAGAACCTTCTATTGTCTTTTCCATCTCTCTCACGTAAGGTTTTTCTAGAGATGGGCTACCATCATCTAAGTCTAATCGGCACGGTGAGCCAGGAGGCGGGGAGAACAGTTCATCGTCGCCTCCTGGCGGCGGTGGCGGGGAGGGAGGCATGCCTGGTAGCTCGTACTCCTCACAACCCCATTCTTTGAACTTGCCGTCCATGTCATCCGGGCCGAAGACATCCGTGAGTATCTGAAAAAAAAAATGAATTTAAGAACAGTAAAACAGAAAATCAATCAAAGAAATCGAGAATAGAGTCGTTTTAGTGCAATAATGGGAGTCCGATGAAATGCCAGGAGATTAAAACGTCAGTGCGCGTTCCGCGAGAGCCAGTGTATCGACGCAGCTTAAGCCGGCACACAATTAGGCCAGAGTGGAGGTTTCGGTTCGGGCCGTGCCTGCTGGCGTCGTATATATCGCGCGATCCGTCCGCAGCCACCAGGGGAACATAAATAACGGAGGCCGCGCGCGCTCGTTAAGCCCGCCCGGCGTTGAGTAATAAAGGAAAATCGAAATGGAATGAAATTGGGCTGGAAGCGATATTTTCGCGATACACACAGAGTACAATGGATTTAGAATATCGTTGAAAGGAGCGTTTCCCAGAAGAGTCCCGCGGCTGAGGACAATTAAAATGGTTATTGTTGAGGGCGGCTTCGACTCCGCTGTAATAGCGTTCTGTTTGTATTGAATCCGTTCCGATGGAAAATGTTTTGAATGGAGGAAACTCAATGAGAAAAGGCGCCGTGTTGTTTTTTCGTACTGAAAGAGATTCCCTCTGAAGAACTTCATTTGAAAGCTTTTATTTTACAAATTTAATTAAAACGCTACGAGGCTGTGTGGTTTATCCAGTCTTGGTGTAAGATAAACCGATGCCTTGTGGATGATTAATGATTTGCCGAGGGATGTGTTCTGGTTCAGTTCTTATTTCGTGATGTTGGTGATTTATTGCAGAATCGATATTTCTTACCTCGCTTGGTTTATCGTTATCGTCGTCGTCATCGGGCGGTTTCTCTGGCCTTTGTATACACAATATCTTGGGTAAAAAATCTATAAAGACTTTCCGCACCCACGGGGCCATGTGGTGGGTGACTGGCGACCTAAAATTTATGTTTAGCACCACGATAGTGACAACTACTGATAATGTTACTAGCATCATAGTGAATAACAAATATTTGCCTAACAAGGGGACCGTTAGCGATGTCGGAGGAATAATTTCAGCTAACAGCAAGAAGAACACGGTCAACGATAGAAGAATCGAAATACAGAGCGAGATTTTCTCTCCAGAATCTGAGGGTAGATAGAATACTAGGACTGAGAGAAATGAGATCCCAACGCAAGGGATGATGAGATTGACCGTGTAGAACAGGGTTTTTCTTCTGAGAGTGATGTTGAAGATGATGTCAGGGTACGGTTCTTCGCAGCAGGAGTAAAATTTCTCGTTTCTCGTGGCGGGAACTCGCATGATGTCCCATTCGACTGAGATGTAGTACTCCGACAGATCGATCCCCATTCCAATGCGATCCGAGTCTGGCGTCTGTTTCAAGTGCCTCAAGTCCACCTAGAAAAGAAAAAAACTTTAATGTTTAATATATTTACGAAGAGTTGGCTTCAAGTATATAATAATATATATCTTCGACATAAGTATATCAAAAACGTAATATCAGTAACGTTAACAAATAACAGAGTAAATAATATCATCCTTTTCAATACCAAAATAGAGACATCAAGAGCTCCTAAAAGGAGTCACAGTTTGAAAACGAAGCATAACAAAACACTCGAAGTAAGGCAATCCGTTATTAAGGAATCAAACCATTCACGCGAAGCTTTACAAATAGCTGTTATTGCTATCTCTTACAACTATCTAAAGTGAGACAGGGATGGAGCACACCTGAATTCCCTCGTGAACCTTAACACGGCGATATAAGGCGGAGACGTAAGCCGAGTCTTTATTTATGTGAAAGTAGGTGACCACAGATTTATTAGGTTCCTTAGTGCGATAGATGAATGCTTCTGCTTTGAGCCTACAGTTACAAAGTCTTTGCAACACTTTATAGCTTCCCCTTTTTCATTCGCGTATGTATTTTCCTGGTATTAGAAGGCCAAAGTTTTCGCAACAGAGGTCCATAAATTTCTTGTCTACGTGACCCTGTTTATAAGAAGGTCTGCTCTTATAGATATTATGATATACTGGGATAGTTCAAGTTTATAGTTACTACTATAAACTTGAACTACTTGACTTGTTGGGGGCTACTCTCTATTTTTTTTCTTTAACATTTTCGTCATCGTTGCTAAAATTGATATTCAGATTAGCGTATTTCATGATACATACTTTGACAAAGAAACATAAATCTAAAAATTAACTAACTTGTTTTCATAACTTTATGCTATTCGTTGCCATCACAAACTATTCAGGCGTTTACATAATTTTTGTTTCTCGCTAAAACGTTTAAAAAAACATGGCGCATAAAATAAAGTAAAAATCCTAGTTTCGCAAAACTATACTACTTTATAGATGTGTTTTTCCCCAGTATCGTATATACTCAATCTTCTAAATAAGTACTTCTTAAAGTAGAAACCGATCATGATATTGTGATATTACATTTGATTTATAATCATACACTTCAACTATCTCTAAATATTTACATACAGGCGATATAAATATTTCACTTGATACTACTAGGTATTGGAAAAGGCTTTTTGCAAAGAATTCGATTACATTCCTTCTAAGCGTTTCGCTACGAAATTCGTTTAGGGCACTTTTTTTTTTGTTTCATACAATTTTATTTGGGGCCGAGGACTTTCGTGAAAAAAGTTTGATTCTTAAGTGAAAATAATTTTCGGTGACAGATTTTTTAGATATAAAGTTTGGAGAGGTATTCGTTTATTTTTTTATTTTTACGAGGTTCGTGATGGATCGTCAGCGTTTTAGATAATTTTTTTGACATAAAATGCTAAAATAGTCAATCAATTACTGACGTATATACACGATAAACACTTGAAAACATTTTTATTTATATCAGTCTATACCATTAAAGATAAAAATTCATACAAGAGCATCACACATCATCTTTCCATTACAACGAATTATGGTAACAAAAAATATGACAGTCGGAAATCCATAAAATCACTCTTTGATTCGATCATTCGCTCGTCAGTTTTCCATGAACGTCAATTTGAATGAACATACTGGCATAACGTGACGTCACACGTGGTGTTTTATGGAAGTGATATTGCTGTAAGGTTTATTTTGTTAACCATTTTGCATTTTATTAGCTGAACTTACTTCATAAAAAATATTCCAAATCTGACAAGGAAACAAAAATAGTTTTGTTTTAAACTTGTTAAGTTTGCACCACATATGAAGTTTTAAGAATCTTTGGAATGGTATAGCCAAATCAATAGATATACATTTTAGAAAAAGTAACAAACATAGTCAAGTTGAAAACAATGAAAATATTGCTGATCTTTCGCCATCTTTAGCAATACCTCCTTGTTTGGCCGTCGTGAACAATCACCTGTACTATTCTAAGACTTAAACGAAGCCAATGACAAGGCTGTACAGGTTAGTCGCGGGATTATTCGCAAGAGACACCGTGGCTCCGGAACACAAAGGGCAAGAGTAGAAGGTAGAAGTCTGACACTCCCTCCCGCTACACCCAGAGCGGGAGGAGTCATTGGATGATTTCCCATCCCTAAAAAAAAAAAAGGCTGTACAGGTTGCTCAATACTATTCGGACAAAATTTGACATGATTTAATCGACAAGAAAAGAAGAAGAGTCACCTCCACATTTCCTCCAAGCCAATCTAATCATTACTAGCTGTCCCCCTCGGCTTCGCTCCCGTCAACTGGCTACCCTACCTACCCCTTTTTTTGCTTTTAAACCTTCCCTATATTCTGGCGAACTAAACAAAAAAAGAATTACCGAAATCGGCCCAGCCGTTCTTGAGTTATAAAATTACAACAAAAAGTGGCATTGATTTTTATATTATACTAGCTGTTCCCCGCGGCTTCTCTCCCGTCAATGGCAACTTTCCAATTTATTACTTAAAAACCTTCTGATAATAACAAACACAACAAAAAAAAAAGAATTAGCGAAATCGGCTCAGCTGTTCTCGAGATTTGCGCTTAGCAACACATTCAGTGATTCATTTTTATATTATAGAAGATTGATGATGATTATTCGATACCTACATCCAGAAAATATGAGGATCAAACCAAATGACAGGGCGTTTAAACACCCTGTCATTTGCTCCGGCTCTCATTATATAAAATTATTTAATTTCAAAAGAATAGGTGAACACACATCTCTGTACTCAGCGAGCCTGTGGTTCAGATATACCCAAAGGGCTTACAATTCTCTGCGCATCCAGTTTAACAATCCCTACAGGGTGCTGTTACGTCTGACGCGCTTCTGCAGTGTGTTAACAAAGTTCGCTGAGTCGAGCAAAGACGGCTTTGATGCCATCTGGCGCAAAAAGACAGCCTCACTGCTAAGCAGATTGCGTGGGAGCAGTAACAGCATCCTGAAGGCAATAAGTTGAACAACCCACTGATGTGGACCCTCACCCAGAGGATTACGTCTCTGTTAGTTATAAGGTACTGATTGATGCCCGGCCTGACAATCCTGACATAGATGAATATTTCTGGTTTTGTTTAGTTTTTAGCTTATTGTGTTTTTTTAATTTGGTAATTTAAGTTGTAATTGTGTGTCGCTTCTGGGGGAGTGAATAAATTTTCTTTCTTTCTTTCTTTTATATAGTTTTTTAAGTTCATACTAACAATATATATATAATTATGGAAATTATGTCACCAATGTCTATGTCTAAAATATTAAATTAAAATAAATTTCTGTCAATGCTAAATAAGTCTATCATTGATCATTAATTATGCAGTCCCTATACACCATATAGTTCCTGGTAGCTTTACCACACTCCCGTTCCGATTCATACAGTATACCCACTCGCCTCTAAACTATTTCGCTCGGTTAACTCTTATGGCTCCTGAACCAAACTGCTCACTTTGGCACATTTTCAACATCCATCGTTGCATCTGTATATGAGGTATTTATCGTAGCAGTTAGTAATTTAACAAGAAACAAAGTAGGTTGTTACGTACAGCAACTGTTACATATATTTTTTGAAGAATATATTGTTTGTTTGATGAAGAGAGATTAGACGGCTTACAATACGTCAGTGCATTCGATATGGGTATTGGAAGACAAACAGCTGATGGTGAAGTTCAGAAAGTTGTTTTTTAAACGGTACAACGATGGTTACCGTATTCTAGGGATACTTCCGCGGTACTGTAGTGCGTCGAGCATGTTCGCTGAGGCGAAAATTATTCGCTCGCGAATTGCATCGTTTTCGAGCAGGCTAGAGAAATCGGCCGATCACCTACTGAGAGTCGTCAGTGAGGATTGGTGCGGACCGATACATAGGTTCTGGCTCAAAGTCCACCTGAGTGCCAACCGACGCTAATTATGTAATGTATGGATTTATTTGAATTTTTAGATTGATTTCTTTTGATCATATCGATTGGTTGAAAAATTAAATTAAATTGAATTGAATTATGAATTGAATTGCGTTCAATTTAAATAATTTGTTAGTTATACGTTATAATTTTCTATTTTTTATTTGTGTCTTTATTTAATTTTAATTTTAATATTGGAACTTGGTGCCTTAATATTTTTTTTGTTTATCATTTTACTAGAAGCAGATCATAGAGATGATTTTGTAAACTATTCTCAAAGAGATCTGCTGATGATCATCAGCTGTTCTGTAGGTGACATGTTAACTTACTAAAAACTGTTGATTTCAACCATCTTGACCAGTTTCTTCAATATGTTCTTTGTTAGTTTATTGTTTACAATAATCACAGAACAATGACTTGCGCTTACGCGACTGCACGGCGTGCAGTGACCAATACTAAAATTTTAAGTGACATTTTTCAATGAAACATTTATATCTATACTAGCTTCTGCCTTCGGCTTCACCCGCCTGGTCCCTAGGGAACATACTCCCGGAATAATCTATCTATTATTCCAGATGATATTCTACCTCTGTGGCAAATTTTATGAAGATTCTTTCAGGCGTTCTGACGCGAAAGAGTTACAAACATCCATCCATCTATCCTCACAAGCTTTCGCATTTATAATATAAGTAGGATCTTCAGCCTATTCCTCTTTCAATTGTTTCCCAGATTTGGGATAGTGTGTTTCAATCGTATCGATAGACGTCAAACTCGTTCAGCTATTTAAGCCTATTTCTGCCGTGATGTCATCGGTCATGTTTTGAAAAATGACAATTAATAAAAATACTCTACATACCATATAGCCGTCGTAACTCCAAGACCCGAACTTCATGAAGCAAGTCTGTTCGTCGAAAGGGAAGTACTCCACGTCAATCTCGCAGAAGGACTTGTAGATGGCGGGTGGCTTCCATACTACTTTGCCGTCGTGGTGGAGAATTGCTTTCGTCATGATCGTCACTTCATAGTTACCGTCGGCGCTGGAAACAAAATCATGACTTTAGAGTTAGGAATATGTCGGGCCTGTGGACGGCGAGCTGTGGGTGGCTCGCCGTCCGTCCGTCTAGAGATGACAGGCCGTGTCGACGGCGCGTTAGTGTTCCACGCGCGCCTCAAAGAGAGTCAGCGCACAGAGGGGCCTGAAAGGGCCGACGACGCCTGCCGGAGTTGCGGGATTATTCGCAAGAGACACCGTGGCTCCGAAACACAAAGGGCAATGAAGGAACATGGAATCATCCAATGTCTCCTCCCGCTACACCCAGAGCGGGAGGAGACATTGGATGATTTCCTATCCCTAAAAAAAAAGAGTTAGTAATATGTAGCATTTATAAGCTTAAGCTTTGACCATTTTGAATATTAAATTACTATTCAAACGCTTGTATTGTTATTGATTTGATCGATGTCTTTGTGGTTAGAGTCCGTTACCACAAGATGTACTCGCTTAGTTTTAATATTGTGTTTGTCTTGGCTGGCAGCTTTAATTTTATTAAGGTCGCTACAAACAAATCCGTTAAGCAGACGACACTTGTACGGGATCCCTTCTTTTCGCATAATGTTCTTTGTCCTAATATACTTCGGCATAACGATTTTGCCACAATTTGTTTTGGCATAATAATACTTCGGCATAATTTTTTTAGGCATACATTTTATGTTGGCATAATCATCTTAAACACTAATTTGCTTTGGCATAAATTTGATTCGCATAACGTTAATAGGCCTAATGACTATTAGCACATGCTATAACATCATTTGCCATCGACATTGGGTATGTAACGGTTGTTATATCAGGAGAAACTGGATGCAATCGGGACTTTAGGGTACTCCGACTCGGATAGGTTAGGTTAGAAGGGGATGGCGGGGTCGTGTGAGCGAGCAAAGCGAGCGAATAGACCCCGCGGTCTTAAAATTTTATGCAAATGGATAGGGAACCCACTTGTACACCTACTAGAGCACACTCATAAAAACGAATAATTTAATTTAATAGAAGAGAACTCCCTAAGTCAAACTAAACTCTATGAACGCATCTTCCTTTATTTTAGTAAGTCCTAGCAACCTCATTGAAAATGAAAGCAAAATTTAATACAAACTGCGCCGAGCATGTAATATTGTTTCAATTTCCTCTAAATTCTGAGCAGTAAACAAAAATGTAGGTTAACCGTATAAGAGAAGAAAATATACTGCGTCGCTTTTGAAGGTTGAGGTCGTAGGTACCGACTACTAATATAATTTAAACTCATGTTGCTAAGGATTTTGTATCGTATATTTTCGTAATGGCAAGTAAAATTGGTGTTACATAAACTAATTTACTTGATTTGATTACAATAGCAGTGAATTACAGAATAAATAAAATTATTATATGTGATACAACAGCCGTTAACGTAAATAAAGAAAAAAAAAAACTTTATGAAAATAACATTATTGATATCATTCATGTCGATGATGATGTAGAAAACTCAGTTACCACTGAGTTTCTTAATGTATCACACAATGTAGTCTAAAACGCAATGTTGGTTGCATTTATATCGTTAAGAAGTAGAAAAAAACAGTAGCAACCGAGTTCCACAAACAAAATAGAGTAAAATAACATTATATTCAATAAGCCAATGGCAGCCGATTATAAATACATATTATTATAAAACAAAGTCCTCCGCCACATCTGTCTGTATGTATGTCTGTTCGTGATAAGTTCAAAAACTTCTGCACCGATTTTCATGCTGTTTTCACAAATGAATAGAGTGGTTCTTGAGGAAGGTTTTAGTGCGAAGTCGCGGGCATCAGCTAGTTGTAAATAAAGTAAAAACACTCCATGTTTTAAACATGATTCATGTCAAAGAGGATGTAGATGACGCAGTAACTACCAAATGCCAAAATGTCTCTCACTTCAATAGGCAGTCAAACACAAATCTGGCTCTATAAGTCAGGTCACTATTTATGTAGTCGGGTCGGTACTATAGAATAGTTGTCTATGCTGCGTCAGTACATCAGCTTGATCCTTGTTCGTGTCAAACTAATGTGGCTGATTTACTACCTCGCAGTTAATTACGCAGCGAATGTAATCTGATTGTCGGTCTTTACTACATTAGGGTCTGTTACCGTCTGTGCGTGATGGGTTATAAGTCTTTTGATGACGTAGATGTTTTGCTGATTTGTTTACCAGCATGTTTTATCCCTGTATTTTTCGTAGTACTCGACTCAATCAAATTGACAAGAGTTATCTTATTTAATTCATTGGAAATTCTTCGAAGCTTTTCCATTGTCATGGTGGTAGTGTCCATAGAGAGGAAGTAGGATCCTTCAAAAGTAATCTATACTAATATTATAAAGCAGAAGAGTTTGTTTGTTTGTTTGGTTGAACGTGCTAATCTCAGGAACTACTGGTCCGATTTGAAAAATTATTTCAGTATTAGATAGCCCATTTATCGAGGAAGGCTATAGGCTATATATCATCACGCTAAGACCAATAGGAGCGGAGCAGTAATGGAAAATGTTATGCAGACGACGTTGCACGGGTCAGCTAGTTATTTATAATTATTTATGTCATTAGTTCCTGTTACATGTTTTCCATAAATCATCATCTCACCTTTAATATACGCAATGCCCTAACAAATTAAGAATGATAACGAGACAAATTGATTTAAAAAAGCACTCAATAAAATCGACTTCACAATTAAAACCGAAAACGTCTACCAAAATATCTACATGAAAATCGTCACCCTTCCTTTTGATCCCGCCATTCGTTGTCGGTACAAAATTGACGTTGAAACCTCTAAAAGCTTTGTCATAACCAACTTTTGCGCATTCATGAAAATTGTCCCGTAAAATAGGTCGCCTTGTCTTCCATTAAGCTAACGCTGTACCATTAAAAATAAAGTTAACACTGAATATTCGTGGAGTGGGCTTTTAGGGGAAGTCACAGGTGCATTAAAGTGTTACCTCTATTTGGTTAAATTTAAAAATATTACAGTCACGGTAACTGAGAGCTTCTAACAACCTATATATATGAGTAGAGCTAGTTTACTGTGTATTTTATTTGTTATAAAGTTTGTGGCACTGAAGCAAGTAAAGGTGTAGGAAGAATACAAATAAATAGTCTGAAATGCTTTCTTAGTACGTTTAGTTCTTTCTACCTATCTCTTGGAGTATCTATGAGTACCATATCAAAAGATTTAACATTGGTAATTGCTGCAAACATTTTTCGTCCAACAAAGCAAAAGTTGGGACATTTATTTTAATATTCATGTCGTTTTCGTTGAACCTTTTGCCAATAGCAATATTGTTAGTGGCCAAAACATATTGGTTGCATCTAATTAGCCAATCCTATTGGCACCTGGAACAGGCAACCACAGCCAAGTCTTAACGCTTATTTATAGATCAAATTCCAACCGGAGGAATCAAAGCCGAAACCATTTGCAATAAACTATAAAGTTAAAATAACTTGGCACCGTAGTTTAACAGTTCCTGGTATCAAACTTAGATAATCCAAAATTAATCCAATCGCGAACTCGTGCCGAGCGGGAATTGAACCCAATTCGCGTAATTTGAATGCTTATTATGAAACTTTGTCAAACAGGACAAGATTTCAGGAAGTATTTAGATCAACAACGTGATAAAGTTCATAAAGTATTTAATTATGAATTAATAAATCATAAATACCCCAAATAAGTTCGGTAATGAACATGATGAAGAGAATATCAATAATTTAATAAATAATGAGATATATTAATTGTATTGTAATAAATGATGATATATTAATTGTATGTTATTTATTTTTAGCTATGATATTGTTATCTTAATTTAATTTAATTTCAGTCAGGACATCTTTTTGTAAATTCTATTTATTTTTATTTGTTCACGTTAGTTAATAATTACAATAATTTAATTAGACCTACTTAGAGAATGATGTGCATGCCTGTAAGTGACTTATTTACAGAGAATCCCCTAGAAAATATTTAATAAATTAATATTTATTTATAAATCCTAGAAAATGTTTTTTTAGATTAATATTTATTTATTAGTAATTCGTTCGTGTGCCTAAATAAATAAATAAATTATGTTAAAAACATTAAATTACTTATTACTAAACATAATTTGCCACTTTATTAGAACATTTAGATAACACGTAGAGACTGTAACTCAAAAACCGTTGCCATGATGCGGCAAAAATTCCCAATGTGAGATGAAACGCTGAATAAAATAGATGAAATTAAGCAATCCACCACGACAGTCAATTTAGAAATTAGGGCAACCGTGCTAGTTGTAGAATATTTAAACGACAGTGAGACGAGTGAAATGAGCAAAGTTGTAAATAGATTTTTAATAGACATCAAGTTAAAGCACTTTATTAGTGATTATGAATAAAATGGCGACTTGCATATCTGTGAACATCGAGAGGCATCGATTTTTAAAAGAGAAATTAGAAATGATGAAGCCATTTGAGAATTTTGGTGAAATAATTCGAGAAAGAACGTCATGATTGAGTTAGTGAAAACAATGATTTTGGATTATTTCGTCCCGATTTCATCGGCAAAAGGGTAGCAAATGGTATTGAACGATTGAATCAAAAGCGAGCTAATTTGTTCTTCACAAATAAGAACAATCAATTTGCCTTGAGTAGCTCTTGGATTTGCGTGGGAGTTTACGCAGCTGAAGTATTCTTTCGTTTACAATCCGATTTATATGAAAAACAAAGCCACGGAAAGAGGAAAACATTTACTGAAAAGTATTGGGAATCTGTTTTCAAAATAAACTTAAAGTGATTGACGTACTCGTACTTGCATTAATGAAATCGTCTATTAGCTTTAAAGCTTCAGTTCCATTTAGAATTCTGCTTCCTTTGATATAAATTGAGATTAAACTGCATCAAAGAGACTTCAATGTCTAACGTTTGTTAATAATGAATGCTTACCGTGGCGTGTTTAGTTCGATACGCTACCTTGATGCTATTTAGATTAAAGCCCGCACTTATCGTGCTTTCCGCCTGGCCAACTTCAGGCGCATTCTCTGCCTCACCTAGATAGCAACTACGTATTCAAATTTCAGCTTTATTTGAAAGAAGATAAGCTCTTAAATCCTGCGGAGTGGAGAGCTTACGTGGCGTTAATGCATATAAATGCGGTGAACTGCCACTGATAATGGTTAGCGTTGCAAGTATAAGGATTTTTAAGGCGGTCCCGTTTTGCGATTGGAGGGCGTCGGGATCGATTTGGTGTCTTGAGTGTCTGCCAAAAGTACGGTTATTGATTGCGTGTTTGGTAAGTTTCGACGATTGCAGTTTTCAATTATGCTAAAAGAATCTCGATACTTCATCGTGCACTATTCACGGGAAGTGATCCGAAATCCATTACTATTCGTATATGGAAATGGATGCACATTTTCCAACACATAAAATATTATATTTATTCTGAGTATTTGCGTGGAAGTATACGGTGAAAATAATCCGGCTTAGAAAGCTTTTAGTTAAGTGTTCAATATTTCCTTTTTTTGTAGAGCAGTTTATCTTAAGTGCAGCTTGATGATAAAAAAAGGCGAAATGAACAAAGAGAAATCATTAACAGCAAAATATACGCTTCCAGTGAAGAATAAGTTAAGATTAGTTACATACTTTTGTCTAACCATCTGAATTTACCGAGGAGTCTCGTCAAGATGTCTTGATAATGCAAAGTAATGGGATTTTTGTCCGCAAACCGGAAATGAAGAGATAAGGCCCTTATAAGAAGAGTTTATAACAAAAGAAAAGAAAGAAAGTTAACTTTCATTGGAAGCAATGGGGATAGTGTCAAACTTGTGGACACAGGTTTGTTCCAAGTTTCTTAAATTGATTCCCCAGTAAATGGCTCCAGAGTGAGATTAATGTTTATAGCTGGCATTTATAAGAACTTAAGTGTATTCGTTTTATTGTCATGTTGCAAAAGAATAATGGATTTCAAGTTAGAAAAAATATTTCTCAAGATTAATGCTGTTACTCTGCCACTTAAAACAGTCAGCGAAAGGACTTTGTTGTAAATCCTATTAATCTCAACATCTTCGACGAATAGTTTCAAAGACTGAGTTATTTGCCAAATTATTAAACTTTGTGAATTTCAATGAGAATTGTTTTACAGCTAATTATTTCTGCAACTTTCATTTCATTAAATGTGATTGTTGTGAGGAAATCAGTGGCCGTAAACATTGATACTGCTATAGATAATCAAAATTCAGCTACAACTTTAAAATTCATATAGCCGAGAATTTGGCTCACGATTTCCATAATAATGACCATAAAAACGCAAAAAATGGCAATCTTTATGGTTGCGGAGTGTTCAACTCCGTTAAAGTGCTCATAAAATTCTATGTTCTACATAAAATCTGGAATAGAATTAGAATAAAATATATGATGTCGAACTCACTTATTGTACAATACGATGTCGGGCAGCCATATGTGTTCTGAAGGTACATGCAGAGTCTCCACACCGCCATAGTCATCGGGGTTCCACTTCAATTTGTAATCGTTCCATTCCTGCAACAAAATAAACCTATTAATTCTGTTTCATAGAACTGTTTCTATGGCTTGTGGAGAAGCGTGCTAGTTTTCTTTATTTTTTTCGGATACTTGGCTTTCATCTGGTTGGTCTGTAGATGGGTGATCATCTTAACATACCGAGTTTCCTACGTGCCTCGGAAAGCACGTTAAGCCATTGGTCCCGGCTGTCATTTGTAGATCTTTGGCAGTCGTTACGGATTGTCAGAAGCCAGTAAATTTGTCTCCAGTCTTACCAAAATATACCGTGTTACCCAGTTAATGGGTTGTGGAGGTCTGGTAGGTAGCTGCTCCACGTTAAATACTGGCATTCAGCTGAATCCAGTTTGACTGGAAGGTGACCCCATTGTAGTTGGGAAAAGGCTAGGCTGATGATGATGAGGCTTCATCTGCGTGCTCATATCATAAAAAATCAACATGGTACCTTTAAAAATGTTTAAATATAAAAATTATATACTTAGTTCCCTAGAGAGCTTATTTTTTTTTTTAATTAGGAAGTAGCAGCGGGTTTTCCAAATTGTCTTAGTTAACTGGTCTTATGTTTCAAAATTCTAGCCGACGAGTTCTTGGGTCTTAGTCTTACGTAACTAGTTTTAAGATTAAGCTGAAAAAGCCACTTCGCTTTGAAAGAATTTAGTCGACTTTCGTATTTCTTAACTTTATTAAACTGTCTTGCCACATAAATTGGGGTCGAAACTGACCAGACCAAAATGTCTATTAGCCTTTTTATACTCTTTAGAAGTTTTTTCTCTAACTAAAGTCCGTTCGAAGACATTTGAGAAAGTATTTTCGTAGGAGGCGGTATAAAACAGTGTTGTTGACGGAGACCGGTTGGTGAGCGTCGGAAATTGCGGTGGCTTATTAGTTTCCGGTCGTGGGAAGGGTCTGTTGAAAATCTGGTGCTGTGGACGAAAATCGACTTGGCCTCTTCTCACTTAGTGTCCAATCGAGCAGATACGGAATTCTTTTTGAATTACTTGCCATTAAACGAAAGATCCCTTTGTAATTATTTAACTAGATTTTGAATTTTAACACTTTGACAAAAGCAGTGGTGAAGTGGAACAGTTGTTTGTTTTTTTTTTTTGATAATGTGTCGTTTTTGTATATATTTTTTTACTTTTGTACGGCACGCGTTTGATCTCTATCTCACCTGATGGTAAGTGATGATGCGATCTAAGATGGAGCACGCCACGCTTGACTTAAAGACTCCCAGGCTGTAGCTATCAGGAAACACAGACTCCGGCAGGAAATTCCACTCCTTTGCTGTGCGCACTATGAATGTGTGTGACATTTATCCTTAAGTCCTACCGTTTAGTACGAACAGACATCAACAAGTACCATACAACATTAAGTTGAGATAGATTAAGTTGTACATGATGACTTAAAAGATTACCTAAGTAATAATATCAGTACTACCTTGGGGCAGTAAAAAAAATATATTTCTAGGTTAATATTATTTTTAAGTAATATTATGAAGTAACTGAGTGAATATAGATTTGATTTCCCGAAGGAGGTTTGTTTTGTGCTTTCGTTGGAGTTAGATCCCGGCCTCCGTAGAGAGGCTTCATTTGTGAGCATTGAAGTATTTTGTGTCCCACGTCGGGCGCCAATAACGACCGATATTAGATTTTTCTGCTACAAATGCTGTGTATGTTTCAGATGAGTTACAGCTTTAATTTTAACTCTTAGCTTGAGACAATGTAGTAAAATAGGAGGACTTTACTGTTTTAGTATATTACACTTGTGATTTCTAATAACAGCCGCACGGGTCGATCTTTAAGGTTAAGCAACGCTTGCCAAGGTTGGTAGGGATGGGTGACCATCTTAACATACCGAGTTACTCCGTGCCTCGGAAAGCACGTTAAGCCGTCGGTCCCGGCTGTCATTTGTATGATCTTTGGCAGTGGTTACGGATTGTCAGAGAAGTACCGCGTTACCCAGTTAATGGATTATGGAGGTCTGGTAGGCAGCCGCTCTAACACTGGTATTCAGCTGAATCCGGTCTCGGTTGACTAGAAGCGGACCCCAATATAGTTGGGAAAAAAGGCTAGGCAGATGATGACACTTCTAATAAAAGTATTATGAAAGTTAGAGTGACCAAGCTTCTTGTCGCTCCATTGTAGACTTTGTGTCTGTCATCTCTGACCTATGTAGACTAGAGTCAAGAGCAAACCCATCTCAAGTTAAACAAATAATTAAACTCAATGTAGGTATCCTTGTTTGAATATTTCCTTTTGACAGAGAAGATTTCATGACAAAATTATATACTATCTATATAAGTAGCATTTTCATCGTTCAGATCAAATAAAAATATGTCGTGGATAACAATATTGTTGTAATAAAAGTTGCTCAATTGATTATTGTAGTAGTGGGTAGTGGTAAACGCCGTGACGTCAGTTGTCAGTTGTAATGGCGGCACGTGGACAGAGTCGTATTGGAGAGTGGGGACTTTGCCAGTTTGCCGAGCGCACTTTGGCTCGAGACACCAACTAAGATACTCGTCCAGAACGAAACTGTCGGTTTACCTATTTCAATGATATTAAACAGACTTCTTTAATAATGTTATAAATGCGAGTTCTTCTTACTCAACAGACAGATGTGTTGCTGTGGAGTTTGTTGGCCACTTCTTCTCCATAGCTGAAATACTAGGAAGTGGTAACGGGCGGGCGTTTTGTGGGACTGTCTATTTGTAAAGTACTAGCACTCAACCACAGTTAATAAAGAGAGCTTAGAATTGACCGTTTTATTCTACAATGATCCTGATACCACCGAACCCGATGATGGCGCTATCGCTCAGCCGTCGCCGACGCCGACAAATATAATTATATTATTTCGGTTCTTTTTTTTGGCCGCGATTTTACTATCCCATAGTGACAGATGGTAGGGGTTTTCTATTCTTTGGGGACTTTATATTACTTACCAACTTGTCTATGTTATTTTGTACACGTAAATTGAATATTGATGGGAAAATAACACTTTACATATTTACTTATAAGAAGATCCACAAAAAAAAACTATTAATTATTTGTAAGATTTAAAAAAAAAAAAATAAGGCTAAACAGACTAATTTAAATTGACATTCAATGGCAAAAAACCAACAACAAACAACCAATGGCCAACTCTTTACTTACGTTCTGTTGAAGGACTATCACTAGAAAATAGTTAAAAACTTAGATGCTGCACCTACAACAAGAAGAGCAACAAATCAAGCAATAACCAACAAGAAAAGAGAACCAGCCTTTGATAAAACTTATCAAAGTTTTGCGAATACCTACTCATGTAACCAATATTCATAATTCTGAACTTTGCGACAACACACAACATCACGACAAACTAACAAATAAAACAAAACAAATCCAAGGATATAAATAATTTTATTTATAGTAGCCAAAATATTTGGCGACAGACCTTATAACCTCAAAAGTTTGGCACAGAGAATGAATCGTTCAGTACTTGTACGGAACCCAATTATTATTTTGGCGGGCCTTGTAGTCTGTTAGGCCGAATTACTCTTGCTAAAACTCAATTTAATTTTGCCTACAGAATTAATTTAAAATCGTTTTTGCTCATGTATGAGTCGGTTTTGGGCAATGTAAACCTGATGAGTGGAATTGAAACGATGATAGGAGTAATAACAACCTATTTGGAGATTATTGTTATTTGACTACTGAATGAAAAATCGAATGGACACCATAACACATGTAGAAAGGTTAAAATATAAGGATTATCGGTAATGACAGGCTTGTCGAATCGAGGCTCCAAACTCTTGAGCATCGACGCTGAGTGGCTAGCCCGTCGGTTTTCTACCGGTTGCATTTTGGGCAATTTGGAAGTGTCTCTCGCGCAAACTATTCAGTTTAGAAAAAAAAAAAATTCGATACCTCAATATCATTTTTGAAGACCTATCTATAGATAACCCATTCGTATGGGTGTGATGAAAAAAAAAATATTTGAGTTTCAGTTCTAAGTATGGCGAACCCCCAAAACTTGTTTTTTTTTCTGTTTTTGTGTGAAAATCTTAATGCTGTTCACAGAATACACCTACTTACCAAGTTTCAACAGCATAGTTCTTACAGTTTCGGAAAAAGTGGCTGTGACATACGGACGGACAGACAGACATGACGAATCCACAAGGGTTCCGTTTTTTGCCATGTGGCTACGGAACCCTAAAAACTGTGAACTAAGACTAAAAATTTACCACAGAAAGATGCTCTAAAGATTAGTGGCTTTGCCACGTTATATGTCAATGTTGAATTGCTTGGCTTGGCAATGACTCCTTTAATTTAGACAGAATGGGAAATAAAATAGAAATCTATGATAGTGTAAAGTTTTTAGATAATACAATATGTTAAATATCTGAAGTAACGCATTCTCCTTTCCTTAAGTAAAATGTTGATCTTTCGTAGCCCATTATTAAAGACTAGCTTCTGCCAGCGGCTTCGCCCGCGTGATCCCTAGGGAACATATTCCCGGGATGAAAAGTAGCTTATGTGCTATTCCAGACTATAATCTATCTTTGTTCTAATAAATTTAATAAAGATCCGTTAAGCCGTTCGGCGTGATTGAGTAACAAACAACCAAACTTTCACATTTTAAATTTTTTTTTTCATTTTTTCTATTGATTGTAGCGTGTTGAAAAGTATACTATAACCAGCTCAGGAGTTTGAAAAATAATTATACCAAGTTTCGTTAAAATCCGTCGAGTAGTTTTTGTTTCTATAACGGTTATACAGACAGACAGACAGACAGACAGACAGACAGACAGACAAAAATTTTACTGATTGCATTTTTGGCATCAGTATCGATCCCTAATCACCCCCTGATAGTTATTTTGGAAATATATTTCATGTACAGAATTGACCTTTCTACAGATTTATTATAAGTATAAGTATAGATCAAAGTACATATTTTTCAAGTAAATCCTCATGAACAAAGATAAGCGCTCATCAGCACTAAAATAAACCCATCGTCTGCTCCATAATAATCCAAAATTTATGCACACGTTATAATTTCAGTTGCTCCGAGTATCGAAGAAAATGTGTACTCCTAATAATACGTAAGGGAATTATACTGGCTTTCACGGTGCGACGCCTCTGTCTCTACTATAGCGTCGTTCTGGCAAACCTCTTGAACAATCAATGGCGCATAATTATAGCAAGGTGAGTGTGATATTGATTTTTGATCAAATCAAGTTTTAATTTTTTAAGAGTGACATCTGCATCTTTGGACTTTTTTGGCTTGCCCTTGACCCTAGTCTAGGTCAGAGGTGACAGAGACAAAGACGAAGGAGCGAACTTTCCCAGAAGGAGCCTGTTTACTCTAATTTATCTACTTTATTAGTTACTAGCTGACCCGTGCCCACTTCGTTGGGCGGTAAACATTTTAACTTGTGATGAAATTATGAGTGTGGTTCGGTTAGTACTGACTGCTATGATTTATTTCCTGACGGCCAAAAGGAGGGTTTTGTTTTTATTGCATAATAATATGTATGTAGCTAGGCTAGCGAGCCGCTGCGAGCGCTCAGCGTTAGACTCCCAGTCCCTTGTTGCAGAGCCATGCTGCTTTAAATCACTGAGACGCTGTGCACGTTCAGCGCTAGATTCCCGAGCACGGACCTGCGATGTTCTCCAGCTTTGGTTAGCGAGCCGCTGTGAACGCTCGGAGCTAGATTTCCCAGCGAGTGCTTGCGAAATATTTTCTCTATTCCTCGAGAGGCTCTTCCGTACGGCGTACTCGAGCTGCTCTTGTCTCATGTCTGGGATGTCTGACGGGAAAGTTGTGATATCCTTTAAGGCATGATAAACAATCGCTGAAATTGACCGATATCCCAAAAACAGAAATATCACATCTCGAACTCGAAGAATGAGAACGAAGTAATATTGTAATTGTGTTTTGAGAAACCGAGCAACCAAAACAATTTTAAAGACCAACAACATTCAATCAACTACGTACAACTTACCTACCAAACGACAAAAGTTAAATAATAACTGGAGAGGGTCATTAATCCGCGGAAAATCTTAACACCACGATTCAGAAAAATGACGTAATTGCACAACGCCGTCTATGGGTAATGGATAAAACGTCGTCCGTACAAAGCATGTTCTAATGCGGTTCGTGAATGGACGGCGCGGGCGGCGTTTTGCGATTTAGTAATTTTATATTATCTTCAACCAATTGACATACTGTTTTGGGCAAATCGTATCTCTATGATGTTCTTGTGATCAAAATAACATTTTTTTCGATAAAGTTTAATATTTTGTTGTTTAAAAAATCGTCCAAAGATAGGTACGTCGAAAAATACTTTTTTTAACACATAAAAGCTACTATATCTGCTAAAATATAAAAGATAGAAATATGGTGCCGCGTACTTTTTTGTAGAACTATTATAGGCGGACCAGGTTGCCATACATTGTTTTCAATTATATACAACTGTTAAGGCAGCGCACGCAAATAACTCTGTTGTAAGAGCTATTTTTTTCCGCCTGGATAGACAAAAATTGAGATATTTCGACTAATATGCATGATATCTTTATAATTTATAGCCTATAGCACTCACGGATAATGTAGCTTTCTACCAGTGAAACAATTTTTCAAATCGGACCAGTAGTTCCTGAGATTACCCCCTACATACAAACTTACAAACTTACAAACAATTTTACCTCTTTATAATATTAGTATAGATATAGATCATTATCGTTCTCCTGCCATTTTTAACCGACTTCCCAAAAAGGAGGAGGTTTTCAATTCGGATGTTTGTATTTTTTTTTATGTTTGTTCGGGCATAACTCCGTCGCTTGCAACCGATTTTAAAAATGATTTTTTGTTGGAAAGGGAATACTTCCCAAATGGTCCCATGATAAGGAAACCAGGATCTGATGATGGCATCCCAGAGAAGTCGAGGGGAACTTTCGAAAATCGTATGGGCAACTAGTGCGTTTGTATTTTGCTTTTCTGCGATTTTGCAGTGGTGTTGTTAGGTGTGGGGTACCACTAAAAAGTGAAAAATAAAATAATTTTTACAAAAAAATACAACCGACTTCCAAAAAAAAAACACTACAAAGTAAAAAATAACTTTAATTTCGGAAGTCGGTGTCAAAAAACGAACAAATTAACAAAAACACCGAGTTACGAAATTAAAGTTATTTTTTACTTTGTAGTGTTTTTTTTTTTTTGGAAGTCGGTTGTATTTTTTTGTAAAAAGTATTTTTCACATATTTTTTTGTTTGTCATCACATCATATCAATAACACTTTCCAGCTGTGTCTATTTTTCGCACATTTCATCCACAGTTTCTTTAGGTTTTTAAACTTTCATTAAAACGACATTTTCTTCATCTAAAATCTGCCTTATAGTTAGTATCAGCGTTTTTATGGTATGTAATGCTATTTTAAATTACGTACTCTTCTTTATATGGAATGGAATGAACACACTCAACGTGCTCAAAATGAGTTCGAGTTTTCACCACTTCCACAGCCCCCAATCCAAAGCTGAATGTTTAATTGAATCTCATAATGGGATACGCGTGTGACGCGAGATTTTCGGTCGTTTCCTTGGCTATAATCTTTAAAATGAAGCTGTGTTCCACATTTTCTACACCGTGTAATGTCTGTTTTAGTTAGAATTCTATTCATATTGCGAAAGTTGTTTGAAACTTCTATAGCAGCAATTTACTTTTAAGTTTTTGTTTTAAACGTATTTCCTTTCGATATCTCCCCTGAAAAAGATATTAGAATTTTGTTTTCAGAGATTTTTGTCAGCATTGAATATGAATTCACTCAAAACAGATTTGTTTTATAGTTTCTAAATATGGAACGTATAGTAATTGATACCTTTTATAATACAGGATTAGTTATGAACCAATTACTAACAAGATCTGCCGGATTCTAACATTGCAATATCGTGCAATTAGTAACAGATTGTTAGCTTATTACTGGTAGCTGATATTATTGAGTTTCCGATATTCGATACCTACTTATGATATTTGGTATAGTAGGTGTGTATAATACCCTGGCCGGATAGCAGAATTTGTTCGAAAGAGTCACCGCGGTCCTGGAAAGCAATGGGCACTAGGAAGTACACGGATGGGTTTTAGTCAGTAAAAGTCTAAGCCTATGCGCGCACTGGTGACTTTTTTCATCGTGACAGTACATTTCTCTCTTTTGCAAGTGTGAAGTGCAACAGAGATATATAATACTGTCATGATGACAGAAGTCACCAGTGCGGGCATAGGCCTACACTCCCTTGTGCTGTGCCCAAAGCGCGAGGACTCATTTGGTGATTTCTCATTCTTTAAAAAAGGCATGTTCAATATCAGTTATTATTAGACTAGCATCTATATTGTTGTAAGATTCTTCGTCGTTTGCTTTCTATAATAATATGTCAACGGAAAATTTAAAACTGCGAGATTGTAATAAATCTATTTTTTATTAAAATTTCTCGATATAATATAATAAAAAAATAATTTTGAAAACAATAAATTCCATCCAAATTCAAAAGTTTCCTATTTAATCGTGTCTTGTGGCGAAAAATCAGTTTGCTATTTCATGCGGTATTATAAAATCTTACGAAAATAATCAATCTTATAAATACCTGCAAGTTTCCGCAGATATTTATATTTCATTTAAAGATTCAGATTCAAGCCTATTATAAGTTTTCTACAGCCTTATTCAAAATGATTAAGTCATGATAAGGAAAATTCTTGTTGGATATCGCACTAACCCTTTTTTATCATCTGTCTCATCTGATTCTGCTTTACCGTTAACAAATTCGTCCTTGCTTTCTATTTTTATTCTAAAAACTCTGTAAAAATAATTTGTGCTATACGTTCATTGTTCTGTATCATTTATTATTGTAGGACAGCCTATATTTTCAACTGTGAACCACCCAACTCGATGTTTATACAAAGGTCTATGTTTGCTTTACGAAATTCAACCAAAATACCTTAAGTTTATGATTCATTAAAACGAAATTTAATTTACCCATATTACGGACATACTGGTGTTAAGACTGTGAAAGCTATGAGTGTGAGGTAATGTCGTTATTTCAGTTAAAGATTCAAAGGACGCCGACGGCATTTTGTTTTGTTGCCAAATTTATTTCAAGTGATATTATTGTTTGATGTTGATTTCCAAATGGATTTCATAACAACAGACGCAGTTCACTGAATACACATTCCGCCACCAAATTATCAAAACCGGTCGAATACAAAAAGCTTTGTAAATTTCTGGCAGGAAAAATGAGGTCTAATATTAAAAATTCGGTGGTTTTAACACACCCTCGGGGCGAGCAAATTGTCAAGAGTTTCAATTGACCGCGGCCGCCATTTCCTGGTGGCTCGAGTTTTTTCATCAGATCTTTTGGGCTGTGGCCACTTTTATAATGGGAAGTGGGAAGCTACAGTTTATTTTCGAGGTTCGCCTCAATGTTGTTTGTAAATGTCGCGCGTGATCTTTTTGCTAATGTTTAGGTGGTAAAATCGTTGCTTTTATATGGAAGATCAGAACGAATTGGGAGATACGCACACGTTTCCAATTACATTATAAGATAACAGCGATTGAGAAGGAATGTGGATAGCATTAGAATTTTTGATAATTTGGAGAGGTGTTTTCGAACAATACGATGAAATCGAAATGTGTTCATTGATAAAAACACAGTTCGCAACAGAAACAGAATGGGCGAAATGAAAAAGTTCACGCCAAGTGTTGTTTTGCTGTTTACGCAAACAATTCGAACGATGAATAACGAAGTAATGAAATAACTTCCAATGCGAATAAGCCAAAATATCATCAACAAAGCAAAAAACAAACGATACCTAATATGAGAGAATGTTGGTAACAAAAATGTCGGAAAGTTGTTAGAGAGCCCTCGCCGGCAACTCAGCAAGAATCCGACGCAAGTATTCGTTTGGATGCGATGATGTTTTTAAAATGTTATTTAATAAATTTTAACGAGAGCAAATTTTCTGATTTAATCGGGAATTTCGTTCGGGAAATTTTGGCAAGGCATCAAAGGTTGCGCTCTGTCTACGGAAATTTAAAATTTTCATATTTACATTTAGTTGCATTGGTAACGTTGCCATAAAAATGAGATGCAATTTCTGTTAATCTTAGCAAAATGTTAAACAGCTTTTGGGTTTTATTTTATCTGATCCGCTTTAAATCATTTACGCCTTAGCCTAAACCACCTCAAAACATTTTACACGTAAAAATTATGAAGTTCTTTAAAAATAAATTCATTTAAGAACACAAAGGAACAAAGATCGCAAGCACACAATGAGAGAGGGAGATGGCGAGATTTTTTTTTAAGAACTTTTAATTATAGAAAATATCTTGAAGCCAATTTCACCTTCAAATGGGCTGCAAACTTTGACTGGCAAGTTGGATTCTATTTAAAAGTTTTGACCGCCATCAAAGCGATTCCACAATGATTTATTATGCGAATATATTTTGGGATGGGATGTTTGTTTTGGTCTCTGTATAAACAAACTCTTGTACCTATGTCTTCTGTAAAGCTGATCTTACATAAAGCAAAATATAAAGGTAGTTTCTCAATAAAAACGTTTCAAATTTTAATGGATTTTGTTTTAATCATCACATAACTTTTACTTGTGGTATAAAGAATACGGTTTTACCATTTTTGCTTATAAAATATGTCAAACAGCCATATTTATAATTCAGTTTAAAATGATTTAACTATTGAAATATCAATACTCGCTGAATAATGCTTAAGTTAATATTAAAGTAACTATTTATATGAACGAAGGCGTTATCCGGATTTCATGTACCTACTTGACATCTGGAAAAGATCTTCGTTCGTTTTTTGCTAATTTCCAACTTCACACTATTTATAATAACCAAACGGAAATACAATGCCTAATTTATACTGTTGGATTTTTAACTTTCAGCCTACAACTGAAAACTGAAATTCGAAACGCGCAATAAATTCGGGCATTCCAGTCAAGTTACGCCCAGTGTTACTAAAAACAAGCATAACACTTAATCATTGCGACATGCAACATAATCATAAGCGCCTAAACGAATATAAGCCGCACATAAAATACATACTTAGATAATATGCGAAAGGACAGTGTTTAGGTTAATATGAAAGCAACTGCATAAAATTTTCACAACTATTTATATCAACGAAGGCCTTATCCGGATGTTATGTTCGTTCTTTGCTTATTTCCACCTTTACCCGATGTATAATAACTACACGGAAATACAATGCCTAATTTACACTGTTGTATATTCAACTTTCAGCTTACAGCTGAAAGCTGAATTTCGAACCGCGCAATGAATTCGGGCATTTCAGTCAAGCTACGCCCAGTGATACTAAAAACAAGCATTACACTTAATCATTGCGACACGCACGATAATCATAAGCGCCATAACGAATATAAGCCGCACATAAAATACATAATATGCGAAAGGATATATCCTACGGGTAGTTCAAAAACGTGTTAACTGGTAGGTGAGCCAAACCGAAATGATTTATGATACCCTGCTGGCGACGGTCGGGAAAAACCCTTCGGAACAGCGGTCCGTTTCGATACACATCTAAACCCTGTTTTTATATCAAAAAATATTATTTCATCGGCAGCGTTTCTTGCCGGTTTTCGGTCGTAACGTTTCAAATATAATGAAAGTGGAAAAAGGTTTGAAGTTTTATGTTTCAATCGGTTCGAGTAGTTTGGGGGTTGGCTGAAAAGTGATTTTGTTTACGATCAAGTATCAAGCGTTTGATCTTTGAAAAGTCAACATGGGGATAGTAACAGTTTCAATATGACAGATTTCATTTTGTAACAGAAGGCTACTGGTCCATTACAGCGAAGCGAAGCAGAGGAGCGGAGAAACGATTAAATATTAACCAATCATGTCAGTCAAAATGTCAGTGACTCACGTGGTACGGAGATTTTGTGCAATTCCATTGGTTAAAATGTCTCCGTTTTTGCGCTGCGCTGCCTCACCCCACTGTAATATACAGGCACCCTAATTCTCTTACTTAAAAAATTCAATATGGCCCAGCGACAATCAACATCACAAACTTGCCAAAACGTACGACAATTGAAAGTGTATTTGACAGTTAGCCTACGTAAAATGCGTTTAAAATAAGAATAGGATCGACTTAGCGCCATATTATTGTGACGTCATAGCTGTCAATTCAAACCAATTCGATAGGGTGAGCAAAGCAAGATATTTTTTTTAAATTATTATTTGTAAACATTGTGTGAAAAAAGTGTTTTGGTATGGTATAAAATAAGTAATAATGACTTTAAATAATTAAATATTATATTTAGCTAATTTACTGCTATCGAACGTTATTATTTAAAGATTGAAGACTTATTCAAACAAAGTAAAATAAACCGTTATCGATATGGCAACTTAGTTTTCTTTGCAAACCGTACTTTTCAAGAGGCATTTGACACATGGAGGTTATTGACGTTCCTATTCTCATTTAAAACGCATTGTACGCACTAGTTAGCCAAGGGGGTGATCAACCACGCGGTTCCAGTTTAATATGCAACTGCTAGTGATTGTAGGCATTTGACCGCCACAAAACTGTTCCAACCGCTGACTACTCAAGCAAACCGCCTAAGCATTTCAATACTCTAGTGCGTAAGAGTGCTAAGCAACTGCGATTCGAATGCAAATGTTCCTTAAAAATGAGAATAGCTTTGTTCAAGGAAAGTTCAGCATTCGAACGGTTGATTCACACTAAATTAACAGAAATCTCTTAAAACATACTTCAATCAATCAAGTTGGTATTATGCGGTTAAATGCCACACTTAAAGCTTCTCCTAAATAACATTCCCACTCGATCTAAAGGTCAGCTATATTTCTGAGCAACCATTCGACATCATTATTTGTGTATTATTACCCTATAACATAATATCGTTTGCTCTATTCGTTTTCTTCAACAACTTCATGCTTTTATCTCTCTTTTTCATATGAGAAAATCTTCAGCATCTCTTTCTAACGATCCAAAGTTTTTTCCTTGCAAACAAGTTGGTCCCACGATAATAAAAATGTTATGATCGCACAAGTAAGTTTACGATTTATTTGTTGGAATGCTGATAGTTCGGGAAACCATATATATTTTGTTAAGGGATGACAAATTTCTAAGTTTTCAAGGATCCGTCCCAGTTTTCGTAACGAGGTCGGAGTTTACAATTTGTGTTGTAAATTTTGTCGGAAATTTTGAGAGACTGAGAATGGAATGGAAAGTTAAGGTCAGAGTTGACAGCTGTTTCTAATAGCGTAAGCACATTTTAGTATTGAGTAGGTACTTACGGTGAGTATACGATAATAACTAGTAATATGAGATAGGGTCACTTTATAAAGAACTAGCTTCTGCCAACGGCTACGCCCGTGTGATCCCTAGGGCACACATTCCAGTGATAAAAAGTAGCCTATGTGCTATTCCAGACTAAATCAACCTCTATGCCAAATGTTTGAGAGAGTGAAATTGAGTAGGTAACAAACATCCAAACTTTGGCATTTATACTGACCCACGCAACTTCGTCTGCGTCACATATTCCATTAATACTCGGCTCTTTTTTGTCTTAGCGTGATGATATAGTCTTTAGTCTGCCTCGATAAATGGGCTATCAAACACTGAAAGATTTTTTCAAATCAGACCAGTAGTTCCTGAGATTAGCGCGTTCAAGCAAACAAACAAACAAACAAAAAAGAATCTTCAGGTTTATAATATTAGTAAGGGGTACGGCGCACTTTTTTAAACTAATCATTGTTGAACCATCTCGCTAATTCTACCCATTATTGGCAACTCTGACTCCCAAGGTACGGGTAAATGTTTAATTTGAGGGTTATAGACCATATTAGATTAGGAAATCTATACAATTTTATCTATACTAATATTATAAAGAGGTAACATTTGTTTGTATGTTTGTAAGTTTGTATGTAGGGGGTAATCTCAGGAACTACTGGTCCGTTTTGTCAGTAATAGGTAGCCCATGTATCGAGAAAGGATATAGGCTACATATCATCACGCTAAGACAAATAGGAGCGGAGCAATAATGGAAAATGTGACGCAGACGAGTTGCGCGGGTCAGCTAGTTTAAAATATTTACATTTGAACAGATAGGCAGCTACATAACTGCTTGGCCTACAATCGAATTATTTCCAGCGTACGGCCAACCCTAATGTTTGAGTGAAGTAATAAAATTCGCATAACAAAATCCTATTTCAGACTGCTCTTAAAAGTCTCAAAAACAAAGTAAATTGTTTTATTTTTATCTATTCCAAGCAACTCAATTTGAATTTTCTATGTTATTTCCTTCATTTACATCTCTATACTAATATTATAAAGAGGTAAAGTATGTGAGGTTGTAAAGGGTAATCTCAGAATCTACAGAACCGATTTTGATTTTTTTTTACGAATCGATAGCCACGTTATTTGTGAGTTTCGTAGGCTATATTAGCCCGAAATATACCGCCCAACGAAGTGGGCACGGGTCAGTAAGTTTTCTATATAAGAAAGAAATATGTTTATTTGGGACTCCTACAAAGCAGACAGTTTTAGTTTTTAATGGCTGCAATTACATAAGCACAGAGCAGGTTAATAAATAAATAAATAACTAAGCATCATCTGCCTACCCTTTTTCAGACAATTTTGAGGTCCGTTTCCAGTCAAACCGAACTCAACTGCATACCATTATTTTACGTGTAGCGGCTGACTTCAAGACCTACACAACTCATTAACTGGGTAACACGGTGACTTCCCGGCAAGATTGGTGTCAAATTTTCTATTCAGACCTTCGTAATGCAGACGAAACAATCTTGTATGTATGGTCACCTATCCACATACTAACCTCGGCAAGCGTTGCTTAACCTTGAAGATCGACCGTGCGGCTGTTATAATTTAGCCACGAGCGTTATTGACTTTTGAATACATGAAGATATAATCCAAAACCAGTATCAATGTGAATAATAAACGAAAGTTTCTATAGATCCTAATAAATAAATCTCTTATGTTTTTGTTCTGCTCAATGGAGTAGAAAATAATATTTATAAGTGTGTTTCCTCGTTGCTTATTTTTGGTGTAACTTATATATACTCACACACGTATTCTTATTAATGTATTTATGCTTGCAGATAGCCAGATTTTTTGTAGTGATATGATAAAATATCAACTTGTTCAAGGACAGTTTTGCGCATTGCACTAAATAAATATTAAATTTTGCATTTCCAAAACATTATTCTAACATAGTCTCTCTATAACTTCTTTCGTTTTGAGCTTTTCAAAGTTAGAGGGAACAAGCTACTTCTGGGTAAGCTCGCTTCATCGTAGACTTTGTCACTGTCATCTCTGACATATACTAGAGTCAAGAGCAAACCCATATCAATTAAAATAAAATAAAATCTTGATGTGACACACACCTTGATGTGACTGTCTAGTTTATTGGCCACTTTTATGAGCTATCAAAAGGTTAAGACTAGTAGTACAGATACCGGCACGGATCTTGAGCGCTCGGCGGAAGAGTGGGGATCGCTTTGCACATCGTACACATAAGACAAATAAAACTTCGTCGTGAGGTACGTGCCACAAGAGTAAAGAACAAATCCCGAGTGACGGCTATGCAATCACTGCACTTTCCCTGCCCCCGCGCCTCCGCACCTCACTGCATACCACCAAAGGGACCCAATAACTCACTTTTGCGCAGGTGAAGGTCAGCGCTCAAGAATCGTGCCGATGATTGTACACTCAATCGCAAATAAGTGGTTTCGCATTTGCACTATAAAAAACTTAGGTACTGCTACCTACAGAAAAACATTTTCAATACCATGCTGTTACCTCTGATTATTTTTTTTCTTATATTATTATTAAAAAGCTTACTTAAATGCTGCTCTCGTATTTTTTGCGTTCGCAGTCACGTCGTAGACTGTCAAAAACACCTGCGTCTTCCCTAGATTTTGTTAAATTGTTTGACGTTTGTCACTAAAATGATATTGTGACTTGAATATGAACGTTAAATTAAATAAAAATATTGGATCATGTGTTATTTACTTTTAATTACTCATGCTTGGTAAGTAGGGCTGAAGTTGCCTGATGAGCGGGTTGAAAGTATTACTTCGCACTCCTAGGGAGAACCGATTTCAACTGACAGCAGTCAAATCATAAAAAACAATGAACATTTTATGGCCGAATAGCTGGCCGGTCACAGAAAAAAATTTGTAGGGAAAGCGGCAATCCGTTTTTTATTTGTTTTTCGAGCTTTGTTCATACTTTCTTTGACTTTGACTTTGGAAGACTTATTTAGTCCCTTGAACTATTGGCACCCTCGCTACGCTAGAGACCAAACACCGTCTCGGGACTAAATCTGTTACTTTCACCCCTGGATAACAATGTTCTATTTCATATGTTTACTTTACTAAAGAAATAGTAAACATTATTGAATATGAAACAAATAAGGGGATATAATAAATTAACCACCGCTTTCGGTTATCGTAATCGGTTTACGTTGAAGTCTGAAATGGAAATGTTAATTTAATCGCTTCCCAATACTATCGCAAATTAATGCAAGCTCTAAAGCGACCATTTGACGAGATAATTGCGTAGTTATAGAAATAGTAGGGAAGGTATTTTGGAATTATTCCATTGAACCATAAAGGTGGAATTGATTTAATTCTGTTTTGTAACTGTTATTTTAGGTGTAGTGTTACAAGCTAGTGGCCTACAACCGATTTAAGAAAATACAAACTATTTAACATTTATCGTGGGTCAATCACATATTTGTTCCGTGCGGGAATCGAACCCACGACATGCAGCGCAGCAGTCAATCGCTCAGCTACTGCGCCAACCGTGCCGTCAAACCGCCGTGTCGTGCCACCGTCGTATTTAACGAAATCGGGTACTAACAATAACGCAGGTCAATTCAAAATCTGGATAACACAGTCATGTATTTTCGAGGCATGTCTTTAGAAGAAATGTAGAGCGGCTCGCAACGTTAAAACATACATATGTACACTAAGCAGTACTCCACACACTGAAACTGTGTTTATCTAATATAGCTATACAAAGTAATGAAACAGGCAAAAAAACTCCACACGCCAAAAAAATACGAAAATCCTTTTCCTCAAACGAAAACATTTAATTTACATTATCCCTCCGAAATCCACAATCATTTAAACGAAAAACAAAACATATTCTCATTTCTTTCAAAGAGGACAGAAAGTTCTCTCGCTTCTTTCAATTTCTGGAGAGTTTAAAAGCCTTTACATCTCTTTGCATTAATCACTTTGGAATTGACAGGGGGTGGGGATCCGTTGAAAGAATGACAATCCCTACTTGTCTGCGAGGTGACGTGTCAGTGTCCCTTCCGGGCGGCCATTTGTCAGCACATAGTGTGGGGGAAATGAGACATGTCCTGTTTGTAGCGTTTTGACTTGTATTGTGATCTATGTTGGTTGTTTATGGTCGTCTTGGATTTTTATTCTATTTGTAGGTTAGGATTTTTTTCGTGGTGTAATTTTTTCTCCGTCAGTTTTTTAGAAGTATAGTACTTACAGTAGTTTGCTAGTAGAAAATACATGAAGATTATTTTGATCATCTTATTTACGAATAATATAGTTTAGAATATCTCCTTAAATACTATCATCGTTGAGAATTTTTAATTTGTTGCGTTCTCGAAAAAGTTTTTTTATTGGTGACATCTTTTTAAAATCATTAGTGGGTATAATATATTTTTATTCTTCATGTTTTTTGTTTGCTTTAAAATGTTGGAGTGCAATATTTATAAAATAAATAACTCACCTGTTCTACCCACACGTTCGTTGTCATGATTTGATTCTTAAGATTCTGAAACAAAAGAGAAGAATGCATTAAACAACGGTTCTCAATAAACTGCATAGTTAAATATTAATATTTTTGGTCCAAAAACATATTATAAAAAAGATGCCCATGGAAATAATTAATTTAAAACATAATTTAAATAACCAATAGTTCGATAACTGACAGAAACATGTGTTTTGCAATAGTTCACGTAATTGTAAAGTGGTTCAGGTAGGTACGGTAAATTAAATTAAATTGACTCCATAATGAATTATCTCCACTTCGAACACATTATATTAAAATTGTTAATTATTCGTAGGCGAACCTCTGTGTAGATGGTTTCGTTATGTATATAAAATATGTTAACTATTTGAATTAATAAAATGGCAGACATATACGACTGTACGTTAAAAGTTGGCATTTTAAAAAGTATAATTATGAAAAGCAGACGAAACGTACAGTTGGTAACTGTGAGGTTGGGAAATAAAACAAAATTATATGATAAGTTGGAAAATCATTATTGCGCGAAATAAAGTTCTGCGAAGCAACTGAAAATCTGGCAAACAATTTTCGGCGAAAAGGCAGAGAACCCATTGAAAATAAAATATATAAACACCACCATACTCACATATAGCTGTGCTACGATTGGCATATAAACCTATATCTTAGTGTATATTTTATGAAAAGGTTTCATAACCCACTCAGGTGGACGTAAACTACTTATAGTCTTCAAACATAAACCTCCTTAAAATTTTAACACTTCAATAGTTTGTTTAAGAGGATCCCAAGTTTCAGGGAACTTTAATCTAAATTTATTTACTCCGCTAATTGCCTTTGACGACACCGCCCGCCAATAGGAAGTGATGGGGCGGAATTTTCAAGAAACTTGGCTACTAAACTAAGCTAAGCTAACTATAAAGCATCTTTTATTAATGTCAGGGCATTTCAGAAGTTAGAAGAATGTTTGTAGGTTGGTATACCTACATTATGTTGCACTAAATAACGATAAGATTATTTGACGAGTAGATGAAATTTTGGTTCAACTAATGATGAGTATGGTTTTGGTTAGGGTAAGGTTTTTTTTGCTTTGGCTGTTTGTTACTTTGCAAAACAAAGAACTCTGCTCACATAGAGTGAACTATAAATACCTTTAGTCTTTTTTCATCCGTAATGGCAGGAAGATTGATTTGAATTTAAAACCTCACTGAGAGGAACATTTATTTTAAACTTTTATTTTCAGTATAATATTTTAATGCTGGCTTCAACTGCCACGCTGGAGGCGGGGTCGGTGGGTGTGTTATATTGGAGAACAACCTGCTGCTCTTGTCATTAGCGCGGCAGGATAAGCTTCATATATTTGACTGACAGACCTTGACTTTTCAAAAGTGCCTGTAACTGGTCTATTTGAAATAAAGGATTTTGTATTTTGTATTTTTTTTTGTAATGCTGTGCATTAAGCAAATAATAATATATGAAATCAACATTACGGATTGGCAAATCAACGAATAAGAATAATTATAAATAATTTACTAGCGACCCGCCCCGGCTTCGCACGGGTGCAATGCTGATACTAACTAAACTACAGAAAACTGTGATGTTAAAGTCAAAGTCAAAGATTTATTTGCAAATAAATATGTTTAAAAAAGATCGTGCAATAGTAGTATACATATAAGACTTCCTCTTCAATCACTCAATCTATTAAAAAAACCGCATCAAAATCCGTTGAGTAGTTTTAAAGATTTAAGCATATATAGGGATATAGGGACAGAGAAAGCGACTTTGTTTTAAACTATTTATTATTTCAATAAAAAGCCATCGCCAGAAAAATAAATATGTTTTCATGCGCTTGTTATGAGGTGCACAACAAAGTATAAAACATGTACCTATTAAGGGGTTTAACCTAGGGCCGCGAAATCGCAAAAAATATTAGGTGTTGAATAATTTTGTCGACCTATGCGCACATAAATTATGTATGGCAACTTTTTTATGCGATTTCAGTGTTGGTACCTATAAAGTGAAAGTTGTTCATAATAATGCGTAGAATTTATTCTGATATACCTTGTATAATCAATAAATACCTAATAACCAATAAATATATAAATATTAAATATAATACTATTTCCCTTAGTCATCGCATCACGCGTGAACGGCGGAACCGAATTAGCTAATTCTTTTTTTGTTGTGTTTGTTACTCACAGATAAGGTTCAGAAAGCAAAAATGAAAAGATGCAGTTGACGGGAGCGGTGGACAGCTAGTACCTAATAAATATGTTGAGCTAAACGACGTGCTCGTCAACACTTAAAGGAACCCATGAACTTCATTATCCTGAATTTAAATGGAGTCAAGCAACCGTGGAATACGAACTAGGTCAACATGATCAACTGCGTCACGTAAGATGTGGATTAGGATATCGTCTTGGATGAGTTTGAGTTAGTTTAAACGAATTCTGCCTGGTTTAGTTAAATTAAAATGTTGAAGATTTTGTGAGATAGATCATTATAGAATGCTTAGGAAAATCTGGGCTTCAAATGATAGAAGGAGGTTTTAAATACAGGACAAGTGATAGTTTGGCCCTTCCTCGAAAGGGATCTTCTAGAGTAAGTCATGTTGCCAACTGTTTTTAAATTGCAGAATGTATTGATAAAATTTATTTATTTATTTATAAGGCACACCAACAACTTATTTACAAAATTAATTATATAACATGTGACGTCAAGGGTCCTGTGTAAATAAGCTACTTACAGGCATGCACAACTTTCACATTAATATTACATACATATTACAACATAAATTCATTTAGAAATAATAGTAAAAAAAATTATAATTCATTAACAAATTGAAAGTAATTAAATTGATCTGAAAAACAATAGATATAATTTTAGATTTCTGTGTGTAAAACATAAAGATAAATATATATAATTTCGCGTTGCTTTAAATGGCTCCCCCGGTTTCACTCACCGTTTTCGGAATTTCCATATTACTCGACTTTTTTTTCTACTAATCCTTGTTCTAAAAATAACGAATATAACAAAAAATAAGTATCTAATTTAGTGCAGTCGTTTTGAGGCTATGCGGCGACCATTTTATTTATTCAAAAAAGAAATATTTGTATTATAATTTAGTCAATGCAAAACAAATAAGAAATTGAAATTCCCAATAAATAAGTGCATAAACCGTGATTTTATAAACACTATAACATTATACTCGTAAGTAACTTGGGTATCACGGAGAGCGGATAGGAAGCTTGTCGACGCGGTTCTTGTTTTTCAATGTCCGACCTTTTTTCCAACGCCTCAAACACGATAGCGCCCTGAAGCGGGTTCGAGGAAAAACGCAGCCGTACTCGTCTACCGCTTTAGGGATTATCAGCCTTATACTATCTACAGACTGGTTGAGCCTTTGGTCTTTTTCCATGTTCAAGTGAACTTTGAAAAAACCGGCCAAGTGCGAGTTGGACCGCACGAAGGGTTCCGTGCCATAACCCATAAAACACGTTTCTTGTATTTTTTAAGTTATCTTTTTTTATTTTACTGAATAACTGATAGACAGGCGAACTGACGCACGGACAGAGGGTTCATACAGACTTCCTGGATTTAAGAGTCAGGCTAGGTGGTGTCCATAAATGAAAAAAAAAATATAAGGAAACCTAGGTTAAGTTACGTTCTTGTTATGTCACTTTCAACTGTGTGCCAATTCTACTAATGTTCACATTCGCATCGTCGCAAACTTTAAAAAAAGCCGTAATTTTCATACATTTTTGAAAGTTTGCGATTGACATGCGAATGCGAAAGTTGATTAAAAATCAGTAGGATTGGCCCTCTGTTTGCCAATATGTGTTACTCTATCACTCAAGTTCAGTTTACCTACATCATAATATTTAGAACACAATACTTGGATACATACTGAGACATGTTGCTACATATACATAAGCCTGTGTAAGTTCGTCAAACTTATCAATAGGCTGAAGTTCCTCTACACGTGGAGTTTACATAATATTAAATTATTATTATAATGAAACTTCCAACTATTTGTGTGTATTAAGGAGAACCTTTAATTATTTTGATTAAGAAGTTTTAATTGAAGACCGACATTTAAAAGCAGTATCAAGGCAGATAGATAATTTGAAAGTTTACATAAACACATTGGTTTTGGTTATTAATCATTCTGAAAAAAACCATGTTCCACAAAATTAACAAAATTATGTATATAAACAAAGTTCTGAAAAATTTTAGTACTTCTATCTTCTGCAGCAATTTTAACAAAATCGTGTTTATTGGAACAAAAGTAACACATTGACTAAATATAAAAATAGGTAGAAACTTTACCGCAGCTATATTATTTACTTAAAAGACTAATCTATTTTTTCTAACTGATTTTGTTGAACTGTGTACTGTTTTGTCTGTGGTGTGACCAGAGATGATAATATGCCTGGTCCTGACATGTGGTGTCAATTGGCTTTGTTTGCCACATATAAATATAGAATAGAATAGGTTGTATTTAGTTTGTATTTATTTTTATTATTTTTTGTTTAATTTTGTGTTTGTGCGTCATTTCTGGCGAAATAAATGTTTTTTATTCTTTCTTTTCTTTTCTAATATCATGTGAAAATAGTATGCTCAAAAGCACTCCAATAGAATATATAAACTTGGTGCGAAATCAACAAAGTTCTGAGATATATATCGCCCGTATGTATGAATGCAAATATTCATCACACCGAGCCAACCCACTTAACGTGAAGATATGCATGCAAGACGAAATTAATTGAACATGTACGAGCCGAAATTTGAGACACAAAAATCCTTTCCCGAGAAAAAAAGGTACGTAGATCTCGACGCCAACGGAACATATCGTGGCAGAGGCATATTATTCTATGATAAATGATATTATTGGAAGAGTATCTGTAAATTAGTCACAGATAAAGACAAATAACAAAAATGCTAATGAAGATAACCATTATATTATATTATTAGATGAGAAAACCATTAAGGTGATCTCTTGAGGAAAGAACCATTCAAATACAGGACCAGCACTCACAGTTGGCATCATTCTATGAGCCATAGAATGATGCCAACTCAAAGTTACAGCTCAAATTTCCGACGGATATTATCAAACATAGATGTTATAAATATAATAACGCTGTTCCATAACTGAGGTTTAGTACACTTAACGGGGCTCTAACAATATCCAAACAAAGTCTGACGTTGCACCTGAATTTTGCTCTGAACGAGGGTGGAACACACTAATAATGTGGCCATTTGTCATAAATGTACGAACTGCAGCACGTTCGTGAAATTTAGTTATTGAAGAGAACTATAGTTTCAAATCGAATGTTTTCATGTACTTTCTACCCCAGAGAGGGATTACTACGTTTTGAAATAAAGGGTTGTTAATTAAATAAATATCTACAATGGTCTGTAAGCAGTTTACCGCTCACGGATCCCAAAATGTAACTCTTTCTGTTTTTATAGTGGACTCAAGCAAAAATCTGTATCCTAACTTCTTCTCTCTCTTTTTGTTTAATGTTCAAAGTCTATTCAAAATTAATTTCATCGCGAAAATTCAACACAGATTCCTTCTTAAATTGGAAGGTGCTACTAAGTGCGCTTACCTTTCTGTGTATACAGAGGTGGTGTTCAGGACAGGTTCTACTGCAAGTTTCATTGTTCGCTGCACTCCGTAAACTTTCGGATTCCTTCTAACTTTAATTACCCTTAGTTCACGGACGGCATCAGATAAAATTGCATTCCTTTAAAGTCGAACGTTCAGCACGGGCTGAGGAATCCGAATTATGTTTGCTCATTCGTTCGTAGTTCTTGTTGGGATTGCACGTGATTTTACGTTTCCTATCTGTGTTTTCTCTACTTTGTTTAAATTTCAAGGATCGTTTTAACGGCGTTTTAGTGCTTGATGTATTACAGTTTTACACTTAGCCCGCTTAAACCAGAAATCACTAGATACATTAGTTTTAGCGCTAGCGCCATTTTGGGTTGTCTGCAATATCTTCTGCAGTTTTATTCTGCTTAACAGTTGTAATTATTTCTAACTTTTTATTAAATTAATGATCATCATCATCTTTAAATCCTTGTTTCATTTTACCTGCAACACTTTTATTCTGCCCTGCAAGATGGCACGCTGTACCCTCCATGATTGAATGTATTGATTTAAGAAATACTGCAATTACTATTTAGTACAATAAATTAGGTATCCATTGTTTATATTCTAACGCAATACTCTCGATTCAACCAAAGAACATAAGCTACTAGAATCCACGTAACTGAAGGGAACCTATTTGTTATTGCGACTACAGAAATTCTAATATCTTCCATGTTATTAGTGTACTTGCTGCAAGCAGCGTTCTAATAGCACAACCCACACACGTCTACAAACATATGTCAGTACCTAATTTCTTTATCTGTGACGTGTTTGAGTTTGTAACGATGTACAAATAAATGTTTATGTTTGTGCTTAATTGAGATGTTATATAGCTCAGATAATAACTCTTTTGTGGATAAGGAAGACTAGATTCGGTTGCTCCAGAAAGTATTCGACAGTACATGAAGCTATTTTTGACAATAAGTTGCTGTTTTTGAATGTATAAAACAGAGGGCTAATTCTACTAATTTTTAAACAACTTTCGCATTCGCATGTTAATCGCAAACTGTTAAAAAAACCTTATTTTCATACATTTTTGACAGATTGCGAGTGAGATGCAAATGCGATGCGAATGTGACAATTAGTAGAATTTGCACTCAGATGTGCGAATATTAAATTACAGGTTGTGCGAATAATAATTAATCATTATATTTAAAACTGTTCCGTTACTGCTCAGCAACAGACAACGCACAGTCGAAACTACTGGTCATAGAAAATTAGACATATAGGTTCTTTGGAAAGAGGAGCTCGTGGCTAAATAAAACAAGCCGCACGGGTCGAACTTCAAGGTTAAGCAACGCTTTCCAAGGTTGGTCTGTGGATGGGTGACCATCTTAACATACCGAGTTTCCTCCGTGCCTCGGAATGCACGTTAAGCCGTTGGTCCCGGCTGTCATATATACATCTTTGGCAGTCGTTACGGATAGTCAGAAGCCAGTTAATCTGACACCAGTCTTGCCATGAAGTACCGTGTTACCCAGTTAATGGGTTGTGGAGGTCTGGTAGGCAGCCGCTCCGCGTAAAATACTGGTACTCAGCTAAATCTGGTTTGACTGGAAGCCGACCCCAATATAGTTGGGAAAAGGCTAGGCAGATGATGATGAGGTTCTTTGGAGAGTGTAGAGGAACACTAAGAGAAACTTTTACCCGAGAACGGGAAAACGTCGGTATTTGTGTGCGGACTAATTCGCGGCATGGCTATAAATGGATGGCTACTGAGATGATGAATAACAGAAAACGAGACATGTAGGTATAAGCCAATGCAATAAAGAAAGGAATCTTAAATGGCGTCTTGTACTTGCGTTGACAGATAGTACAGTTGACAAATAAATTTTTCAAGTCGCAGACATTTTTCAAATTAAATAATAAAAACATGACCGGGTCGTATTTATTTCAAACTAGCTCCTGCTAGTGGCTTATCGCGCGTGTTAAAGTGGAAAATCGAAAGGCACGTGGAGTAATCTATTATTATAAGATCGTTATTGTCGTTTTCATCGAAAACAGTAAGTAATTTATTCAGGATGAATTTTCCGTTTCTGAACACCTGACAACATAAAACAAAAGGAGGATCCTTAAAAAGATGTTGGAAAAAATTTATTGTACAAAAACAGCACCTAAATTTTAATAAAAGACTGATGATTTTTTTCTGCCTACGGTACGCGCGAGAGTGAGTATAGACGGCACTAGTGTGCAAGCGAGAAAACGTGATAAGCACCGCCATTTAAGATTCCTTATAGACATTTTAGATACTAACCCCAAATTAGGAAAGACAAGAGAATGACGAAACCAATGATGAAACATCTGTCAAGAACCAAATAGTTGCAAATAACCCTTATAATGGCACTGCACTTGGCGTATTTGGGCAATTATTCCGATCAGTTTTTCAAATAAAAAAAACCCTACTCCGTCCGACATAAGGTTTACTTCTATTGCACAAGTAACGCAAATATTTGATCACATAGGTACAACAAGTGAAGTTCCAGCGCAATAATCTTCCCACAATTTTGATTAGTTCATAGAATAGGTATAACAGCAAATTCATAGAATATAACTATTTTATCAACAATCAGAGGACCAAATCCACTTGTGTTTTAAACAACTTTCCCATTCACATGTCATCATCATCTTCTTAGCCTTTTCCCAACTATATTGGGGTCGGCTACCAGTCAAACCGGATTCAGCCGAATGCCAGTATTTTACGTGGAGCGGCTGCCTACCAGACATCCACAACCCATTAACTGGGTAACACGGTACTCCTTGGCAAGACTGGTGTCAAATTTTCTGGCTTCTGACAATCCGTAACGACTGCCAAAGATCTCCAAATGACAGCCGGGACCAACCGCTTAACGTGCTTTCCGAGGCATGGAGGAAACTCGGTATGTTAAGATGGACACCCATCCACAGACCAACCTCGGCAAGCGTTGCTTAACCTCGAAGATCGACCTGTGCGGCTGTTATTATTTAGCCACGAGCCCCATTCACATGTCAATCGTTATCAAAAATGCCTTATTTTTCATCCATTTTTGACAGATTGCAATCTGTCTGTATTAAGATGCGAATGTGAAAATTAGTAGAGTTGGCACTAGGGTATTTACAACAACACTCAACAAATTACCACTTTAGTCCAAACATAATGTAAGGTACTTGAATGTATATTATCATATAATTTTATAACCAATTTACCGTTATAGGTAGCCCTTAAATGTCTGATAGAACCGATCGTTACAGAGTTCGTCAGTGTGTCGTTAACTGAGAACGATTCATAAAAATGTTGTGACTTGTTCTGGTGACGTAAAAACGTTTATAAATGAATTATTTTGGATGTTATACAAGTAATCTTAAGACAGTTTATTCCATTACATTAGGATAACACTGCGCAACAATGACTTGTTTCAGTCTCAAAATTAGTCCTATCCTAAGTCTTCTCGTTTACTGAATCCCAAAAAATTACAACCGTCTTCCAAATAAAAAAAAGACTACAAAGTAAAAAATAACTTTTAATTTTTTTTGTAAAAAGTTTTTTATTTTTCACTTTTTATTGGTACACCTGGCATCTAACACCACCACTGCAAAATCGCAAAATACGCAATTTCGATTACTTGGATAACCTAAAACCATCATCCAAGTAAACGAATTCCAGCTATTGCGATTTAAAATGGGACCTGCAGGTTTATCCTTTCAATTATAATAAGAATTTTTCAAATCGGTTTATAATTGACGGAGTTATGAGGTAACAAATATAAAAAAACACAATCGAATTGAGAACCTCCTCCTTTTTGGGAAGTCGGTTAAGAAACGACCATTAAAAGAACCGATTAGCTCTAGTTTTAGAGATACAAGCTACTTTGTATATTTTATAAATTGTTCTTTTTGAAACTTGTTTTCCCACTTAATTGCAGAGATGTCAGTGATGAGCATGAAGAACGGTTCCATTTAGATATTTCTGTGATAGAATGAAGATATCAGGGCCGCTGGAATGAAGCAATGCTTGCAGATTACTGCTGGTTTAAATGTAGAGATGCTCCGGTCACTTACAAGAGGAAAGCTAAAATATCGCGATCATTGGGGATTGTGGGGGCCGAGTCACCCGCGTCCGTAGGAGAATACCCTTGAGCGAATCCCTACACGTGGTCCCCAGGTGGTGCTAAACAGGTGACACTAACCGCCTCCGTGGTCTAGTGGTTATACCACCTGATTCAGACCCAGAGGTTCCAGGTTCGATTCCCAGCGGGGGCAAATTTTTTGCTCGGTTTGGTTGGTGGTAGGACTTCTTCTAAGTCCGCCTGGCAAGCTACCACCATCATGTCTAAGTCTGTCGCCATAACAACAATGTTAACAGCATTGTTGTGTTCCGGCAGTTGGAGGTATGATAGCCAGTTCCTCTGTGTAAGAGGATTCCGGGTGAAACTCGCTTCCATCTTCGGCCTAATCATCGCTTTCCATCAGGTGAGATTTGGGACAAGAGTTTCCCCGTTTTGTATAAAAAAAAAAAAAAAAAAAAAAAAACAAAGGAATCAGTTGACTCTTCGTAGATCTAAACACCTGGCAAGTGTTTTTTGAAGAATTTTGAATTTAAATATCATTAATGATAGTGCAATCACACTTTAAATGTTGTTAGCATATGTAATTCATATTTACCAATTTCTTAGCAACAATTATTTACTTAATATTTGCAAATAAAAAAATTGTAGAGCTAATACATTTTTTTTCCGTCATAAGTATTCGTTTTTCTTAACCCAAAATTAGTATGAATTGACTCATGAAGTAAAGGAAAAGTTCAAACCTTTTTTTTTGTTGCGCAGTGTAATTTAAAAGAATTATCAGCATTGTTTATATCAAAAAACATTGTTGATGTAAACTAATTTTGACATAAACAGCGAAAAATATTAGTTTTCATTTATTTGTCATTTAATTTTAAGGTCATAAGCACACATATCAAAACGGAAAGAGATTATCACCATATCAACTCGAGTAGGCAGTATTTTTTACGCACACTAATCCGATCGTAACGTAATCGCCTTGCCTTGGGACAAGCTCACTAACCGTGGTGATACAGTGACGATTCCTTTCCAAGTTGGTATGTTTGCTGACCTTTATTCACCACCAAAATACAAGATTGTCTGTAGCCACTGCATTCGTAAACTAAAGTTTACGAATGCAGTGGCTAGATGTCGCTAAAAGCAGGTATCAAGACATGTCAACGACTGAAACGCCATTCTTAAGTTCCACTTGATTCACTTGTTCACTAGATGTCGCTACATATCTCTTTCAAACTAAAATTCAAACTTATAATTTGAAGAGGTTACATTAGGGTTTATTTGGTAGTGGCCAATAATCTGTATATTTTATATCCACCGTGCCGCAAGACACGATGATTTTAAGAATGTCGCTGACAGCGGATGGATGCGGACTGCTCAAGAACGGGATTGTTTGCGCTCCTTGGTCCTGGGCTAACCGTGTTCAGCATTGGACGTCAATTTGGTGATATGATGAAAATGAAGAAGATGAATCTCTTTACGTAGTTACATAAGTACAGATCAGATTAGAAGAAATCTTATTCTGACAGTGAGTTTTGATATGTGTTTGCTCTTGACTCTAGTCTAGGCCAGAGATGGCAGAGACAAAGTCTACGATGGAGCGAGCTTACCCAGAAGTAGCCTGCTCACTCTAACTTTGTAAAGATTAGGGTTGTAAGCTTTCGGAAACACAGACGCAGGCAGAGAATTCCACTCCTTTGCTATGTGCATTATGAAAGACGCTTGGAAACGCTACTTTGATTGTGATGGCTATTTTTAATCCGAAACTGCGATTCAAAGCTTTCTATTTATTTTCCTTTCAGCTTTTCATTACATTCCTAAGGTCTACATTTAGAAATAAAGCACAACTTCAGAACACCCTTCAGTAGTAAACCAAACATTTCTAAGTTATTTTATAAACCCTTTCCCAAGAACCAAACACCCACCCACACCCACCCGCTACTTAAACTCACGCACGTGTAAACATCAACAGTAACTAATTTCCATTGTTACATAAGCCAGCCCCATTAATTTGGTAACCTTAACTATTCGTATAATGCAAAGTAAGTGAGCAAGTGTAAAAGGGGCAAGCTGACGCTTCATTAAACTTTATAATTGGCTTCGAAGCGACGTAGAGGCGACGAACTAGAAAATACTTCGCGCTACTACTACTGAGTTATCACAATTTCATCATACAGATGTGCCGTGGGATGCAAATTAGGTTTTGTAATTAAATATTATCGTATGTTATTTATACTAATATTACAAAGAGGAAAAATTTCAAAAATTGTTTCATCTATAGCATGCTACATGATCTCTGACTAACATCATCTGCCTTGCCTTTTCCCAACTATATTGGGGTCGGCTTCCAGTCAAACCGGATTCAGCTGAATACCAGTATTTCTAGGATCTCTGACTGACATAGGCTATATTCATTACAAGAAAAAAATCATGGAGCCTTAAAAAATGCAGAATGACGAAGTAGCGGGCGAAGTGCTAGTTGAAGATATAATATAGATTTGAAGACATGGTTGATACCTACTTAAAATATAAGGCCTTAGTCGAAGTCCTCATGCTTAATTAAAATGATATAAAGACGAGAAAAATGATATAAAGAAAGAGTATTACAAATATTGCCTTCTTAAATGGTTTAGGGTGACCATTTTGATGTTGTTTTCGACGATAGTAGTTAGTCTGGTAAAACAATACTATCGGTAAGTTAAAGTTTTGTCGCTTATTATACCATTGTGAAATTAATAATTCAATATTTTTTTTCAATTTTGTGTTTGTTTAGGTTCTTAGCTTTTTTGTAATTGAATAATTCTGCTTTTAAGTATTATGTTTTATTTTGTTTTTGTTTTATTGTCTATCTATCTATTTTTCTTTAGTTTTGCCCAATGTGCTTGTTTGGTAATTTATCCAAAATACCTCATTTTACCGTCTATATTGCTAGCTGTATAATGAATTCCAGAATCGTGCCACCCCACCGTCAACTATACATTGACGGTTTCCCATAATCCGGACTGTCACACACCCTACTCAATTCTTCCATCGAGATCAAGGAGATTTAGGTCGTGGTTATATATGACCTCATAAAATCCTTCAGCGAATAACTGGATGCGAGTTTTAGTTTGGTGTGTCATAAGAAGAAGTTTTAGATGTTTTGAAAGCAAATAAAAATTGTGTGGGTGGTAAATTGAAAGGTGGGATTATGGAAATGAGAAATATTGAAGATGGTAAAGTATGTATTGAAAAAGTTACTGAAATAGATGTGTTCAAAGATGATGTCACAAAAATTGATACAAAATAAAGTGCAACAGGAAAGTTATTTTTGAAAAAAAAAACGTCAAAAATCTTTAATAGCAAAAATTCCTAGACAATATTGAAATTAAACTTTCTGAAGATAATCGATGTGGCTTTAGAATCAGGAACAAGAATATAGTAAGAAGGGCATGTCTTCTATTTTTTAAGCAACGTTTGAATTCGCATGTCAGTCGTAATCTGTCAAAAAAACCTCAATTTCCATGAATTGGGTTTCTGTTCTAATTAGGTTCAAAACCATTCTAACTGGGTATCTACAAAAGCTTCTTGCTAAACTCCTTTAACTAACTTGACTAATTGTGTAAAATAAAAATGTTATTTAAGAATCCCATTTATATGAACACTGTCAACAGAATCTCCAGTTTTCAACCAAAATACATCAACTATGGACAACATTACAGCACCCTTACCCACGTATTCAAGTAACAGGCATGACTAGCGACATCTGTTGTTTGCAGTAAACTGCTCCGCGGAGCGATGAGTAATTAAACTTTATAATTGGTTTGGACGACACCGACCAACTCTGACTTACCACTAAAGTCATTTTGCTATTTTGGCGAGTAATCACAACTGAGATTGGTGCGAAAAATATTTTAGATTAGCAAGACCATTAAAGTTCAGAGAATAAAGTTGTAAATTAACTTTTGGGATTGGTTTGTAACTTTTGCTTTGGCTGATGATAAAGTTCTTGTAGTTGAGCTAAAAATTTGGATGTGAGGTTGCAAGTGGTATAATCGGTTCAGTGGAATACGCTTAGCGAAATTATTTTAATCAAATCAAGTGATGGTATTTGTATGCTCTTTGTAGTCGGAATGCGCACTCAAAACAAGCAGCAGAATGATCTCTATTTTGTGTAATCCCTTATTATGTAGATGAGGTTTCATATCTTGTTTATAAGGATTTCATTTTATAGTACTTAGTTCAAAAATGGTTTAATTCAGTTTCTTGTATACGGTAGGTAAATGAACAAGTTTTTGGTAATTCTCGGTCCTAAAATTTCTCTAAAATAAAACGAACAGAAACACATGCAAATTGAAACAGTACTCCAGTAGGTGTGTTCTCTAGCAGGTTCTATTAAAAATGCTAATTAAGTCCTTGCAGCGATAGCGCTTCCGGCTCGTATTTGTCAAACAGAAATAGTACAAATCCGAGAAAATTATCCAAATATACTGCGGAATCTTCTCTGATGTTAATAACGTGAAATATTCACATATAGCCTTGGTAAAGTCAGCAATTAGCCATTTAAAATGAGCATAAAACCGTCCGATCCGGCGGTTAGCACCGAAACGTCTGTGTTTAGGCCAATTTCCAGCGTTATTTATTATTACTTGGCCATAATGAGCTCTTAGCCGTTACATAACACAATTCCATTATTGTGTGCCACAAAAGCATATCATAAATCAACGGAGCCGGTAAAGTTGACATCATTTTTAATAACAATGGGTCGGCCAAGTCAGCTTTTGTAGGGTCTGTTATCGCAAATAAGCCTGTGGATCTGTATCGCCGGTTTGAGCCGAGCCTCTTTGTCGTTGGAATTTGAGCAGGTGATTAGGATATTAGAATTTTGAATTGTGAAGGTATTTTTGAGATACGGAAAATTTCCTATTGTACTTTATCTTCTATATCATGTTTTATTGAAAGATTAGCAACAGCACATCTGATAAACGGCAACAATTTGTATTGAGAGCCTACTCTGTCATCATATCGAACACTTGGGTCTTATCATAAGAATAATTATATTTGAAGTTTAGAACACACCAATCTACTGAACGTTTATAAAAAAAAATCAATTCTCAAACACAACTTATAACTTATCGTTCATCGACTTTTCGTGACATCAGCAAGCAGATAGTCGACTCTTCACGTGACCAAAGGGCTGGCCTTTTTTTGGCCCACAAATCAGCATTGCCATTCAAAGCGGCAATGCGACCAGTGTTCTTGGCACTTTTAGTTGACAGCGATGTCAACGAATTTTTAGATGCCAAATGAGTTCTTCCCCTCCCCTTTTTACTCTGCTTTTGCATTTAGACTTATTTTCTACTAGCTTTTATAGTTTTTATATGTTTTTATTAATAAAAGAACACAACGACTTACAACTTAGTCCTCAAACTGTATAATTGAAATTGTTATTCATAACAACGAACATTGTTAGTCACCAGCTGGTGATATTACAAATCCAAGATCCAGCCCACAGATAGCCAAATAGGTTGTATTAAAGCCTATTGTTTTGCGACATAATAGCCAGATTATTGTGGCCTAAATACTGACGAGCGGGGATGCCATCGTGGCATAGTGTAGTAACGAGGGTATAGCTTGTTGATAACACTGTTTTGAACGTATTGAATTAATTGCTACGTTGATATTTATCGTTTAGCTTTTATGATAGTTTACCGGATCGATTTACTGAAGCTCGTCAATCTGAATGAGCAATATAATATAAGAGATGTAAAACAAATTCCTCACTCGGTGTGTCTGTTCGAGATGTGATGTGAGTCAAAAACTACTGCACCGATTTTCTTGCTGTTTTACCAGTGGATAGTGGTTCTTGAGGAAGGTTTGAGTACATTATATAATTTTTCAAGTGAGTAATAAAAAAGACTGGCTTACCCACGTAACTTCGTATGTAGCACATTTTTCATTAATGCTCCGCGTATTGGTCGTAGCTAAATTAGAATTTAAATTGTTGTTTAATTTTTTGTCAATGTTTTATTGTTACTTTATTTTAATTCATTTCATTGGTTCAATTCAATTCAAATTCAGTTATAGTTAGGAAATCTCTATGATATTACATTCGACATCTAAAATATAAAAATGAATCGCTGAATGTGTTGCTAAGCGCAAATCTCGAGAACAGCTGAACCATTTTCGCTAATTCTTTTTCGTTGTGTTTTTTATTAACAGGAGAAGGTTTTTATATAAGAAAAAGTTGCCAGTTGACGGGAGTGAAGCCGCGGGGTGCAGCTAGTTTCTATATACATTTTTATTGACATATCTTATACATTATATTATTTATTGTTAAATTTTAATTTATTTTTCATTGTAATGTCTTTTTTTTAATCATTTTGTTTCATCGCCGAGTCGAAAAATTATTATCAATGCTATGTACGCCTTTATTGTCACGTGCATCAGACTACTTATGAAATTATTTAAAAAAATGTAATATTAGAAGTTTCTGATGTGTAGTATAAGTAGACTTAATAAATAAATAAGTCTTACTCGGTAAATGCAACACTAAAATATTTTTTAACAAACAAACTATTCAGCTTATAATATTAAGAATAGATTATTTACACTTATAGATAGGTTGTTGAATGTTTTCTGGCCATCTTGGTATGGTCACTCAAAAATGTATGAAAAAAATTAAGACATTTTTGACAGTTTGAGATTGACATGCAATAGAAAAAAAAGTAGAATAGGCTAGTTTCCATCATCCACAAATTGCAAAACTATTTAGTCCGTCAGATAGAGTGTTGAAAAATAATCTCTATAATAAGCTCGTGACGTCACGACCCACAAAAAATTATGCCAGGGCAAGACGTATCGAAAATTTTAAAAGCGTCGTAACTTCGCCAATTCTGGATCTCGTAACAAAAGAAAAAATACGGGTCAAATATTTTTTGATAATCTAACTGACGGCCTAATTATATTTTTTCAGGACACAAGCATATTGGCTCTTTGATTTTATGCCTGAGCAGAATTTTTTCAATAAATGCTACATGAAGCGCCTTAATCAAAGGCCAATATACGAAAACCGATTACAAAAGACATTACCCTAAAATGGAAATTAATCTGCCTCACAAAATCCGGTAAGACTTGCCAATTAATCCCCGTTACTTAATTCCCACACAGCATTAATAAACAAGTTTAATACCAATAATCCATCAAACACGGATTAAGTAAAGCCTTAATATTCAAGCAGTAGACACTAAACTTGAAATCCTAAAAGGAACTAACAAGTTATTGTTCTTCGATAAAGGTAATAAATCCGCTGTTTTATGATTTATACAATTTGTGTTACAACCTCGATTTATTTGCTTTTGAAGCATTTGATTGCTATATTGATGTGAATGAACTACTCGTATTTTCATGTTTTCTGCTTACGTATACCTGTTGAGGAGCGGATACTGTATTCAAAATGGCGTAATAGGATTTGGTACAAGTCAAAAATTGGACGATGTAAAATCAAATGTTGTTTGTTGGTTGATTTTCATTTGTTGTAACTTACTTTTCAAGGAAGATATTTATAAAAAAGCATTTGCTAGCGACTTTGTATGCCCATATCCCGTTTTTTCTCGTTCTCGCAAGTTTTTCGAGAAATCCTCTCTTGGTGCCTCCGCACATTCCCCACAAGAAACCAAAGCCAAATTATATGCCATTTTGGTTTCTTGATTGACTCACAGACAACTCACTGATACACAAATAGTAGGTAACAAGCAATGGAAGAGTTTGCTTTGTATTTTGTTTATTGACATATTTTGTTTTTTGGAACATATTGTAGCTTAGCACATGATGCATGAGTTTGATACCGCGTATCTAAAATTTAACGAGATATCGAAAGCTTACTACTATATTGAGCAAAATCCAGAAATAAAATTACGTTGATTCCAAGCGGTGAATAATCTCCACTCTTATCCAAAAACCTTGAAATCTAACTTAGAACACAAGCCAGACTTAATGAAATAACACAGAATAGGTACTGTATACTGTACATTTAAGTTACACAACGTTTGATAGAGGACAACAAACAAATCTCTGTTTAGCATTCCGGATTCCGAGATTATGTTGGTACGCGCGGCGTCTTATGTTGGTACGCAAGGCGTCTTATGTTGGTACACACTGCGTCTTATGTTGGTGCTACCTATAATGATGGTAGGCGTTTCGTGTTATAGTTGAGCGGGGATTATTAGTGAAGCTTGTAAGGAATTAATATTTTCTTAGAAGTTCTGTTCTTGCGTAGTTTGGGTATAGGTGGGAATTTGGTGTATATATATTATACATAAAGCCCATGAAGAATTGAGTAATTTTTTTTAGGGTTCCGTAACGGAAGGGAAAGTAACGGAACCTTAGTACCGCTTGAGGAACGAAAGAGACTATAGTATTCAAAAAAAATTTTGGAGTAAAAATACCAAAGGGACTGTAGTATTCTTTGACGTTTGATCGCGACCCGTCACAAATTATGTCCATTTCTGTCTAACACACGGTATTTTAATCCTTTTGCTCTTTTCCACTCGATTTATTGACATTTCATACATGCTAAAAATACGAAACACGCCACAGGCGAGTCCATTTTTAGAAAGAAATTAAATGTTTTATTCAGTCTGTGGTATGACGCGAGTTGCGCGATGACGTAGTGTCGAATAAACTTGTTTATTATGTTGTTTGTGAGTGAATTAGTGTTAAGTAATGTTTTATGGGTGCATTGTGATGTGATTAATGTGTGTGCAAGTGAAAATAAACATGTTGGTAAGTATTAGCATGTTTTTTTATGATTTTCCTATCCCTTGTTACACAAGGCGTCCATGTTGTCAGAACGCTATCGTAATTGATTAATTATTAAGTCTAGCTACTTGTTCAGACTAAAAAGTAATTATTATCGCATTTTATGTTTACTGGGCAATAGATTTCAGCCAAAACATAAACAAAACAAACGAAATTTACGTTATGATTAGAATTTTTGTTCCGTGGGTCGGAAGGTAAATAATGCAAAATGGCGGGAAATGGCTAATGTTTGGTGGTAGTTTTTTTTTTTTTATATATGTTTTTGTACGGTGGAGTATGTTGTTTGTTATTTATCGTTTTTAGATATAACCCAGCTACCCATACAAGTCATAAAATATATATGTTATCGATTTACTTTTTAAATTATTCCTGTTCAAAGTTCACGTAATGTGTTTTTTTCACCAATATTCAATGTTTACAAATTAGTTAAAAAATATAGAAACTAACCGTTATCATACACTTAACGTAACTATAAGGAGCCGTTTCTCAGCTATACAAATAACAATACACTTGAGTGGTAGCTCTAATAGGAGGCCACTAAAAAAAGGTTAACGTAAACATAAACATCTGGCTTGCAGCTGCGCGCGCTTTGATATTTGGCGCCTGTGCACTCGACGTTATCACGTGACTCATGCTCGCCGGTGGCCAAGCGGTTAGTGAAGCTTGTAAGGAATTAATATTTTCTTAGAAGTTCTGTTCTTGCGTAGTTTGGGTATAGGTGGGAATTTGGTGTATATATATTATACATAAAGCCCATGAAGAATTGAGTAATTTTTTTTAGGGTTCCGTAACGGAAGGGAAAGTAACGGAACCTTAGTACGAAGTCTTTGCTCTCCGTCCATCCGTCTGTATATCAGCGGGGTGTATTTCAAGAACAGTTATGGGTAGACAGTTGAAATTTTTACAGAGTAGGTACCTATGTATTTACTTTACCGCTATAACAAAAATAATAATAGTTAAGTAAAATTAAAATTTGAAGGGGTATCCCATATAAGAAATGTGTTTTTTTTTCTATTTAAAGTACGGAACCGTTTGTATGAGAATCCGACTCACTCTTGGCCGGTTTTGTTCTGGTGCTGAGTCATGAAATTATTCAAACAAGATTACAATTTATGTATTTAATGATACTTTCTTCGAGTAATACACTTGAAGTATTTCTGGGAATTAAATCAGTTTCAACATGAAAACATTCTATACTTACGCTGGGAATAGTTTTTGAGGAAAAGCAGGAACAATTTCGATTTTTTTCCGAATAAACAATTTGTTATAGGTAAACGATCTAGCTTGGAAATGAACGAGAAATGGTTTATACTACAAAGATAGATCAACAGAAATATGTACCTGATACTATAGCTATCTAAATAAATTATAAAAATACTGAGAAATTACACCAATATTTTTTGCATCTCTTGAATTCCTAACCGAAACTCTCTCGTGTTGTTATTCGCTGAAAAAACATACGAACGAGACATTACTTTTTATTCCTTGTTACTCAGAAAAAATACATAGAAACGAATATGTTTCAATTGTCCCCAAAATGGGACGGCACATACATCCCGCCATATTTTGGGCATACTATTCCCAAGTAACTTTGTGAGGGCCGGTATAAATAAAATCGGCTTAAGAGCACTGGACGTTTTAATAAAAACGGGACCTCCATCATAGTTTCCTTTGTTGCACACGTGACCAACTGTAGTTTACAACCCCTAGATTAACAAGACCCCTAAATCCCCTTAAATAGGTTAACAGTAGGGGTCTTCTTATATTGGGTATAAAAGGCCTGTGACAAAAGACGGGGCCTTTTTTAGTATTTCGGGTCTAAATGACAAAATACAATCGAGGTTGTGGTTTCAACTGGGTGATGGTTTTTTGAAAAGAAATTTTTGATTTCGTAGTGAAAATTTTTATAAGTAAGCTAGAGACGGAGACATACATATTTAATTGAACTAGAAAAAAATCACCCTTGTTTACTCCTTGATTATAGAACCGAAGTAACAATAATTGCCGAAAATGTACTGTATACCTACACGGGCTATCCAAAATTCATCAATGACGATATTAGGTTAAATGTGATAGAAAGCGAGCCTATTGTGTTTCAATAGAATCAATTAACCCTGCGCTAGTACATTATGTAAGCCACCGCAGAATAATCCGATCATGGCCCGAACCGAACCGAACGGCTGCTGGTCTAAACGCCACGTGCAACTTAGTGTAGAGTTAGGTATACATGAGCTAGCTTGCTTAGAAGTATTTATTATTTATTTGGATCTCCAACGAAGAGTACAAAGCTATAAGATAAGTGATAAAAATGGTTTATTTACGTGTACTTCTTCAGTTATAGGACATGATCATGTAACTAGGTTTATACAATATCTATAATATACTAATATTATAAAGCTGAAGAGTATGTTTTTTTTGTTTGAGATGTGTTTGCTCTCGCGGGCCTGTGGATGGCGAGCTATGGGCAGCTCGCCGTCCGTCCGTCTTATAACGACAGGCCGTGCCGACGGCGCGTTCGTGTTCCACGCGCGCATCAAAGAGAGTCAGCACACAGAGGGGCCCGAAAGGGCTAGGACACCTGCCGGAGTTGCGGGACTATTCGAAAGAGATACCGCGGCTCCGGAACACAAAGGGCAATGGAGGAACATGAATGGGTTTTAGTCAGTAGAATTAAGTCTGGCACTCCCTCCCGCTACACCCAGAGCGGGAGAAGTCATTGGATGATTCGACCCCATCCCTAAAAAAAAAAGATGTGTTTGCTCTTGACTTTAGTCTTAGTCAGAGATGATAGAGACAAAGTCTACGATGGAGCGAGCTTACCCAGAAGAAGCTTGTTTACTCTAACTTTGAAGAGATTAGGGTTGTAAGCTTTCGGAAACACAGACGCAGGCAGAGAATTCCACTCCTTTGGTGTGCGCATTATAAAAGACGTTTGGAGACGCTTAGTGCGAATTCGTGGAATAGCAAAAAGATAAGAATGGTACGTTTTGTTCGAATTGAAAAATTGTTTTAGTGTTGAATGGCCCATTTATGGAGGAAGGTTATACCGCTTGTATCTGACATCGACGCACAAATGATTTCCATGGGTCCGGGGCATGATTCTGGACACCCTAGACTTAGCATTTTTCGTTGGCTTTTTTCTCATTTTTTTCAAGGGTTTTTTTACTTTAGAATGTTCATAATCGTTATTCTGACCTAACCCTATGAGCTTTTCAATAAAAAAATAATTAATTAACTACTTTCACTAAAAACAGCAATCTGAATAAAACCACAAATAGATCAGCTCAGCTGAGCTGATACCTATTTGTGGTACTCTTGGAAAAAATGAAAAAATTAGAAAAGAACCGACGAAAAATTCCATATCCAGAATCATGCCCTGGACCCATGGAAATCGTTTGTGCGTCGATGTTAGATACACGTGGTATATAACACCACGCTACGATCAATAGGAGAAGAGCATCAATGAAGATGATGAAGATGAAGAGACATAATATCATTCCATTAAATTAAATTACTTAGATTACATTATTCCAATGGGTTAAATTATTCCAGTACATAATTTAAATTGTTCGACTAAATTAAAATTTTGCTATTGCATTAAATTACATTAGTGAGTGATGTCAAATTTAAAGTGTAATAGTAGCTTACATGTTATTATGCTCTTATAGCTTCTGACTGTTTTCTTGGTTCGTAATCCAGTGATCACTACTGATACTATAATATGAGTATGAGTTTTCGGGCTTTAAGTAAGGAGTAGGACAGCGTTATTGGATTTTTTTATCTAGATATTCTCAGTAGCAGCTTAGTTCACATTTTTGCTCAATTAATGGAATAGGAAGAATATTATTGCAGAAATCGTTTTAATCAAGTTTTAAAATCATAAGAGAAGACCCCTTATGTTGTATTCATAAAATTATATTTACTTACATAGTTTTTAGTGTTAGTAACACCTATTGTGGGCCAAAAGTTGTATTAAATTAATAAAATACTAAAAATGAATTTATAAATCCAGTGTTAACATAACTTTCCAGCAGGCCGCATAAAAAGCACGCCTAGCTCTTATTAGAGTTACCACTAAACCGGTGTGCCATTCCCAGCATGCCATGCGTTTTCGTGGCTATTGTATGAAAGGTAGCACACCTTTAGGATGCCTTTCCACCAAAGATGTGCTATTCAGCTATGCTGCGAGACTGTTACAGCTAAGCTACGAAACTATTTGACCGTTTCCACCAATGCTAAGCGATGTAGCGGGGCGAGTAAGATGTGCTATGAAAATTCACCGCCGCAAGGTCGACGTTTTGACAATAGGGAAGGCACTCTGCACACAGCTACACCACTCGTGACGATCCATAGCTTGCATCCATAGGTTGCATCCATAGCTCGCATCCACAGCACACATCCCTCCATATCAAAAACGTAGCTTAGTTGAATCAGTTTCCACCAGTGCTATGCTATGTGGACCAATAAATATGATTGGTGGATATCAAATGCATCCATAGCAACGTTGCATAGCACATCTCTGCTGAAAAAGCAGCCTTATTCATAAACCACTGGCCTTTGAAAACAGTCGTATCGTGGTGTTTCGGCGATAAATGGGCAGGCGTTTGTGATGTCATATTTGTGACTCTTGGTACCAAACGTTTGGGTTTTCGAAGCGGTTAATTGTTTTATGCGGCAAAGGTATTTGGATGGCGCCATACCTCGTATTTCCATTGCACATCATGATTGATTGTAGAGAGCCAGGTATTCGATTTGAGCTGTGTCCTGATTTCGTTTACATCAATGTTTTGTTGGAGACAATTCACGTACAGATTAGAAACAGTTATCAAAACATAGTGGATAGTAGATAGTTTTCTCTTTAGCCTTTTCTACCTAAAATCACCGACTGTTCATTAAAAAAAATCCAAGCATAATATCAGTCAACAGCTGACCACAGGGCTGTTCAAAATAAACAAATGGACATACAGTTCCACTAAAATTTTGAAATCCACCCAAAATAATCCTTTATTTCCAAGTCAGCTAACCTCAAAAAGATGTGCTCACATTTGAGAACTGTGCCATATAACGCTTCGCAAAACCGAATTTATACCAATGTACACGAAGCTTGCTCTAAAGAGATTTTTCATTGTACAGAGAATCGGCTGGCTTACTTCCAGCTTCATTCGTCACAGAAAAGTTGGAGAATTGGCAACGATACCACTCACCGACCCCGAGTTATTGAGGATGTGTTAAATAACTTTTTTTTGGATATTATTTATGGGCTGTACTCGAAGGGGATGGGAAATTGAAACTTGTATCTTTGCGAGGTCGTGTTACCTTAGGGTGGCGATATACCCAATCGATATTGGCTTCTGCTTCTTGAAAGGGTGACAAAATTGAGAATTGGCTACGCATGTGTATGTAGTATTGTTATATTTTCTACGGCTACAGCAATTTATTTTCCGTATAATATTTTGTATCGTTTGACATGACATTCTACATGTGACATGACATGACATGTAGGAAAAATAATAAGTGAGTGATTTTTTCCAGAAATATGAAGCTACATACTGCATCAATGTTTTTATTCGATGAATAAAATGCTAAACTGCAAAATAGATATGCTTAGAATGAGAACTTCTGAAATTACTGTATTCCCAGTTGACTAACTAACCTAGCCAGGTTTCAGAATCCTACCAGGGTTGCGGAATCTGTTCGAAAGAGTCACCGAGGCCTTGGAATGCACAGGGAGGAGGATGTGTTTTAGTTACTAAGAGTCTGACACTCCCTTCTGCTTTGCCCTGCAGAAGGAGTCATTTGATGAATGCCCGTCCTGAGAAAAAGTTGACTAACTAAACGATAAACATTAACTTAAACTCGATATCTATCAGCGTCTGCAAATTAAAAGAACAATAGTAAGGCAAGACATGTTTTTCCTGATAGGACCTTACGGACGTTGTAGGTTAACTAAGTAGCCAAACATCAACACTCTTCTCAAAACAAACGTCAAGACAAAAACTCAGATTTAATCATAACTCACATAACAAACAAAAAAGAGCTGTACAGAAAAACACTTAGCAACAGATCTTGAATAAGTACGTCAAACAGCCGTGGCGCTGTCGTGCTTGAATTGCACTATTGTAAGACCTCCCATTATGCGGGCTTGAACGGCACAATCTATTTGAAAGGCGATTTTTATTCCCCTTTTTTACTATTTTGTTCTCCAATATTGAATATGCACGCAGGATGCAGACTCAAGAATTCCTGGTATCCTGGTATGCCGCGTTACTGTGATTTCGATTCTTTGAATGGCAAAGGAATGTTTCTCCTACTTTTTAGGATTCGATCGGGAAGAAAATGTACGGTGGACGAGATTCAAAGGGAATTCTTTGTTTTCTGTTGTTTCCAGTTGTGACTTTTAGTTGCCAATGTTTTGGAAATATACGTCGTAATGTATGAGGGAATGTTCCACTGCTAGGCTATTGCCATTTTGAATTTCGTATTCACTTTTCTTTACGGACAAAAGTGCAACAAAAATAAAGATTATGAAAGTTCAGCTTTCTCTTGCGATATAATAATACTTAACGGTTTTGATACGTTTTTTTTTTTATATCATACTTGTAATAGAACATTGTTGTCCATAGGGGTGAAAGTTACAGATTAAGTCCCGAGACGGCACCAATAGTTAGAGGGACTAAATAAGTCTTTCACCCGAGGTGAAAATAAAAACACGAATCTGAATCTAATGAACTCATCGTGTTAATACAAATCTCTGCTTTACAATAGTATGAACAAAGCTCGAAAAAACAAATTTTAATGAAGATCGGATTGCCGCTTTCCCAAGAATTTGTTTTTTATTTTCTGTTACCGGCCAGCTTTTCAGCCATAACATTTTCATTATTGTTTTTTTTTTTATGATTTGACGGCTGCCAGTTGAAAACGAATCTCTCTAGGGCTGCAAAGTAATACTTTCAACACGCTCCTCACGCAACTTCAGGCTTACTTTCCGCGCATGAATAATGATAATCCATTTTACAAAAAATCACTTTTAATGAAGAAAAAACAACACATACGAAAGAAAACAGAATAATTAAAGGTAGCTAATGTCCAAAAAGTATCAAAAAAGTTCAACATTTACTTTACAAGTGAACCTTTTGTTTCTCTAAATACACACATAGCAACAGGAGATGCCTATGTCCAGAATATACCCCACTAATTTTATTTGAGAATCCTGTAAGAATTTACGAGCGCCCAGAGACGTCGATATTTTCTGTTAAGTCGGGTAAAAGTTACTTACACCTATTAGACGAACATGAAAGGGTTGTATGTTTTCCTCTAGGGACATAGAGAGAGCCACTTGTTTTAAGGTGAGTCCACACTACAAACTTTTCTTAGTGAGTGTTTGCTATCGAGCATTCGAATGGGACTGTACATTTAATTAGTAGGTACTTCAAAATGGTTGCGTGTCTAGTTTCTAATTTATAAGGATGGGAAATTATCGAATGACTTCTTCCGCTCTGGATGGATTGGAAGGCCATACATTTTTTCTGACTAAAAACTTTTCCTTTTCGTTTGTCTCAGGGCTTCGGTGTCTCTTTCTAACAAATTGTGCAACCCTGAAAGGCACTGGCCCTAGCAGGCCGTCTACTATGCTGACATCTCTTTGAGGCATGCGTGGAACGGTGGAGCACAACACAACCTGGGCCTGTTCCTGATCGGACGGCAAGCCACAAGCCATCTACAGGCCTGTGGCTACGGTGGCCAGGAAACGTCCCTGCTACTCCCAACGCCCTGGGCGTCTTCTTCCGTTGCGGTGGCTGGGGCATGAGGTTTGTTTCTCCCTCACCTTCACCTTCCCGCTTTTTCCTTCTCTAGCGTGAAAATAGTCGGTTTGCGAAACGAAAGGCGACACGTGACCGTTCGATACCTCGTACCATCCTAAAAGTTACAAAAGCCAATTTTCATTGTATAAACGCGAAAGTTTGAGTCACAATAATATATTATACCAGCTGACCCACGCAATTTCGTCTGCGTCTCATTTTAGTCTTAGCGTGATGATACTAAGCCTTACTAACCTTCCTGGATAAATGGGCTATCTAATACTGAAAGAATTTTTCAAATCGGACCAGTAGTTCCTGAGATTACCCCCTACATACAAACTTACAAACAAATGTTACCTCTTTATAATAATAGTATAGAAGTATAGATCAGCGACAATAACTCTCAAAAGTGTTTTAAATGTAGCCAAAATAATGGTGTTTCATTTTACAACTATGATGTCAATGCAAACGCTCTTTCAAAATATTAGAGTTAACTCTTATCGAATGTCACTTTTTCTCGAGACTTATGCATAGAACAAAAGTGTGTGGTAGTCGTTGAAACATTTTAAGTAAAAAATGTGATCTTTGCTTATCATGAGTAGTTTGTAAAACTATCAAACTGAATATTTTTTTTACGGAACCAAATCGATAATTAGTTTGATCGATTGCAAGTATGCCACACCGAACTTAAAGAGAATCACACAAATCGGATCAGAAACCTCAGAGTAATTGGTGTACATACATTAAAAAATACCCACCGAATTGAAAACCTCCTCCTTTTTTGGAAGTCGGTTAAAAAACCCACTGCTGACAAGCTCGTAGCTAAATGTTCATCTTGTAGTGTAGTCACCCCTTTATTTCATAAGGCTCTTTCTGTATGTAGTAGTAATTTTGTGTTAACCTAGTTTGAAGGTTTTAAATTGATTCTTATTGTTCCGCGTAGAATAGGCTGCTGGTAGGTGTCGTAAAGACGACTTAGGGATTACGGAAAAAGATGGGTAGCGGCCTCCCTCTTATAACTAGTAACTGTGGTCACCAATTCGTTCATTGTTGTTGGTGACCTTTTGTTAAAGAGGGCATTCGGTGGTTATTGTTTTGTTATTAACCGCTTAAGAAAATTTGAAGGCTATACTGATTTACCTTGTTTTAATAAAAATCATTCCAATCCTAGTTGAAATCAAAATTCAGCGACATTGACTGCTAAAAACTGTCGATAAATAAGGTGTTTGTTTTATGATGTTGATCGAGAAAGAATTTAGCATGCAAACGTTCTTAAACATAATGGAATTGCCCCTCTGATTTGCCTTGAGAAAATTGAATTGACTTAGGAGTAATATACTAGTGTACTAACTACGCAAGTTGGTATGAATGGATGGATGTTTGTTTCTCAATCACGCTAGAATGGCTGAAAAATACTGAATGAAATTCGGCACAGAGATAAATAATATTGTCGTCTTGAATAGAACATAAGCTATTATCTCGGGATTATTTTTCCTTGGTATAATTTTTAATATTCACGCTGTATAAAATGTATTTGAGTTTTAGGGTTCCGAACAAAAAACGGAACCCTTTTAGGATCACTCGGGTGTCTGTCTGTGTGTTTGTCCGTCTGTCACAGCCAGTTTTCTCTGGTTATCGGAATGATTCTGTTGAAATTTGGTATACATATGGACTTCTGTATCACAAACACGCGTTGCGTACGTACATAAATATTTTTTTAGTATGGGGGTCACTTTTGGGGGTCAAATTAGAAAATGAAAAAAAGAAGTTTTTGAAACTGTATCGTATTCGTATGACATATCAAATGAAAGAGCTTATGGGGAGAGTTTTAATTATATTTTAAACAGATTTGAAGTTGTTCAAGAAATTAGACCAAAAATGATCATCTCCCCTCATTATATCCGAAAAAATATATAAAAAAAAATGCAGATATTAGTTATATAGCTAAAAATACAGATTAAAAGAAGTCTTTAGTTTTATAACAACATGTAAAAAAAAATTGGTTCGGAACCCTTTGCATTCGACTCGCATTTGGCCAGGTTTTTTTAAAACCAGGATGAAAAAACTGGTTTGAGTTACCCAATCTTTCTGGGTAATCTCATGAATATTTCGCTCCCTTAAAAAAGCCTAGCCAAAACCCATCGATCAAAAGCCAGATTGAACAACATCCTTTTCATGAAAAAGATACACTATTATTTAGCTTATCATTCATTTCTAAAATATTTTTACTTATATTTTCCTGTAGATAGACTTGATTAAAATATCCGAAACAATGATGCGGCGCTTGTTTGCCTGCGGGGAACAAGCTGATTTGCCTCCCTTAGTTTGGCTACGAAATTTCTCTGCTTAGTTTTTCATGTAAAAAATAATCAGTGTTGAGGTTTACTGATGTAGGTAGCTTATTGTTGTGATCGGTAGTCACTGAAATAGGGTTAACATAATTATGTTAATATTATGTTTATCATTAAGTCAATTTGATGGAAAGTGTATGCGAAACTTACGACCGTCTTTGTTTAGCTTCAAAAAAGAAAGATGTTATGATGTGATCTGTGTCTGTATGTGTGTGTGTCAAGAGATTTTAGAGCATATAACATAGGTTGGATTAAATTAACACCCAGCTTCTACCAATAGATTATAGATCCAGGTTTTCATTCAGATTATAGATGCGTTATAAATATGAAACGCAAGCGAAACTGCCGCAATTGACTATATAAAACTAATTTTACCAATCACAGACACAGGCAATATTTCAAATTAATTTTGAATTAATTTTAGTTTCAAAAAACTGTCTTAGAATTTGGATAATTAATTAATTCAAACCCGTTTTAACAATGTAATTGTATACGTTTTAGAAATTAAGATATAGTAATCATTACGACGATTTAAACTAAAGTAGAGCAGAGAGAAAAGTTAAACATTAAACCTATCCCTTAACAGCTCGTAGTTAACTGAACTAAGTTAGTTTGTAAACTATGAATTAACTACGCTTGCATCTTGAACGCTGTTTAAGTAACTGATATTGAACAAGCTTTAGTTATAAACTGCTCTGAGGTATTCTGATTTAACATTGTTTAATATTTAACCTATTAAATTAAAGGTCGATATTTCATTATTTGGATAAGTTTTAACTGAGGAACGAAACTGGCAGATTAATAGCTTTTGTACCAGAAAACCAGCACTTTGAAAATTAAAAATACAGAGTTATTTGTAAAATACCGACAACCTTTTAGGACCATGTTACAAACAACTTTTCTTCTATGACCCTTAAAAATAATCATATTTTAGTTCATTAGGTTTTTCATACAAAAATGTTTTTTTTTTTTAAATTGAACGCTCTAAATGTTACGAAGTCTATGCGAAGCAAAAGAAAAAAAAGAGCTTTCTTTTTCCTTTGTTTAGCATAACCCTGTATACATGAAGACATTTTAAAATAATCTAACTATTAAAAACTGAGTCCTGAGTTAATTTAACAGGCTATTTTCCACGATTTTCTTAAGTATTTCAAAATCAACTGTTAACATGCGGCTAAAATTCATCACACTTTTCAACTTCATACTGCTTACACTTACACAGTAAAGTGCTTATTGAGGGCGTTAAAAACAGAAAAAAACACGTTTAATCCACACAAAATGATGCACAAGAATAAAATTACTAAAAGAACACAACTTATCGACGAACTTAAAAAACCAAAACCAGTTTAATAAAAACAATTCAGACTATTGTCGAAAGAGAGAAACATTCCATCAGCGAAAATCTATAGTAATATACTTATACTTATTATCTATACTAATATTATAAAGCAGAAGAGTTTGTTTGTTTGTTTGGTTGAACGCGCTAATCTCAGGAACTACTGGTCCGATTTGAAAAATTATTTCAGTGTTAGATAGCCCATTTATCGAGGAAGGCTATAGGCTATATATCATCACGCTTAGACCAATAGGAGCGGAGCAGTAATGAAAAATGTTACGCAGACGACGTTGCACGGGTCAGCTAAAATTTGATAAAAAAAACTCAATAAATGTAGCTGATTAGCAGGCGAAGTAGTCTAATCCCCGTGGGCTAATCCCCACACATTTTAATTTTGTAATTTACTGTATCTAGAGTCCTTTATAGACCACTAGACAAGCTCTTGGCGTGGCAAGTCAGTTGTAGCAAAAGCGATCTGGTCGAGCAGAAGGTACTCAAACGTTACAACAAAATAGTTCCCATTCCATTATCGCCGTCCCATTTTACCATCAGAAATCTAATTACGGCCGGGTCAGAACACAAGAGGTACATTAAAACGAAATATTACTCAGTAAAACAATTACAATTGTTGAAACAGAAAGCGAAGCCATCGGGTTTAATTAGGGTGACGTAACACGGGATCGACGGCACGAACCGTGGCAAAGCGTCCCATTGATTCCCGGACCGCTGTGGTTAAGGGTGTTTCACAAGGGGTCTTGTGACGCTACGGTTTATTGCGGCTTTTACGGACTGGTTTTTTTTATGTAAGGGTTAAAAACACAATTCTTAATGGAATAATAATCTGCAATTTGCTTCTAGCATAGTGTTTTCTTTCTCCTAGCGCTATAAAGAATGACTGAACCTTATCCAAACCCAACGGATCTAATATGTGCTGACAAAAATATTATGACTTGAACATTATACTGTTTCTCGAGACCCGAGTTGAAGCCAGGAAATATATTTGAATAAATATGAGAAAGCTTCTAGAAATCCCAATAAAGTCATGTTTTATTTTACTATTAATATTCAAGTCATGAAACATCCACTAGCCAAAAAATTAATCGTTAATCAAACAAGTCCACATTACCCGGATCACAGCAAGTCAAAAGGGTGGCAGGTCAAAATAGAATGGTTTTCTATATCTTTTGCTCAAATCCACAATCCCTCTTTGACCTGTACAAGGATTTATGTGGTCAAATTAATCCAATTTAACATTGAGCCCTTTGTAAGAAGTACGAATTAAGTGGGAGAGGAAGAAGCTGCTTCGAGATAAGATAAGCAGCTTGCATCCAGTGATAAGTAAAAATAATGACCCGGTAAGATTCTTTTATTTGCGGACACAGCTTTTGTGCAAAAAATGTGCAGAATATTTTGCGAAGGGACGGTGCAGTTAGAGAAGTATTGTAGCATTGTAGAGATAAAATCCCTACTATTATAGATTTAGAATCCCTACTAATATTACAAATGCGAAAGTAACTATGTCCGTCAGTCTGTCTGTCTCTTCTTCTTACCTAAATCACTGAACCGATTTGGATGAAATTTTGTACAAAGACAGTTTGAGACCCGAGAAAGGACATAGGAGTTTTTATTCCAGAAATCCCACGGTTCCGGCACTTATGAGGGTAAATAGGTTAAACATATTCCGGGAGTATGATCACGCGGGCGAAGCCGCTGGCTCACGCTAGTATCAAATAAGTATAGATGGTTTTTAAAACCTATATTATTCCACTGCTAGGCAAAGTTCTCCCCCCTTGCCTTCGACATATGCTTTCTCCGACCAATCCGTCATTAACGCCTCCAAGTATTATAAACCCCTCAATGATAGAACATAACAGATGCAAAGAAAAACTCTGCATAAAAAAAAACATTTCTACCAAAGGCAGGGCACTACTTGAAACATTTTGAAATTCTACTAATTGAAAATTGCAAAGAGCTACAAAATAATGAGCAAGAGTTTTATAAATAACTCCCATAACACTTTGTAATTAAACCTCTCTTAAATCAATTTGTTCGAAGCCAATTTCCATAAAAAATACAGACACCAAAAACTCATTTCAGGGATGCAAATGACGTTACTATTCATAAACACTTGCATAATACGAAAGCGTCTTTATTAAAACCAGCAGAGATCCTAATTTCCATTGAATCAACAAAGGAGAATGAGGAATGCATCTCATATACAATGTTTGTTGTATAGAATATTGCCCAAGGGGTGTAAATGTGTGGAATATACGGCTCCATTTTGTGTGCGATGCCGCCGCGGTGTGTGATATGAGCACCAATTTCGTTGACGGCAAATATTTGCTGTGGTGTATCAAAATTAGGTGTACAGATTTAGAAGGAGCGGCTTTAGGTTTCATATTTATGTCATATACTACTGGTACTGCGACTACAAAACATATTTTTTGTAGCAATATAACGTGTGCCTCATAAATAATACAGCTTGTACAAAACTATCGTATTTCTTATAAGACACACATTTTCGAAAATAAGTTTGATAAAATCCATATATTTTTTAAAATTTACGCCTGTTACACGCTATTTATTATTTACTTTTTACTGAAAAAATTCAAAATTGTAACACTATGAAATTTTCTTCCCAAGTCATTTAATGCTTCGAAATTGGTGAAACACCTGTACCACCGCCTACGAAACTTGAAGGCTTTCTTAAGATTAATTTAAATCTTTGAGCTAAAACAGTACCTACTCACACATGATAAGACATACTCCAAAGTGCGTTCAAAACAGCTTTGAAATACCCACGGCAACGTAACGAGAACATCCCCGTATGTTTCCTCTCAACAAATACTCAGAATGCACACTGTCAACCAACACTGACATCTCCAAGATATTATATCCACAGACTCAAATAAGATGACTGCTGTAAATTATTTTCAAGACAAGAGACGTTTCAAATAACTTGAGAGTTGTCTAAGCAACATATTTCCTCTAACTTGTGAATAATGTCTTAGTTTATGCTAGGACATAATTCAAACTTGGCGGTCGGGTGTGGAATGCTTTAAGGCAAGTAGACCGCTAGTTCTGCCGTCCATAACGTTACTGTTATGCAATGTTGGCTAGCTAAATACCTTAAGTTTTGGAGATTCTGATTTTGTGCTGCTGCTGGGGTTTATGTTACTTATTTTAAAATAATATAAAAATGGCAAGGAATTTTCTTATGTTACAAATTCGGAATGTCGATAACGGTAAAACAACGTCAAAGATAGACTTCTCTATCAAGGCAAGATTCACAACGTCATTCAGTTTATACTTATAAATAGTTATTTACAAAACGCGTATTAGAAAGATCTCACTAGACATCACAAAAAAAATACACATCGCTGGTATATAATTGTTTCAAATTATCATCATTTCTCATCTTCTTCCAACAACACATGATTTTACAACATCAAGAAATCTCCGAAACCCATTTCTCCCTTTTAAAAACATTTTCACAAAGTTGCCAACTTAAATTCTTACACTAATGTAGATAAAACAGCGGCGGATGCTTGTTTAGTCATAATTACGGAGTCGGCTAAGTCGTTTAAAACTATAAAACAGTAGGATGGTATAGTTTCCGCGCGCGTACATTTTCTCATTAACTCTAGAAAGTAAGAGAAGTAACGGGCTTTAAGTATTGCGTAGCTTTTTATCATGTTGAGTTTGTGTGACAAGAACACAAGGGAGGTGATGGTAGTGTAAATTCTTTAGGTTTTCTGTTGGAGAATTTGTAAAAAAATTGTTACTATGAGATGTCCTATCCGTAATGAATAACGGAGCCAAAACTCACCATAGGCCTGGTACGCAAATTCAAGGTTACTCAGCCTGTAATGGAAAGAGCAATGCTAGGGGTCTCTCTGGTGGACAGAATTTGCAACGAAGACATTTGCCAGAGTCGAAATTGCGCCTAGAATCAGCATGCTGAAATGGAAGTGGGCCGGTCATGTCTGTAGATGCACAGACGGTCAATGGAGTAGACATGTGTTAGAGTGGAGACCGCGTATGGGCAAACGTAGTGTGGAACATCCTGCGGCACGAGGGATCAATGGGCTAGATTCCATCATCCACAAATTGCAAAAATATTTAGTCCGTCAGTAGAGTATTGAAAAATAATGGAAACGTATTTTTTGTTTTTGTAAATCAATGAATATTGACAAAGATATAACGCATCAAAACTCGGAAGTGGGGGCTCGTGACGTCACGACTCACTAAAAATTATGCGAAGGTGTGACGTATTGAGAATTTTAAAAGCGTCGTAACTTCGTCAATGTTGGTTCCCGGGTCAAAAAATAAAAAACACGGGTCAAATATTTTTTGATAATCTAACTGACGGACTAGATTTTTTCAGGACACAAGCCTATTATTTTAAGAAGGTGGCTGGCAGCGGATGGATGCGGACTGCTCAAGACCGGGATGGTTGGCGCTCTTTGGGGGCGCTCTTTACGTTTAGCAGTGGACAACAATCAGCTGGAATAATGAGACGTTTATAGGATGAGTACACGGGCGCAGTTGGAGGAGGCCTTGCCCAGCCTTAGGACTATCAAAAAATTAATCAGCCAAGCTTGCCTTGATAATGTTTTCAGTTTAGCTGGATACAGCTGAGTATATTGGTATATTGTGCCTTTCTCACCTTAGCAACCCCAGTTACTGAGTATTACTCGCCTTTGCAAGACGGACGAATTTTCTCGCTTCTGGCAAACCGTAAGGACTGGCAAAGATGTTCAAATGACAGCCGGGACCGACGGCTTATCATTGGGAAAGTATTGGCTAAATAAAATATTCATTACACGGAGCTTGATAATAGTAATCAAAAAGTTATGTACAGACTATGCGAAACTGTCAAAATTTCCCAATCAAATTTGATCCCAATACATTTGGCAATATCGTTGAAAATCCACTAAAAAAAGTTGACAGATTGTTGTAGCTTGATATGCAAGCGTCTGTACCATCATTTTAAGTCAATTAGAAGCTTTTATCATTAAAGTTAACATACAGATAAAGTGTAAACGTGCATAGAGCAAGTCAATCTTTGTCTGAAGATAACAAGAGCTCCACAGGTTTTATGCACGTCATTAAATTTAACATTACTAGCACTAAACGCCTAGTATCATTAAAAAAAATTTAAGAACAAGAAGTAACCCTTTATGAACAAAATCAGAAAGCAATATGCAGTAACACAGTACAACATTATTTAAATCCTACTAATATTATAAATGTGAAAGTTTGTATGTTTGTATGTTTGTATGTTTGTATGTTTGTATGTTTGTATGTTTGGATGTTTGTCCGTCAATCACGCAAAAATGGCTGATGGGATTTGAATGAAATTTGGCACAAATATAGTTCACATCCTGGAATAACACATAGGCTACTTTTTATCCCGATAAAAGGCATAGCTTAATGGCGGCGGAGGAGGAAGTGGAAATCAGACGTTTCTGCTGCCTTAGTACTTCAGATTCACAAGTACCAGGAGAGCATAAACATGTCGAAGTATTTTCGGTTCTGAATTTGTGAGCGCCAAAAGATTCTTGAGTACCAGGAGAGTAGACATATGTCAAAGTATTTTTGGTCAGGATTTTTTTTTTGCTGGAAAATAGATTTGCTTTCATTGCACGCGTTCATGTTTGTATGTTTGGATGTTTGTTCGTCAATCACGCAAAAACGGCTGAAGGGATTTAGATGAAATTTGGCACATATGTAGGTCACATCCTGAAATAACACATAGGCTACTTTTTATCCCGGTAACATACATGATTTAATGGAGACAGAGGAAGAAGTGGAAGTACAAAGTTTCTGCTACCTTAGTACATTAGATTCAAAAGTACTAGGAGAACAGAAACATGTCGAATTTTTTTACCGGGCTAGAATTGTATTACGAGTGCTAAAATACACAAGTACCAGGAGACCAGCAACATGTCAAATTATTTTTGGTCAAGTTTTTTTAGCAGAGCAGAAACTTTTAAGTGAAGTGAAGTATTTTCGGGACTGGAATTCCGAGCGCTACAGATTCACCAGGAGAGCAGAAACATATCGAGGTATTCCGGGGCCGGAATTACGAGCGCTACAGATTCACAAGTACCAGGAGAGCAGTAACATTTCGGAAGTTTTTTTGGGGCTTGATTGAGCGCTTTAGATTCACAAGTACCAGGAGAGCAGAAACATGTCGAGGTATTTCGCCAGAAAATTACGAGCGCTACAGATATATTAAAATACCAGGAGAGAAAATATATATCTGAAAGTTTTCAAGTTGCTGGAATTATGAGCGCTATACATTCACAAGTACCAGAAACATGACGAACGAAGTATTTTCAGGGCTGGAAATTGTAAATGCTATAGATTCACAAGTACCAGGAACGCAGAAACATTTCGAGATATTTTCGGTGCCGGAATTGTGAGCGCTAAAGATTTACAAGTACTAATAAGTAATTAGTAGGATAGTAGGACTTTAAGAGTAGTCCAGTTTTTCTTGAAATTGGGATAAGACGAGATGAGATAAGATGAGATGAAATGAGATGAGATGAGATGGGATGAGATGATATGAGATGAGATGAGACGAGATGAGATGAGATGAGATGAAATGAGATTTTTGTCACCACAATCCTACTAATCCTACTAATATTATAAGATTTTTTTAGAGCCGAAACTTTTCGAAGTATTTTAAGCACTGGTTTTTTTTTTACTATTGGTAGGCAAACGTTTGACCGCTATCTCACCTGATGTTAAGCGATGATGCGGTCTAAGGTGGAGCACGCTTGCCTAGAATTCCAAGCGCTACAGATTCACAAGTACCAGGAGAGCAGAAACATCTCGGAAGTTTTTTTAGGGCTTGAATTATGAGCGCTTTAGATTAAGAAGTAACAGGAGATCAGAAATATGTCGAAGCATTTTCCGCGTTGGAATTGTGAACGCTATATTTTCACAAGTACTAGGAGAGCAGAAACATGTCGAAGTATTTTCTGGGCTGGAAATTGTGAATGCTATAGATTCGCAAGTACCAGGAGAGCTAAAACATGTCAAGGCATTTCGGAGCCGGAATCACGAGCGCTACAGATTCAGAAGTACCGGAGAGCAGTAACATCTCGAAGTATTTTCTGGGCTGGACATTCTGAACGCTACATAGATTCACGAAAATAGCCAGGAGAGCAGACACAGGTCGATTTATTTTCGGCGCCGGAGTTGTGAGCGGTTTAGTTTACACACAGTTTTTTTCACAAGTAACATCAGAGCAGGAACCTATCGAAGTATTTTCGGGGCTTGAAATTGTGAACGCTATAGATTCTCAAGTACCAGGAGAGCAGAATCATATTGAGATATTCCGGGGCCGGAATTACGAGCGCTACAGATTTACAAGTACCAGGAGAGCAGGAACATGTCGAGGTATTTTTAGGCTGGAATTAAAAGCGATATTGATTCACAAGTACCAGGAGACCAGGAACATGACAAAGATTTTCAGGGCTGGAAATTAAGAACGCTATAGATTCGCAAGTACCAGGAAAGCATAAACATGTTGTTTGGGGCTTGAATTATGAGCGCTTTAGATTCACAAGTACTTTACATCAGAAATTTATGTCGAAGTATTTTCTGGGCTGGAAATTGTGAACGCTATAGATCAGCAAGTAACCAGGAGAGCAGACGCACGTCGTTTTATTTTCGGCGCCGGAGTTGTGAGCGGTTAAGTTTAAAAAATACGAAGAGAACAGAAACATGTCGAAGCTTATTTTAGGGCTAAAATTAATTAACTCTAAAGATTAACAAGTAACAGGAGAGCAGAAACCTGTCGCAGTATTTTCGGGGCTGGAAATTGAGAACGCTACAGATTCTCAAGTACCAGGAGAGCAGAATCATGTTGAGGCATTTCGGAGCTGGAATTACGAGCGCTACAGATTCAGAAGCATCAAGAGAGTAGTAACATACATCTCGAAGTATTTTCTGGACTGGAAATTCTGAACGCTATAGATTCCCAAAAATAACCAGGAGAGCAGACCCACGTCGATTTTTTAATTTAATATGTCAAAGTATTGCCGGAGCTGGAATTATGAACGGTGCAGATTCACAAGTAGAAACCAGAAGACCAGAAACATGCCAAAGTATTTTTTCGACAGGAGTCGTGAGCGCTTAAGACTCACAAGTACCTACCAGGAGATCACAAACATGTCGAAGTAGTGTCGGGGCTGAAATCTTACTTTCAGCCGCACCGCAAAGTCTCACAATATCTGGATACCTGAATCATGAAAATGCAGTTCCAAGGATGAGACAATGAGGCAAAAAAGCTGCGCGGCAGTTCTAAAGTCTACGCAGACGAAGTCGCGGGAAGTAGCTAGTAACTAATAAAATAACTTAAAAAAAAAACAAAATTAACAAAACAAATGAAAGCCGTCTTCAGGAAAGACAAAAGACTATCATTCTAAGACTGCACAGCATTTCTTAGTGGTTGTTTTAAAGTTTCATTTCTTAATTACTAAGGCGTTAGGTGAGAATTCCACCGCAAAATGTTTGCTACCAACAAGTGAACTGGTGATAAAAAGTAATACTCTACTACTAAGAACTATGAAAAGAACATCGACAGTGGATGTTGGTGCGGTGGCACGTATCTTGGAAATTATTATACGATTGTGTATCGTAGTTTTCATGATATTTTTATTAGATTGCAACTTAGTTATTTAGTAGCATCAGTTCATTTATTTTAAATGATATCATAATCTGGTTTAATAACACTGGTCTACAAATTTTCTCTTAAAAAGTATTCTCGAGATGAAGTAGCTTTTTTTTATTAATATTAAATAATAATTTTTTATATTGATATTATGCTGAATTCGAAAATACTGATTTTCGAATTCGAGATTTTCGAATAAGAGTCACAATTAGTTCCAGTACTTAAAAAATAATGCAATAATAAACCTAATTCTAAACATTTCATGCCTCTTAACTAAGAAAATATCAAACATATACAATAAGTCGAAAGGCGATACAATCATTAACTTGGCAAGATATCAGAGGGACACAAATATTTTGATGTATAGTTACGTAGAACCCCTTAGTTTTTGGTTTTTATTTAAATGCGACATACACAATTTGTGTCATACAAAAATACGAATTTAATATCCAATCTAATAAATATATATGTGCAAAACGAGTATAACAGTTGTGGTATTGTAAAATATAAACATTACATAAAAAAAAAAATTCATAATTTTGACGTATAGTAATGACTAAACGTCAAAAATATTCGTGTTAGACCCTCTGGTACTGAGAAAATTAAATTAATAAATGAATTTAATTCATCAACTCCAACCACCGAAATTATTTCGAATACTTTTTCCTGTAGACCAGTGTAATTTGTCTAGGCCTGTGTAGTTCTTGCAACAGGTATGACTAGATAATTATATAAACGGGGACGAAGTAATGGCTTCTTGAAAAGGAATTCGTACAAATGCGCGTCTTCTTCTAATCTAATCTGAAATAGATTAATATACCTTGACCCTAAGGGCAAAGGGCATGACAGCATGTATTCATTTATCAGTATGATTAATAAGCTACACATTAATAATATGAAAATGGAGATCTTTGTGGTGCCTTGAACTTTTATACATTTTAAATCAGCTACGAGGCACGTAGCATATTTGTAGCGCGTAGCTCCTTCGTAGCGCGTAGGGCCTTCGAAGCGCCTATCTGCTACGAAACACGTAGCATGTGAATAGGCAAGAATGTTCGCTAAGAATAATGTGTCCATTGGGTTAAAGCAGGGAAAACAAGGAAAGCATGGACATCTTCACTATGCAAATCATAATAGATAAAAATGTTTGTTTGTAAGATGTAATCTCTGGAAGCACTGATTACGAAAATTGGTTTTTGCTACTAGAAACCATACTATTGCTGTGTGCAATATTCTTTTTACGCCAGAAAAGTTTAAAATTCTTGTGTACATAAGAAAAGCTAGCATTAAATACGAGTATAATAAATATTACAACGTACAAATCTTTACAAACATAAATAACAAAATCCAGGTGGCACAACATTAAAGACAGAAGACAATGTACACACAAACATACAACAGTACAACACAACAATAAGGAAAATGTTTGTTTTGATTAGTTGTACAGGCGTCTGAGAGCGCACGTAAGTTCTAACTTAAGTGGGTAAATGTGATTTATTTTGTAAGAACAAAGATACGACTGCGTGTGATGGGATTATACCAAGCATGTGAGCTTTGAAATGGTATTTGACCTTTGTACATAGTGTTTGTTCATAATATTTCCTTTACCGATAAATTATTGTACTCAAAAATTCAAAGCTTTTATTTCAAACTATATCCCGTTTTTTCCTGTTCCCGTAGGAATTTTGGAAAATCTTCTCTTAGTGTTGCCAAATTTCAGACTCAGCAGTGTTGGTTGTACTTTGTCTGTCAGTCACAAACTCAGGCAGACAGTAACAGAAGAAATTTACAAATATTGTTAAACCATTCAAGGACACTTTACTGTCGAGGTCGGTAGGTTAAAACTCACCGTTATTGTTTTTGTGTTTAAGGTATTAAATAAATAAGTTTTGGTCTCTTTATTAATCGGTTAACTTGGTAAAAGAAGAGTTCTGTGTTTTCATACGGACATTCGGTACTCTAAAAACTAGGGCAAGCTCTCAATTCTGCCTGCAAACCTTTTAAAGTTGTAATAAATGAATTGGGTAACAAATAATATCCATTTTATTGGGAAAAAGAAGCCATAACATCCATAAGACAGTAAAAAAAACAACATTGAACACAGCGGATATTCCTATAACAACGGGAACCATCTGGCGACGATGGGAAAAGTATCCATAACGGAAACATACCACATATGCGTGAGCCGAACAATACAAAACAAAGAAGATAATTAGGAACAAAACACAATAGAGTTACAATCCCTTAGCATTAACACGTTTTCTTTGAAAAACGATAACATCATTGAAGAAACACATCACGTACTCGAAGAAACAACAATATTCTTGTTCAAAAAACTTGTACATACGACGGCAGAACAACAGCATCGAAACTTCTGCCAAGGTATATCAATGCTGATAAATAAAAGGAAATAAAAATCCCATCCGAGGAACCCTCATAGAAGTTTAAAAGTTTCTACTTTAAAGTGACTGTACACATTTGAACGCTGTCTCATACATAGTAAATTGCGCTGCGGTCGCCCGATATTGGCATCGGGTAAACTATTCTGTGACAGTATCTCTTAACATTGCCTGATGTTCGTGTTTAGATCGACTGGATTTTCAAAGTTATCTGTTACAGCACTTCATATACTCGTGTGGTATCGATTTTGTTAGGTGGCGATATGAGCTTGCAGTAATGAATGCTCAAATGCTGCTTCATCTTGATTGAAAACTAGATGTAGGTGTAGCTTATCTACACCCAAATATAGTGTCGAGCATTTTATTGTTACAATATAGATCTGATTGTTTCCAAATAAAGAAATAAAAAAAACCCTCTAGATTGTAATGATTAAATGCTCGAGAGAGGACCATGATATAACAGGGAGGATTCCTGAGTAAACATTCGACGTTAGTTAGATCATCGAAAAATATTGGACACCAATTTCCTGCTTTATGAAATCAATAAAAATTTACGAAGATAAAACGCATCAAATATCAGGAGTTCGGCCTTGTTCCATCACTATTCGGTAAAAGTGTACTGAAATGTGACGTCACATGAGTTCTCGACGTGAAAAAATATACGTGTCGAATATATATACCTATTTTACGGAATTATTATTTTTTTTTAGTCATGAAAAGTACAGTGAACAACAGTGACGACTACTAGAAACTTTGATTCTATCGATCCTCACAAAGATACACATCCTCTCTACGGCTGTTGACCTAGTACTGCACAAGACTGAAGCTGGTCTATGAATGGCATATGTCAAATATGCTGTTGCCAAACATGTCTCGTGGGACACTACAGACGTTGTTAACGTCGACGAACATGCCCTGTTTGGGATTTCGTTAACTATCGAAATTTACTGGAGCTTGTACGTTATGATGGCTTTAAGTGTTGGCTGTATCGATCGACCGCCGTCACTTTTCTGGTCCCCTGGTACATGTTAGTGCAAACAATGTGCAGTGAAATGAATTCCATAGTTTAATCGTTAAGTTTTATTTTATGAAACTTTAAATTTTCTAAACTGACAGAATTGTTTTATGGAATTTTAACTTTTGCTTTGAAAAACCACTATTTCAATTTCACCTGTTCACTTTGATGTATTAAGGCGTCTTTTCAAGGCTTAGTAAAATAATTAAAATCAGTAACATTTTTTTACATTTCGTAATGAAAAAAAAAACGAGAATTTCGGCTATATTTAACTTTGTTTAAAGGGTTCTTTTTTCACAGCGTCAAATACCAGATCAAAGAGATATTTTGGGTAGCAAAATAAATGCGGATGAGCGAAATGAATGTTTCAGATACTTTAATTTTGTTGAACAATGTTTATCAACAATCAAAGGCTGAAACTTTGGTCTCCACGTTTTTGGTAACGGGATATTAAAATCGTTTAGAGATGAAGGCTGGAACTCCGTTTGAAATGTGTTAAATGACACACATTTTAAACGGTGTACCAATTAAAACTTTTTTATGAAATAAAGCAATTTAACCATGATTAAGTATGTTCATAATACATTTTCAAATTATTTTAGATGTGTTGAAATATTGACATAAGCACGGACATGTGTTTTATTACTTCAGAATTTCCCACTACAAATAACGGTTTTGTTTGAATAATAATTTAATTATGTAGGTACATTGGTAAAAATTTGTGAAACAGTTACAATTAAGTTCATATTTGTTGATCGTTTACACGTTTACGTAATTTTCTAATTTGTTTAAAATGAATTTGTTTAGAAAAATAAACAATTTCAACTATCTAGTAGTTTCAAATTAAAAAAATATTATTTATTCATTGCGAGCGTTATTGAAATTCAGAGACATTTTTGAACAAATTATTTAAAAAATATTAATGATTTACAGACAACATCTAAATCTTCTGTCTTTTTATAAGAGATTATGTTATTATTTATTTATTTATTTAAACTTTTCGCACAAAAAAAAAGTACAAAGGCGGATGTTGAGTGTTTAATAATTTTACAGCTATAATAATTTCATTAATAGGTACAAAGTGTTAATTATGCGATTGGGCAAGATCTAACGAGTTTAAATTATAATATGTAAGCTTAGAAAACTTAAAAAAATAATGAAGTAAAGTCATCGTGATTCCCAACATCACTACTGATGAAAAGCGATTCATAGTTTGCTGTTCGAATTCCCACTAAACGACATTAGGAAAGAGGTAATAACCGCTAACGCCATGCTAAAACAAAACAACTATAAACATAGGCACCTGAACGCAAAGTTTCTAAATGTAGTTTAAATATTTAAAAGTGCTAACCGCATTTAGTTATGTTCCGCGTCGGTTGTTTTGACTAAATAACTGCGTGGTTTCTGTTCGCTGTTATCATAAATTTTTAATGACCACTGACAGCTTTTCACAATACGATTAAAATTAACGGTATTGTCGAAATGGGAATAGCCAGCGATATAATTTGTAACTGATTAATGTTGTATCTTTTGTGATTTACAAATTAATAGGATACTAATTGCAATTTTAGTAGTCGTATTTCGTTGAGATAACTGAAACATTGTTTTTAACCGACTTCCAAAAAAGGTGGAGGTTCTCAAGTACTCCGAGGTTCCTGATCCGATTTTTGTGATTCTTGTTTAGTTCAGTAAAAATTTAATTCAGTTCAACTCAGTAGTTTTTATTTTATGAACATTTTTGTTTATTTAAATTTCTGCGTAGACGAAAACGTCGTCCATAACCTGAATTTCGGAAGTCGGTATTTTTGGTTTTTTATTGTAACACCAACTTCCGAAATTAGGGTTGTTTTATACTTTGTGGTGTTTTTTTTGGAAGTCGGTTATATTTTATCAACGTAAAGCGACATCTACATCATGATTTCTTTGTAAAAAAGTTTTTTTTCGTCCATTGGTAGACATGCAATGCTGCCAGTACCGTGGTCAGCGCTTAGATACTGGAAGACGCCAGGTGGACTATTCCCCTGAGACTCTAGGCAGGTGAGACAATCTGACTTAATTTTCTTACAAATTGGCGCCCGCCCACGTGTTGTGGTTATGGTGTGGTTGTTGTACGTTTGAAACAAACCTTAGGACCATGTCCAACAGCAGCATAATGCAATGTGTTTTGGATTGTGTATTGTATTGCCACCTGACTAAATCTAAGCACTGTGAAGTTACAAAACATTTGAAGCTGTAAATTATTCGTGTTTCAGATAGTTTATACCCAATAGAATAGATGGCATTATCTGCCGAAGTTAGCACGTAACTTAAACGTTCTGAAACGGGAAGCAATGCTTTAAACGTTTAAAGTTAAGATGGAAGATGCTGTTTAAATGTTAATTCCATGTAAACTAATAATTGAAAATGTATAAAGATTTATACCGTAACTATAGAAACTCGCTTGGATCAGTTATTATGTGATTTCTTAGCTTTTGAACTCGCCAAATAAAAATTGATGAATGAAGTCTACTATGAAACGAGCGTGCCCAGAAAATGCCTTTTAACTTTAGCTTGAAAAGCTGAAGGGTTTGGTGTCGATGTGAGGGTTCTCTCTGTGCGCAAAATAAATGTGTGAAAAGTGCCGAGTACCAATTGAGATATTTTTCATCCCTCTTCCATGGAAGAGGGATTTTCTAGGCGTTAGACACCCAGTGCTGGTTTTCAGTTGGCACCCCGTAGTGATCATGTATCACTACGGGGTCCAACGCTTGTGCGGAGGCACTGGGTGTCCAACGCCTAGAAAAATTTCAGATGATATCTTTGTAGTCATCATTGCTTCTAAGTATTTCCACTTCAAAATAGTCTCGTGAGAGGCTATTTTAAGAAGTTACAAATAGTTTCAACATAGTTCTTATTTAACATCGCCCGATGCACCAAACACTATGTGTTTAGACTATAGACCAGAGAATATTAATTACTCTCACACCAGCTATAGATATATAGACCAGAGAATATTATTTATTTATATATACTAAATACAAATACAAATACAAAATCCTTTATTTCAAATAGACCAGTTACAGGCACTTTTGAATAGTCAAGTTCTGTCAGTCAAATAAATGAAGCTAATCGTGCCGCGTTAGCGACAAGAGCAGCGGGTTGTTCTGCAACATAACACACCCACCGACCTTACTTTAAACTAAAACACATACAATATTAGTTCCTTTCTCACCAGCAACAAAATCATCCTCCCTGTTATCATGTACATAAAGCTCAGTTTGTTTGTCAACAAAATCTGAGGAGCCATGTGACAGATCATTAATCTTGCCCTAACATCCGGGCTTTATATATAGTTTATATACTCTTAATGACTGCTGAGCTAATTTCTCAATTAATTGCCAACTGTTACTATAAGCGGGTCAATGGATTTTGGTACGAGAATTTCGTTAGATCGGACCTTTTCGAATGTTTTGAAAAAAGTTTTTTTTTGCACTTATGATAATTGGACAGAAGTGCAGAAGCAAAAAACACTCGTAAAATAAAAACAACTGAGCCAAACATCAATTTCCCAGAACCGTTAGTAAGTATTTTTAAAACGAGTAGGAAATTGTTTTTTAGGACGACTACATACGCCAGCAATCTTGGAGGAACAAAACGCGCACTCCTTTCACACCCGAGTTTTTTTATAATTTCCTTATCTATACTAATATTATAAAGCTGAAGAGGTTGTTTGTTTGCTTGAACGCGCTAATCTCAGGAACTACTGGTCCGATTTGAAAAATTATTTCAGTGTTAGATAGCCAATTTATCAAAGAAGGCTATGTATCATAACGCTAAGACAAATAGGAGCGGAGCATTAATGGAAAATGTGACGCAGACGAAGTGCGCGGGTCACCTAGTTATTCTAAAACTATAAAATTAACCGTATATCAAAATGTAGATAAAATTAAATTATCCTTGTAATAGAGCAAAATTCATTAAATTATGATCAGCGGTTTCGGTCTGATAGTCGTTTTATGTCCGTGTTAGACATAACTACAAATTAATTACACTTTATTGAACGAATAAAACTCAAGCTTTTCATACATCAAATTATAAAAAAAAATGAAAAAAAAAAATGACTGAACTAGCCGTTTAGACGTAATGCTCATTTTAAAATCACCTATTGAGCCGTAACACGTTCGGAATAAGTTACTTAAATACTAGATCATCCGTACCCATCCGTACCAATTCAATACTATAGAAATTAATCAATTTGCCCCACTAATCAAATAGAAGGCCAGTCACACCGTCCATTATCAGTACAACCACACTTATCTTGATTAAACTTAAACCCAGGTACAGGCTCGATCGATGAATCCATTTCCTGCTTACCCTTTCGTAGTTAAATTGAGCGTGACAAATGCTCCAGTGTCCTGTTTAATGACTAAAGTTAATTTCGGTCGAGTTCGCCATTATCTCATTGATGTCTCGAATGTGTGCCCAATTTGATTGGCTTTTACGCTCGCTGATTTTTTCTGTTGATGTTCCTTTGTTTGGAATCGAATTTTGGGGAATGAGGTTTATTTTTTGTTTGATTATGGTTGTTGTATTAGGTACTGTTGTTCTAATACAATTATTAAGGCCCAAAATTGAATTCGTAATAATAATCATGCTTATTCGTAAAAAAATAACCACATTCAATTTTTTAAAAAAAGTACAGTTTATTATTTATGTTTTACTGGAGAATTTTAATTCGCTAATCAGTATTTTACTATAATCATAACATTATGCTTAGTTTTTATGAATAAGCCTAATTTTATTATAATTGCGAAATCAATTTACCTAAAATTGACAGCAAGTTGGCGCAGTGGTTGAGCGATCGACTGCTGCGTCGCGTATTGTGGGTTTGATTCCCGCACAAATATTTGTATGGCCTACATATAGTTGTTACGGGTCTGGCTGTTGGTTTGTTCGTGTATGTGACCTTTTATGTTTGTAAACGCACCCACGATACAGGTGAAATTACTAGTGTGGGGCAACGTTTTATAAAATAAATAAAGGGAGATAAGATCTCGCTTCTTTTAATATTTTTCTCTCAACTTAACTTACTTTTGCCATTTTAACATGATGACGTACCTAAATGAGTAAAATTAAGATTAAAGGATCCCCTTGGAGGCCCTTATATTGTTCGGCCTGGAACCAAGAGCATCGGAATATTATGTGTTGTATTGTCGATCATTAGTAAACTCTTATAAGATCTTATTTTTATAGCGGACTAGATGCAGAAAAGATATATTTCAAAAAAAGTATTAGGTTTTGAAGTTATAATAACCGAACCATAATAAACGAATTAAAGTTTTTCATAATTATATATTTTCAATGATATTGTTTTGTTGACATTGTGAAACTGAAAACCATATCATAATTCATTTAGCTATTTTGAGTACCTTCATCAATAATTAGGTACCTGTGTGGTTTTTTTCTAAAGCCTAATTGCATGGGCCTGAATGCGTCGAATCTAATTAACTTAAGTACCTGTATTCTTGGCATTGGTTTTGGAATGAGATAAAACGTGTGTGTATTTATGTTAAAATAGAAACGGCGCGCGTTTGAACGGCTTGAGTGTAAAACGTGACTTCTATCTAGTGCATTTGCAAACAAGTTCTTCTGGACGGCGCTCTTCAAATGCGTGACTATTAAACCAGCTTTACCGATTAGGTAGTTAGTTATTTTTTTAAACCTTCCGTCCTACATTAACGTATTATCTATACTAATATTATAAAGCAGAAGAGTTTGTTTGTTTGGTAGAACGCGCTAACTACTGATCCGATTTGAAAAATTCTTTCAGTGTTAGATAGCCCATTTATCGAGAAAGGCTATAGGCTATTATTATTAGAAGGATTTATTATCGCGCTAAGACAAATAGGAGCGGAGAATTAATGGAAAATGTGACGCAGACGAAGTTGCGCGGGTCAGCTAGTGTTAGTATAAGAAATAAAACAGAGATTTTTATTTCATGCAAACTCAAACGACATGACGTTTCACATAGATGGCGGTGATTAATGTTATCCGTCGCGTAAAATACTTATTATTGTTCATTTTGGCATGAAGCTAGTCCGACAAAAGTATTTGCAACTAAAATATCAAAATAGACAATTATTTATCGTGTTTGTCCGATACTTTTATTGTGCAGGGTGAATCTGGACATTTGCTTTTGGAAACGTACACTGAAATCAATCCCCAAGATCACACTATGACAATTTATTACAACAAATTTATCACGTGCCCAATAAAATTCTCAGCATTCTAAGTAACCAATTTACGGAGAACCTTTTATATAAAATATCACCTCGTGTTTTTATGATGTGGCGGCAATAATTCATCTTTTGCTATAATTAATTTTCTTAGATCAGTCACCGTCCATCTTCAGGGGTATAAAATTCTTATTGTTGGTTATCCCTGTCTCCTTTTTAACTTAACTTGAAAAAATTCTACCAGTTCTCACATTTTTATTTACATCATTCAACAAATGCACACTTGCACAAAGCGTGCATTTTTTGAACTACTGATGAACTACTTGATGAATTTTTATCAATTAGTTTAGGATGTAGTTCTATGATGTTTTGGTTTGCTGCTGCCATGTTTGTGTCTTCAATGGAAGTCGAATAAAATTGTGAAAATAAAAGTGAAAAGGCTAAGTTTCTGTGCATGCGTTATTTTTTTGGTTTCCGCCACTTCTTTGGTGTAAGAGAGTTAGAATTATTCTAGAAAATTATTTAATGCGAAAATTGAAAAAGAGATTTCATTTCGTGTGTTATTTAAAAATAATTGTTATTCAAATCTAAGAATGGTGAAAAAAAAACTACTTTTATATTAGTGATCAGCAATTACATGATCAACAGAAAACTGTGACTAAAACAAAAGCTGAAAAATCAGACTAATTACAACAAGAACTCTTACATCTGCAACAACTTATTATACACGACTCACGAGCAATCCCATGCGAGAACAAGTCCCTAATAAATTCCATTCAAGCAATCCCCTAGACCACCAACTAGAAGATCGATGTACCTGTTAACATATTTGTAACTTATAACCAGGACTACAGAAACTTGAGAACGTGTACGATGTACCTACCTTCTGCTATTGCAAGAGGGTAACAGCTGCATCTCAGTAAGTAATGGCTCGGTATATGACGTTGGTGATGGCAACGGGCAAAGTACCACACTGCATTTTTCATGTAACTCGAAATAGCTTTAGAAGATGCTGGTAATATTTTACTAGCAATGACTAGGACAAATGATCACTTAAATTTTTGACTAAGAAATACTCGAGCTAAGCTAAAGTGTAAAGCTTTTTCTGGATAAGCTTACTTCATCTTCGACTTTGTCTCTGTCACCTCTCACCTAGACTAGAGTCAAGAGCAAACACATCTACACTAATATTATAAAGAGGAAAGATGAATGTTTGTCATAAACAAACTCAAAAATTTCTGGATCGATTTCAAAAATTCTTTTACGCGGTGTCCTGCGTGAGCGACGAACGCTACGCTGCAAACGCGACGAACGCGATCAACTCAACGGTATACCCTACATGCGGCCTATATGACAGTCTGCGGCGAGACGCGACGTAACGCGGCAACGTCTTTTTAACTTTCAAGCAAAATTGTACTGTACTTCTCCATGATTCGAGAAGTAATAATGACCAAAATCACGTAGGACATTTGTCGCGTATAGCATCGCGTCGCATTACGTCGCATCGTGTTGCGTCGCGTCGCGTCGTATTCGTCGCTCACGCAGAACACCGCGTTACCATTAGAATGTTACATACCCCTGAGTAACATAGGTGATATTTAATACTAGAAAAAATTAGGGATCCTTAAGAGTATTGCATACGAATATTGTATACGAAGTCGCGGGCTACGTGCTCATATAAAAGTGTTCGAATAAAAAAGCTACTGCAGTATGAATGTTTGTCGTCGTCTCATTTCATTTTATCCGCTTTTGTAATTCTGAGTCTCTTCTCCATCTATTGGATAAAATAAAACTGCAATTTTATTTCGCAATCGAATTTTATTTCGAATATTCCCACTCAATTTTGCCAGCCCAAACGAAGAGTGCTCTCAAAAGATTACCATACGAGATACCATTGGCCGCACACTCTTCGGGTGCTCTTTTAAACAAATTGTGTCATGTCATATTCACCACTTCCCTCTCTTGAGCCTGTACTACGAAATGGTAAAACGTCTCAAGTCTCGTGTTGAGTTTGTAAGTGTCCCTCGGCGAATGCGATCCACGTGAGTGCCTAGTATTCTTTTGAATGCCCAGAAAATAAACTGTTTATAAACTAAAAAAAACTTAGCGTGTGGTATTTAAAATACTCAGGGAAATAGGCTAGTTTCCATCATCCACAAATTGCAAAACTATTTAGTCCGTCAGTTAGAGTATTGAAAAATAATGGACACGTATTTTTTTGTTTTTGTAAATCAATGAATATTGACAAAGATAAAACGCATCAAAACTCGGGAGTGGGGCTCATGACGTCACGACCCGCTAAAAATTATGCCAGGGCGTGACGTATTGAGAATTTTAAAAGCGTCGTAACTTCGTCAATTTTGGTTCCCGTAACAAAAGAAAAAATACGGGTCAAATATGTTTTGGTAATCTATCTGACGGACTCATTAAATTTTTTCAGGACACAAGCCTATTATTGATGCCCCAGACCTACAAAAACTTATTTGTAACTTGTTTGTACCATATACCAACTATAGTCGTAGCAGGAATCACCGGTTCCTGGCAGTTCCTACATGTCGTACTGTTGCTCAGTCAAAATTGCCCATACCTCAAACACTCTTTGCGCTTAATGCTCTCTTGGACAAGAACACAGAATTTGAAATGCTTGCGGAAAAATGGAAGACGATACTGACACAATGTATGATTTTTTTTAAATCATCTTTACTTAAGTGCTATAATTAAAATTTGTGTTTAAATAGTGTAATTGCTTTCAGCAGTCGTGTCTAAACTAAAAAAAAATGAAAAAAAAAAAATAACAAACGTGCAAAGAACAAAAGAAAACAGGTCAACAAAAGATTACGAAGGTCTACAAAAGGAAAATAATTTCCAATCTGACAATTTACCAAAACAAATAAGGACAAAATAAACGAACCAAATTGTTTGAGACAAAAGCAAAGATTCTGCGAGCGGAACCTAAAACTATAATTAAATTTAAGTGAACTTTAGAAGAAGCCTCCAGTAAATAGAGAAGACCTGATATTTTGAGGTTTACTCTAAAAATATTTGAACATAAAAGTTCCTTATTCAGATTCAATAGAAGTAGTATCTTAAGTGCTTTCAATGGTAAATTCAATAGCTATTCACGACGCTACCGAAATAGGTGTAGAGTTCCTGCATTTTGCATAACGTTGCCTCCCAATATTTGGAAGCAAGGCCTTCGCGTATGCTCCGTTGTCGTTTAATACTATTAGATGTACTTCCTTTAGAACTTTGTAGATGTTCTTTAGATGCAAAGCAGTTTAGAAAATGTGGGTGAAAGTCTTTGGTCTTTCGGTTGTATTTTGGTCTATAAATGGGGTCCATTTATAGACCAGCACGGGAGAAACTTAAATACCCATGTTTGTTTTTTTCCTATTTATATAAGGATTTTTATACATCAGTGAGTGCATGCAAATTCCATTATTAAGTACCGTATGTGTAATGTATAAGGATGCAATAGACTCACTACCACAAGTGGAGTCAAATAAGCTAAAATATTTCAACCCAGATGAGATTTTGAGAACAGGATTTTCTAATAGATCCGTAACTAAAATAAAGTAACGTTAGTCTTTTAATCGACATATTTTTGCTTGTTAACATCTAATTCTGAGCGAGCCTGGACAGTGTAGAGCATAAGTTTGGAAACGCTAGAAGATTTAAATTACACGGACACCTTCTAAAAAAAAAAATTACAAAGACAAACAAAATAAAAACGTTTCACAAAAATATTTACCTTATTCAAAAAAAAAAAGAAAAACACTTCAAAGTATAAAATAACCGTAATTTTGGAAGTCAGTGACTTTGGTTTTGTTTCTTCGTGTTTTTTTTTGGAAGTAGGATATTTTTTTTTTTTTTGTAAAAAATGTTTTTTTTTACACGTATTTAAGTGATAATACTTGGACGACGTCTTCGTCTCTCAAAAAATAAAAACTATCTAGCCAAACTGAATCAAATTTTTACTGCACCAAATGGCGATTATGCCGCGTTGAACTAAAAAGAATCACACAAATCGGATCAAAAACTTCGTAATCGGTGTTCATACATAAAACAAAAAACAAAAACCCGCTGAACTGAGAACCTCCTCCTTTTTTGAAAGTCGGTTAAAAAGAAGCGAGCATCACGCAACAAAACATACAAGCACGCAATCCCAAACTTTGTAACAGCTAAAAATATAAATAAATAAATAAATAATAAATAATATCCTTGGACATTTCACACAACGCCATATAGTCCCAAGCTAAGCAACCTAATGCTTGAACGATATGGCTGATAAACTACTTATATACATTTTTTTTTTGTAAATACATACTATAGATAGAAAAACACCCAGACTCAGAACAAATACATGTAGGTCGTACAAATATTTGTTCCGTGCGGGAATCGAACCCGCGACATGCTGCGCAGCAGTCAATCGCTCAACCACTGCGCCAACCGACAACAACAACCAATATACAACAATATATTTCTTCAAATATCAATATCACATAATATCTCCAACGGGAACGTACGCAGCACATGCCCAGAGTTTCCTCACAGCGTGTTTCAGCACAGACTTCCCTATCCCTCCTACAGACGTAGATATAAACTATATATCTCTCAGTCGTACCAGATGCTACCCGATACAACTTCGTATTAAATTCTATATATTACTGTTGTTATTATCGCAAACGGAAACCATTTACATAATCTTAACATTTTGGATAAATACGTTATTTTTATTTTTGTCAAATCTTGAAGAAATGGGCTGTGAGAGAGGATGTAAAATTTCTGGGGAAAATCAGAAGAGGTACTAACTTTAAACGATGTCATGTCTAAATACTAGTACGAGGCGTCTGGGGATATATCTAAATGGGGCATAAATACTGATGGTACGCATCGAACACAATATTGCAATAACCTTTAAATTTTACTGGTTTGGTCTCGAGGCAGCTCGGTAAAACATTTTGTTACCTTTATTCCTGAAGCTGAAATCTGTTCCTACTGAAGTATAAATCTAGAATGGTTTTGGTTTTATAGATTTTGTAGTTTGAAACTTACATGGCTGTATTTATGCATTGTAGTTATAGAGTATCATTGGTCACGGAACCCTAAACAAGATGAGAGCTTCCTCTGATTTCGTCAAGGGTTTTTAGTTTTATAATTATGACAGTCAAACTTAACTCCTTTTAGTGTTTTGCACAAATAATGGGCCCCATCAAAATGCTTAAAGTCACTCAAAGGGCAATGGAGAGGGCAATGCTTGGAGTTTCAACGCGTGATCAAATCAGGAATGATGATATCTGCAAGAGAATCAAGGTTAGCGACATAGCCCGAAGGATCAGCAAATTAAAGTGCAGTGGGCAGGGCATATTGCTCGCAGAACGGATGGGGCTGAAAATATCTGGAGTGGGGACCATGTACCGTAAGATAAGATGGCCTCCCACACGGTGAACCGATGACTTGGTGAAGGTCGTGGGTAGCCGATGTATACAAGACACATGATCAGTCGTGATGACGCTTGGGAGGCCTACGTCCAGCAGTGGGCGTCTTTTGGCTGATATGATGATGACAAATAATGCGACAAGTTGAGCACTAATCAGAACCACTCTGTTTACAATTGGTACTAACAAATAATGCGACAAGTTGAGCACTAATCAGAACCACTCTGTCTACAATTGGTACTAACAAATAATGCGACAAGTTGAGCACTAATCAGAACCACTCTGTTTACAATTGGTACTAACAAATAATGCGACAAGTTGAGCACTAATCAGAACCTCTCTGTCTACAATTGGTACAAACAAATAGTGCGACAACCTAAGCACTAATCAGAACCACTCTGTTTACAATTGGTACTAACAAATAATGCGACAAGTTGAGCACTAATCAGAACCTCTCTGTCTACAATTGGTACAAACAAATAGTGCGACAACTTAAGCACTAATCAGAACCTCTCTGTCTACAATTGGTACTAACAAATAATGCGACAAGTTGAGCACTAATCAGAACCTCTCTGTCTACAATTGGTACTAACAAATAGTGCGACAACTTAAGCACTAATCAGAACCTCTCTGTCTACAATTGGTACTAACAAATAATGCGACAAGTTGAGCACTAATCAGAACCTCTCTGTCTACAATTGGTACAAACAAATAGTGCGACAACTTAAGCACTAATCAGAACCTCTCTGTCTACAATTGGTACTAACAAATAATGCGACAAGTTGAGCACTAATCAGAACCTCTCTGTCTACAATTGGTACTAACAAATAATGCGACAAGTTGAGCACTAATCAGAACCTCTCTGTCTACAATTGGTACTAACAAATAATGCGACAACTTAAGCACTAATCAGAACCACTCTGTCTACAATGGGTACTAACAAATAATGTGACAAGTTGAGCAGTAATCAGAACCACTCTGTCTACAATTGCTACTAACAAATAATGCGATAAGCTGAGCACTAATCAGAACCACACTGTCTACAATTGGTACTAACAAATAGTGCGACAAGTTGAGCACTAATCAGAACCTCTCTGTCTACAATTGGTACTAACAAATAATGCGACATGTTGAGCACTAATCAGAACCTCTCTGTCTACAATTGGTACAAACAAATAGTGCGACAACTTAAGCACTAATCAGAACCACTTTGTCTTTAGACCAAATTGGGTAATAATTTTATGTTGTACCCCTAAAGAGCAATCATAGCCCAACTTCTTTTACCATAAAATAAAACAATCTACATACTTACACCTCTAAAATAACAATCTGAAAGTCCCATCTGCTTCTCCAACAGAATAAAATGACCACTCTATCTTCGACGCACTCCACCTCCCAAAGCTGCTCATCTATCTAAGAACATGCGCCACATAATGTACTGAGCCATTACTCAGTTAACTGAAGGTAGTTTTTCACGCGAAACTCGAAGGTATTTCGATAAGGAAATGCATGTGAATTTGCGTGGCTAGGAAACGGGCGATTTGTTTGTTAGTTTTATGTTAGCTTTGGTGCACGTGCTCCGAAGTTTAGAGGTGCAACAAGGATTGTTTTTGAATGGGTTTTGGAGGAATGTGGCTAGCTAACTTTCATGAAATAAAGTATTTTGGAAAGAAGTTACTAGTATCAAGAATACATTATTTATTGCGCTTAAAGTAGTCAAGGTTTTAAACGACTTATGTGACAAATCCAGACTAACATTATAATTCAAAGGCAACTCTGTCTGTCTGTCTATCTGATCGTTAGTAATACAAATCCGTTTAGACTTTAAGACGTAAAATCCTTTCACGTTTAGAGGCTGAAACTTGGCACATGGGTAGACTATGTCTAGCCAAATTTTTTTTTACTTTTGTTTGGCTCGTGTTTGACCACTATCTCATCTGATGGTAAGCGATGAGGTGGTCTAAGATGGAGCACGCTAGACTAGAAGTAACCTATTCAATCTTGACTCCCAGGTTGTACCTTTTGAAACACAAGCTCGAGAAGGGAATTACACTCTTTAGTTGTAGGCACGCACTATAAATGTGTTCTAGGAATTTGGACTTAGGACGACTTTCATCCCGATTGTATGTAAAGTAGATCTAACCGCTAAAATATTTACAAAAAAAACACTGTTTACCAATACTACCATAATTAAAAGAAAAGTACATCGTTTTAAATTACCGATACCATATTTCATGACCATCTAAATCTAAAACAATGAATAGAGCATTTAAAACAGTGAAAACACCTCAAAAATCCTTTTAATTCAACACAGTATAACACAGAATATTACTATTCCTCGTTAAATATTTATACAAAATCTAGCGCCACAAATTAGCGGATTTACTAGCCACGTAGCAGAGAACATTGCGATTCGAAGTCACGCGCTACGAAGAAAGGTTTGCATTAGCTGTTGAAATGTGGACGGAATAGAATTGGTTTAGTAGGTTATATACAGGGAAATTGAAAAAATACCCGAAACCTCTTAGGCAGTGAAAGTACACATGATTATAAGCAACTTTTGTTTTGGTAAAACTCCGAAATCTCGAAAAAAATATCAGCTGTTTCATACAAAATGCAGTATTTAGCCAATGAAAATGTATGAAACAGCTGATATTTTTTTCGAGATTTCGGAGTTTTACCAAAACAAAAGTTGCTTATAATCATGTGTACTTTCACTGCCTAAGAGGTTTCGGGTATTTTTTCAATTTCCCTGTATAGATGTGTTTTAGCTTTCACTAATTGTTGGGGACGACGATGTTGTGGTTTTACAAAAGATTAGTGGCTGTGTTGTGCGCACTTATTTATTAAAATCGAAACTTTTTTATTTTATTTGGAAGGTAATTGTTTTGTTTTTGTAACAAGTTTTTTTTTTCACTTTTAAATGGCACCCCAAATGCCTAACAACAACACAACAAAATCGCAGAAAAGCAAAATTCGCAATTTCGTTTACTTGGATGACAAAAAACCATAAATTAAACGAATTCCAGCTATTTCGATTTAAAATCCAAACTTTCTAACCGATTTCGATGAAATTTAAATGGGACCAATCGAGAAGTATTATTAATTACGAGTATAATATAACAAGATTTTGTCAAATCGGTTCATAAATGACAGAGGTAACAAACATATAAAAAATACAAACAAATTGAGAAACTCCTCCTTTTTGGGAAGTCGGTTAATAATAGATGATAGCTATATATAGCACACGTGAATTATTACTTCTACCTAAGGCTTCAACGATTGAAGATATGATGTTTAAAAAGTTGCATATTGACCTTCCAGAAAAAAACTTGACTCTAGCAAATGCACAAGATGTGCGAAGTCAAACTCCTCTGAGGGGAAAAAAAAAAAAAAAAAAAAAAAAGTTGCATATTCACTGGTGCAAACATTTTGAACATGGTTTTTTATGTTATTTCGGCACGACAACGTTTGCCCGGTCAGCTAGTTTATCTTAATTGTGAACTTAAAGGCCTTGTTTAATAACCATAAAATTAGTTTAATAAGAAATTAGTAGAATTTGGAGTATCATGTTTAGTAATTTTTTTTTTATAATAGTTGCAATAATGTCAGTCACCGATGGTATTATGATTAATATTATGTATTATGAAACCTTTATTCTCTAATTATCATCGTTTTCCAACTATATTGGGGTCGGCTTCTAGTCAAACCAGATTCAGTTGAATTCCAGTTTTTTACGTGGCCCAGCTGCCTACTAGACCTCCACAACCCATTGACTGGGTAACACGGTACTTCATGACAAGGCTGGAGTCAGATTTGACTGGCTTCTGACTATCCGTAACGACTGCCAAAGATCTCCAAATGACAGTCGGGACCAACAACGGCTTAACGAGCTTTCCGAGGCACGGCGGTAACTCGATATGTTAAGATGGTCACCCAACCACAGACCAATCTTGGCAAGCGTTGTTTAACCTTGAAGATCGACCCGTGCGGCTGTTTTTATTTAGCCACAAGCTCCTTTACCTTCATTATCTAATAACGAAGCGAATTTACCAAAACTAATATTATAATGTCCTTAATCACTACCAATTATTTCCTTCTAATGGTCACAAGACACAAAAATAATCCCCCTACAAAGATATTATCGTCAATAAAACATAAATATTATTCCTTTTCTGAAGATCAAAGGAAACCAGAGTACTTTTCCACTGAAAGACGCTTGTTTTCTTTGGTTTGTGTCTTTATATTTTCTGTTTTCGTTATCAATGTTCAGTAGTTTTCAAAAATCAAGGAAAGTCGTTGTTTTTTTTTTAATAATAAGCTTGCTTTTGGCCACTTTCTATAAGAAATCGACTGCTCCACACAATTATGTGCTCATATCTCGATTAAAAAAACTTTTTACAAAAAAATACATCCGACTTCCACATACAAAAGTTTTCATTTTTCAAATTTAGTGGTACCCCACACCTAACAACACCACTACAAAATCGCAGAAAAGCAAAATACGCAATTTCGATTACTTGGATGACAAAAAACCATCATTAAAGTAAACGAATTCCAGCTATTTCGATTTAAAATCCAAACTTCGTAACCGATTTTGATAAATTTTAAATAGGACCAATCTGCAAGTATATCCTTTCAGATAAAACAAGATTTTTTCAAATCGGCTCACAATTATCGGAGTTATGAGGTAACAAACATTAAAAAAATACAACTGAATTGAGAACCTCCTCCTTTTTGGGAAGTCGGTTAAAAATAAGTCAAGAGTGAAAAGGTTACTTGTAGGCAAGCGTGCTCCATCTTAGACCGCATCATCGCTTACTATCCGGTGAAATACCTAGTTGTCAAACGCGTGCCTATCAAAAGTAAAAAAATACTGGTAGACTAATTTTTTTTCGCGATTTCAATGTTGGTCCCGTAGTAAAAGTTGCTCATAATGATGAAACTCCTAAAGAGGTATTGCGATTATCCTGTTACACTTTGTATATATATATTCAAATTCAAATTATTTTTCTCCTAATTCCAATTTTCTAGTGCTAAACGTCTCTGAACTAAACCGCGGGCAGACAGACGGACATGGCAAACCGAGATTTTGACTATGGAACCCTAAAAAAGACAATATCTATTTTATCGTGAACCACAAACAAAATAATGGTGGATTATCTCTAAGAGAAAAGTCTTCCCTTTAGTTTCCGTCTTATTGGATTATCCTATACGTGTGGAGGCCTCGTAATGGGTTTCAAGACCTCCTCGCGATATTATGTGACGCAACCATATCTTGTCTTTGGAGGTAGACAGTAGAATAAATCGGTATTTTTTGTGGGATAAAATGGAAACACCGAGGTAGAATATTAAATGAGAGATACTGATGGATAATTCTAACTATTGTTACAAACATTTACACACCTAAATTGCTGAACCGAATTTTTATAAATTTTATTGCAGAGATAGATGAGATCCTGGAGTCTAGACTAAGCTCTACTATTCGGGGACTTTGGTTATCTCTGCGTGAAAAAGGAAAAAAAATCCAGTATATTTTTAAATCTATCTGATAGTCTATGATGTTACATTTTTTTTTTTTTGTAAAATAGCTTGTTCTCGTACTCTTAGCTTTATATAATATAATCATTGTCAAAAACTTACCTATTTTAAGGAAATTAAAGGTGACAGAATACGACTCAAAGGCTCTTAAAAATATAAGACGATGGCTCCTCGGTCTACTTAACTAGCAAAGTTAAATTGTGTCTGCAACACGAACATCATCATCTACCTAGCCTTTTCCCAACTATATTGGTGGTTGGCTTCCAGGCAAACCGGATTCAGCTGAATACCAGTGTTTTACGAGGAGCGGCTGCCAACCAGACCTCCACAAGCCATTAACTGGGTAACACGGTACTTCTTGGCAAGACTGGAATCAGATTTACTGGCTTCTGACAATCCATAATGACTGCCAAAGATCTAAAAATGACAGCCGGGACTATCGGCTTTACGTGCTTTCAGAGGTACGGAGGAAATTCGGTATGTTATGATGGTCACCCATCCATGGAATAAACAATTGAACGTGTTTACAAACTTTATATCTTCTCGTGGCGGGGAGTTTTGATAGGAAAGTCAACGCCTGCAACACGAATGATACTTAAAAATACCAGTAGTGCCCCTCAGATTACTTTTACCGTCAAAATCAACACATAAAATCCTCCGCAAACGATCGAAGCTGCGAGTATTTTCCACTCATTGCACCGCAGTAAGTTCTCTGAATAGTAATGTGTGCACTTTCCTTAAAGCAGATCTCTTATTCAGGTGCTGTTCGAATCTAGTTTATGATGCACCCACTCTATTGAGGTGTTACATTTTATGGATGAAGTTAGAGGAAATAATGGTCTTTTGTTTGCGATGTTTTGGGATTGAGTGCGGTTTTAGTACTATATAGTGGTGTAGCTATAGATAAGGTGTATAATATTTATTTGGTGGATTTAATTAGAACAGGATGGTCTTTTCGGTTGATGTCAAATCTCTCTTTCGGCTTTGGAATAGATTTTATTGGGGTTTGATGTTTTACATTTGGTACTTGTATTTCAAACTGTAGAAGGCCACTTCTTTACTTAACTTTCAAAATCTATCCTAAAATCATGGCAGTGGCAATCGGTGCCAAATACTAGCTGACCGTGCAATTTCATCTGCAACACATTTTTAGGGTTCCGTAGCCAAATGGAAAATACGGAACCCTTATAGATTCGTCATGTCTGTCTGTCTGACTGTCTGTCTGTCTGTCTGTCCGTCCGTATGTCACAGCTACTTTTCTCCGAAACTGTAAGAAGTATGCTGTTGAAACTTAGTATGTAGATTTTCCTGTGAACCGCATTAAGATGTTCACGCAAAAATAGAAAAAAAAAATCAATAAATTTTTCATTTAACCCATTTGTGTGGGGCCACACCTATGGATAGGTCTTCGAAAATGATATTGAGGTTTCTAATATCATTTTATTCTAAACTGAATAGTTTGCGAGAGAGCCACACATTTTACCACTTTGGAAGTGTCTTGAAGTGTCCCCCCTGAAACTTCTAAAATAAGAGATTGAAAAAACTAAAAAAAAATATTTGTTGTATATTACCGTATAAACTACCAGCAAAATTGGTTTGAATGAGATCTAGTAAGTGGTTTTTTTAATACGTCATAAATCGTAAATCGCAACTTTTGCTTATAATATAATACGTTTGTACGGAACCCTTGGTGCGCGAGTCCGACTCGCACTTGGCCGGTTTTTTATTTATTAATGCTCCGCTCCAATTGCTCGTAGCGTGATGTTATATAGCCTTTAGGTTTCCTTGGCTAATGGGATATCCACCACTATAAGAATTTTTCAAATCGAACCAGTAGTTCTTGAGATTAGCGCGTTCTGCCAAACAAACAAACTCTATAGATTTATATTGAAGGTTATAGGTTTGAAAAGTTCCGATATCTTCGTGTCCCATTCGAAAACAAAGTAATATGCACATGCAAAGATTTCCATCTTTTAACGATTTCATCATATGCCTAGCCCTTTCCCTACTATATTTGGGTCGGCTTCCAGTAAAACTGGATTCAGCTGAATACCGGTGTTTTACGTGGCTGCGGCTGCCTACCAGACCTAAACTTTACAACCCATTAAGTAGGTAACATGGCAAGACTGGAGTCAGAGTTTACTTTTAGCATCTGACTATCTGTAACGACTGCTAAAGATCTACAAATGACAGTCGGGACCATACAACGGCTTAACGCACTTTTCGAGGCACGGATATAACTCGGTATGTTAAGGTGGTCACCCATCCACGGGCCAACGTTGGCAAGCGTTGCTTTACCTTAAAGATCGACCAGTGCGGCTGTTATTATTTAGCCACGAGCTCTTTTAACGATTTGAACATTAGTAATAAGTGTACTTATGTAACCTGCGTCTGGTCAGTTTTGCAGGCGGAACGTAAATTTAGCACATTCGGGTGTAATTACACAAATGTCCCGCTTTCAGCATTCACTGGAAAATGTGGGGTTAGTGTACGACTATTATTAGGCCATGAAACTAGCGGGTGAAGTAGCGGGTAGCGATTAAATGTGTCTTTGGAAAGGTCATCAATAGTCCCTAACGGCTATCTGTGAATTATATTTGTGCCATAATATCAGTAGACATCCAATCATTATCATTTTAGCTGTAAATCGCCCACTTCTGGATTGATCGTAGTGGCGTTATGTTCAGAAGTGGGATTTCTTCTGTCAATTTTCCAAACTGGACCTCTTTTATCCAAGTGTTTCCAGCAATTAAACGGTATCGTCAGTAAGACTTTTAATGCGCAATAGACAATAAATAAATCATAAATGATAAAATCATTGGAATACCACAGATAGTTCTGTGGTATTCGAATGCTGAAAGTAAAGGGAGTATTTTATATAATTCCATTTGCACACAAACACTAAACGTACAGCCAACTAAAATATATCACCAATAATAACAGAAACTTATAGTAAATTTATTTATGGGCTAAGTTATACTACTACTAACATCATTGAAATTAATTAAAAAAAGTGCTTTAAGGTTCTTCTTTTTATTTACGCATCATCAAACAAAACTCAAAAATCGCTTATCTTGTAGCCTACATTGGCTAGCTGTAGTAAAATATAATTGGTGCAGTGCTTAAAACTAAATCGTCGTCCTTTGTTAAGAAAATCTCATAAGTTACGTCTCTTGTTTTTATTTCTGTTAGCTTTGTAACGAGCGCCACTTATTTACTTATTTATGGTGTTTACTTTTTGTTTCCATGCAGTGGTAATGCTGGTGTGTACTGTGGAGATGTAAGTAACTGTACATGCAATGTTATTGAGATACAACTGTCAGTTTTGTGTTGATTGAGATTTTAAGTTATTAAATCAATAAAAGGAGTACCTATTTGTGAGACTTACGTATGACATGAAAAGCATTACCATCCTTCTTCGGCAGTCGGCTTAAATAAGGTTGGGGCCAACAATAATGCTTTTAGGTGTTTGAATCCATAAACTAATAAAAAATGGAATTTCACTTTTTAAATTAATTATTATCAATGAAACAATAGCAATATCGAATCAAATAACATTCTTCCAAAAAATAACCAACTAAAACAAGCAGGGGCTATCTTTTTTTAAAATGAATTATGCATGACGTTAATAAAATAACCGTCACTTTGCATCAAAAAGTAAAAAAAGACAAAGACTGCGCCCCGAAGGACGACAAGAAAGGGGGGAAAACGTGATGAATTCTAAAATTGGAATATCGAAGTTTCGTTTTTATCGATATTCAAATTGACGAATCAGAGGCGATCTGTTCTTAGTGGACAGAAAAAGAACAGCTACTACAAATGTTTGAAATTAGAAGATGAATTCTTTTTTTTTTTTATAATCTTTATTTATTAAGGAGGGTTTGTTCACATAGCGAACATGTCACCCTCATAGGAACACTTTACAAAAAAAACTTATAATCTACGCTTAATTCCTAAATTAACTAATTTATAAATTATTCTAGCAGTTTTAAATGCTGGAAAAGCCAGAATCATATTGCATGCTCCTAATTCCTGAATATTTATATTAAATTGGTCTTGAATCAACTTTCTTTCAGCCTCATTCCGGACACACTCCACTATGATATGGGTAACGTCTTCGATTATATCGCATTCCGTGCAGTTTGGAGAAGTAACTTTGCCCATCAATGCAGCAAAACTATTCAATGGGATGTGTCCGGAGCGAAGTCTCAAACTCGTCACGATTTCTTGCCTACTCATATCGGCATTATCAAACCAAGGATAGTTATTTATAGTCGGTTGCATCGTGCGATACCAAATACCTTTGGTCAATGCCTTCTCGTCGAAATATTCTTTCCAAATATCCTCACATTTTAATTTAACTTCACCTAAAATCTCAGTCCAGTAAGGTTTATATGCTACCGGCACTCCCTCAAAGCATGCTTCTTTGGCTAACTTATCTACTTTTTCGTTTTCTTCAATGCCGATATGAGAAGGCAACCATTGTAAAACAACATTTTTATCTTCATCTCTTAGTCTACTAATGTGATCTATTATTTGGTGTGCTACCGGATAACCGCTAGAATGTCTAGTACATTTCACCAAATGTTGGAGTGCGTTTTTACAGTCAGAATATATAACAGAATCTTGATAGTTCACCGAATCTAGGTATGATATAGCTTCAAAGATAGCAATTAACTCGGAATGCATAACAGACATTTTTGAATTTAATTTAAACTTACAGGCAGTATTACTTTGGGGGTCGTACAACGCGGCTCCAACATTAGCTCGGACTTTAGATCCATCTGTATAAATCCTATAGTAACCAGAATAGTTCCTGCTAAAATTGCTACTACAAATAATTCGAAGTTGAGTATTATTGTATGATTTCTTAGCTTCGGTAATCTCTTTAATTTCTGGTTTAATGTTACAAGACAAGTTAACACCGCTTAACCACGTGTTAAGCGAAAATAATCCTAATTCCTCATTACAGTGGACTGATATGTTATTAAATATTTCCGACATGTGGGCTATCAGTGGTTTCTTTTTGCGTCTCCAATAATTGTCTTGACAACTTCTATTAAGATTCGTAACTATTTCACACGTATCCCCAAAAATATTTACAAAAGATTTGAGCTTCAAAAAATACTTCCCGGCTAAGTAATATCTACGAACATGTAACGGCTGCAGATGGAGTTCGCATTCCATTACGTGTATGGCTGTACTTTTAATAAAACCTCCAATGACCCTCAAACATTGGTTTTGAATTTTGGTTAATTTATTAAGATGGGTTTGGTAACTATTATCGTATAAAAAGCTGGCATAGTCTATTCTGCTGCGTATAATGGCAATGTATAAACGACGTAGATGGGTAGGGTGTATGCCCCAACCTGGGCCAGTCAGTATTTTAAACACATTCAGAAATTTTGATGATTTTTCTTTTAACTCATTAATATGTTTCGACCATCTTAGGGAACGATCTAACCACAATCCCAAATATTTATAGCTCTCAACTACTTGGAGGGATCTATTATTTATTTTAATATCAATAGTATCTTTCCTGAAACCATTTTTAAATATGCAAATTTTACTTTTACTTGCTGAAATATTTAAACCAATATCTTGAATTACTTTGTTAAACAAATTCAAAGCCATTTGTAGTTTATGTGTTGCCTCTAAAATATTTTGGGTAGTAAAATATAAAACAAAGTCATCTGCAAACTGTGAAATACAAACGTCATTTATTTTTTTACAGATATTGATAGTCGCTATGTTAAATAACAATGGTGACAAAGGGTCACCCTGAGCCAGGCCACGAGAAGTAGTTCTACACAGTGAATCAGAACCAAGTTGAATTTTTATATTTCTTGCCTTTAAAAAGTTCCAAAGATATTTGCACATTTTCAGTCCCACCCCTAAGCCGTCCATCACACGTAATAAACTATGTATATCCACATTATTGTATGCATTGTCCAGATCAATAAAACAGCATACAGTCATTTGTTTTTCAGAAAATCCTGTTTGAATTTTCGATACTAAACTGGTGAGATTATTTAAGGTTGATCGGCACTTTCTGAAACCTGTAGTATTCTGGTCTAAAATACGGTTATTTTCTATAAACCACTCTAGTCTATTGAGTAGAATGTTATGGAAAGTTTTACACACACACGAGATCATAGATATCGGGCGAAGAGAAGAAGCTAAAGCAGGGTCACGTCCAGGTTTGGGAATCGGCACCACGACTATATCGCGCCATTGTTTAGGAACAAACGAGTATCTTAAAAATGAATTAAACAAACTGAGTAGAAATTGTTTCCCGTTTTCAGGTAAGTGTGCTATCATAGAATACGAGATCTTGTCACAACCAGGGGCTGTATCTTTACTTTTTAGGCATTTAGTAAGCTCTTGGATTGTAATAGGTACTTCAAGTTTTAGATTGTCCGATGTAAATAAAGGGTTGTCGCATGACACGAAATCTGGGGCTAAACTACATAATAATTCGCTGGCTTTAATATTGTCAACATGGTATTTTGGTACGTTATATCCCTTAATCCATCGCATTTTACGCCACAACTCACTATGTGTTGAAGTTTGATCCAGAGTAGAACAAAAGCCCTGAAATGACTTATTTCTAAAGCACCGTATTTTCCGTTGAGCTTCACTAATTTTACTTTGAAGGATTGAAAGGTTATCTGGTGATGGATTGCGACGGAACTTGGAAAGTGCTAAACGGCGCTCTGCTACAGCCTTAGAGAGGATGGGACACCAATAAGGTTTAGGTGTAAAATTTCTGTCTGGGTTCATATTAATTTTACTATATGGTATAAAAAGGTCTGCAGCCATGTCTAAATAGTCCATAAATAAATCATATCCCTTTTGTAAATCATTTGGTAGTAACAGTAAATCGGTAACAGTAAAAAGGTCACTTAAAAGTAGTTGGTATCCCACCCAGTCAGCCTTTTTATAATTTCGACGAGAAATAAAAACATTAGTAGCTTCAAAGTATGTTGCAATTTTAATAACACAATGATCGCTTCCCAATGTCTCATTCAACACTTTCCAGTTTAAATTTAGGCTTATATCGGATGATACTAACGAAATGTCGGGGGACGACTGTTGCAAAACGTCATTGACTAGCTTAATACGCGTGTGATCACCATTGTTTAATGAAACAAAGCTACTACCAATAAGAGCATCAAATATTTGATTACCTCTCCTGTCTATTTTTTGGACCAATTAGTATGATGTCCATTGAAGTCACCCAAAAGTAGGGTTTTATTATTTACCTGTAAAAATAATTGATCCCAGTCTGACTGGCTAGTATTTACAGAAGGTGGACAGTAAATCGATATCACGTTTTCAATTTGATTACAGTTATACACTTTAACGTGTATTATTTCTATTCCCGAGTTAGAATTTTGGAAGTCTTGGCAAATATGTGATTTGATTGACTTGTGTGTGAGTATAGCTACGCCTCCATAAGAATCGTTTCTATCTTTGCGAAATACATTGTAATCTTTAACTTTTAAGAAACTGTCTGGTTGTAACCATGTTTCGCATAATACAGCAATGTGGATCTTGTCCTGTATTAACAGATTCTCAAACTCACATAACTTTGGCCTGATGCTTTGTGCATTCCATTGAATAATATTTAATTTAACAATATTTGTATATTTACCTGCCATTTGAGAAATAATCAGTAATTAATTTAAGAACAGGCCAATCTGCCACATTGTCAACTACAACTAAAATTAACCACTCAAAACAAGTTTTCAGTACCCCTTTGCAAATCATTTGTATAGTGCTTCCTTTCATGAAAATTATCTCTTGTAATCTCTGTAATAGCTCAGTGAAACTGACATCTCTCTGTTTTTCTTCTGTTTCATTTGAGTTTCTTGTCTCAGCTTCATAATGATTTTCTACTTCCGTTTTACTCCACTCTATAAAATCTAGGTCTAATTTCTCTTCTCTCTTCCGTTTCTGTTTAGTGTCTGACTTTTGTTTAAGTTTATGTATCTGTGCCTTAGTTGTTACTTGAGCATAAGTCGGACTGCTAGTAATTGAAGAAGGAACTATATCCTCAACTTGGAGTGCTGGCTTTATAGAAGTATCCTTTCTTACCGTGTTCGGTTCCTTGCGAGTTGGTTCGTCTTTAGGGACATAAATTGTCAAAGCTTTTCTATAAGTGCAATTAAACTCAGACATAAGCTCCCTAAGTCTTTTTTCTTTTAAAAAAATTGGACATGTTTTTGAGAGGGAAATATGTCCTCCACTGCAGTTAACACATTTCATATTTGTGGTTTCGCAATTGTTGTGGTTTTTTCCACATTTAGGACACACCACTTTTGCACTTGGACATTTTTTAAGTACATGGCCATATTTCCAGCAGCGCGAACATTGCGACACTGGAAATACATATGGTTCTACCTTTATTCTCAAACCATGAGTATAAACATAGGGTGGTAAATAGGGACCTTTAAAACAGAGACGAACCGCTTCACTGGGTGACCACCCTTCTTCCTCAAAGTTCTTGCGATTCAATCGATGTACAGATACCAGTTTGGTTGGTTCGGGACAAAATATACTTTCCAACATCTCGGATTACACCGTATGACAAATTCTTTTCCATCGCTCTGTGGATATTCCATCCCTTTTCTATAAAAATATCACATGTTTCTAATTTCTCAGCGCTAATTTCGCTAATCAATTCTATGCGGACTTGGTAAGGATTGAGAAACTTCACCCTGCTAATATCTTTTATATTCTGGTCTCTAAACAACTTCGCTAGACTAAATTGTTTAGGTAGTTTTTCATTGCTAGATATATACATTTCTATCTTTTCCGTTTCCTTCAACTTTTTGTCTTTTCGTTTTACTTCTGTCCATTCTTCATCACTGCTTTCTCTCATTCTTTTATTGGTTATAGTTGCACTATCTGCAATGTCTGAATCTTCATTTAAGGAGCAAATCTCATTACTAGAATCATTATTTATGTCATTACCAGTCACATTAGAATCACTCATTGTTCTCGTAAACACGTCGCATCTGCGGCAGCGAGCAGGTAGCCGGCTGGCTGGCCACGTGCCGCACCTTTTTAAATTTGTACGTACTTGCTTATCAGTGATCAGATTACTTAGTCAACGTAAACAACTGTTACACGACCCGCTCGCACGAGTGCCGCGACGAAACTGAAGATTAATTCTTTTTTGTGTCCAATGATATAGTCAGGAATCATTTATTACCTTATTTTTGGTTTAGTTTGAAATATTACTGTCATATTTTAACTCTTTTTACACCAGCAAAAAGCTTTAAATAAAAAAGAGTGTATAGTATGTAGATCTATACACGACGATAAGATTTCCGATTTTATAAAATTGTCTTAAGTACGAAAATTATACAGCTTTCGATCAAAGTGACTAATGCTCAACTTAAATCTAGTTCAGAAAATGGCGAGTAGATTACCTACATTAAAAAGTGTTTACATGATTATTTATTTTGTGTCTTTTACTTCATAAACAGTAATATGACTACCTATATTTTGACGTATCTTCACAGAAACAGCCCAAGGCATTTTTATTTAATCAGTTACAAACACAATTTGTCAGAAGAAGAAGAAATAGCGAGCATTTTGTTTACTAAGAACTCAAACAAATTCCTTTAAGTAATCATAAAATTCCGTTAAACGTTTAAATATTCAAACTAGATTCTAGAACGTATTCGAAGAACAAAAAATAACCGACCAATCAGACCCGATACCTTTGAGAGAAAGGCCCAATCAGTGTAAAGACTTGTTTGAAAAAGGAATGCAATCTCCACGCCCAAAGAGCAAAGGTAACTTGCTGCAGAGGATTTTGTTTTGTATGAAAATAAACCAGTTTCTTTTATGTTGATATGTTCAATTTACGGGCTACCTTTGCCACAATTTTAGAAAAATATTATATAAATCATATTTTTTACGGCTGGTAATTATGCTGTTTATTTACACAATGGCTCTAGGTTATAATTATGTCATTCTACCTTAAAAGCTCCGCTTGAGCCCCGGGCGAAAATTGGGGCGAATTTAAAACAAACCACAATAGCTTCTAATCTGATATAATTAATGTTCAAAATTACCATCACTTAACCATCCGTCAGATCTTGTTCCTCGTCTCAAAGGGCCAGTACCCAAGACTAAGCATGTTTTCTCCGAAAAATATATTGCCTTACGAACTCAAACACACAACTCTTCTTGACCTTGAAATTTTACACGATACTACGTCAAATAAAAGACGTTTGTTTTATTTGATTCCGAACTTTACTCAAATGAAACTTGAGGAACGGTCTACTGAGGACCAAAACAATAATATTTTTTATTGTACTTCGAAGATTACTATTAATGGAATAAATTGACTCTCTTCGGTTATTTCTTTGTTTTGTTAGACTTGAGTGTTGATTAGAATATTTGTTTTAGTTTGTAGAAGAGATAACAGTAATCTGGATCAAGATTATGATTATGATTATGATTATGGCTCGCTCCATCATAGACTTTGTCTCTGTCATTTCTGACCAAGACTAAGGTAAAGAGCAAACCCATCACAAATAAAAAAAAATAAAAAAAACTCACTCTTTCGTGTGTAATTTCATTAATCTTCGTGAGTTTTATTTAACCTTACGCCCGCGACTTCGTACGCTCATATATCCTGTTTGTCCCGTACCCATAAGAATTACGGCTACACTCCTCAAAAAACCTACTAGCCAAATTTCAGCTTGCTTCAACCAGCAGTTTCGGCTGTCAGTCAATCAGTAACGGAAGAATTTTATATACAGTGTGAGTCTTAATAATGTGCACATACAAAAATGAGGAAAACTATGCCTAATTTTTGTTTATTTTAATTTTTTTTTAAATATATTATATTAGTATTTTTAAATGGAAAGCACGTTAAGCTGCCATTTGGAGATCTTTGGCAGTCGTTACGGATAGTCAGAAGCCCAAAAATCTGACACAAGTCTTGCTAAGGAGTACCGTGTTACCCAGTTAATGGGTTGTGGAGGTCTGGTAGGCAGCCGCTCCACGTAAAATACTGGTATTCAGCTGAATCCGGTTTGACTGGAAGCCGACCCCAATATAGTTGGGAAAAGGCTAGGCAGATGATGATTAGTATTTATAAATTATATTAATACTTATTAAATTATACCGAAATTAATAAAGGATTACTTATTGATAATAGCATCGGTACGTCTCTATTATGTATGGTTATCCACATATAATAGAGACGTACCGATACTGTTATTGCTGTGATACATGTTTTTTTTAAAATGTATATTTCTTTATAGATACAAGATGTGCCGATTTAAATAAAAACAAGAGCAAATCTGTTTTTTTTTTTTCAATATCACCACATTTCAATCTGCCTAGCATCTCACCAACAAAACTACTATCTAAATTACTTTTTTATGAGTGGCCTAACCGGACTAACCAGAGTTGCTCGTTGCGGCCTTAATAAAAACTAAAGTCTCTAGCCAGGGCTATGTCTAAATAACGCTACGCTTATGAGATGTTCCCTCATCGTAATAAACTGTGTTTGAATCGAATCCTATAATACTTTATTTTCTGGCAAAGTAAAACCACTGCCAAATTCTTCAATCAGCATAGCTATTCTATAAACAGCACCGTGAAAATAAGGTGAAGGGAACTATTAACCCGATCATCACGCATCGTCACTAGTAATTGACACTTATGTTTTCACAGCGAAATATAAAAAAATTGGCCGACAGATCTGCCATCATAAGAAAAAAATATGTATCTACACAAAACGAATTAACCGATTTCCGACATTAAGAAGATAACTTAAGGTTTGAAATTGATTACTTTATTTTGTGTCGATACGTGTTGCGATATTAAAGCAGAGAATCTTCAACGGTCAAAACAAAAGCGCTAAAGTCGTCTTTTTACATAGTTACACTACCGATCAAAATAACAGACCCAACTTGTCAAAACTGCAACAGTACACGTACGTGCACAAGTTCTGGGTCACACATTTATCAATAAACATATCGGTAGCCACGTTCGATTTAAACTGTTGTAGCTTAGTTAAACGAGTTCTGCCCATGTGTCAACAGCTAAGTTAAATAGAATCGGCTGATAGAATCGAAATTTGGTCGACTGTATTTTATGTATTAGAACGGATTCAATTGATTATGTCATGTGTTGGTGTGTAGTGATTGTAGAGCGTTAGTTTCGGTTCTAATGTTAGTAAAATTTTCGAAACAATTTCAACCAAACATTGAGTTTCATAAACTGTACAAAAAATAGTATACCAAATAACAATAGGATTATATTATGTAGTAATACCTAATAACAAAACGATCATAAATTCAAAATGCAAAAGTTGAAGTATTTTTATACGCTGACCGTTACATACAAACTCTCTCATCGCAAAAAGTAACAAAAACATTAAAAAGTGTAGCCTGTGACTGAAACCTGCCCAAACAAAATGCTGTATCAAAGAGCGTTGGGGTTATGAAAAACCGAAAACTATCAAGTTGGATTTTCCAAAACCACAAAAAGTTAATACCTGTTTATTAAACTCAAAATTCAAAAATAAACAGAATTTCGTTGAACCAGTTTCCCCTCAAACGTTAACTTTCTGTGAACAAAAGTTGGGGAACTAAATGAAATCTGTCGCCAAACATTTTCCGATACATGTGCAAAGAGCTGGAATTATGAAATGGTATGAATGCAGTACTCACGTTTGATGCGTGGTGAAAATGTTTTGACTAGCCTTGAACATAGGAAGGTCTTCTCAGAATTGAAACAGTTACGAGCAGAAAAAAAAGTTACCCATAAAAATATTTATAATTTTTGGCACAAAACCGTCGAGAAATACACTTTGCGAAGCAGTTTATGGATTACTAGCTGACCCGCGAAACTTAGTTTGCGTCGCATTTTCCATTAATGCTCCGCTCCTATTTGTCTTAGCATGATGATATATAACCTATAACCTTCCTCGATAAATGGGCTATCTAACACTGAAAGAATTTTTCAAATCGGACCAGTAGTTCCTGAGATTACCCCCTACAAACAAACTTACAAACATACAAACAAATGTTACCTCTTTATAATATTAGTATAGATACTAGCTTTCGCCCGCGACTTTGTACGTGTTTATTCCGTTTTTTACTGTCCCCGTAAGAATTTCAGAAAATCCTCTCTTATTGCGACCCCTTTTTTTTTTTTAGGTTTGGGAAAAAAACCCATCCATGTTCCTTCATTGCCCTTTGTATTCCGGAGCCACGGTGTTTAGTGCGACCCCTAATGAGCGTAAGGAAGCTACCTACCAAATTGCAACATTCTACGACCAGTGGTTTTGGCTGTGGGTTGATCCATCAGTCAGTCTATTTCTGCTTTTATATATATGTCGGAGATGGATATTAGTACCGACTGATAACGAAACGAAGCACGAGTTCCGGTAGTTGGCAGCACCGTCGCCATCTGACAACTAACTTCGTGCTACAACAGAGCCTACCTAGTGGAGGGGTGTCTGACCAAGACTCAATTTCCATTGGGTCGTCTTCGAGACAAGTTCTCCACAAAGCTATGAACTGTTCCTCACGTTTCGTTGTACGGTGTGATTTAATTTGTGTTCAGTATTAAATCGTGTTGTGTAATTCGTTGTCTCATTGCTCGATTACCTATTTCATACGCCCACTATGTCGGATGATGATGCTAATAATGCGGCCTCTCCGTCATATATAATAAGATTCCTCTGTTGTAAATAGTAATAATTGTATTTATAGTTTTGGTCAAGATTTTTTTAACTTTAAAACCTACGGAGTATATGTTTCACCCATTGAAACTACAGTTCAGCCCTCGACATAAAATAAATGTAGAAAAAAAAAAACTCAGCCTAAACACATTCCATATTTCTTTAAAATTACTGTCTGAGCCAAAAACTTTATCTCACTATTTCTGCAATTTTCCTTTAATAAAACGTAGAAAATGCAGTAGAATTGAAACAAAACACGATAGTGTAGCTAAGCCGGTTTTAAATGAAAGGATTTGACGTATATGTCCGGATAAGCCTGCTATCTCATTCCGAAATAATTTAGCGGGAAACGTGAACGAATTATAAATTAAATTAAATTGTAAAAGGATTGAGGGTAAGTGAAGGTTTTTTCGTTTAGTTGGATGAACTCATTTATATTTACTGAATTAAATGTGATGTTACTCGGAATTAAGTGTGTAATGTTACATTAACAAGACAACCAACTTAATTTGTTTGAAATTTGTTGTCACAATGGTTTTAAAAATTGTTTATCGTGATAATTTTAAAACAGCTAAAACATTCTTGTGATACACGTTACTTTAAATTAATATAGTTGATTAAACATCATACACGCACATTACATTGTTGCTTTTCAAGGCCTTATGAATTTGTCACCGGAAAATTTTAGATTCTTACGGAATCTATTAGATTATTTTTTTTCGATATATTATGAATAAATCGTTTTGTATACAATAAATCCCATCCAAATTCAATAGTTTCCAATATGTCCGTGGCTTATAGTATAGTATTTTAGTGTTTTGTTCCAAAGATTGCTTAGCTCATCATGTGCTTAGCTTTTTCCCAACTATATTGGGGTCGGCTTCCAGTCAAACCGGATTCAGCTGAATACCAGTATTTTACGTGGAGCGGCTGCCTACCAGACCTCCACAACCCCTTGACTAGGTAACATCATACTTCATGGCAGGACTGGAGTCAGATTTTACTGGCTTCTGACTATCGGTAAATTACTGCCAATGATCTACAAATGACAGCTTTCCGAGGCACGGAGGAAACTCGGTATGAAGATTGGTCAGCTAGTAAAAAAATTAAAGATACTAGAAATAACCGCAACAATAAAGACAAGTGTACTTACAACGTCGATGAGCTGACTAAGCCTAAGCCCCATCTTGACCGTGAGCCGATCAGAGTTGTTCCCGACGGGCCGAATCAGACGGTTGTAGTTGGACAGCAGATCGTCATATAGCCGCTTCGCATCAGGATTTGCGTCGCTTAGGCGGCCCCACACGCACAGCACTCCGACCACCAACGCCAACACCATCTTAGGCTAACACCACCCCTGGAACAAGGAGATGAAATGGTAAGAGACTTGGAAACTGAGTGAAGTAAACTGTTGAAGTCTGACGTCATGACGTAACTTGATGGGTATTTTTGGCAGCTTTAAACTCAGTATACCTACGACCAATTAGGACCGACCACTTGGTTTCTAATGTAACATTTTATAACGACCCATGTTAGTAGGCGTCTGACCGCAGATACACTCTCGTTAGCAACTATAGACTATCGCAAAAAAAATAATAAGCCTGTAACGCCTACCTGTAGTGTTCTAATGAGGTAAACTCTTAGCATGTTTAGTGTTTACTGCCAGTCTTTTTACACTTGCAGCCTATGGGTCGACTACATGCAGAGGGCTTACAGCGCCTCACGAGTCCAATATAATCTATACTATATATATATTACTAGCTGTCCCCCGCGGTTTCGCTCCCGTCAATTAAGTATTCATTGCACATATCGAGTTTTCATTGTTTTTAAGATATATTCTGCTATTCGGGTCGGAGACAAATCCAACGAATCAATAACAATGAAAATTGGTTCAGCAGATCTCGAGTTATAGGTGATGTAACAAACCCGTCTTTGTTTTATATATATAGATAAAGCAGAAGAGTTTGTTTGTTTGGTTGAACAGGCTAATCTCAGGAACTCCTTGTCCGATTTGAAAAATTATTTCAGTGGTAGATATCCCATTTAACGAGGAAGGTTATATCATCACGCTAAGACAGATTGAAGCTGAGCATTAATGGAAAATGTGACGCAGACGAAGTTGCGCGGGTCAGCTAGTTACGCATACAAGGCACTGTTGAGGCTGCCGCTCCGCTGAAGCACGTATAGATGACTTCTATTCTACTATTCAAAAGGAAGCATTGGATGAGAACGATTGTGTTGCCTTCAAACCGCGCCCAGTAGTAGCTTGTGTTCTTAAATGATATTATTAGAGTGTTATTGATGAAATAATTATTATTATTGTGTGAAACATGTTTTTGAATCTATTTATGGATAAAAAGTAAATGTAGGTACCAACATTAGTTTGTAAGTTGTTTATGTATTTTCTAATTATAAGTGAATTATACGGATCTGACAAATAAATTAATTGATTTGATTGTAACTGTTTTCAGAGTTTCCTTCTGTTTCAAAATTCATCATAAACGGTTCAGTTGAAAGTTTAACAAACAAACAGACTCGCTATGTTTATACTTGTTTTTCGAAATGTTAGCTCTAATAAATTTTGGGGTACGCATTTCGTAAATTTTACTGGCGGACAATAATTATTATCAGTGTATTTTCCGATTTTCAATTTTGAGTTTATTAGTTGCTTAATTTTTTCCGACGTATTCCGGTCAATATTTTCTTTCTGTCAACATTACTATTAGATATTGAAATATATACCTATATATTAAATAATTAAGTTTTGAATAGTCTCAATTCAAACTGAATTTTAATAATGTGAGTTATATTCTCTAATTAAATTTAAATGTAAATTCTTTTGATTTGATATAATTGCTGTTAATATATTACACAAATCTTTCTTTTTAGACAGCAGTTATGGACATAATGAGAGAGTATTACAATTTACTTAACCTAATAAAATATTCAAATACCTAATAATTTCTATTGTATTTCATAACCTTAAATGAATGAAGTTTATTTTAATTTTACGTAAGTTAGGAAGCAACTTAAGCTGTTAACAGGAAACATTACTAATCAATCCTTAAAATATGATAGCAAATTTTGATTAACATTTTTGGAATAGATCTTTAGTCAAATTATTGACATTACGGCATTGACCGAATGAAAATGAGTTATATAATAAAGAACATATTTTTTTTCAAAAATTACTAATACTTTTTTTTTATCTTTATTTTTTTTTTTTAATTTAGGGGTTTTTGTCCAATAAGGATATACCAACCCCATCATACCTTATAACAAAGTAAATTCGTAATAATATAGCTAATACATAAGAAAAGCTTACATACGGTAAAATGCAAAATACAAAATTAGTCTACGGCTAATACTAACTTACATAATTTTTTTGCTACCACCGATTTAGGGTTTGCTAAAATGCTTTGAATCAGACCCACATCCAGTCTATTCAATTTTAATTCGTTCAGTAGCGAGTCTCTTTCGTCTTTATTCCGGACACATTCCATCAACAAATGTTGCACATCTTCAATTTTGTTACAAATTGTACAATTACTAATACTTGAAAACTCTCCTATATTTTCAGATACCCAAACCATAAGCAAGAACACTCATTGTTCTCATCAAGTATCAACATAAGCACATTGACATCGTTGCGTACGATACACTCGCCTTTCACGCTTGAGTTCCCTTATGAGCAGAGCTTTTAGCAGATTCAATACTGATTGAAGTCGTATGCAGAAGTCACATACAGTTTAAGTACAGCACTACTTGCACCTACGTACAGGTAGTGGTGGGTTTTGGAAATATCGTTATTGTAGTTTTGCTTGTACGTGTCCTTGGGGATGTTTCTAGTAGTGTGATATTAGAACGTTTTGAGTTTAGAAGTGGAGTTTGGGTTAGTGTATACACGGAATTTAGGGTAGATAAGGTTAGTTTTAACTAAATAGGTTTAATGCAAAATGAGAAATCAGTTGTTGGCATACTATTCTTTGGCGGATTTTGTTTTCGTAGGTTATACAAGGTTAGAGGCGCAAAAAAGCAGAAGAGAAAAATCTGTTATTTTAAAGAGTTTCTATGGAGTTTCTTGTACCTTCTGCTAAATAAGATCTAACTCCTTGGAATGTGCAACTGCCACGTTGGAGTTAGGGTCGGTGAGTGTGTTTCGCAGCAGAACAACTTGTGCTCTTGCCGCTAGTGCGGTGGTAGAACTAGCTTGATATATTTGACCAAAAAGTGCCTGTAACTGGTAAATAAAGAATTTTGTACTTTAATATTTGAATTACTTAACAAGGTGCGCTTCCAATTATCCTATTGCGAAACACCATTCTAAAAAGACTTTCTCAATATATCAAATAATACTTTAACAGAGGTAACAACAAATCCTCCACTTTGAGCAATTTATTTCAAATAAACTCATTTATTAGGCAGCTTTTACCGGCCTTCTCAACTTATTATTTAATTGTTACTTTTCGGGCAGGAAACAATGAGTTTTCTCCTGTTAATTAACAGGTATTTCCGATTTGAGGACCATTAAAATGAACGAACTTGATATTAAGATAATAATGAAAGTTATATTGAAGAAATGTTAATGAAAGTACCTACTTAATATTTCGTAGTTGTTCAGTTTATGATTTTAATGTAAAAGTGAGATTGTTTGTTGCTGTTTCTTTGTTGTTGTTTTATTTTTGGATTGTTGTTGGCCATGATAAAATTTTGTAAAAGTTTTAAGTAGTACAGCAGGTTTCTGCTTCGATTAATTATAAAAAATTACTTTGTATTTTTTATACTTTGAACAAAAAAAGCGCAGCAATGTTACTGTACAGAGGCCAACACATAAAGCTACAACAATCTGTCAATTTTCTTCAATAGATTTCAACTTCATCATTTAAGTGATAAGGTTCAAGTTTGATTAGGAAGACAGTTTCGGGTAGCATGATGTGCTGGAGACTGTACAATGTGTGAACGAATAAACACAATTCCGCTTAAGGGGCTATTATATTCATTTACTATGGAACCTACCACACAATCGCAAAAAAAATGTTTGCTGTTCACTGCATTTTGTCGAATTATCTATACTTATAAACTATACTAATATTACAAAGCTGAAGAGTTTGTTTGTTTGAACGCGCTAATCTCAGGAACTGCTGGTCCGATTTGAAAAATTCTTTCAGTGTTAGATAGCCCATTTATCGAGGAAGTCTATAGGCTAATCATCACGCTAAGACAAATAGGAGCGGAGCATTAATTGGAAATGTGACGCAGACGAAGTTGCGTGGGTCAGCTAGTATAACAATATAATAATATTATAAAGCTGAAGAGTCTGTTTGTTTGAACGCGCTAATCTCAGGAACTACTGGTCCGATTTGAAAAATTCATTCAGTGTTAGATAGCCCATTTAACGAGAAAGGCTAGGCTGTATATCATCACGATAAGACAAATAGGAGCGGAGCATTAATGGAAAATGTGACGCAGACAAAGTTGCGCGGGTCAGCTAATAAAGTAATAAAGCCAATTTTGTAACATTGAAAATATCTAAGTGAATCTAAGATTATTTTAGAGTTTTAAAACTGGTTCTCTTATAATCTCTATATTTTGACTGATTGCATCTTAGATGTGAATGCAAACGTTGCATTAAAATAGTAAATTGAGCTCACTGATTTTTCACGCGTCAAATACCAACTTCATTCCACCAACCAAAGGTCATTCTATGTGTTCCGGTTTCAAAATCATTGAAGTTCTAACAAAGAGACAGGTTGACTCCGTAGTACCCAGATTACGGTCAAAGTCAGACTTAATTACAGGATAAAGAAGGATAAGCCACAATACAACTACCTCCATAAATCAATCCAGTGGAACTTAGATAAAAGAGCTCGGATAGTGTTTTGTTTTTAGATTGGAGGAGGAAAATTGGAGTGAATTTTGGTTGGCCAGTTTTTTGTGGCCAGAAGTGCTTTGTGGAAGATTAGGTAGTGTATGGGCTAATACAATAATCACGCTAAAGGCCTTAGGGTTGATGGGTTGTTTTACAAATGATATATGGTTGGGAAAGTAGTTAATACTGGTAGCTAGTGTACGCTCAATGTAAGATATTTGTTTTTAGTTTGGATGAGGAAAATTGGGGTGAAATAAATTTGGTTGACTCGTTTTTGTGGCCAAAAGTGCTTTGTAGAAAATAAGGTACTTTAAAAAATTTTTGAATACTGGTTGCAGCTTGTGTGCGCTAAATGTATGATATTTGTTTCTAGTTTGGGTGAGGAAAATTAGGGTGAATTTTGGTTGACCCGTTCTTGTGGTCAGAAGATACTATAGATATAAGAATATATTCATATATATGTAAATTGTTATATAAAAGATATAAGAATATTATTGTACAATAATTACGCTGAAGACCTAAGGGTTAAGGGTGGATGGGATGTTTCATAAATGAGATGGTTGGAAAAGTGGTGCATACTGGTAGTTAATGGGAGTGATATACCGCGTGTATCTGACATCGACGCACAAACGATTTCCATTGGTCCAGGGCATGATTCTTCTCCCCAGTATTGGAATTTTTCGTCGGTTCTTTTCTCATTTTTTTCAAGAGTACCACAAAGTATCAGCTCAGCTGAGCTGATATCTATTTGTGGTTTTATTCAGATTGCTTTTTTTAGTGAAAGTAGTTATTTAATTATTTTTTTATTAAAAATCTCATTGGGTTAGATCAGAATAACGATTATGAGCAGTCTAAAGTAAAAAAACCCTTGAAAAAAATGAAAAAATGAGAAAAAAGCCGACGAAAAATTCTAAGTCTAGGGTGTTCAGAATCATGCCCCAGACCCATGGAAATCGTTTGTGCGTCGATGTCAGATACACGCGGTATATATAACCCTTAAATGGCCATACTAATCTGGGGATCGGAAAATAATGCGAAATTATAACAGGCTTTATTGGTAGAAAATAAATTTTATTTTTCTACAATTGTCATGTCAATTGCATTGTCTACAAGCGTTACTTTCAGTCGTCTTATCTATTATAAATGCGAAAACTTGTGGGATGGATGGACAAGCGTCTGTTATTTTTTCTCGCAAAAAATATAAAATCAAGAAAGAAAGAAAACACATTTATTCCACCAGAGGTGACACACAAAAAAAGTATTAAAAGAAAACAGTTATCAACTGAAAACTAAATAAAACCTGTTGAAAACTGTGTAAAATGGAACTTTATAGTGCTAATACATCAGCATAACACACATATATAATTATTATGCTATAATACATCTATAAAGTGGAGTAGGTACTAGTCTCAAGCGCCTGGAGTCGCCGCCAGTATCTGGTTTAAGAATAAATTTATTCACACCAGGTACCAAGCTAAACGTTATGTAGTCTAAGATCCTTCAGAGATACAACAAGAAAAGAGATCTTCGTTTCTCAGTTCTCTATTCTAAAAACAAGAACAGTGCCTACACACCTAAAATATTTTATCCGTATTTCAAACCATGCTCTTTACTTATTGTATGAAAACAGTACTAAGCCCAGTTGTATGTTTAAGTAATTTTATTTACGTTAAACATATCGCGCGGTGGGATCTCACTAACGACCAAAGCAAGCCGTTATAACAGAGTAACACCTTGTACCTTACACAAATAAACTCCTTTTTATGCTTTCTTTTTTTAGGGGTCCGTATCCATCATGATCTTCCTGCCCTTTTTTTTTAGGGATGGGAAATCATCCAATGACTTCTCCCGTTCTGGGCGGAGCGGGAGGGAGTGTCAGACTTCTACTGTCTAAAACCCATCCATGTTCCTTCATTGCCCTTTGTGTTCCGGAGCCACGGTATCTCTTTCGAATAGTCCCGCAACTCCAGTAGATGAGCCCTTATCCTATGTTACTTAAGGTCACTGCAACACGTTTTTTCGTCCATTCTGCCCTATCAGCCGTCAAATTATCACTTACTCCCTTTTCTTTCATATCGCTCCTTACACAATCCATCCATCTTTACTTTGGCCTTCCTCTCCCTCTCCATCCATCCACATATATGTTCATTACTCTTTTTGTTAAATGCGTTTCCATCCTCCTCTTCACATGACTTTAAAAAGACAAGCGATTCCCTTTTAACGTCCGTATTCAAAGGGTAACAAACGGAACCCTGTAAAGCCTCCACTGTCCATCTGTCCGTCCGTTCATCAGTCTGTCAGCGGCCTATATCTCATGAACCGTAATAGGTAGACAATTGTTCTGTCACTGTAGCTCTGTCTCGCACACGAGTCCAAGTATTATGCTGAGTGATGGCCGTTTTGCGCGGATTTGATGCATTTCTTTCCAATTTTTCATGTCCATCATTGTAATTTTGTGTTTTTTTGGTATGCGTCATACTTGTCGCAAATAAACTCTTTGTGTTTATTTCTTGTTTTCACAGAATGTGTGTTTCTTTGCCGTTATAACAACAAATAAAAAAGTGCTATGGTACGGAACCCTATGCGAGTCCGTCTCGTACTGGGCCGGTTTTTTCACCTAACATTTTTCTTGCCAAAAAATGTTGCTAAGCACCATACATAACTTTAACTTGGGGATCCTCTGTACATATTTCTTGAAAGAGCTTACTTTTTATTTTGTATTTACCTCGTTCTGAGTCACAATAGGTAATGTGTGCTATTATCGCAATTTCAAAAGGAATGTAGTACGTTATGTGGAAATAGAATTAGATATCGTGAGACATGCTTTTTCTTAGATGTGATGTTTTTGGCGATAGCTAAATCTTATCATCTGCCTAGCCTTTTCCCAACTACTTTGGGGTCGGCTTCCAGTCAAACCGGATTCAGCTGAATACCAGTATTTTACGTGGAGCGGCTGCCTACCAGACATCCGCAACCCATTAACTGGGTGACACGGTATTTCTTGGCAAGACTGGAGTCAGATTTACTGGCTTCTGACAATCCGTAACGACTACCAAAGATCTACAATGGCTTAACGTGCTTTCCGAGCCAAGGCGGTAACTCGATATGTTAAGATGGTCACCCATCCCCAGACCAACCTTGGCAAGAGTTGCTTAACCTTGAAGACCGACCCGTGCGGCTGTTGATATTAAGCCACAAGCTCCTTCTATAGCTAAATCTTATAAAATTATCATTTTAAAGTGATAAGTTTAGTATAACGTTCCTCATCTAAGTAACATACCAATACATTTTTTAATATTTTACACTCACAAACAATATTTTTTTCAGAGACTGCATAAAAAATGAGGAAATTCAAGAAAATATTTACTCAAAACATTTTAAGCCAAAAATATTCAAAGTTAAACTTTATCGTCTATAAAATAGGGACTTGTTTGCGATTAAGCATTTCCCTTCGAGTTAAATTGAATCGGTGTCATGTAGAGCCGTTTTTATTCTAAGCGCCATAAATTCAAGGTTTATTTTCGAATAGACCGGGAACCTTTCGGCGTAATAGAAAGAGAGATTACGTGGAATCCTGATTTTAAAGTCGTTTGATTTATTTTTACGAGACGAACTAAAACCAAATTATATTTGGAAGTCGGTCTTCGGTGTCCTTCCTTGCTTTTAGTCCCAAAGTGGTCGGAAAAAATATTTTTATTAAATCAAGAGGATCTTATTCCACTCCCATTAATGTTTCCTGATTCGTTGGCACTTAAGAATTATTTTTAGTCTTTGTTGATTCATCTTTAACAAAACAAATAATGAGCAAATATCCTGGGTAAGCCCGCTCCATCATAGACTTTGTCTCTGTCATCTATGGTCAAGAGCAAAACCATATAAAAAAAAAAAAATGATTACCGACACAGCCCGAAGGATCGTCAAACTAAAGTGGCAGTGGGCAGAGCACATTGTTCGCAGAACAAATGGTCGATGGGGCCGAAATATTCTGGAGTGGCGACCGCGTACTGGAAGACGCAACGTTGGAAGGCCTCCCACAAGTTTGACCGACGATCTGGTAAATGTCGCGGGTAGCCGATGGATGTAAGAAGCACAGGACCAGTCGTTATGGCGACGCTTGGGGAAGTCCTATGTCCAGCAGTGGATATTTTTTGGCTAATGTGATGACGTTGATGAGCAAATATCGATAAGTATGTAATACATTAGTTCAAGACGGTATCACTTCAGTGCCTACCTGTGAGTGTGAATGCGCTCATTTACCTCATGTACCTTTGCGCGAATATTTTGAAAACCTAACATTGGTTTCATTGGGTAATCGATTTTATTTTACTGAAAAAATTACATCTACCTTTTGTAAAACTTCTTAATTGTTCCCAACCGTGAAGTCAGAAGCTATATTTCAATCAAAGTCTTTCAAATGAAGAACAAGAAAGTGCATTATCATCAATCTTCTTTGCCGTCGCCAATGACATCTGTATTTTCTTAAGAAATGAAAGTCTTTCTATTTAAGGTTGGCCATCATTAAATGAATCACATTCTTTTCTGTTTTTTTTTTTTTGTTGGTTTCAATGGATTTGCTCCTAAATGAAAGTGTCCCTCTCAAATCTCCTATATAAGTTGCATAAGAAGACTATTGTTTGACTTTGGAACTTTAAAACGATCTCAATACAAATATACCTATAGCATTTGTCTTATTAGGGTATTCTACTGAATAAGTCGAATAAGTCCGTCATATAGTGCATATTTTTGACGGTGGTACAATTTTTAGCAGCGACATGACGTCAGACGGTCGATGGAGCAGACATGTGTTAGAGTGGAGACCGTGTATGGGCAAACGTAGTGTGGGACGCCCTGCGTCAGGATGGATCGATGATTTAACGAAACTGGCAGCGGATGGGTGCGGACTGCTCAAGATCGAGATGGTTGGCGCTCTTTAGGGGAAGCTTACGTTCAGCAATGGACCTTTAAGGGACTTCTCACACTTATTCAGCTCTATTCGCGTTTCGGTGAACGATTTTAGTCACACTTATACAGTTCCACTTCTATCAGCCGCGAACAGCATCGTAAGAATGAAAAGGCGGCAGCGGCAGAACAACACTGAACTCTATCTATAGCACTCGCATGATAAGAACACATCTGTCCTTATTTTATACTTGTTTGCCGCGAAAGCTGAATAGACGCGGAAAGCTGAAAGGATGCATAAAATGCGTCTCCATAAAAAATCGTTGTTTTCTATGGGCATAGGCTGAATAGAGCTGAATAAGTGTATGCAGTCCCTAAAACACCATAGAATAGGAACCAAGATAATCCGTAACCTTTGTTACCCTTGGACCTGCCATCAAAACTACGATTAATTATTAGTGCAGAATTATATACAGCCCCCAAGCTCAATTCCAAGGGTCTCGTGTTTGAGCGCTCGAGTTCAAAGATCAAACCTCAAAATAAGTTCACTTACCCTTATAAATTATCGTTAATTACTACCCCTGTTAGGTTAGAAAGTACAAATGTTGGAATTCGGGGATTACTAAAATGAAAATCGGCTTAGTAAGGATTAAATATGAGGATGAGTTCCGGAGGTTTTGCTTTGCCCTGATCTGGAGACGTGGCGGGGGGATCAGCAGAATAAGAGAAATGTGATTTGGAGATTTAGGGTTCGTATGTGTGTTTCTTTTGACTTTGTGATGCGCGGAACAAGAAAGAGCGAAGACTTATTTATTTAAAAATTAAAATCTATATAATATTGTTTTATGTCACTCGAGTAAAAATCAAAGTTATAAATATCATTGATTAAAAAAATATGTTTGTTTTTTTGTTGTAAATTTTTAGTTTTGTGGTTTTTTTATTTTTTTTTTTCAATATATTTTTGTAGTTACTGTAATTGGTTTTCAATCGTTGACATTAAATAAATAAACAATCAAAGGAGCTTTAATTGTTGGGTTTGAAAATTACGATAAAAGGAGAAAAATGTCATTGTAAAAATATGTTTTTATAATAAATGCTGAATTTCTACATTGAAAAAGTTAACAAACGATTTTCATCAATTCGTGAAATTCGTATGATCTTCTTTTATATATTTCTTCATAATTTTCAAAATACTGCAGACATATTTGAAATATTTATCAAAGAATTCACAAAATGAATTTAACTTAATTTTCATTTGACCAAAATTTTACCGTAAATAAAACACTTCATCCGATGCTTTTTACAGTATTAAAAGCTATCATAAATAACATCTCGTAATTCCATCTTAACAATCTTATGCCGCTAATTACGAGTAAAAGCACTCAATTAACGACATTTACCGACAAAAATATCATAAAGAGGGATTATTGACCGCGAAAGCCTCTGACTTAAGCTACGGCGACGGAACAGTATTATAGCATTTCAGTGCACAAAATTGCCCGGAAAAGCAACCTTATTCCTACGATATAAGAGCGCTGTCAATGTCAAATTATTTATAAGAGTACTACTGAAATAAAGAGCCTCATTTAGAATTAAATTCGTAATCGTTACTTCCTAACTTATTTGTGATATTTATATTATCTAATATATAAAAATCTCGTGTCACGGAATTTGTTATCGAACTCAATCGAAGCGGCTTGGCCGATCGTAATTAATTTTTTTGTGTATATTTGGTAGGTATGAAAATAGGTTTTAAAGTACTTATTATTTTTTTTACAACATAACGTTTTCTCGGTCAGCTAGTATTTTATAATTATAATATTTTATATGCGAAAGATTGGATGTATGAATGTTTGTTACTCAATCACGTCAGAATGGCTGAACGGATCGTGATGATATTGAGCACAGAAGTAGATTATAGTTTGGAATAACACATAGGCTTCTTTTTATCCCGGGAATATTTTCTCTTGGGATAATTTCCGAAATTCACGGGGTGGGACCGCTGGCAGGAGCTAGTATCCTATAAAGGAAAGGGGTAACACGTGACTCTTGTGATTTGACTGTTTACCCGACTACGGTAAAGCCATAAAGAAGGGTTATGATTTTTCTTCATGATAATATTGACGAATTTTTTTATATAAGCAACGGGTGAGTCTTTGATGTATGTAGGCGAAAAGATTTGGGTCTCTTTTGATGTCTCTGGCAAGTCTTCAGTATATCGATAGGGTGAAACAGTTAAAATTGGATATAATTTTTTCCTTGATAAAATAAAAGGCAATGAGATTTTGTACAATCTAATTTCGGGCATGTTTCAAATAAGATCCATTTAATTTAAAGGGGTTTTTCTGAAAACATCTCGCCTGTGCCGTCTTTAATCTCATCCTATTTCTCAGTAACACCATTTAATAATATATATACATTATTTTTAAATTGCTCTTGAGTTTAATAGTCGTTCTGTAATTAAGTTAATTTAATTTTCATTTGTTTATATTCTGGGATACGTGTAGGACATTATATCTGAAATGTTTTGTTCTTTTATTAATTGAAAGACACTCATTAAACCACAGTCTCACTTGATGGAAAGGGATGATGTTATCAACGATGGAGCTCGTTACCTATTAATAAACTATTTACATAAAGGTCCCAAGGTATTATAGCTATCAGAAAACACACATTTCGGTAAGGAATTCCTATTCTTTTTTATATTTGCACGACTGATATGTCGAATAGAGCGAGACTAAAATTATTTATTTATTTATTATATACTTTATTGTAAACCTCATAACAAGTACAGGGAAAACGTTTATAAAAACAAGTGTACAAGTGTCGATTAGAATGAGCCTAAATTATTTTACCATATTATTTTGTACGTACCTATATTCTGGCAAATAAATAAATTTCATTTAATTTCCTTACCTAAGCTGTACTTACAATAAAATAATATCAAAAATGTTTTGTGCTTATGGGATGGAAAGAGGATACATACACGTTTTATTTTTTCATGTGGTATGGTCCAACTACCACGACACACTACCCAGATAACGCAGCGTTGGAAAGCCTCCCACAAGGTGGACCGATTACTTGGTCCAGATCGCGGGTAGCCGATGGATGCGAGACGCACAGGACCGGTAGTTGTAGAATACTTGGGGGAGGGTGGAAAGACGATACATAAATGTTTTCTTTTTTCATGTTTAATGGTCTCACTACCACGTCACTCTACCCAGATAACGCAGCGGTGGAAAGCCTCCCACAAGGTGGACCGATGACCTGGTGAAGGTCGCGGGTAGCCGATGGATGCGAGACGCACACGACCGGTCGTTGTGGCGACGCTTGGGGGAGGCCTATGTCCAGCAGTGGATGTCTTTCGGCTAATAATACGTTATGTGTTCTTTTCATGTTTTTATTTTTTTTTTTCATAATCATTACTTATTATTACTTTATTTTGATTTGCATGTTTAATATTCGTCTCATTATTTAATACTAGCTGACCCGCGCAACTTCGTCTGCATCACATTTTCCATTATTGCTGCGCTCCTATTTGTCTTAGCGTGGTGATATATAGCCTATAACCTTCCTCGATAAATGGGCTATCTAACACTGAATTGAGATCTAGAACTGAGAATTTTTCAAATCGGCCAGGAGTTTTGGAGCCTATTCAATTCAAACAAACAAACAAATCTTTCCTCTTTATTATAATTAGTGTAGAAGTGTAGATTTCTATACCATGTGTGAAACAATATTTAATGTAAGATCTCAATGTACCATTATACTGAGAAGTAAATACAAATACAAATAATAATATGATGATGATGACCAGGTACAGGCCTCCCTGAATTTTTTTTACCTATATTCATCTGTTGGCTTCTCTGGCCAATGTTTCAAGTCCAGTCCAAATTAGTCTCAATATCATTTTTGAAGACCTATCCATAGATACCCCACACGTATGGATAAGTTGAAAAAAAAATTTGAGTTTCAGTTCTAAGTATACCCCCAAAATTTATTGTTTTTTTTTTTTGTGTGTAAATCTTAATGTGGTTCACAGAATACATCTACTTACCAAGTTTCAACAGCATAGTCCTTATAGTTTCGGAAAAAGTGGCTGTGATATACGGACGGACAGACAGACAGACATGACGAATCTATAAGGGTTCCGTTTTTTGCCATTTGTCTACGGAACCCGAAAAACACACGAGCAATGTAGTCACAAGATCTTGAAAATCCTTCAAAATTAGAGTGAACAGGCTCCTTATGGGTGAGCTCGCTCCATCGTAGACTTTGCCTCTGTCATCTCTGCCCAAGACTAGACTCAAGAGCAAACCCATCACAAATAAAAACACCTTACAGAACCTCCCCTATCTTTCAGATAATCAACATCATTCTCCCATTACCTCCCCTAACATTGTGATACTACAACATATAATCGAGTACCTCTTATCTCTGTATCGTCTTATCACTGTCAGAATCTGCACAGTTCCCAAGCACTCCTATATTTCATTGTAATAGCTTTTCTAAGGACATGACAATAATTTATAGCCGGTAAATTGAAATTCTATCGTTTTGAACATCTATAGTGCGATGGTGCCTGTAATTTTGTTAGGGGTTTGAGTACGTATGTATAGGCATTTGTTTATTTGCATTTTTAATCAATTAATTGGGTCTTTGGAAACGAAGTGTGGAAATTTTAGAAGAATTTCCCATTTTTAGGGTTCCGTACCTAGAGGGTAAGCAACGGAACCCTATCAATAAGTTTCTGCTGTCCGTCCGTCCGTCCGTCGGTTTGTCAGTGGGCTGTATGCTGTATCTCAAGAAACGCAATAGGTCATCATCTGCCTATCCTTTTTCCAACTATATTGGGGTCGGCTTCCAGTCAACCGGGATTTAGCTGAGTACCAGTATTTTACGCGAAGCAAGAACCGCAATTGGTAGGAAGTTTAAATTTTCACAGATTGTGTACCTATTTCTATTGCCGCCATAATACATTATTTTTTGTTGGTGCAGAACCCTTCGTGTTTGAATTCAACTCGCACTTGGCGGTTTTGTGTTTGTTAATTTATCATTTTCAATAATTATATGAAGTGATCATTCCATTTAAATGCTACTTAATTTGTGATAATTATGTTTTTTTGATAAAAAAAATATCAGAGAAGGAAGTTTGTGTTTGAATTAAGAATTCGAACAATGGAATTGAAAAAGAAATGAATGACCAAAAATTAAGTTATCATAAATAGTTTTTATTTGTTAGTTACACAATATTAATTCTAATTATAGCAGCAAAATTATTGAAATTAAGTGCACAATATTTGAAGACATATACAGCACGAAAAAAAAAAAACTTAAATATGGTATAGGCTCGCTTTTAAGCGAGCCTATACTAACCAAAATAATTTATTTAAAGCAACATTTGAATTTTCGCCCTCCTTGTTTAATTAAGCAAGCCTGTTTTGACGCACATTTTCAAGTTAACCAACAAATTTGAATGGACCTTTTATTTAATTAGTTAGCATAAATAACGGGACATCTTGAAATTGGCACGGTTGGAATCATTCTCTTTGTTTGTATTGCTTGTTGTTTCATTCAATTCTGAAATTAATACTTTTACAAAATGAATTTGAGTAAGCTTGAATGGGAACGTACGTACAAAACGTTTTGGGAACACATTCATAGAGCGTACAGCAAAGGAGTGGAATTCCCTGCCGTAGTCTGTGTTTCCTGATAGCTCTCTTAATCCGGGAGTCCACAAGTCAAGAGTGAATAGGTTATTTCTAGACAAGCGTGCTCCATCTTAGACCGCATCATCGCTTACCATCAGGTGAGATAGTGGCCAAACGCGTGCCTAACAAAAGTAAAAAAAAATACAAATATAATTTTGAGTAAGCTGAAGCTGAAGAGGAAGAAAAAATCACGTCAATGCCGAAAGCGTAAATAAAAAAAATCCTTTCAAAAGTACTGTTCCACGGAAGTGTTCCTACAGCCCTTGAAAACCTTAATCAAAGTTTATTACCTAACATTCCGGAAATTCAGCCGTAATCCCTAATCAAATAAAAGTTATCATTGTCCTATATCTACAGGGGACTCGGCAGTAAACATTTTTACGGAAAACACACGAACGGCGCAAGTAGAAGTAACGTGGTTAATAAAAAAAAAAAGATTTTATATAAAATACTACGATAAACAATTTTATCTGATTTCCCAGTAGTTTTATATAAAATTGTGGTACTGATGTGTATGTACAGCACAAGAGGTCTGTCGACCGATTTATATTGGATTCTTACGCCTCAAATGTTCCACAAAGGGAACGCGAATTTGGTACACATTCTAGGGAACCCTTTATCGAATGGCAAAAAGCTATTCACGACAAAAAAATAAAATTTTAAACGCTGATCGCTCGTAAAGTGGCTTTTTTATGCCATTTTGTAAAATAATTAAAGTAAGTTCGCAAATAAAAAGGTACATGGTAGCAATCCCAATATGAACTATTGTAATGTTAATGACCATGAAAGTTTAAAACAATATATAATTAAAGTAAGAATGAAAACATGGGGTAAATCTTCTTTAATGCAGAAAAATGTTACAATTGGAAATATTAGTCGGTATAAACCTACCTTCGGAATGAAAACTACAGAGCCAACCTGAATTTTTTTTTTCGGGACCAAATGCATCGTATTAAAAATGAATCACAGAAATCGGATTAGAAACTTCGGATTAATCGGTGTATATAAAGAATAAAATAGCAACCTTCCTTTTTTGGAAGTCGGTTAAAAAAATTAAAAGCATTAAAATATAGTTGTTCCAAAGTATTTTTTTTTAAATTTCTGTTCAAAATATTGTCCTAATAATTTTATTTGGTACTAAAACAACGTCGTCAATTTCATTTTAAGCTAGAAACCAATGTACAATTATCTAATGTTTCAAAATATGATCGATTCTGGTCAGTTGTGAATCATAATCAATTTCGTCGAAAGCTTGCCCTGTTATTTGCTAATGAATTCCGCAATGGGATTGTGTTTGTCTATCGCTGATAACTCATTTATGCTAATCCGTTAGTGTATGCTTATTGATGCAATGGGCATTTGTGATGTTACATTTATTATTATTTGTAATACCAAAACTAGCGACCTGCCTCTGATTTACCCAACTGTGATCTAATGATGAACATCGAGATTCACATGCTAAATTTCTAAGATTAATCATCTTTTTTAGGGTTCCGTACCCAAAAGGGTAAACAACGGAACCCTATTACTAAACCTCCACTGTCCGTCCATCCGTTCGTTCATACGTCCGTCCTTCCGTCTGTCTGTCAGCGGGCTGAATCTCAAGACAGTTGAAATTTGCACAGATTTTTCACCACCTGTGAAAACTTCAACTAACATGCATAGTTTCTATTGCCGTTATAACAACAAATAAAAAAGAAAGGTTTATAGTACAGATCTCTTAGTGTGCGAGTCCGATTCGCACTTTTTTAACTTAAAACTTTACGCACAAATACACAATCACTGATTTATAATAATGCGTAACACAAATCGATCATCGTGCGGATAGGTGTTTGTCGCGACAAAAATGGTGAAAGGACGAAATGGAAAGTGAAAAAAAAAATATATCTACACTAATAACACTACCTTTTTCCCTTGTCTCATGTTACTTGGGGTCAGTGTAACGTATTTAACCTTCTATTCAGACTTGCATAGATAATGGAAGGTAGTTTTCAAATAACATCAAAATTGCAGGTACTAAATTAAGTAAGTCCTTAGCAAACGAACAGGCATGACCAGCGTATAGATAAAACTTGATACAGCAGCTACATTGACCAGCATTATTTTTGATTATTCAGTAAAATGTGTTTACATCGAAAATTTATTGGCTACTTATTGCTCTATTGTATTTGAAGAATAGGGAATATGCATGCAATTTTTTTATTTGAAAAATAAAATACTTATTAGCTCTAGTAAACAATCATGAAATTATTTTTTAAATACCTTCATCATTTATTAAGTTATAAAGCTCCAAAGACTACAGTTAGAAAGAGAAGTCCGATACGTAATGTGACGTCAAATTACACGATGACTATACAGCTGCCTTAGAAATCAGTATTTTCGCGAGAGGGACAGATGTATTTGTTTAAAATAATTGTATCTCGTTCGTTTTTCGAGCAATTTAGATTCTAATTTCACAGTTAGTATTATATTTTCGAATACTTTTAGATAAACTGTTCAGATCATAAATACTTTTTTCATGCATATTCCCTATTGTAGATCTTATGTTCCAAAGAAGCGGCATCTTCATTTGTATTCTCCCCCTTCTCTCGTGCCACATTTGTCCCAACTGTGCCCGAAATAGTACAAGTCAACCAAAAATGCATTTCAACTACACAAACACGAGTATGAATAACAAAACATCATCCCTCTATCCATATTCAAGACGTCGCATAGTTCTCAGGAAGTGTGCGAATGACATCATCTGCAAAGATCCGCTGAGACGTGGACCGGTTCATTTGATTTCCGGTATCGGTCCTCGAGACTCACTGATGTTGGGAAATATAATGTAACTCACACACACATACACACATACATGGCATGTTCTTCTATTTATTTATATTGAGAGAGTGCTTAGTTTGTAGTGGTACACTTGGTTTCGTGTAAACAGCGTACTTTGTAAATAAGGAATGTTTGCGGGAGTGGATACTAGATGGCATTGGGGGTAGCGGGTTGAAAGGAGATTTTGTTTTCTTCTTTTATGGTTTTGTTGGTAACAATGTTGCAGAGTTTAGATAGATGTTTAATAATACGATAACATAAAATGTTCCTGGCTTCTATGTAGGAGAATTTTTCCAATGTAAAAGAAAAGAAAAAAAAATGAAAATGAAAAAAAAAATGATGAAATGAATGGTAATAAAACCTGAAGATTTCATAATGTTTATTATAATATAATACCATTCATTCATTTATGTTTTATTACCATTATTTTTTATATTTTGTACCTATTGCAATATTATTGAAGTTTAAATGAGGAAGCTTGAGCAAAAATCACTATGACTGACGGACAGGTCGTAACTTCAGATGGCTCTGAAATCTGTGATCTTTTCGCTAACCACTTTTCAAGCGTGTACATATCTGACACTGATACAGAAAATAATTATCTTTCTGGTTTTCTTCAAACAATTTACAATAATAGTGAGGGCGTGGGTATCCTGGAAATAGAACGTCAATGTCTACTTAACAAACTGAAATCAGTTGACATACGAAAAGGAGCTGGTCCCGATGGCATTCCCCCGGCATTTATTCATAATTGTGCATTGGCTCTAGTATCCCCTTTATTAATAATCTACAATGCATCCTTGGCCACTGGAACGTTTCCATCAGAATGGAAAAAGGCTAAAGTAGTTCCAGTACACAAGTCGGATAAAAAAGACTCCATCAATAACTACAGACCCATCTCAATTCTTTCTACATTCGCTAAGATTTTTGAATCTTTTGTTTGCCCTCATATCCAGCAACATTTTAAAATGTACGTGAGCAACTGTCAGCACGGGTTCGTAGCTTCAAGATCTACAGCTACGAACTTAGTATCATTCACTGAGTCCCTAATTCAGACTATTGACGATGGCAAGCAACTAGATGTCATTTACACCGACTTCAGTAAAGCTTTCGACAAAATGCCCCATTCTATCCTATTAAAAAAGCTTGAAGCATACGGTATAGCTGGACCTTTGTTAAACTGGTTCAAGTCGTATCTTGCTGGGCGCGAGTTCTATGTCGTTGTTAACGGATATCAATCTACAACACGAATTATCACCTCTGGCGCTCCGCAAGGATCGCATTTGGCTCCAATACTTTTTATTATATTTATCAACGACCTTCCCTTATGTTTGCAATTTTCCGAGCCCTTTATGTACGCTGATGACTTAAAACTGGCACGTATAATTAAATCATCAAAAGATAGTGAGCTCCTGCAACGCGACGTTAATCAAGTTATTGAATGGTGCAGAAATAACAAAATGCAGTTGAACTCAAATAAATGTTATCATGCAAAATATACACGGAACATAAACTCCATCGAAACTGAGTACTTTATAAACCAAGACAAGGTCCAACAAGTAGAAATCGTAAGGGACTTAGGAGTACTCTTCGATAGAAAGGTAAGCTTTGTACCCCACATCGAAAGTATAATTAAGAGAGCTTCCAAAATGGTAGGATTCATAATTCGTAATACGAAAGGTTTTCGCAAAACTAGCACGAAAATAATGTTATACAACAGTTACGTGCGAAGTATTTTGGAGTATTGTGGCGTTGTATGGAGGCCTCACTTTGCCACCCATATTCTGAGGATTGAGCGCGTGCAAAAGCGCTTTATGTGGCATTTAGCTTTTTGTGAAAGAAAACACAAGTCATTACCCTCATACAATTCACGGCTGCAACATTTCGGAATGCAACCCTTATCTACACGCGGAAATGTCGCAGATCTTTTATTTTTATTTAAACTGTTACGTAACAAGATTGACTGTCCCGATTTACTTAACCAAATTAGATTTCGTGCGCCTTCTAGATACCCTAGGAAAAGCATAACGCCTCTATGCCCGCCATTTCGAAGGTCTGTACTTGGTGCAAACTCTCCAATTCCTAGGTTATGCAGGATCCTCAATGGTTTTAGTGACTTGTTGGATATTCACCACGACAGTATAAGTGCAGTTCATAAAGTAATTTTATTTAACAATCATACGAAACACTTGTAGGGATATTGCTGTTTACATTTGTGATGTTTTTTTTTTTTTTAAATTTTTATTTACATTTTTGATGATTTCATTGCTCAAATATTCTTGAATTCGGTTATTTATTTTTGTTGCTGTTGTTGCTTTTTTTTTTGTGTTATCGTTAATGATTGTCCTGTGTGTGTTATGGAATTTGATATTTTATAGTTTTTTACATTACCATAGATCTATATTGTTATTATTTATTGTTTTTGATTATTTTTTTATTATTGTTGTGACCGGTTAAACATTCAATGTAATTTATTTAATTTTAGTCTAATTTATAATCTAATTTTTATATCAATTATTATTTAATTTTTATCACTCGTAATCAAATTTATTTAATTTATTAATTCAATTTTCTTATCTTATTCACTTGTATTTTCATGAATCGGTTTTAATTTAATAACTAATAATTTTACCACTGTTTTTTGTGCTAGCGGTGTTAACCTATTATTGATTGTTGCACCCGCAATTGTATCCTACAGTAATGACAAGCTGTTAATGAACTGGTGTAAACAGTTGTTGGTTAACCTAAATAAAATAAAATAAAATAAAAAATAAAAAGTAAACTTATATGTTATTTTGCTACCGCTTTCATGTATTTTGACATCGGAAGAATTCTCCTACATAGAAGGCAATAAACCAAAATTATATGAAAACATATCAAAGACAAAACCAAAGACTTTCATTTCGAAATTCTTTGAGAAAAATATTCATAATTTCAATATCTCTTTTTACCGAACATCGTAAAGAGCAATATTTTATTGGAAAGCGAAGGAAAAAAATATCCATATTTGTTCAATAGCGATCCAATCGAAGGGGGAAGGTTGAATGTCACAGGTCGAGAGGTCCGTTTAACCCTACAAGAATTTGTCCTGCCTTTCTGAAATAGGCTTTTTGGCCCATCAGCTGCAACGTGTTTTTGTTAATAAACCAGGCTGTGTGGATGTAGGGCAGAACTATTTCACTCTCCTTACCTTGTGCAAACTATTTAGGCTTGAGTATAATCAATTTTTTTTGGCTGTTACACAAAGTGTCGTTCCTACGCTATAGTGACAACTACAGCACAGAAAGATAAACGTAGTAAATATTTTTGAGTTTTAGAACGAATGAGGACGAGTATGATAACTTAAGGCATGTTCATAATATTTATATTTTCAAAATCGTGCATCTTACAACGTGAAAATAGCTGTAACGATTCGAATATTGTGTGGTATTCGGGTGATTTAAGAAAAAAAAAATCAGAGCAAAATCAATTTTAGGCTTTACAAAGTTTACCGTAGCATTCAGTCTCTTTTACAGATCCTACCATAGCAATTCATTAAATGAAACTCCAAAACATTTCTAGGACTTCCACAGCCAGCTTTCGCTAAGCTCCAAAAATTCTTAATTTTGCTCCACGCGGGAAACCAGCGTATCGCCCTATCTTGTCTTAACATTTGAAAGAATTCTACCAAAATGGCACTATGCCAAGTATGATAACGGAAATATATGGCTATTCCGATGACATATAATATAATGTAGGCCTGTTTCTGATATTAACAGAGAATTTGTATGAGACGTTATTTGATTACGTGAACTGAATTTAGGAGACTGATTGTAAGGGATAGGATTTTCAAATGAAGTGAAGAAAGAATTTTTTTTCGCCGTTTGAAAGAAGAATTTGTTACTAATGAACAATCTTTTTGCAGTCATGTTAAGTCCAATAAACACGTCATGCATATTATTGCAAAAGTCATATAATTTATAATCACAAAAGGCTAAAAAGAATCCGGCATTTAAGAAATTCCCATTATCTCTTAACCGCACAAAAACAGAACGATAATACGAATACCAGAAATAATCCACAAAGGAACAGCGTAAAGCACATTCAACTTTAAAATATACATAGAGGAGTCTACGGCGGGCGACAACATAGTATAAATCTTTGTTAAAACCAACACAGACGAAGTTTATGCAACCGGCGGTTATCTTGCGAACGGGCAACGAACGAGTCTGTGCGGAATTACACTGTATGAACCAATCAAGGAAACACGGGATTTAGGATTTTATGGTCGAATTCTTTGGTAGAATGGAGCACGATTGTAGGAAATAGAGGTATCATGTGGTGGATTTTGTGTGTTGTTGGATGGAATGACTTTGATTTGTTAATCTGTTTGATAAGGTTTTATTTGGAGATCAAATTTGAGTAGTTCATGACGGTTTAATATCTTCTGATTTTCATGTTGATTGACTCAAAGTAAATTTTGGCATACCAGCATTTAACAATCTGTATACTAATACAGCTAAAACTAGCCTCGTATGAAATTATATTGTATTGACTAAAAGCAAAGTCTGTAAAGTTTATTAAATCGATAAAAAGTTGAATAAAAAAGATTAGTAGCAAGTATAAGACCCAAAATACAAAAACTTTTATTGACAACTAAACTGAAGGCGACAAGCAGACTAATGCTATTTTTTTAATATATTTTTTTTTGAAATGACCGAAGTTACAATAAACACCAATCTTGGCCTAATGAATTAAGTTACTAACGTAAAATAAGACACGAAATTCATACGCTGCCAGTTATTTTTTCAGACTCAAAACATCTAGACAAAGAAACGAATTTATACATCTGTCTAATATCTGTACTTTTAATTTGTAAATGGAGGGCTAAAGATGAATAAATTAATAATCCTGACCTGGATTCTGAAATAAAGAGAAGCAACAATGTTTTTCTTTTTGGCGAAGTTTTTTTTCTCATTTGAAGCCGTTGTTGTGAATTTAAGTGCTGATTACTATCAATTGTTTATACTTTTTTTTATAAAAAAACTTAATAATCAATAAAGCTCTTTTATATTTGACCCTTTTGAAGCTGTAAACGGAAACGTATACATTCAAATTGAAAGCGATACTAGGAAATCTGAACATAAATTTGGAAATTGCTTTAATTTCCTAATCATATTTATCGGAATTAAACGGAGAGGTGCAATTCCGATATTAGTTCCACAGTGCCGATTTATATCTCCCCATCATCCTTTTATGGATAAACTGGATCTATTGCGTCGATCTATTTATCTATAAGAGGATTTTCACTGTAGTAAAGATTAAGAGATTGCTATATTCTACGTATTTTAACAGTTTTTTTCTTTACAGATAATATGGACTTGTCTTATATTATGACGTGATGCTTTAACAAAGTTGTTTACGACAGGTTAGTTCAGAGATGTCTATTGGTAGCTTTGTAAAGTATCATTTGAACACCCTTAATTTTCTTTTCTTATTGTTACTCCACTCCATATACATTGTCAAACACAATGTTTATATGCATGAGCAAAAGCACCTTTATATTCTTTTCTAGCTCCTCTAAAAGGTTATTTCCAAGTATTATATTCTCAAAAACAAGTAAATTTTAACCCAGCCCCAAGTCTTCTGGTCTGTGAGCCATAAATTTGGCAAATGCTGCAGCATTCACGAGATTCGTTCGTGCCGCTACGAGAATGTAGACTGGACGATGTTGAATTTTTAATTCAATTATTTCTATCAGAGGAACGCTCGTTTAATATTTATTTTAATTTTTGTTATTTTGTATTACTTTTATAAAACTGACTTCATTATAATATCAGTTTGAAATTAATAAAAGATATAGTATCATGTTACTAAATAAATCAAATTATGAATTTCCATTGTATAATCTCCCGTAAAACAAATTATTACTGTTGTAATCTACACTCATCCACTAAAGGATTAATAAACTGCATCACTAGTACTATTTGTTAGTATTTCCATAATGCCTATTTTATATTTTTACTTTAAAAAATATATGTTCTAGGTGATGCTGAAGCTTTAAATGTGAAAAAACTACAACTCTACCCAAGCACAGGCATAAATATAACTACTTCAGCTCCTAGCAGACACCTCTTTTTGCTTCAAGTCATAAATACAGCGAATGCTCGCATTCAGGAGATCTCGACAACTGGACGAGGTATGTACCATTCTGAATATTTAACTCAGTTGACGTTTCACTTTCTGCAGAAACAAGAGCTCCTATTGTTGAGATTGTTTTAAAGTTACGAGTTTCTTGTAGTCTTTTAAATTTATTATTGATAAGATCTACTGCTAAAACTGTTTGGATTTTGTGTCAATTGCTGTGTTTTTGTTTCAATTTGTCTGTGTGTTCAACAATATCTAGTTTTTGTTTTACTATGTCATTATATAAGTTGTTTCCGACGGTAGGAATGGTTTCCAGCAGCATTGTTTTCTCAAAAACACATTTAACGTATTGCATTTCATCAACGGTAACATAAACCACAAAAGCATGTTCTTCAAAACTAATAAGATTCCTTTCCAAATTCCCGTATACATCATCATCATTCCAATTTACATCAGCTTCGCATTCAGTACATTTTCCAACAGTAATTTAATTAATACTTACATTCGTACCAACGTTTCTACCTCGAACATGTCTCGGTACGAAATAATGACTTTCTTCATACCATGACGTGTTGTCAAAGAAATGCCGCGTACGGTTGGAAAGCATAATTAAAATTTGGCTTTGAATTTCACGAACATTCTCAAACGGTTGACAGTTTTTGGTTCTACTTTGGGCTTAGTTTAAAGAACGATGGAAATAATTGTTTTGTTTGTAGAGTTTTAATAAGGATAAAGGCACAGGCTTTAGCAAACGTAATGTTTGGGTAAGACTACTTAAAGCTGCATAATGTTCCCAGCGCTTAGTATGATGCCAAAACAAGAAATGGGTATAGAGGTTATCCTTTTAAATGAACAATTTTCTTATTGTACTTAATTTTTTTATATTTTAATTATTTAACGGCAAAACAAGAGTTAGCAAGGAAGTATTAAAGAAACACAAAACTCTAACAATCAACAGTCATTCCACACCACGTCTTACACAACATCTGAAATCAAATTGTACAGAAGCAAACGAAATTACTAACAAAATAATTCATTTAAGTACATCCTAAACCAAATCAACGCTAGTTAGTCTTAAAACGGCGTTCTGTTTTAAACTCAGCTGCTGGCGACGTCGAGGGCAATTTGTCAAGCTCTTGGGCCACTTCTGATTTTAATTAAATGTCATTTTAGTCCACGTAACGCGAATTAACCCCTCGCCTATGTTTGCCTATATTTTGGTGGAGTATTCCCCTATTGTTGGCTCAGGGATTATTTTTCGGGAATGATCTGTTGGTGATTTTAATTATGAAGGTTGGTGTTTCGAGGTCGTATTTTGGACTGGGAATATCATTAGTGAGGTTGTCAATTTCAAGAAATGTTAATAAGATTTGTTTTTTATTGACTTGACCACTATCTCTCCTGATGTTAAGCGATGATGCGGTCTAAAATGGAGCATGCTTGCCTAGAAGTAACCTTTTCACTATTGATTTAAAGACTTGCTGCTTGAGTCTGTGTTTTCTGTTACACAGACTTAGGCAGGGAATTCCACTCCTTAGCTGTTGTCAGGCAGGGAATTCCACAATGAATGTTTATGTTGCACAATGAATATTACTATTGAGGACTCTAAAGCAAGATATAAAATTAAATTATTATACACTAGCTGACCCACGCAACTTCGTCTGCGTCATATTTTCCATTAATGCTCGGCTCCTTTTAGTCTTAGCGTGATGATATGTGTGTAGCCTATAACCTTCCTCGATAAATGGGCTATCTAATATTGAAAGAATTTTTCAAATCGGACCAGTAGTTCCTGAGATTACCCCCTACATTCAAACTTACAAACAAATGTTACCTCTTTATAATATTAGTATAGATGTACGATAAGTGAGATTATATAGATAATATCAAACAGCAATGTACATTTCTTAAGGTTGATCAATTTTAAAATAACTATACCATCATGACACCTCAAAACACAATTACAACAAATCCTGAACACACCCGTAAACCTTAGTACACAGATCAAAGAGAACCAAACTTAAGCATTCAAATTAAAAATTCACGAATGACTCGCCCAACAAGATCACTCCTGAAGTCCTGACAATAAAGTTTTCCAATTAATTCAATGTCAAAATACGTTTAATCGACACGGCTGCCTCCACTAAAATTTGTAAATTCAAAAATTCCATGTCTAACTACGGTATTTCAGTTATGAAATACGATGCTAGATTTTACGACGCATAAAATTCAATGAATACTTTTTTAAATTTCAAATCGTTCGATACGTCGGCTGGGGCGTTCGTTCATTTGCATAACGTTCCCGTTAAATGCGCATTTGTTCTCTATTTGAATCGATTTTGTTTTTTTTTTTCGTTGAAATGAAAAATGATGCGGATTGAATTTTAAATGTCTGTTTGGTTTTTGCGCGTGAAAATCTGTGTTTTTATAATTATTATTAAAGTCGCATTATTTTATATTCAGTTTTCAAAATGGTTGGTGATTTCAGTAAAACCGTTTACAAATAAACGAGTGTTAACTTTTTTTTGTTAGAATATATAGCCAGTTCCTCTGTGTAAGAGGATTCCGGGTGAAACTCGCTTCCATCTTCGGCCTAATCATCACTTTCCATCAGGTGTGATTTGGGCCAAGAGGTTCCCCATTTTGCAAAAAAAAAAAAAAACACACGTAATATCCTACGAGCTTTTTGATAGCCTAAAACTTTTATCACAATTAACGGTTTCCATCCGCCTGCTGTCAATCGAAATCTATCTTTTTATAGGTATACCTTTTGACTACCCCTTTCGCCTTTGATTAAATCTGTCGAGCATATGTCCAGTGATTGCTAGACTGGCATGCGAATACTTTTTGTTCTTTTTACGTTAGTCTATGGTTCATAGGAAAGAAGTTTTTAATAGTCATGGTCATTACGAAAACTGGTTGGATGCTTTGAAAAAGAAAACTTATTATTATAGCTCACATTGTTCGCTATTTATCTGGAAACTATTCAGTACATGATCAAATAGAAAAATAAAATTGTGTAATTAAAATAAATGTTTTAAACAGAATAATTGCATACTAACACAGCCAACGACAACATTTTATTTTGTTAATTAACAAAATGCGTTACGTAATGTATTCATTTCAAACATTTAAATGGTTTAGGAATTTGAAAGAAAGAAAAAGAGTTAATTTGCGGTCAATATTACGCATACCAAAAATACACAAAAATTACAATTAAATAGGTATTAATGAAAAAATATGTAGAAAATAGCTAAATTTGAAAGGTAGAAAGAGTGTTGCATTTTGATAGAAAGAGTGTTGCCAGATTAGGGTACTGGTCAAAATGGTTTTAGTAGGCACAAACGTTTAACTCAGTCAGTTAAATATAACCTTCTTATCTGGAAAACTTTTTCCATTTCAAAGCTTTTTCTCTCATGATGAAACGTCATGATAATCTACTAAGGTCGCATGAAAACGAACGGACGACCGGAAACGCGAACGGATGGACCGAACGGAACAGACATGACGAAATTATAAGGGTCCTTTGAATCTACGAAATTGCGCAAAGGAAACATAGGAAGTTCTTATTCATAGACTGAATATGATTACTTTATCTTATGTTAGTGTGAGATATATAATGAGCACGCTTTGTAATACTGAAAGTTGATGGCCTGTAGGATATTATCATCTGCCTAGCCTTTTCCCAAATATATAGGGTGGCTTCCAGTGAAACCGGATTCAACTGAATACTAGTATTTTACGCGGAGCGGCTGCCTACCAGACCTTCACACACTGGGTAACACCGTAACTATTCCTTGGCAAGACTGGATTTTCTGGCAGAAGCCAGAAAATCAGAAGAATATCCGTAACGACTGCCAAAGATCTCCAAATGACAGCCGGGGCCAACAGCTTAACGTGCTTTCCGAGGCACGGAGGAAACTCGGTATGTTAAGATGATCACCCATCCACAGATCAACCTCGGCAAGCGTTGCTTAACCTTGAAGATCGATCTGTGCAGCTGTTATTATTTAGCCGCAATTTCCTCGGTGGCCTGTAGGATATACTCGTATCTTATGATATTATCTAAAAAAACTATATCTGTAATTCAAGGGAATAAATGTATCTGTTGTGAATTTAACCATACTTTTTTGGCTCATAAGCCTTCTGTATTCGTAAACAGTTACATGCCGGTCATTATTACAAAATTCAATATTGTTCCTAATATTACAAAACAACAACCTTATAGATTACGTATTCTCTCTAAGTGCTTACACTCCCCAAGGAACCTAACTGTCAAATTTCAGCTTGCTACGACCGGTTGTTTTGGCTGTGCGTTGTCTGTCAGTGACTCAGTAAAGTTGTGGAAGAATTTAATATGTTGATTTTTAAGGGAGATAATGAAACCAGTTTAAAAAAAACACTTTCCTGACTCTAGATCGTATTTATACGCAAAACAAGTTATCTTACGGTTATTGGTACAAAATATTATGGTGTCTGTGATCTAACAGAATGCCTCTACTGATTAAAGAAATATAGCTATGTATAGACGCCAGCACTTCAAGCTACAATCATCATCTGCCTAGCCTTTTCCCAACTATATTGGGATCAGCTTCCACTAAAACCGGATTCAGCTGAATACAAGTATTTTACGTGGCGCGGCTGCCTGCCAGACCTTCACAACCCATTAAGAGGGTAACACGTTATTTCTTGGCAAGACTGAAGTGACATTTACTGGCTTCTGACATTCCGTAACGCCTGCCAAAGATCTACAAATGACAGCCGGGACGAACGGCTTATCGTGCTTTCCGAGGCACGCATGAAACTCGATATGTTAACATGGTTACCCATCCACAAACCAACCTTAGCAAGCGTTGCTTGACCTAGAAGATCGACACGTGCGGCTGTTGTTATTTAGCCACGAGCTCCACCCAAGCTACAACGATCTGTCAAATTTCTTGAATAGATTTTTAACTTTATCACTGATGCATTAGGTTCAAGGTTGATTGGGAAAGATGACCGATACGTGTGCGTGCGATCGACTTCATCGCCGCAGCTGCGGTCGCTACTCACTGGACGACGTCTTCAACGTGCGCAGACGTATCGGTCATCTTTAACTGGCACGCTGTACCTACAATACAAACGAAGTAGTTTTAATTTAATAGCCAAGACCACTAGCAGCACACCTGGAGCTTCAAACTTAACACCATTCGTTTTAAAACTGCACAGTACATCTCATCCTTGCGACCTACGGATGCCCCTCAAGTTGAAAGGCAAAATCTACAAGACCGTGATAAGACCTGTCGTAATGTATGGATCAGAATGTTGGGCTGTGAAAAAGACGGATGAAAATAGATTGCATGTGGCGGAGATGAGAATGTTGAGATGGATGTGTGGAGTAACAAGAATGGATAAAGTTAGAAATGACTACATTAGAGGTAGTTTAAAAGTGGCGCCAGTGACTAAAAAGTTAAAAGGGAATCGCTTGTCTTGGTATGGTCATGTGAAGAGGAGAGAGGAACCGCATTTAACTAAAAGAGTAATGAACATAAATGTGGATGGATGGAGAGGGAGAGGAAGGCCAAAGAAAAGATGGATGGATTGTGTAAGAAGCGATATGAAAGAAGGAGTTAGTGAAAGTTTGACGGCTGATAGGGCAGACTGGAAGAAAAAAACGTGTTGCGCCGACCCCAAGTAACATGGGATAAGGGCAGGAAGATGATGACAGTACATCTCATCTAAGTATTGAAAATAATAATTAATCCAATTTCGTGTAGCACTTTCTATGCTTGGATGATTCTGTATGCTTCTGTATATAAAATACTGATATTCAGCTGAATCCGGTTTGACTGGAAGCCGACCCCAATATAGTTGGGAAAAGGCTAGGCAGATGATGAGATGATGCTTCTGTATAGCAGAGTCGTCACTAAAACCCCTTTTCAATACTGCAAAAACATATGTTTTTTTTTCATGTTTTGGTTATGCAGTAAAACACACTCACATACCCATAGAAATATAAAAATACATCGACTCTACCTCCAGCGCGGTAGTTACATGTTCTAAACAGTAGATCCTATGGAGAAGAAGGTAAAAAAAAAAAAAACGTTTCTGCAAGCTTGAAAAACGAAAACAACGTCTCAATACCTAAATCTAATAAAATCAGATTAATACCAAAATCCAACAAAGTTATTCTAAAAACGTTCCACGATAACCTTCCAGTTGAGTCTAAGTTCTAGTCTAACGGGTCAGGTCTGAATGTTTGAAGCGACTACACGCAAGGGACTATCTGAATATTCCATAGTAAATTGGGTATACCATCCACTGAGACCTGCGCTTTATAGCAAGCTAACGTTCGAATTTTGAATCAAGGTTATGGATTCGTTTTTTTTTTTTATGCTGGAAGATTTTATTTTTTGATTTAGCTATGAAACAATTAAGTCATATTTGCCTAATTGCGAGATTCTAAATCTGATTTTAATATAGTATCTGATAGATTCTTATTATTTCAACAAGGCAAATCGTTAGATTTTTCTTATGAATAAGCCTGTATTGGATCAAATATTTGGTATTACTTGAATTGTCTTAACAAAATATCTCTGCGAATTTATTATTGTAAAAAAATTTTGGTTAAGGTTTTTTTTATTGTTTTCAAGAAAAATATTCGTTCAAACTTTATGCAGAAAAACACTGTAGTACAATGTAGACCTAATGCCTTAAGCAATTTCTACTCTACCAGGGTTGCGTTTGTTCGAAATAGTCACTGGGACCATGGAACGCTAAAGAACACGCATGAGTTTTAGTCAGTAAGAGTCTGGCACTCCTTTCAGAGGTCATTTGATGGCTTCCCATTCTTAAAAAAAAACATTTTCAACCCGCCATCCTTAAAGTGGTGCAGAGAGAAAACGTATCAGATGCAATTTAAAGAAAAGACAAACTCATATACATCACATATACAAAAAACAATAAGATTCATACATACATCTGAAATGTAACTGTCCGTTTATGGAAAATTATGAGGCATACTGATTGTAAACAATGCAACAAAAACCCCTCCAATCAACTTTCATTACATTTGACCAAAAATGTTATCCAAAAACTTGGCACAAGCAAGCAAAAACTGACTCCTAATTAATTACATCTATATAAAACGTAATATCTCAATGGTACGTCATGACGTCACGCTAAACTCGTGACGTCATGAGTTATGGGGTGCTCGCTAATTAAAGTTTACCTAATTAATCAGACAAGCGAAGTTGGCTCGAATATTTCTTGTTTTACACTCGCTATGAATCCTGTGTCCCCGGTGGTTTTTCAGCGAGTTAGAAAAATTAATTTTGTTTTTATTTGGTTCATAATGTGAAACATTAAATTTTGTGAAGTATTTAACACGGGGTTGTTAACATATTTTGATGTTACTTTTTGAATTTTCGACCCTGTGCAAGAGCTACCAGTAAATATTTACATTTCATAAATGTAAGTATTTAACTAATGATAACGCGTTTACAACCAACATTATTTTATCATCACAACAACTACAATTTTGTTTTGTAACACAAGTTAATTTCTGTTATTTTGAGCGAAATAATGCTAGTCTAGACGAACCTAATTCCATTCCTCTAATGCCGTTAAAGTTGCCACTATGAAACATTTAAAAAACACGACATGCACCACATTGCACAATAAACAACACAGCTAACTCAAATAAACGTTAACGTTAAAATTTAAACAAAAATAACGTCCACGTATAAAATAAAACAAACTAAGTTAACATAACTGCAGTAAATCAAATGTAATTTTTGTACAGAATACATAAAGTGTTGAAGTACGGCAAAGTTACCTATATAAACGTCAGATAGTTCATTTCAATGTAACTTTTATGTACGTAGCTTCATGAAGTATGGCATAGTTTTATTAAAAACTATTTTGATTTATTCTGTCTGTAGCGGCCAGTTTATGAAATATTAGTTACAATATTATTTCGGCGATATAAGAGCCTTGAAAGGTCATTTTTGTGAGAGAATATGTTGTGAGACGTTATTAAAGTACTAAGCTATCATAAATTATGAGGAGTTTACGATGTATAAGTGTCTTTAGATGAACTGAAGTTGTGTTCTGCTTTGTGTTTTCTTTACCATTGCTCTTGCTGATATTAAAAACTGTGAACAGATAATTTATTTTATTCCAACGTCAAAATTTAGACAATTACGCCCCTTAGCTTAATATTTAAACACGCCCCAGCAAAAAAAATGTTTAAATCATGAAAGCACAGACGTCGGCATCGTGTTATTAAACAAATGGACTTAATTAATCAAAGGAGCGATTTGTCAAACTCCCACAATGTATAAACATTGCTGGCAGCCGCTACATTTTAACGGATGTCCGGGAAAATTCGATGATAAAAGTTAATTTTTATTGTATCCTCGTCACCAATATTTTGACTACGTAATTTGTTTTTTCGAAACACTGTGAGCGAAGTGTTGTTTATTTTTTCATTCCATCGTTGCAACGTTTACGTTTGTTATTGTGTAAAAGGCAAATACGAAAAATAACTAGTAAAAGTTTATTGTAACAAGGTTTATATATAAAAATCAGGCTTTAACGATTTTTATAATATTACATCCCGAAAAAGGCGTACAAAAAGGCGGGATTCCAAATTGAGGTTTTTGAGTTAAAAATATAATATCAAACCTAAGTTTAATGAAAGAAAGAAAGAAAGAAAAATGTTTATTCAGGAATGAGTTTGACAGGTTTGCAGGATACCAATTCGTATTCGCAAACTGTCATTAAAGCCTAATTTTCCTTACATTTTGACAGTTTGGGATTGCCGTGTGAATGCAAACGTTGTTAAAATGAGTAGAATTGACAATCAGATTAAATTTGAGTTTTACAAATAGGCAACTATAAATGCTTCATTCAGAAATTGGGGGTAAATATTTTCTTAAATTACATAAGTTTAGCGATGTACTCGAGTAAACACTAACAGCTTTCTAAAAGCATATTAGTCCTCTATCACAACTAAATCGCAGCAGCGGGTACGCCTTGATGAATATTTTTCGGATTGGTGCTCCCTTACTGCGGGTGTTCCTCAGGGCGGTGTTCTCTCTCCGCTTCTTTTCTCTATTTTTATAAACTCTGTCACTAAAGTCATCTCCTCTAGCTTCCATCTCTATGCCGACGATCTGCAGCTTTACCATCACTTTTTAAGGCAAGATGCGGAAGCTGCTGTGTCCGCTGTGAACCGTGATCTGGGATTGATTGGGGAGTGGTCGCGGTCCTTTGGGCTGCAAATCAATCCAAAGAAGTCTCAGGCCTTGGTTATTGGCGGCAGGTATATGCGGAACAGGCTAGATATTCTTTTTTATTTTTTTTTATTTGTGATGGGTTTGCTCTTGACCTTATTACCTTATATTGCGACGCTGTCTCCACTCTGGCTGAATGGAGTACAAATAGAATACGCAAAGACTGCTAAAAACTTGGGGGTGATCATGGACTCCTATTTATCGTGGACTAGCCATATTGCTGAAGTCAGTCGTAAGGTCCACTACACATTTCATTCGCTGAAGTGCCTCCAGAGCTTTTTGCCCTTGAAAACCAAAATTTCCCTTGCTCAAACTCTTATTCAGCCCATTATTGACTACGCTGATGCCTGTTGCTTGGATGCCACCGAGGAGCTTTTAAATAAACTTGAGCGTTTGCAAAATATCTGTATTCGTTTTGTGTTTAATCTTAAAAAATATGATCATGTTTCAGGATTTCGCAAGGTTCTCAAGTGGCTCCCTATTCGACTTCGCAGGAACTCTCGGATCTTGTGTCTGCTATTCAACATCCTTCACAACCCCAAAACGCCTTCCTACCTGCGAGAACGCTTCTCCTATTCCCGTCCTTCGAATGCGCCTTGCAGGTCACATCTTAAAAATCTCCTTAAATCCCCTCCCTACTCTACCGATTTTTATTCCTACTCCTTCACTGTGCATGCGGTACGGTTGTGGAATTCGTTACCGCCTGACATTAGGGAGAGCCAAACTCTTGCTATTTTTAAAAGAAGACTGAAAGAACACTATCTTTCCTTCTCGTCATAGTTGCATATAAGTATATATTAATATTTATATTTTAATATTATTTAGTATAATATGTATATTAGTTTGTTATTTATGTATTGTACGTACCTAATATTTAAAATTTACTATTTTCATTTTAGCTTTTTAAAACTTTTGCACACAATGTCTACATCTCTTTTTACTGTACTCTCCTTTCGCAGGTATGCTGGAAGAGATTTCTTTAGAAATAAGCATCACCTTTGTACCTATTTTTCTGTTTCCTTCTTCTCTTGTTCTTGTTAAATGTGTGTACATAAATGGTTAAATAAATAAATTATGATTAACGTCATCTCAGCTCAAATGGTGAAATTCCTTATTTAAATAATCATAAAATACAGGACCGCACTTAACATCTGTCTAGCCTTTTCCAAACTATATTGCTGTAGATTTCCAGTCAAATCGGATTCAGCTGAATACCAGTATTTTACGTGGAACGGCTGTCTGAACTCAACAACAGAGTAACTGGGTAGTATCGAACTTCTTAACAAGACTGGTGTCAGATTTCATAGCTTTTGAATATTCGTAAACAACTGCCAAAGATCAATAAATGACAGCCGGAACCACTAGTTTTACGAGCTTCCCAAGACACAGAGGACTCTCGGTATGTTAAGATGGTTTTGGTCACCCATCCAAAGACCGACCTAGGCAAGAGTGGCTTAACTTTGAAAATCAACTCGTGCGTCTGTTATTATTTAGCCACGAGCACCTACAGGGCCGTATTAAGAAAACTCATTTAAACTCGAGACTCGCTTCGAACTCACGTCACGCGTCAATTATTCAATTGGAATGTTTGACAGAGCTGTTTATTAATTCAACACATAGCCAGCACATTCTACAGCGGAGGAAACTTTTTCAATTAACACTCTTGGGTCGATAGCATTAAAACTCCAGCATAATGCTGAGCGAAACTTACGTGTTATGCGAAACCTTCGATGAAAACGCGGCTTAATCATATGTACAGAATTAATTATAAAGAAATTATGATGGTTCGATTAAAAGCAGAAAGTTCGTATGCCATTAATGAAGAAACAGTTTGACAGTCAAAAGTGTGTTGTTGAGAAGATCATTTTCGAAAACACACCCATGTGTTTTCAAAAAACATATGCATATTTATATCAAAAACATTTTTTTGTGAAAAATCACTTAAGTGATTACGGAATAATACAGCATAGTTCTCAAACAAGGTTCTGCTTTTAAACCAATCGAATAAAGCAAAAAACTTAAGAAATATTATTCATTTACAAAAACAATAAGTACACTATTGGCTAATCCTTTCCTAACAATTTTTAATATTTGTATCTTTTTTTTGTATATGTAAACTAGCTGACCCGTGCAACGTCGTTTGCGTAGCATTTTTCATTACTGCTCCGCTCCTATTGGTCTTAGCGTGATGATAATATATAGCCTATAGCCTTCCTCGATAAATGGGCTATCTAACACTGAAATAATTTTTCAAATCCGACCAGTAGTTCCTGAGATTAGCGCGTTCAACCAACCAAACAAACAAACAAACAAACTCTTCTGCTTTATAATATTATTATAGTAGTTAGTTACTGGTGGTGTGGTGGTGGTACAAGATGGTCGATCAAGCTGGAATGTTCTGGAGTGGCAACCGCTTACCCGAAGACGCAACGTTGGAAGGCCTCTCACGGTGTTCCGATGACCTGGTCGAAGGGTCGTGGTTAACCGATGAATGCGAGACGCACCAAGTAGAAATTATATTTATTTTTTCCTACTCCTCCGCTGTACTCTTCTGATTAATTTCGGTGCGGGGTCCAAGACATTTTAATCGTATCTCCAGGACTCGTCGAGCTTCATTAGCTCGGCGTTTTTCTGGTGATCGCCACTGTTGATTCTGGCTTTCAGGAGTTGCAGTGGTTGAGAATGTGTGGCGGGATTGTCCCATAAAAAAAATACGCTCAGGACCAGTTGTTGTAGCGACCTTTGGAGAAGCTATGTCTTACAACGGACGTCTTTCGACAAATATGATGTAATGACGACACCTCTTTTCTCCCGATGCTTATTTCAGTGGGATAATTTTCAGGTATTTCGTGAATTAAACCGTTGTCAAAAGCTAGCAGTAACATGAGTAGTCTTCCAATCGATCCCTTAATCATTTCAGGCATGGGAAATCATCAAATGACTTCTCCCGCTTTGAGCGGAGCGGGAGTGAGTGTCAGACTTCTACTGACTAAAACCCATCCATGTTCCTTCATTGCTCCATCCATGTACCTCTTTCGAATAGTCCCGCAACTCCGGCAGGTATCGGCCCTTTCGGGCCCCTCCCTCTGTCAACTGACTCTCTTTGAGGCGCGCGTGGAACACGAACGCGCCGTCGACACGGCTAATCTTGCACCTTTCAGTAAACTTAAGAGAAAATGTAATAACTAGATGAGAAAGAGAAATAAACTTGAATTCGTTAACATAGCACATATCGTAGCAAAAGTTTCCCCTTTGGCCGGAATTACGTAAAGCGCCAAATGCAGGGAGGTAATCGAATTATTGTTTTGTGCTGGAATCCAATTTGTAGCGGTAGGTTGAATGATTGCATTCTGTAATGTGATTGTTTTATGAGTATTTTAGCTGATGATATTTATTATGTTCTATTATTTTAGAATTGATTAATTGTGTCTAAGACGCTATTGACTGGTTAAGTGTATAATTTATCAAAAATAATTCACAAAGTATTTCATTTAACTAAAAACTGACTGAAATGGTGTTTGTTTTCTATCAATGCCTGAGCTTTTCTGTAAGAATACCTAATAAATTCTGAAACAAAAGTTGACTTTTCCTTGAAATTCCTGATAGTCTTTATTTATACCTAACATGTTATTTTCAAATTAAATATTAGGTAAATAACGACAAAAGAACGAATGAATAAAACATAAAATATCTTCATATTTTAACAAGAAATCTCGAACACATCAATTTGAAAAAAAAAAAAACAAATTGCAATCGCTGTTCAAATTTCAATTTCGGAACGCGGCGCGCCTGCTTGTGGCTTGTACAAACACACACATGAAGCTGTGTACACACGTGCACACACACTTGAAACGCTCGTCTTTGACTGGTCGATCCGTTTCACATAATTACACAGCTCCTAGCTACTAGGCTTGATGAAATACAGCAAATACGGGTCTACTAATCATCTAGGTTCTCGTTACATTAGCGAGTAAACAGTGTAGCCTAATGCTTTCCTGAACTAGGATCGACAATTTACTGTACGTTCCGGAGTTCGGTTTCTCTTTACACGAACAGGAGGGGAAATTGATTAATTAGTTGTTTTAGAAACTGGACCGTGTACTCGTGTTTCACTGAATTAGGATACTTGTTGAAAATTGAGTTACGAAAAGTAATTATTTGTTTATCATTAGGGTTGGTGTTAAGGATGACTGGTAAAGAATGCCTTGTTGCATTTAGTCCGCTATATACCACTATTATATATGTAGTTTTAATAAATAAATAAATACTGTTGATCGCACGTCATAAAGCGATGAGATCAGCCGGTCGATTCTGTCGATATCTCACCGTGATCACTTAGGTGGAGTGAACGACAAGTGAGCTGTCATGCCATCTTATTTGTATGGTGTGACAGCTCACTTATCGTTCACTTCACCTAAGTGCTCACTTCGACCAGCCGGTCGATTCTGTTGACATCTCACCGTGATCGCTTAGGTGGAGTGAACGATAAGTGAGCTGTCATGCCATCTTGTTTATATGGTTTGACAGCTCACTTGTCATTCGCTTCGCCTAAGTGTTCACTTCGACGTGTTTACAGAATCGCACTGCTGAGTGCCAATTCTACTAATTTTCAAGATACGCTCGTATGCGGATCTCAATCGCAATCTGTCAAAATGTATTAAAATAGAGCCTTTTTTGACAGTTTATGAGTGAGAAAATTAGTAGAATTGGCCCTCTGTTTTTCCAAACCTGAGTAAAATATTTCAACCAATTTTAGTCTAAAATAAATGAGTTCTTTCTCAACTATTCTTTTTTAATAATAATAATAATAATAATAAATTCATTTATTTATAAAATAGGACACATTTACAATCAAATATCTTAAAATATTGTTAAAGAACACAGTTGTTTATTTGCCTGAACTAGGTTGGAACCTGTGTTTCAGGCTGGATAGTGCTTATTCAAACATTAATAATAAAATAACATTTATCAATTACCTTGAAGACTTAAAATTAAAGGACACAGGTTATTCAATCATTATAAGACATTGGAAGAATGTAATGAAAGGATATTGTCGTTAACAAAATAGAAGTTTACTTTGAATCAATTAACATTATTTAAGAACCTGATAAGAAAGTAGTTTCAAAGCTTTAATAGAAATTAATTACATTATACAAGCCTTGTGTATCAAAGAATATTGTTTATGAAAATAACAGTAAAGATAAGAAAGGTGAACTTTATTCTCTATCAAGAATATAATTAAACAGTTGAACAACATATTATATTATAGATTAAAGCAGACTTTCGACACTAAGGCAAAGTTTCAAGGGTTGAAATAGATTACATATCAAATCTTAAAGATTATAACAATCTCATAAATGAAAGAAAATAGGTAATGCGGCAAGTCTAGGTGAAGATGGCGGAATAGTGAAAAATGGTAAGGTGAATATTAGAGATTGGGCGTTGAGATAAAATAAGCTGAAAATAAAAACAATTTAGAACCTCCAACTTGCTGCGTCGTATCAAATTATTTGACAAAAACCAACCGGTGAAGATGCTCAGTAGTTAAAATTAAAGGGACATAGTATTTAGTAAGAAACCTGATAAAGTAATAACAACAGTACCTTTCCTTATTAGAAACCTTTCTGACTTAGACAAAGCACCAGCCAATTCAGACAATGGTACAAATTTAATGTAACTAATAGTCAACTAAAAGGGATTTACGCAGGGGAGTTATCTTCGTCTATCGGGCTAAACATTGATCAAGTTTCAAATTACATACAATCCTAGGCATTGTTGGGGGGCGGTGTAAGTGAGAAGAGGATGAACCTAATTGCGTTATGGGGAAAGGAATTGTTAATTGAATTTGAAATTGATGATGCAGGAAACGATTTGATCATGTAATTTGTCAGATTAATGTGGTTAGAAAAAATAATGTAAGCAGTGGGCCAATTCTATTAAATTTTAAACAACATTGCATTCCGATGTCAATCGCTAACTGTCAAAAAGGTCTTTATTTTTATACATTTTTGACAGATTGTGATTTAGATGCGAATGCGATGTTAATGTGAAACGGCCCGCAGGTCCCAGTTCTCATTTGTAAATTTTTGATAGTTGCTGGTCACAAGTCAGAAAGCCTGACAACGAGTCATGGCAAGCGGTATCGTTTAGCCCAGTTTCTGTGTTATGAAGGTGGGATTGGAAGTCACGCCATGGAAATACTGGTATTCAACTGCATTTAGTACAACAATAAACGTACCCAAAGACATTAACGAACCATAAAGACAGATCGATATTGAAATGACAAAAAATATTCATCATCCGCCTAGCCTTTTCCCAACTACATTGGGGTCGGCTTCCAGTCAAACCGGATTCAGCTGAATACCAGTGGTTTACGAGGAGCGGTTGCCTACCAGACCTCCACAACCTATTAACTGGGTAATTCTTCTTGGCAAGACTGGACTCAGATTTACTGGCTTCTGACAATCCGTAACGATTGCCAAAGATCTATAAATGACAGCCAGGACCACCGGCTTAACGTGCTTTCCGAGGCACGGAGGAAACTCGATTTGTTAAAATGGTCACCCATCCACAGACCAACCTTGGCAAGCGTTGCTTAACAGTAACGATCGACCGGTGCGGCTGTTATTATTCGGCCACGTGCTCCTCACAAAAAAAAATACAACAAATAATAACAAACAAAACAACAAAAAATATTAATACAAATAAATTATTATTATGCTTACAAGTGCGACTAATTCTGAATAAAATTTAGACAAGGGAGAGGTGTCAAAAAAAATTTGGCAAGGTCCAAAAGTTAAATAGAGCATAACTGTCGCTGCTTGTCATCTACAAGTCCTAAAATTTGTACGTCGGATAGTTCTACGATACAAGCGATATGTCAACAAGCCAACTTACTATTGGAATAAAGCCAATTGTCACAAAAATGTTTTTGGGCACCGCGCTTTCCATTTTTGTTCAAAACAACTTCAAGAGCTCTGTTTTTATGTCCAAATGCTTCGTTTGCGTGCATGTGTAATGTGGCTTTATTTTTTTCGAAATAATTGCTTTTGTAGTGTCTTTATTTGTATTGTCCTTTTGACTTACTATGGGTCTCTTTGAGTCAAGAGTATTCATCAATATCTACACTAATATTATAAAGAGGAAAGATTTGATTGTTTGTTTGTTTGAATTGAATAGGCTCCGAAACTACTTGACCGATTTAAAAAAATCTGTCACCAATGTGTAGAATGGACTGTCCGTATGAACATAGGCTATATTTTATCCCGTTAAAATAAAGGGTATACCCGTACGAAGTCGGAACGTGCAGCTAGTATGTATGTAAGATTCTTCCATTACTGAAGGATTGGCAGACAACGGACAGCCAAAACTACCAATATACTATAAGAACGCGGAAATTTGGCATGTAGCTACATTTCAGCCAATTTTCAGCTTTCTACACCCAATAGTTTTATACTCCGTAGGGGAGTACTACGAGGGAGGGGAAGGATTTCCCGAAATTCCTATAGTATAGCAACGGAAAAAATGGGATATGCGCGTACAAAGTTGTGGGCAAAAGCTGGTATAAATATAAAATAGGTTATTTCGAGGCGTCCTAATATTTATTTAAAAAATGTAAAATATTATGTACATAAAATAAATAAATGGAATAGAAGTAATAAAATAAATTAAACACACTTTCTACTACCAACATTCAAATCAAGAACAATTTTTAAAATATCGTTCTATTCTATGCAGTATCAATAAATGTTGCCAACTTAGCCCAAGCATCGCTCAACGCTTCTCACTTTCAGTCACAGATAAGGAAATACCGATTTTCCGCCCCTGTATCTCAGTTACGAGTCGCTGCCATCGGCGGCATTCACACCGCTACATAGTGGAGCCAGGGAGTGGATTCCCAAATATGAGTCTTTGTTCCAAAATGGATTCCAATTCTAGAATGGTTTAGAATAGATTCTAGAACGCTTCGGCGTTCGCGAATTTCGTTTGAATGTTGGCTATGTTAATCTTTTGGAATGAAGTTTGTAAATTGAGGTCGGGTGAGAATAGGGATTTTAGTCTTTGTGCTAGCTTATTTTGATTTCTGAAGTTGGATTAATTAAGAGTTTTGCATTTTCTAGGCCAGTAGGTACGTAAAGCAAGTGACTTAATCTTTTCGAGAGGTATTGTTTAGAAATGAAGACTAATAAGACTCATGTTATATTTTTTGCGCGAAATTCTAGTCCTATCCCTAATCTAATACCTGCATCCTAATAATACTAATACTCTAATCACTAGTGGTCAGGCAGGGGCCAATAGTTCTTCTATAATAAACGATTATCAGTCCACTAAACCACCCAAACACATAGCGTTTCATCTTTTGTATCCATATTCTGCAATAGTACTGCTCTAACCGGGGATTGTCCTTAGGAATACTTTCACAGTGCATACAGGGATAATCACCGGTTGGTGCCTAATTACATTTTAAATGTCCAACGGGGCCTCTGCGAGTTGGTTTCGGTCCCTCGTACGCCTACCAAAGGACCGGGTCTCCAGGGACCCGAGAAAGAAAAAAAAAAAACTAATCATCTAATTATTAGTAATTGTTGTGCAAGCCCAAAATCAAAGGTCTTTTATTGTATATTGTTTCCTTCGTCGATTAAAAACACAAGAAACCAGTTAATTCCCCATGCAGTATAAATTAAAAACCAAATGCGTTCAAGTATCAAAACATATTGCACGTTCAGCCGCTGTATTAAATAAAAATTTCGTAATTACTACGACCGTACTACGGGCGCCAAATAGGCCATGACCTATGTTCTATTGTGTGCCGAGTAATAGTATTTCCCTGAACTACGACAGACGTAATTCCGGAATCTGTGCACACAATATTATTTTTACACATTTCCGAAGTAAAAATTCATAAATCCCGTTCGTATTTTCCTGAAATTTCAACAGCGGGTCTGTTGTGAGCATAGTGAGTCTGGCGTTGTAATTGTGTGGTCAGCAACAAACGTTGATTTATTCTGTAAAGTGTAAAAACAAAATAAGTTACAAAATAATTTGGTATTGTTTTTCAGAATTACATCTTATTAGCGTACATAGTGTTCCACTGCTGGGCAAAGGCCCAATAAGGACAAATATGAATAACTATATTTAGAAATATTATAAATGTGAAAGTTATAGTGTCGGCCGGTTTGTAACATTTTACGCTTAAACCGCTGATCTAATTTTGATGAATTTTGATACAGAGATGGATTGAATTTTGGAAAGGGATTTATATTTGCTACTGTCATCCAGGGCTTATGTTCCCTTGAGATAATTTCTGAGTTTTACTTGGACGAAGCCAACATTATACTAATTACTGTTGACCAGGTAAAATTGGATATTGATAAACTCAACCACAATAAAATCAGAGTTCATAAAAATAATATATGATCGGGATGAAACAAATAAGATATTTTTTCAGTGTTTACCTTTCGTTGCTGACGGTACTCGTGGTTTTTAATTTCATACTCTACACTTTAATAGTTTCTGCATAATTGGATCGATGATGTTGTGTCTACTGTCTGGCTGAATGTAAACAATGTTAATTGCTTCTGTTTTGCTGTTTATAGGAATAACGACTTTATGGACTATCGTTTTATGGTGCAATGTGCGATGGTCGCAGTCAGACGATTCCATGAATCTTGAATTGGCGCTTTTTGCTTTTTTTTTTGTCGAGTAGTGGTTGCCCGCAGTAATTTCAGTAACACACTTTACAACTTTAGAAACGCTTTTAAACTGTCATCATCACTTTAGCTGAAGGATTTCTTTGACAATTTTTTTTATTTTAATTGCACTAAGCATAAACATAGACCACATAAAAACTTCTTCATACTGTATATAGCTCAATTTAATGAAAATAACAAATATCTTTGTAACGAAAACTTTTAAGTACTACTTTCTTTGTTGGATTCGATTTGTTAAAGCTACAGAAGTGTTTGCTAAAGTTTATGGACAACGTGTAGAATACGGTGTTTAATACTAAGTTATGATACATTTGTGGAATTTAAACAGCCGTAATATACATATACTGGTGTTGCAACCACCATTCGTTTCATTAGACGAGTAGCAAGGATTGAAAGATTACTGCGTGTGTGTGTTGATAGTTGATTGTACCAGGAACCAGGATATCATAAACACACTAGCAGTATCTCAATCAACGTATGTAGGTTTCGCTCCTGAGGGCCAATTCTACAGCCCTCGCCAAACTTTGTGACCGCCCTGAAGTTAGTTTTTCCGATGCGCAAGCCTCGCGCGGTGCTGTTTTTGTATGAGATTTATTACTGCGCCCCCGTTATAGTTAACTTCAGAGCGGTCACAAAGTTTGGCGAGGGCTGTACTAATTTTTAAACAAATTTCGCACGAAAAATATAATATTCATACATTATTGACAGTTTGCGATTGAGATGTGAATGTAATGCGAATATGTAAATTTGTAGAATTAGCACTTGGGTATTTAAACAGCAGCGATATTATACTGGATCTGAAACTATCATTTGTTCCATTAAACGAGAAGCAAGGATTGAAAGATCACTTCGCTTTGGTCTTGTATGTGTGTGTGTCTACAGTTGATTATATCAGGTACCAGGATATTTTTTTTTTTTTTTTTACTTGGAATGGGTTTGCTCTTGACTCTAGTCTTGGTCAGAGATGACAGAGACAAAGTCTACGATGGAGCGAGCTTACCCAGAAGTAGCCTGTTCACTCTAACTTTGAAAAGATTAGGGTTGTAAGCATTCGGAAACACAGACGCAGGCAAAGAGTTCCACTCCTTTGCTGTGCGCATTATGAAAGACGCTTGGAAGCGCTTAGTCCGAGTTGGTGGAATAGCAACAAGGTAGGGATGGCAAGTTGCAGTGCGTCTGGATGTCCGATGGTAGACGGGGGCTGGTGGGATGAGGTCGTGGAGTTCCTGGGCACACTCTCCGAAGTACAATCTGTAGAAGACCGACAAGCAGGCAACCTTGCGGCAATGAGCCAAGCTGTGTTTATCATAAACACTCAGGCAGTATCTTAATCAACGTATGTATGTTTCGCTATCCTCCTGGAATTTCAACAGCAGCGATATTACTGGTTCTGCAACTATCATTCGTTCCATTAAACGAGTAGCAAGGATTGAAAGATTACTTCGGTTTGGTCCTGTATGTGTGTGTTTGTCTACAGTTGATTGTACCAGGTACCAGGATACCATAAACACACAGGCATTATCTTAATGAACGTATGTAGGTTTCTCTCTTGGTATTTAAACAGTAGCAATATATACTGGTTCTGCAACTACAGTTTCAGTTCCATTACAGTAAGGATTGAAGGATTACTTCGCTTTAATCTTCTCTTGGTGAGCCGTATCGATGTTATTATACGTGCAGTTTAATATTGAGCCGGCTCATAATTGGTTTTTAGTTGCAGTATTTTTGCTGGTGAGCTAGTAAAGGTGAAATAAATTCTACCAATAAAATTTAATAGGGACTCTTTTGACTTTTATTATTCCATTTATTTATTTCTATATACATATAATTTGCCTTTTTAATATTTCCATTAAAAAAATATAAAAATAGTAGCCCACCGGTGTCGGGAATAGGGTCCAAGCAACCGGTGGTCAGGGTTCCCGAGAGAGGAACCTCCTCACTATACGCACCGTGTCCAGCAGTACTGCTTTCTGGATCAAACCCTTGATTCAGCTGCCCAACGAGAGCCTCTTGAGGTGTTGGTCGAGGCTCTTGGCAATTATATCATTGGCCGTCACGACTATCGGTACAATGACTGCTGTGTTCACATTCCACATGTCGACAACCTCGCGAGCCAAGTCAAGATACTTACTTTGTTTCTCTCTCTGAGACTTCACGAGGTTCTCGTCATGAGGGACTGCTATATCAACAATCATTGCGCGACGCTCAATTCGGTCTATCACCACTATGTCAGGCTTATTGGCAACAATAGTCCTGTCAGTGATGATGACTTTTATGATTATTATGTTTTTTTTTTTTAATAAATAAAGTGATATTTTAATAACTGGCGTAAATATCAGTAAAAGTAAGCAGCTAAAAATAATTAGAAGAGTTTAGATTTGATAACTTCTTGCATTTTTTTTAGTTTTCGACACTTTTAACTACATAATTATGTAAATATTTACATAATTATGTAGTTTTCCGCCTAAACACTATATAAAAGCAAATCTATAAAAATATTTCATTAAACATCAACCTCGGGATTAATAATATCGATAATATCCAAACAGGAAAACCCAATCACACTGTGATCGACTACCGACCCATATAATTATCCCCCGGAAAAATAACAAGAAAAAATCCGAAATTCCGAAATTTCTTATATGAATCAATCAAATAGAGTCATAAATATAAAACTCACAGGATCAGACGCTGAGAAAGACCTAATCAAGATATAAGCAGACTTCCAAACCGAATCTTTCGTCAGATATAAAAAGCAGCCGGTCTGACTGAATAAAATAAATCTAGTTCCAAAATCGTTTTCCATGCTACCAGTGTCGTCGTAAAATACTGGCTGCCCTGCCGCTGAAATGCGGTGAAATATTCAAATTGCTGGTTCAATTGAAAATCTCTATTGCACGCCAGCCAGTATATTTAAAACTAAAGTCTACTGAACTAAGACTCTTTTGTTTGGTATTAGTAAGAATAGATAAAAAATGGAACAGAAAAATAGTGCTAATTTAATATTAGATCCGTAATTCGAAATAATAAAAGTCAACGCATAGTCATATGCAAGACTAAAGTCGATACTTGAGTATCAAATTTAGTCTTGCGTATTTAAGTTGACTTTTGTGTGACTATTTATTGTAATTAAATAGCACCTAAAATATGGGTTGCACTGGAATTTGAACTTTGCCTTGTACACATAAAGCTTGTTTTTCCAAAATTTTAAGCAATTCTCTAATAATATAAAAAAAATTAATAATCTTGTTCTTAAAAAAGTTATGTTCAAATTGGGAATCTAAAGATGCCAAAAATGTCTTAAAAAAGTCTAAACTAAAATCACTCACTCCTAAAACTAAGCGATCGCTTTTAAATTTCGAAGTTCTAATTTAAAATTCATCCTTAACTGGTGGCTGTACGTGGCAAAAGCCGAGCAAAGGCGAAACATACCGAATTGAAATTCTGCCCGAACGTGCCGAACGAGAGGTTGTGTTCGAATTCGAAATGTAATTCGTGTAGCGGTATGTGTAACTATTTGCAAACAAGATGTGAAAATGAGTTTCTGGCCCACATTCGAGAATTCGCTTATGGATTTTCGGGCGTCTGTGACTGTTGACAGGCTGATCCGGTCCGATTCGTGTTCTGTTCATGACAGCTCGATTTGTGATGCTTACCTGTAACAAGAGAAATGGAACGTTAAATCGGAATATCGATGCCAAATATTCAAAACATTTTCATGTACTATACCGCGTGTATCTGACATCGACGCACAAATGATTTCCATGGGTCCAGGGCATGATTCTGGACACCCCAGTGTTGGAATTTTTCGTCGGTTCTTTTCTCATTTTTTTCAAGAGTACCACAAAGTATCAGCTCAGCTAAGCTGATATCTATTTGTGGTTTTATTCAGATTGCTCTTTTAGTGAAAGTAGTTAATTAATTATTTTTTTATTAAAAATCTCATTGGGTTAGGTCAGAATAACGATTATGAGCAGTCTAAAGTAAAAAAACCGTTGAAAAAACTGAAAAAATGAGAAAAAAGCCGACGAAAAATTCTAAGTCTAGGGTGTCCAGAATCATGCCCCGGACCCATGGAAATCGTTTGTGCGTCGATGTCAGATACACGCGGTAGATAGTTACGTCCGAGAAGGCTGCTATGTAATACTCATAACTTTTCAATGTGCCAAAAGACAAGAATAAAGTCATATATTATAATTATACAACATCATTGTATGAAGTATGTTTATAATGAAATTTTTGAAAATATAATTCTCGCCACATTAAAAAATATAAAACACAATTTACGCAAAAAAAAAAACAGTTAAAATTCCGAGAGTTAAACATTTCAGTTGTTTCATAATCGTTTTACCACTTTTTATGAAAGCAGATGAAATATTTCCAAAAAGGTTACCCGTTTTACAGCATTATCTGACAAATAACTCACCCGCGACTTAATCTGGAGTCTGACAGAGGTCTTTAAAAATATTTTTAATGGCGGCCATTTTGAAGCTTATTCGCAGGTTTGTGCAAACTGATTTTGGCCCGTACAAGCCTTTAAGCTGACGTGAGTTTAAAGGTCCAAAAGTATGTATGTAGGAAAATGTGTTGGAAATTTATATTATCTTTAGGTACGTACATTCTCGTGAAAATTGAAACGATTGTGTTGGGATATATGTCACAAGGCCAATGAAGGTCACAAAGGTAAGGGTAAGGTACCGAGCATTGACAGGTAGGCGATTATGTTTTGTCACTTTTTCTCGCATGTGTTACGAATAGCGCTATCTCTCTTGGTGACATCTTGTTGACTAAAGATTTCCTGATTCTAATTTTAAAATCAGACATCAAAAAATAAAGGTAGTCTTTTGTTTTTTTTGAAAATGTTTCGAATAAAATAATTTATGAAATATTTTGACGCGTCCATCAATGAACCTTGTTACAAACTGTTTTCAAGTAAATGAAGGTTTTCTGAATGATAAATGGCAATACTAATACGTCAGATCCAGGTGAACAGACTGACTGAAAAATAATTAAATTATAATACACTAGCTGACCCGCGCAACGTCGACTGCGTCACATTTTCCTTTACTGCTCCTCTCCTTTTTGTCTTAGCGTGATGATATATAGCCTATAGCCTTCCTCGATTAATGGGCTATCTAACACTGAAAGAATTTTTCAAATCGGACCAGTACTTCCCGAGATTAGCGCGTTCAACCAAACAAACAAACAAACAAACTCTTCTGCTTTATAATACTAGTATAGATAAGTCACGATTTAAAATTAGAGAAGACCTTTCATCTAATTAACGTAAATGGTGGCTTTCATTTTCCTGAAAAACCTCACAGAATTAAAAAAAAAACTCCCCTTTGGATTACTGGAGGCTACAAACAAGAAAAACATGATAACATGATTAAAATTAAGATATATGTCGACATTCATCTAACAACATCCCCAAATATCTCCTCAACTGGAAATAACATTCATAAACAAATGCACCCAGGATGGCCCGTTTACCAGTGGTCCAATTTTTTTTTCAGCTAGATTGCATCGTTACTTATTGTTTAGGTAGGATATCGTTTAGGTAGTTCCGCGAAAATTCATAGTATAATATATGTAGAAGTTTTGATTATTTTTGGAGATTTTTGAAATGTATGTAGTCTCTTCATAAAAACTTTACTGCTGTAGATACTATGCAATTAAATGAAATTTGGCATGGAGGTATTGTCGTTCAATGTAGCTACATTCATAATTATGTAATTTCACAATAAAATCTGGAATAAAAATACGTTCCCTAGCTAAAAAAAATTGAACTACTGTAAACGCTACACTGTATTTGAGCATTATTAAAATCCCATCGGCATAAATACAACCTCACAAACGCATACAATCATCGTTAATGTGTGCATTGAACTCAGCATAGCACATGGACGCACAACAATGCTCTACCTTGGTTCCGTAGAGACCATGTAGAGTCGCTCTATGTAGAGAGGTAGAGCACGTTATTGACGAATAAATTAGTTCTGCTAAGATAATAGATGGTTCAGCTAGTAATTATATATTGGGTTTCGTGTTCGGAGTTTGGGGATAACAAGAGGGGAGGGATAAACCTATAGATATTATATAAATCGTGTTTATGTAATTCGTTGTGAAGAACCACTAGTTTCTAATTTCTATGTTGTACTGTCAAATTTTGTGTTGAATTAAGTAAGAGGGGAAAGTTTCAGCTCATTGTATGTCAAATTCTACTAGTTCTTCCAATCTAGTCTTACTATACAGGGAAATTGAAAAAATACCCGAAACCTCTTAGGCAGTGAAAGTACACATGATTATAAGCAACTTTTGTTTTGGTAAAACTCCGAAATCTCGAAAAAAATATCAGCTGTTTCATACATTTTCATTGGCTAAATACTGCATTTTGTATGAAACAGCTGATATTTTTTTCGAGATTTCGGAGTTTTACCAAAACAAAAGTTGCTTATAATCATGTGTACTTTCACTACCTAAGAGGTTTCGGGTATTTTTTCAATTTCCCTGTATACTTGGAATATTTTGGTGAAAAGTAAAACTGCATCATTGGATTTTTGAAAATTCGTTGTTCCTACCCGGGAGTCGAACCGGTTGATTTTGAAAAAAAAAAGGTATAAAAAACTCTGTAGTTCTTAAAAAAACTGAAATAGACTGAAAAACAAAATGAAACTGAATACGGATACATAAATATGTCACCGAAAAGTGGCAAATGCCGTAAGATTATAAAATATCGCGTAAAACTGTAAACTAGTTTTTCTAAAAAACCCACGGGTGTATTGGAAACTATTGAATTTGGATGGGATATATTATATACAAAACGATTTTTCCAAAACATTTCTAACACAATCTAATCAAGATTTATTACAAACGGAGTCTGCTACTTTCCGGTGACATATAAACAATTCCCAGTAACTTCGAAAAAAAAAAAATTTAGGGGTGTATACAACTACGTGGTTAAAAAAACAATCTATCCGAGATATGTTTCACTACATCCCATTGAAAGTGGACACACACATCTAAACCTAGCACCAATGTTTGCAATCCATAAAAATCTGAAAAAAAAAATGTTTTGTGATGTAAAAACAACAAAAGAAGATAGTAGTTAGTTATAATGTAAATATAAACTACATTTACAAAGAGGTAAATTAAATACAGGTTTGAGTTAAAGAGAGTTGTTTTTACTACTGATAGGCATACGTTCGACCACTATCTCACCTGAAGTTAAGCTATAATGCGGTCTAGGATGGAGCACGTTTTCCTAGAAGGAACCTATTAACTCTTGACTTAAAGGCTCCTAGGTTGTAGCTATCAGGAAACACAGACTCAAACAGGGAAGTCCACTCCTTAGCTGTACAATGAATGTATTCCCAAAACGTTTTGTGCGTTTAGGTGGGATATGAGTATATGCGTTGCCATCAGCTGATGAGATGGTGGTCAAACGCATGCTTATCAATAGTAAAATAGAGTGGAATTCCTTGCCGGTGTCTGATAGCTACAACCTGGGGGTTTTTAAGTCAATTGTGAATAGGTTACTTCTAGGCAAGTGTGCTGCATCATTATCACTAAGAATCAGGTGAGATATAGTCAAAAATAAATCAAGCAAATCAATCTTTTAAAGTTGAAATATTCATGCCATCAGACTGTTGCGAATAAAAACCTTACGACATGTACAAATAAAGACTAGTTTACAACCAAGAACTAAGCTGAAAGCCGACAATAATTTCGGATAACTTTGTTAGTGTCACAGTTCACGATATCCTCTTCTAACATCCCCTCTTTCTACAAGGAAATGAATTCATGCCCTGAGGTTGTCTCGACTTTGTCTTTGACACTTTAATGCAGTCCGTTTTCCGCGCTCTCCATTGCGTGGTTTCCAAATAAATTCTCAACTTGCGTCATTTATAACCGCTAATGTACGTTGCATCCGTACCCGCGTCGTTACGAGTATTGTGACAGAAGTATATAAATGTCGTGGTACATCCTCGGAGTTGGCAGTCGATCTTTTGTGGTGGGTAGTTGTCCCTTGAAAGGACTTTGAACTTTGTTACAAGATCATCAGAATAATATTATCCCCTGTGGGATCGTTGAGACATAGGATTACTTAAGTGGTACAAACTTCTATGTTGAGGAAATGAAAGATGATATAGAAACCACGTGTCTTGTTAAACCAGAAGGGCAATTCCCGAACTTAAAAAAGCAATAAAATTCAAATCACGAAGTCATCTCAGCGACAGTCAATGTCAAAAACCGCTCAAGTACGAGTCGACTCGCACGCAAACAGTTCCGTACCTTCAACCTTAATTATTTTTATTATTGGTTGTTATAGCGGCAACAGAAATACACAATTTGTAAAAATAATTTCAACTGTAGTTACGGTTTCTGAGATACAGCCCGCTGACAAATAGATGGATGGACGGACGAATGGATGGACGGTCAGTGGAGGCTTAGTAATAGGGTTTCGTTGGTTGGTTACCCTTTGGGTACGGAACCCTAAAAACTTGTCAAAATATAGGGAGGAGTTTTTGACAGATTGAGACTGCGATGCGAATGCGAACACTGTTTAAAAAAAACATAAGCCGCCTCCTGGCGCAGTCGGGTAAAATTAGGTACGAGAATTAACGCTCTGGTACCAAAATACAAAGATGTTGTAAAAAAGGACCACTGCAATCATCATCATTCATCCACAACACTGATTGAAATTATGTAAAATTTACAAAGAAAATTATAAAATTTCTAACAGGAAGGAATATTTATGGAAATAAATTTTGAAAAACGTCTATTAACATGTTGTTTCCGACAGCTATAATAAAATTAAAGACCTCATAAAACTTATTTTTTGTTGAAAAACGTCATTTTGTGCTAGCGATCGTTTTTGGAGACCCATTTATTGAGTATGCAAGTCACCCTCTGAAATTTTAAAGCCCTGTATATTGTCAATGGTCAGACAGTCGTCAATAGTTCTTCCATAGTCCACGATAATATTCCACTAAATTATCCAGACCCATAACCTCTAATATTTTGTTTACATATTCTGCAATAGTCCTATACCTTCAGGGGATTGTCCTTGTGTATATTTTCATAGTGCATATAGGGATAATCGTCGGTTGGTGCACCATCCATTTGACATGTCTAACGGGGCCTCTGCGAGTTGGCTTCAGCCTCTTTTACGCGTACCAAAGGACCAGAACCTCAGGGTCTCGAAATTCTGCTGGAGTTGCGGGACTATTCGAAAGAAATACCGTGGCTCCGGAACACAAAGGGCAATGAAGGAACATGGATGGGTTTTAGTCAGTAAAAGCCTGACACTCCCTTCCGCTCTGCCCAGAGCGGGAGAAGTCACTTGATGATTTCCCATCCAAAAAAAAGGGTCCCAAGATTGATCTAGATATGTAGTAGCAAACATAGCATAGCTTTGTTTCTTAATAGCTACAACCTGGGGGTGTTTAATTCAAGAGTGAATAGGTATTTCTAGGCTACCTACCATGCTCCATCGTAGACCACATCTTCGCTTTCCACCAGGTGAGATTGTAGTCAACTCTGAACCTTGTAATCTATACTAATACTATAAAGCAGAATCTATACTTATAATACTATAAAGCAGAAGAGTTTGTTTGTTTGTTTGTTTGGTTGAACGCGCTAATCTCAGGAACTACTGGTTCTATTTGAAAAATTCTTTCAGTGTTAGATAGCCCATTTATCGAGGAAGGCTATATGCTATATATCATCACGCTAAGATCAATAGGAGCGGAGCAGTAATGAAAAATGTTACGCAGACGAAGTTGCGCGGGTCAGCTAGTAATAAAATAAAACTCCTATTAGCCGTAGCCAGTCCACATGGTGAACAATCAACAAAACCAAATAGCTCTAATATGGCGTTTACTCTCTGTATCTTCATCTATACAGTTCTAATATTAACCCCGGTCAACAAAAACGTTCAAATATAGAACTACCAACGTTATTACATCCTAACAAAAGACCTTGCCGTTATCATGAACCATATTTAGAGATACGTGGTGGATGCGGGCGACTAATATAGCAAAGTCAGCGTACTGTGAACTCCCGTCTGTAGTAAATTAAACAGGAAACTATTCACTTATTTCCCTTGAGAACCATGTGAGGGCACGAACATCGGACGATTTCAATCTAGGGATCATAAGATTATTCAGCTCAATTCTACTATTTCATACTGAGCTCGCTCGTGTTTGAGTTTTGACCGCTTCGGATGTATGCGAGCCTGGTACTTTCATCATTGAGTCTGAATTTTTCATCGGTTTTAATGAAAAATTGGTGGGTGATTTTTTGGGTGTAGAAAGATCTGTGCAAAAGCTGTTTAAAGATACCTAATTTGGGATTTTATGGACATTAGAAAGTTGAAAATTAGATATTTTTATTTTTATAAGTGTTTGAAAGAAATAAAGGAAATTAATTTATTTCCCACGAACTGAAGACACACAACACGAAAACCGACAAAAAACATCACCAATAAACAATAAAATCGTTCGTCACATTAACTAATAAAAATAAAACACACATTTGAATGAAGTGACGCTTATCCGAGATTTGGGAGTGTATTTGGTTAGCAGTTTGAGATTTAATGAACACATTGACAAAATGCTCAACTCCGCTTATCGGGCACTTGGATTTATATTGCGATCTTCTAAAGAATTCAAAAAGCCTACTACCACACTTTTGTTGTACAATAGCTTTGTAAGAAGTCAGTTGGAATACTGTAGCACGGTCTGGAATCCAACATACCAGGTTCACACAAATAGAATTGAAAGAGTCCAAAAGAAACTTGTTCGTCACCTAGCTTTTCGGTTTAGAGTTAGGAATTCGAAATCATATGCGGACAAGCTGAATTATTTTAAAATCATTCCTCTCAAATCTCGCCGTACAGTCTCTGATTTGACGTTCCTGTTTAAGTTGCTTAACAATGGTATTGACTGTCCACAACTTCTTAGCAAAATAAATATTAATGTTCCTGCTAGAATCCCACGTTATCGCCGCCCTTTACTCAAAGCCCCACAATACTTAAAAAATCTGGGTAAACATTCACCGGTTTCCAGAATGAGCCAGCAGTACAATGCTTTGGCATGTGCATCGGAGGACATAGACATTTCATCAAATTCTCTGGGTAAATATAAGTCACTGATCCGCACACAGTTGCATGTTATGTGAGTGTTGAACTGCCTGCCTAGTTGTGTTTTGTTTATCTGTAAGCAATTTAATTTTCTTCTGTGTTTGCTTTGCTATTTGATCTTTGTGTAAAATCGCCAACCTTAATGATAATTAGTCTAGAGATACTGCCTATGGAATCAATTATTAAATTTAATTATTAATATAATAGTACAAAACGTTAAATAATAACATAACTTTGACTGCTATGTACATTTAAATTGTCTACATAAGTTAGGTATAATTTGATTTTTCTCTATTGCATGATGTGGTCTCCTATAATTGAGGAAGCACATGGTTTTTTTTTTATTTTATGACTCTTTTATAATATAGCAAGTAAGGTGTATTCTTTGTTGGAGATCCTAATAAAATAAATAAATAAATAAACTACATATGAGTATTTTCTGAGAAGTGCTTTACTAACCAGGATTGGTTATTTTGCCACTGGTTTGATACCACCCTGGTTGACTGTAACGAGACCCAAAAATGACGATTTAGAATGTTCTGAAGAGTCGAATTACCATAAAAATTCAATTATCTATTGACAAGAAAATAGTCACGGATAGCTAATTTGATGCCTATCATCAGAATTGGTCCACATCAGCCGGGAAGAATGGAATGGATGTCCCTTTGCTCTGCAGTGGGACGGAATAGGCTAAAAATAAATAATAGCAAACTGTTTCACTGAAAACACGGGAGAAAATTTACTCAACTCTGTGTACAAATACGACAATATACTTACATTTTACTCTAGACTATCAGACGAGGGCCGCTTGTTGCATGTTTACGCCTCATAAAACGCAATGCAGCGTTGCTTGCACAAGTGCTCATCCCTCAAACTTGTTAACGTTTGAACGCGTCAACTGTTCTTTAAACTATCGACGTAAAACTGTTACAACCTCATTCAGCTGTTTTACATGGTTCAAAGAGAATCTATTTAAGGATTCATAATTTGCTTTTAACAGAATTTAGTGGAGTGGCGAGTTGGAAGGCCTCCCAGAAGGTGGATCGGTGACCTGGGAAGGGTCGCAGGTAGACGATGGATCATCATCATCATCCTCCTAGCCTTTTCCTAATTAACATTATTGACATTGTGAATACATTTGCACGCCATGTTATGGCAGGATATGCTGAAACAAAATTACTGTAACACCTTATACTACCATATTCTAGCAAATAAATATTTTGATTTGATTTGATTTCCCAAATATATTAGGGTTGGATTCCAGTCAAATCGGATTCAGCTGAATACCAATATATTATCGTGGAGCGTCTGCCTACCAATGAACACTATTTTCTTTTTAACTGACTTCTTCAAAAAGGAGGAGGTTCTATGTTCGGCTGTATCTATTTCTTTATGTATGTTCACCGATATCTCCGCCACTGGTGGACCGTTTTTTTTTTAGGCAACGGGACTTACAATAAATGATAGCAAATTGATCGGGATTGCTATCGCATGTCTGTTTATTGTTTACGCCAGTTCATAACATAACATCACGCCGGTAGCGCGTGCCAGAAAAAAGTGAAAAATAACTTTTTTACAAAAAAATGCAACCGACTTCGAAACTTTTTCCTAGTATAATAATCTATAGTAGAAACGTTTAGGTAGTCTGTAAAAGATAAATAGCAAGGCATTACAACTTTGGCCCGATAGGGTTTTACGTTGACAGGTATTAAGGTAAACAATTATGATGTATCTTTTTAATAAATTTTATGTAAAAACTCAGTTTTAAAATGAAAATGCAACTCAAAACTAATTTAATCACAATACTAACGATTACTAAATCAATTTAATTGAACCATTAGGTTAAGCAGTAGCTTATGTGTTTAATATGTAAAAAGTCACATCAACCTTTATTTAACTACGCAAACTTTGCAGTATAGTCATTATAAATAGCTGAAACTCTTCTAAAAACTTGGAATGGAATTCTAACAAGAGCAGTATGAATAACTTGACGCGCCATTTAACTCAAACGTCAACTAACAAAAATGTCCAAAAACGGATGACCAATTAACAGCTGAAAAAAACTGTGATGGAAATATGATATCTGAAAACAATGCTAACTGAAACATGTTTTATTTTTCTGAAATAGCTGTAATTTAAAATAAATGCAGTTAGAAATAATAGTTATTGTTACTATCAATCAAAAATGGAAATAGAATGCTCTCCAGTGTAAACCATAACAAGAAAAAGATAGTGAAAGAGTGAAAGCAATTAGAGAGAGTAGAGTTATCACTGTCTTTCTCAGTAAACCAGTTTAAAAAAAATCTTTTTTAACTTTTTAGATAAGTATCTTGCGGAAGTTACATTTAAATTGATTTATCAATTTCTTTATTAAGATTTACCAGTTTGTGTAAAATACCGAAAAAACGCTTTCTTAAAAACTGTCTGTATTGAAAAACATGGTTATAAACGAGTTTTTTACCCAGTAAAACACAAAGTTTTGTATCAACACCGCACAATCCCGCACTCCACTTTAAATACCAATCACCGTTCTAATGGCGTTAAATTCTCATCTCCTGAAAAAAAGAGAAACCTAACGTAATTTACATCCCGTTTCTCTCATCAATCTACAATATATTTCGTGTAATAGTACAATGTAATCTGCCGGGCTGGCCGACGTTACGGTAATGTGGAAGTCTTTTTATTTTATTTTACAAAACAGCGCTTTCATGGCTTGGTTAAGCGGAGAAGTGAAGATGGATTTTTGTTGGCAGTTTTATAAGTTGGCTGGTTTTAATTAAATAAGCTATTGTTTCAGCTTGATCGAGTTAAGCACTTCTAAGTAACATGCTTTAAGCATTTTGGTTGGACGGTTTCTGGAACTATGTACTTGTGAGTTGAGATGAAACTATGTGTATATCTTACTGAAATCAATAGTCAAAATACACTCAAAAACATAACCCTCCTTCTGACGAAGTCCGATTAAAAGTCTATTAGAAGCAATGAATGAGAAGTACAACATATAAAGTTAGTCAAACGAAGTTTTGAGTCTGCAGATATTTTTGTAAAGTGGATTGTGACCGATATAATACGTGTTTAGTAGACACAAAACGTTTTGTGAACACATTCATTGTGCGTACAGCTAAGGATTGGAATTCCTTGCCTGAGTCTGTGTTTCCTGATAGCAAATTGGGAGTATTTTAGTCAAGAGTGAACAATTTACTTCTTGGGAAGCGTGCTCTATCTTAGAACGCATCATCGCTTACCATCAAGAGAGATAGTGGTCGAACGTATGCCTATCAATAGTAAAAAATATTTAAATGTGAAGATTCCTTGTATGTATGTAAATTAGCTCACTCTGCATGAACTACTCATTCACCCGAAATATCTAAATTCATCATTTGATGTTGAGCATTTGTCGAATTTATAACCTGAAAATAAGTCATGTCAAACTTTGGCACTGAAGTTGGGCTTGACACGTTACTAACTCCTAACACCAATTTCGGAAACCAACATTTTTTATATTCAAACAAGAAAGGAAATAAAACATTCCATGCAATAATTCCACTTGTATGTCGCATATTGCAAAAGCAATTATTAACTCAGCCGTAACAAAAGAAATGGAAAAGATTTTTGGCGCGAAATTTAATTAAAACACATAGGTATTGCGTTTGGGAATATCGTTTCGGAATTAACAATTAAAGGTACCAAAGATTTTTCTGATTTTCAGATATAAAATCAGTTTTGATCGGTTTCTAGCTACAATAGGCTTGTTTCCTGAAAAAATGTAATTAGTCCGTCAGTTAGATTATCAAAAAATATCTGACCAGTGTTTTTTCTTTTGTTACGAGAACCAAAATTGACGAAGTTACGACGCTTTTAAAATACTCAATACGTCACACCTTCGCATAATTTTTAGTGAGTCGTGACGTCACGAGTCCCCACTCCCGAGTTTTGATGCGTTTTATCTAGGTCAATATTCATTGATTTACAAAAACAAAAAATACGTGTTCATTATTTTTCAATACTCTAACTGACGGACTAAATAGTTTTGCAAATTGTGGATGATGGAATCTAGCCTATTACTTAAGTATGATTAGGTTTAATCAATAAAGAAAATTGCTTCATAGTCAATGTCTTTTTAAAGTTTCAACATCCGTAAGAAACGGAACCCTTATAGGATTACTCGGATGTCTGACTGTTCGTCTGTCACAGCCCGTTTTCTTTGGATCTACTGGACCAAATCTGTTAAAATTACACGGACGCGTTACGTAAATAAATAAATAAATAGGGGTCACTTTTGGGGCTCAAACTAGAAAATTTCAAAAAAAGTGTTTGATACTGTAGCGTGTGTCAAATCAAATGAAAGGGGAATCAATCAACTGTGGCATAATTTTAAAATAAGTATTTTAGAAGTTATACAAGAAATTAGATCAAAATTTACCGTTCCCCCCATATCTTCAAAACTTCTGAAACTAAAGTATTGAAAAAAATGCAGATTTTAGTTCTTTTTTATTCTTAACCTACATATAACAGGAAAATCTATAAGAAATCTATAGTCTGAAAATAACATGTTACAAAAATGATATTGCTTCAGAACCCTTTGCGCACGAGTACGACTCGTACTTAGCCAGTTGTTTCTACACATAATTTCACTCTTCATGCCAAAAAAGTGCATTTAAATTCAGAAATTAGTTCTTAGCACAACATAACTAAGTTTTACCGGTGTTTTTTTGTTGGTCTCCTTATTTGCACCATTACCATAAACAGCCGGTCCTTCAATTACTGCTACTCCATGGACATAATATAAAAAATACTATGTAATGGATTGGATGGCTCTAAGAATAATGAAACCAGGATATTTCGTAATCACACGATTTCAAGGAGAGTCCATAGAGTTTTAAAACGTTCTTTTCCGCCAAGATCTACACGCTTTTGTAATGAACTTCGTCAGCAATTGAGCACTTTAAGTCAAGAGTGAATACTTCTAGCCGCATGCTGTTATGTCGACCACATCATCACTTTTCATCAGTGAAACAGTGAAAATCTATGTATATAAAAGCAGAAACTGACTGATCAACGCCCAGCCGAAACTACTGGTTATAGAAAGCAAAAATTTGGAATGTGGCTTCCTTACGCTCCGTAGAGGTGCTCTAAAATAGGATTTCCCAAAATTCCCACGGTAACGGGAAAACTCGGGATATGCGCTAACGAAGTCGCGAGCAAAAGTTAGTTTATTAAAAATATTTCAACTACAGCAATCCTTGTAATTGCTGTAGTTGAAATAAATGCTCCGTGTTTGACTTTATCACCATCCGCCGTAATGTTGGTTATTGCAGCGCCATTTTTATTTCACTAAACAATAAAGTTTGATGTCGTTACATTTTGATGGTGAACTAAACTGTGGCGCTAGGTTTTATATTTGTTTATCGAGTTTCACACGGGTATACCTCCTACTTTGTAAGGTTTATGGTATGTAAAGTAAGCGGGAGCTATTTTCTGCAGATATTTTTGTAAGTTACCGGACACTGCTTTAACAGAGGGCGATTCTGTAAAGTAAATTGGTGAAGAAAGCGTGAAGTGAGCTGCCATTCTACCCGGTGCTAACGATTGGCATTTCATACATCCACAAACCTGTTTTTATATAGATATATTTAAGTAACATCGTAATTTATTATGTAAGGGCTGTTTTTTTTGTGAAGAGAAATAAAATATTATTATTTCACTACAAGTTTACTTTACTATAGATTTCAGGGTGACATGTTTACAGTATCTACCGGTAGAAGCGTCGACTTAATTAGTAGTTTAAGCTACAAAAGCTGTTTTATTATGAAAACCTTATGAGATGGTATCCAATGTAGTTGCTTTACAAATAGTCATTTTTTCTTTCGAATTCTTGCTCAGTTATTCGAACAAAAATTGTATTATCACTTTTTGAAACAAATTGTCAAACATGGGTTATCTAGCAGTGATTTGTTTTGGAAAAAATATATAAATAAATAAGTGTGAGTGAGTTTTCAACAGCCATACGCACGTTATTTGTATTTGATATTCCTTTTCAAGAAATATAAAATAAGTCTTTGATAACATTAATATAAATGCTAAATTCTTTCTCTGCGTAATCTGAGTTCCATAGCGATACAAAAACTCAGATTAATTAGTTATTTCATCAAATTCGTTGTTAACACGACACTGACTATGAAAACAACACAGCGCCATTACTTGAATAAATAATTACAAAATAATACCCCGCTACAGGGGTCGCTCATCATAATAAACAAACTGCTAAATATGTAAGTATGGACCGTAAATCATTGTCAACATTTTCTAGCAAAGAGAACCTAAGGGTGAAAGAGGGCTGCGTTTTTGGCTACAGAGTTCGCCATTGTCAAAAAGATGGATTTATGAGTTGGGGTCATCTTTTCCTGTTGCATGTTATTGTAGGTTTATAGTTGCACTAGCTTCGGCCCGCGTGATCCCTAGGGAACATTCTCCCGGGAGATGAATGTTGCTTATGTGTTATTCCAGACTATGCTATAGTAACAACCACTATAGATTCTATCCTAATTGCAACAAATGTTATAAATGCGAAAGTTTGTGAGGATAGATAGATGTTTGTTACTCTTTCACGTCAGAGCATCTGAAAGGATCTTCATGAAATTTGGCACAAAGGTAGATTGACTGCATTTGTAATGGTCTCATAATAACAGCGTAAGAGTGACCTTTTGAGCCTTGCACATATAATATCCATTTCATTTTGAACCGACTTCCCAAAAAGGAGGAGGTTATCAATTCGGTTGTATGTTTTTTTTATGTTTGTCTCATAACTCCCAAAATTTTGAACCGATTTGAAAAATTCTTGTTTTACCTAAAAGGATATACTTGCAGATTGGTCCCATTTCAATTTAATGACAATCGGTTACGAACTTTGTATTTTAAATCGAAATAGCTGGAATTCGTCTACTTGGATGATAGTTTTATGTCATCCAAAGTAATCGAAATTGCGTATTTTGCTTTTCTGCGATTTTGCAGTGGTGTTGTTAGGTGTGGGGTACCACTAAAAAGTTCACTTTTTAGTGGTACCCCACACCTAACAACAAAGTTTTTATTTTTCAAAATAAAAACTTTTTACAAAAAAATACAACCGACTTCCAAAAAAAGAAAACACTACAAAGTAAAAAATAACTATAATTTTGGAAGTCGTTTTTGTAAAAAGTTTTTTTTTTACTTTGTAGTGTTTTCTTTTTTTGGAAGTCGGTTTTTATGTTAAGCTTAGTTAGTTTTAAAGTTATTTTACGTTTTCTTGTCTTCTGCAATTCCCAAATAAACATGTTTCTTTCTTTCAGTGCCGTAATTGATGTAAACAAAATCCTTGTTTCTAAAAATTTAGTTATAATGTTAACCTCACTGACATTTCTGTGTTTATTGGTGTAGATCCCTTTACTGAATTCTCTCACCACTGAGAATCCCTACCACGTATGATGCGGTTCCAAGTTTTGCGGTCTTCTGCAGCATGGAACGTTACGTAAACACTACCTCCAACAGCCGACGTTTTTTTTAACCGACTTCCCAAAAAGGAGGAGGTTATCAATTCGGTTGTATGTTTTTTTTTTTTTTATGTTTGTTACCTCATAACTCCGACAATTATGAACCGATTTGAAAAATTCTTGTTTTATCTGAAAGGATATACCTGCAGATTGGTCCCATTTAAATCATATCAAAATCGGTTGCGAACTTTGGATTTTAAATCGAAATAGCTGGAATTTGACTATTTAGATGATTCTTTGATAATCGAAATTGCGTATTTTGCTTTTCTGCGATTTTGCAGTGGTGTTGTTAGGTGTGGGGCACCACTAAAAGGTGAAAAATAAAAAACTTTTTACAAAAAAATACAACCGACTTCCAAAAAAAAAACACTACAAAGTAAAAAATAACTTTAATTTCGGAAGTCGGTGTCAAAATACGAAGAAAGTAACAAAAACACCGACTTCCGAAATTAAAGTTATTTTTTACTTTGTAGTGTTTTTTTTTTTGGAAGTCGGTTGTATTTTTTTGTAAAAAGTTTTTAAGGATTATAAATCATCAAATGACTCTTCCCGCTCTGGGCGGAGCGGAAGGGAGTGTCAGACTCTTACTGACCACAACCAACCCATTCGTGTTTCTCCTAATCTCCTTTGCGTTCCAGGGCCGTGGTGAATCTTCCGAACAAATCCCTGGCAGATCCAACTGCCATCTTAATTTCTACTCTGTCTTGAGCGTGCCGTAAGCCTAGGTGTAGTGAGCATGAAGTAAGCTGTAATTACTTGTTCCCTTCATCTTACTTTACACGATGAGATGTTTACAGAATCGCACTGCTATTCAGTATCATGGTAGTGAACTCATGTCAGAATAATGGCGCCCAAAAGCCGCGGATACCTTTTTATTAGATGATGTATTTTGAGAGCATATTATAGTGAAATACAAGACAGACGCATCACAAGCAAGTCGATACACAGTTACACACCCTCAGTTAATCAAAAAGACGAAGTCTTTGCAAATAATATCAACAACTTACCATCCCTACCTTGTGGCTATTTCACCAACACTAGCACTAAACGTTTCCAAGCGTCTTTCATAATGCGCACAGCAAAGGAGTGGAACTCTTTGCCTGCGTCTGTGTTTCCGAATGCTGACAACCCTAATCTTTTCAAGGTTAGAGTGAACAGGCTACTTCTGGGTAAGCTTGCTCTATCTTAGACGTTGTCTCTGTCATGTCTGACGTAGACTAGACTCAAGAGCAAACCCATTTCAAGTAAAAAAAAAAACAAATACAAAAACATTTATCAAGTTTGCTAGTCAGGTTTTACATTTAAATTGGCTGCAGCAACCTTTTTAAGTCAAGATCAAAATTAAATGCAGCAAACTTGTTAAGTTGAGCAAGCGGGGTGATGGCAAAGAATGAATATTTTATTACTGTGTCGTATCATCTAAAAATATGAGATAAATTCGTTGAAAGGGTTGCAGTCTCCTTTGAGGGGTTGCAACGTCTGAGCACGTTTGCAAAGAATAGTTTCAGCTTTGATATTTTTCTTTTTGAATAGATGGATACAGTAGACAGCTTTATTGGAAGAGAGTGTGTAGCCATTATTCACTCAAAACATTTAATGAAAAATATTTTAAAAAATTCAATTATTTTTAATAAATAGAAAATATTTGTCTTTGGCATATAGTTCGGAAAAGGCTAGGAAGATGATAGTGGTATCGAAAATAAGATACAAGCTACCAGCGGCAAAGGCTCCAGGGAGAAGAATCTTCCTAGAAATACGAGCCGTGTCCAAAATCGGAATCTGTGTCCAGAATCCAGAAGCAGACAGCTGGATTCAGAAAATGTTCTGCTACCTAATGACAGCTTCCTAAAGAAGTGGAAAGGGAAGTGTTGGTTGAGACTATAATTAAAATCTTTGGATGATAATATTTAATTAATAATAATAATAATATCCTTGGACATTTCACACAACGCCATATAGTCCCAAGCTAAGCAACCTAATGCTTGTGTTATGGTAACGATATGGCTGATAAAGTACTTATATACATTTTTTTTTTTTGTAAATACATACATATTATAGATAGAAAAACACCCAGACTCAGAACAAATACATGTAGGTCGTACAAATATTTGTTCCGTGCGGGAATCGAACCCGCGACATGCTGCGCAGCAGTCAATCGCTCAACCACTGCGCCAACCGTGTCAATTGTATAAAAGCAGAAACTGACTGACTGATCGATCATCGCACAGCCGAAACTACTGGACGTAGAAAGCAGAAATTTGGCATGAAGCTTCCTTACACTCTACAGGGGTGCACTAAAAGGTGAGGATTTCCCGAAATTCTTGCGGGAACGGAAAAAAAAAACGGGATATGCGCGTACAAAGTCGCGGGCGAAAGATAGTTAAAAATAAATAAACTTTTTTTTTTATGAGAGCCCTCTATTTTTATCATTTTACATTTAATTTATTGTTGTCATAGGGGCAAAAGGAATAAACTCTCTGAAAATTTCTTCTTTTTTGTCGTATTATTACAGCTTTGAGACACAGCCTGCTAACAGACAGACGGACGGAGAGCGGAGGCATGTGTCGTGGGTTCGATTCCCGCACGGAACTAATATTTGTATGGCCTACAGATAGTTGTTCCGAGTCTGGTTTGTTTATGTGATTTTGTATATTTGTAAACGCATCCACGATACAGGAGAAATTCCTAGTGTGGGGCAACGTTTTTAAAAAAAGAAAAGAAAGAAAGAAAAGAGCTGCGTTAGGTTATCTTTCGGGAACGGAACCCGAAAATTTATCATACAAAATTAAATTGCCTACGATTAAGTAGGTGACGCGAACGTATCATCAGATTCTCCATTAATGATCTATTCAGAAACACACAGTTTTTTCACGATATTATGTGATTTTCCTCAATTAATCCACGAACTTAGTACGGAAGAAAAGTTGATGACGTATCGTCTTTTTTCTCCTGTTTGGGTCAAAGCACGCAAGACAGGGAAAAATATTAGATTAACAACATCACTTGCACTTCGTTATGGCATAATGGCTTATTTTAGATAGTACTATCTTAATAAATTCTTCCGTTACTGAGTGAGTGACAGGCAACGCTCAGGCGGCGAAACACTGGTTGTAAGAAGCTGATATTTGGCATGTTGGTTCCTTAGGGATTGTAGAAGAGCACCAAGAGAAAATTTCCCGAAATATCGCGGATAAAAGCTAGTGTACTATAAGATTAAACACAGAATTAACGTCGAATTGTGTCTTTAGCGTCTGAAGTCACTTTGACGTCTTTTGTGGGTATCACAACATAATATATTACATTCTAAAATGTCTTCAAGAGCATTGAATTATCTTCATACACGCATGTAAAAAGCTCAGATAAACAGCAGGTTCAGTATGATACTTATACTTTTCACACCACCCGCACGAAAACGTCAATTTCATAGTTTTGGCTGTGCGTTGAGAATTATAATATACATATTTAAGGATTGTCCAATATAACGTTTTAAACGATTTAGATTCACCAATCTAAATAACAAACGATTCAAAACGGAACACCGCCTTCCGAAAAATCTTTCATGAAAAAGTGCTCTCAATATAGACACACAAAAAAGCTAACAGAAAACATTCAAATCAATTCCCCAGTACTTTTATAAGACAAACACCAGTTAAACGTAAACAAGAGAATCGTTACCGAGATAGGAATAAAAATCAATCAAAAACTGTCCAAGCGAATGTGGGGACGTGCCGCGGGCAGATCGAGGCGATTTGAAACCTCTGTGCAAATTGGAAATGGTTGGACAGGAGGATCGTTTGAATGCATGAATCTATCAGAGACTCTGTAGGTTGAAATCTTTTCTGGTAGGGAAAGACTTTCTGAAGGGGAATTGAGTTGGTAGACTTTTTTCTAGATTTGAGTCTGATCTTACTAAATCGAGGCTCATTTTTTGAATTCAACACGACAAACAGTAAACGTATGTTAGACCATTTGCTATCTTCAATGTCGTCAGTTACAAATAAATGTTTTATTTTCGAGCGCATAACTAATTTAGTAATAGCTGATGCCCGCAGCATCGACCGCTTGACAAATAACACATATTCTAAAACCTTCCTCAACAACCACTCCATCCATTGGTGAAACCAGCATGAAAATTGGTGCAGTAGTTTTAGAGTTTGTCGCGAACAGACAGACGCAGACGCGGCGGAGGACTTTGTTTTATAATATGTAGTGACTATGCGATGAAAGAGCCTACTGCTAGAGCATCGTTCTGGTATACTTCCGCATTCATCGTTTTAATTCTTAGTACTTTGAGAGAGAAACCCTCATGTTAGGCTGGTGTGCGTGGTGGTTCAAGACCTAGAGAATCAACTGCACGAAATTTTTGTTGGTAATGAGTTTCCCTGACATGTGACAGCCAGACCCTGTAATTATGTTTGATTAATGTCAACGGGTCATTCCTTTTCCTTAAGAAGGTGAAGAAACATCACTCATAATCTAACATAACGATTTACGTTACAAGAAAACCGTGGCCATTTCTGGTTTTCGCCTCGTTGACCGTCTGAGGCGCGAACAAAGCCATTTGATTGGATGACCATCGTAAATATCCTAGGACAATCTGGGTACTATAGGCTACCCGGTAGTTAAGGATTTATACCCATCGGATAAGATGTTTTTATGTGTGTTCCATTACAAAGCATCCAATAAACTCCGCCCTAGACCTTCCGGAACATATCGCTGTATCAGAAGGAATTCAAGATAATTTCGGAGCCGTTAGATATATTGAGGATATTTTCTTTCGCAGTTTATCTCAGGATATCGTTATGTCTTCATGTAATTAGAATGATAAACTATCATGAATTAAAACGATTATTTAAAGATTTTGGGGTAAAATGAAACAGTTTCATTTAACCCCCAAATCTGTTTACCCCTTTTTACAGTAGCCAACAAAATATCTTTTACAGTAATCTCTGAAAAACAAGAACCTTGTAAAGAATTGCTCAATTACCCTTAACACACCTTTGCAATGTGTGGTCGCTTTGGAAATTAATTTACTTTTACCTTTTTTGAGTTTAAACAAGATAATTTACGGGTTCATTTAGAATTTATCGTGTTTGGACCCCGAGGGCCGTTAAAATGTTGCCAATTTATTTTAGTGGGAGAAGGCTACTCATTTAAATTACGAGAAAAATTGGAGCCGTATTCTTTCTTCCAGATTTTAATAGGATTTTAAGCTGACTAGTGAATAATGAGTTCACGTTCGTTAATTTTGTAGATAGGATGAGAAGAGCTTGCAGATTGCTAAAAGTAATAAGTAGTATTGACAAGTCCGTTTTTCCTAATAATCTCTCATCTACACATTAGAAGATTAAAACTAGAAGATAGTAGTTTCTGAAGACAGGTCCTGAGCATTGAAACCGCATTACTTTAAGCGTGAGTAAGAAGAGGGGTCTCTGAATAAGTGATGGATGGAGATGGGAGGGAATGGATGCCTGCAATTTTTAGATGTCTCAACGACACATCAAGCGATTAATGTAGAGAAAAGCCATCCTCAAGAAATGAGAAAAGAATAGGGAAAGAGAGAGAGAAGAATAAGACTTATGGCCTTATGGTTTCTAGGGTACTTTATTGGTAATTTATTTGTCCGTTAACTCTATTTGTCATAATACCATTGGTCTTATAAAATACCTCAGAAACCGGGCATTACTTTTTTTATTACCATTCCAATTGGAGATTATTTTCAATAATAAATCAAACAGCAAAATTTTACAAGAACAACATTGAGAATATTTCTTATGTATAACCATAAATCGTAAACAAGCAGTCACTTAACCGGATTAGTATACATAAAACTGTTTGCAGGAACTCCATAAAATAGTACGAGACTATATAACGGTCACAAAAGCGAGTTACTGATGATAAATCCGCTCACACAATAGAAATAAGTTGTGTTTATAATAATACTGACGCTGTATTATTTCATGTTTATCTGGACAAGTAATGCAGTACTTCTTTTTGTGTTAAGTGGAATGCTTTTTTGTAGTATTGATACCTAAAGGCTCAGGACAAAATAACGTTCTACCAGCAAATAGCATTGCAATTATTATCAAAAATTCCGATATTTTGTTAAGTTTTACAAAAACGTCAATTTATACAGTTGTTATCCTAATCTTTATATATAAAACTAGCTGACCCGTGCAACTTCGTTTGCGTCACATTTTCCTTTAATGCTCCGCTCCCTATTGTCTTAGCGTGATGATATATAGCCTATAACATTCCTCGATAAATAAGCTATCTAACACTGAAATATTTTTTCAAATCGGACCTGTGATTAGCGCGTTCAACCAAACTAACAAACAAACACTCTTCTGCTTTATAATATTAGTATAGTACTGGTCGCAGAAAGCTGGAATTTGGCTTGTAGGTTCCTTGGGAGTGAAGAGGAGCACTTAGAAAGTTTGTAGTTTTCTCTTATGTTTTTATCGGTGTACAATTAAGTATATAATAAATACATAAATAAATACGAAAGGATTTCTAGAAATTCCTATGAGAACGGAAAAAAACAGGATTTTCGCGTATGAAGCCGCGAGAAAAAGTTAATCACTGATATCATGTCACTTGAAAATGTTCAGAATAAGTACGGCCTAATCTAAAATGTCAATTACTGTCCCGAAAACATGGGATGTCAGGTATGAATAGTCTCATTCTAGTGTTACAAAAATACCTCCGAATACCAACACACACATACCTCATCGGCACCATATAACCAAACATAAACTCAACAACTACGAACACGAAAATCAAATTAAAAAGCGTCATTAATAAAATACATCCAATCTGCCCCATTAGGGGTGAACCGGGTAAAAATGTACAGCGAGCGCCATTTTATTCGCCCCGTTTTCTATACGCTTGTTGACTAGGGCAGGCAGTTAATTCGAGCTTACGTCAGCAGGCTGGCCGAGGATAATGGCCGTCGCGAATGGTTTTTTTTTTACTTTTTTATTCACGCACTGGATTATTCTGTATTTATTGTACAAAAACAGCGTCAAAACAGGAGATAGTGGGGTAAAGTAGTGTTTGGGAGAAATAATAGTGGTAGTTAGTTTGTGTTGAAGTTTGTGGTATTGTTTAGTGGGTATGATATTCTACCACTTAAAAACTACTACAAATGTAACCATTTCAACATTGTATTTTATTATGATTCTACTGCTTTGGAATAATGACAATGTTTTACGACAACAAGCCGAACAACAGACAGGGAAGAGTGGAAGGCTATGGGGGAGTCATTTGCCCAGTAGTTGGAAGATATAGGTTGAAAAAAGGTATGATAAAGTCTTTAGGTGCATGCACAGAGTGTTTCTACCTGACAATAATTTTAATCTAAATATTCTTCAATGGAAAAATAACGTAGTCACAAGGAACTTTTAGAATACCAAACACAAATAATCTGCCTAAAATCCTATTTCTCTCAACTAAAAATTTACAAAACAATAGACACACAACACAACAACAACAACCACAATTTGAATTTTAATATATTTGTTATTGAATGGAACAATTAAGTTAATGTTTTAATGAGATTTTAAATTTTGTCAAATATTGTCAAATGGAAATGTTTGCATGCCGAATGATGTAATATGGCAGATATTTTCAAATAAATGCTATTCTATTCTATTCTAATAGTCTATGAAGGTTTTAACAATTGAATAAACATTTAATCTGCATAAATCATCATCATCCGATTCAAAAGAAAAAAAATGCAGGACGTAACAAAAACGGATCATAACTTTCGCAATAGTAAAATATAAGCCGCAAAAATCCTCTAACCAAAAACTAAACATTCACAAAAAAGAAACTGTCCATGAAGGTTTCAACAATCGAATCCAAACAGGTTTGTTTCCAGGAAAATTGTATTTTTCCGAACCGAATGTGATAAAAGAGATAATCCCCCACAAATCTTTAGGGGTCAAAGTGGTCTTTATCTGTATCGATGGGGTTGAAGGGAGGGGTCAAACCTCCATCTGTATATTCACACCTACAAAAAACGTCCGTAGCTAGCCTAAATGAAAAATAAAAAGAGATTGTAATAAATGTTTTTGGGCGAAGTTTATTTTTATACATGCTGGCAACGTATACGAGTGTTATTTTTTAGACTGTGCGATATTTTGCTTGGATTTGAACAGGAAAGTGGGTTAATATTGTACAACATCTTACATTTACAACATCTTACATCTTACATAGTATGAGCATAAGGTGGTTTACTGATGTAAAAGAGCGCCTCTCGCCATCAAACGTAAAAGTTTGGCGAGTTTAGATTTAAAAGTAACCTCTGTAATACAATTTTGTTAAATAAATAAAAAAAAAAAAAAAAAAAAAAAATTAATTATTTATCTTGTGATATATTTTAATCACCATGGACTCACCAAGCTGCCTTTACATCGTAAAATGAACAATAATTTTACCAAATAAAACCATGGTTAAGAAAAGAAAGCTAAATAAAACTAGGGTATGCCAAGGAGGGCTTCAGCAAAACTAGTCCTATTTTTATAAATAAGTACATCCCTTTTACTAATTTGTGTAATTATTTAGTAATACTGTACTCGTGCGCATCCTTATAATTTGATTATATAACCTGTGGATAACGTTGTTAGTTGCACACTGATATACCTAGATTATAAGCTTATATTAACCATGTATAGTATGCAATTGTTTGTTTTCCTTAATAAATAAAATAAAAAATAGTCAACTGTCAATCTATATACATAAAAGAAAGTCGTATTAGTTACACTATTTGTAACTCAAGAACGGCTGAATCAATGTAGCTGACTAGTGGGGAGGCAGCTTAGAACCAGGAGACGGACACAGGATAGTTTTTATTCCTTAAATCCCACGGGAACGGGAACTATGCGGGTTAAACGAGAGCGAAGCCGCGGGGGACAGCTAGTATTACATAACAGAGGATTGGCACTCGACAGAGTAAAAATCAGAAAACAATAAAATTACAGTCTGATAACTCTTTAATAAACAAGGAGGCTAATCTTGGTTAGTCTATAGCACATAACCTTACTTTGGTTTCTTATAGAGCTATTGCAAGAGTTTTAAAAGTGATTATTATCTCAAATGAATTTATTCCATTCTTTCTTTATTCAGTTACAGATCGGATAAATAAATCGTGCAGAAGTATCTATTCAACTGTCCATGAATAAACAAATTCGATTTTTTATTCTAAATTTCTACTTGTTAGATGTTTTTAATTCGTTTTAATATAAGTTTCAGTCACAGTGAAAGTCTTTTTCATTTAATAAAAAAAAGAAAATCTAATTGTTACAAAATTATCAGTATTTGACTCTTCTATAGCCAAAAATTAGCGTGACTTTTGTTACTGTCATCGTCAATATAGCAGCCGAAAGTTGTCTACTGCTGAACGTAGAACGTACAGGAACGTTTCTGGACTCCCCCAACAACCATTCCTGTGCGTCTCGCATTCATCGGAATAACTCCAAAATTAATATTCGCGTTACAATCATCACAAATATAGACATACCTACAATTCAATTTAATTAATGTCCGTTTGTTAATTGTTTCGTTCAGAATCATTAACTATGATGCCAATAAAAGCTTTTGGTGTGAATGTAAAATTGTTCGCCAATTTAATTATAAAAAAACTTAATTCCCGGCAAATTTTATTGCCATGTTGGAAACAAGGTAGGGATGGTAAGTTGCAGTGCGTCTGGATTTCCGATGGTAGAAGGGGGCCGGTGGGATGAGGTCGTGGAGTACTTGGGCACATTGTCTGAAGTACAATCTGTAGAAGACCGTCAAGCAGGCAACCTTGCGGCGATGAGCCAAGCTGTGTAGCTTGGCATCCATCAGTTTTACGTGGCCAATGAGCCTTTTAGCTCTGCGTTCCAGCTAGTCAAGCGTGGCAAGCTGACACTTAGTTGAGCCATCCCAAAGCTGGCTGCAATACTCCAAGCAGGATCGGACTTGTGCTTTGTATAGAGTTGAAAGCTGTCCAGGCTTGAAGTATCGCTTAACCCTATTTAGGGTGCTTAGCTTATTGACTCTGTTCCTCTATAGAGCTAGTCGAATAATGAAATGTACCAAGGTGTCGCTTCCTATAAAGACCGCCAGGGCTTGCATGTGTGCATAATATCTGCATTGTATTAGATGGTTGTGATGCGAAGATTCGTCGCCGAAGATGGATAGTGTTGCACATGCAATACTAAATGGCGTTGGTAGTCCGTCACATTCACATTACTAAATTCTAACGCCACTTTTGGGACTAATAGGTTTTAATGTCTAAGCTTTTTAATCTGTTTCAAATTCCATAAAATCTGTCATGTAAAACTTTTGCAAGTAATAACTGATTACAAAAATAAAAACAAAATAGATACTTCATATTCTGACGATAAATCGTTTTTTTTTTTTTTTAAAAACCGGTCCCCTCAGCCTAACCAAGATTTACAGATTACTATGAAATTACTTTGGGCGAAAATCTGCCAAGTTTTTAAGCTTAATTTAATCACCGGAAATTTAATCGAAACACCCGTACTCAATAACATTATGAGCAGGCTGTGAGGATTTTCCTAAAATTTCTTCCATCATGAAATTAAATATTCATTCAGGTAACGATGTTGTTTTTTGTTAGAAAATTTAATTAGTGTTTTTTTTTTGGGGTTTTTAAGTTATAACAAAAAAAGTTCAGGTACATACTACAGAGCAGCGAGGCACCTAGCAGCCGTTCTCAGAGACGATTTTTTTTTAACTTTATTCAAAATCAAGCGAGTGAGTGTCAGCGTTTACAAAATTGACTGCCCGTGCCGTATATTTTAGTTCTTATAACTTTAGTAATACTCTTAGACCCGATATAATTATTCTGAAAAATTTTGCTACTTACAATGACTCATATTAAATCATTGTTGAAAACAAACGACAAAGGTACCTGCTACTAAAAGAAGAAGTTAAAATGATGAAATGTTTGCATGTTGCGACCAACATTTCCATGTTCACACATTGACATGTGTGAACAAAAAGAACGTTATTTTTTACAGTTGTTTGACAAAAACTGTCAAAAATAATTCTTATTTTGAAATATTTTCAAAATCCATCTTTTCAGTTATTTTTTTTTTTAATTTTGGCCACTATCTCACCTGATGTTAAGCGATGATGTGGTCTAAGATGGAGCACGCTTATTTATAGTTATTATGGAATACATAACAAGGGTAACTATATTCTGATCTAAGGAGCACAGAAAGAAACAAATTAGTGCAAACACAATCATAACTTTGGACGGAAACCCTATTCAAGAGATTCTATTATAGAAGCAAGCCATCTTGTTGGTGCAACTCCTACATTTAATTATTAGTCTGCATTCCAAACTTCAAAGATGTTTAGGGGTAGATGCAAGCAATATTAAATGAAATAGGGGTGACCAGCGCAAAGTTTAGGTCGTGAACTCATCGCGTAAATAGTTTATGGTTTACAGGTGTCTGCTGATGTACATTGAGTGGTTCAACTTTGCTTGCATCCTAGTAATGTATGTGTGCATGCATTGTGTTGCTGGGGAGTTTCTTCCGCCACTTCTTCTTCCCAGCTAAAACACTAGGAAATGGTGATGGGCTGGGCGATTTGGGGGTCTGTTTTTATGTAAATTTTGACGTTCAGAAAGTGATGATGTTCAGCCTAGTATGAACAAATGTTTTTTAATTTTGATTTTGTAGTATCTTCTTTACAAAAACCTTGGACCGTCTCATGGTCGCGAACTCAATCAGTACCAATTACTCAATTTACAACAGTAACTGATTGTCCAATAGCCAGACAATCTTTACCTGAGGAATAACAAATAGCGGTTTGAAAGCATTTGTATAGAAAACTAGCTGTCCCCCGCGGCTTCGCTCCCGTTTAACCCGCATAATTCCCGTTACCGTGGGATATTCCCGTTCCCGTGGGATTTCCGGGATAAAAACTATCCTATGTCCGTCTCCTGGTTCTAAGCTACCTCCCCACCAATTTTTAGCCAATTCGATTCAGCCGTTCTTGATTTATATATAGTGTAACTAACACGACTTTCTTTTATATATATAGATATGTCAAACCGCCATGTTTATTACTAACTAGCTGACCCGCGCAACTTCGTTTGCGTCACATTTTCCATTAATGCTTCGCTCCTTTTTGTCTTAGCGTGATGATATATAACCTTCCTCGATAAATGGGCTATCTAACACTGAAAGAATTTTTCAAATCGGACCAGTAGTTCCTGAGATTACCCCCTACATACAAACTTACAAACAAATGTTACCTCTTTATAATCTATAAGTACTAATATTATAAAGCAGAAGAGTTTGTTTGTTTGTTTGGTTGAACGCGCTAATCTCAGGAACTGCTGGTGCGATTTAAAAAATTATTTCAGTGTTAGATAGCCCATTTATCGAGGAAGGCTATAGGCTATATATCATCATGCTAAGACCAACAGCAGCGGAGCAGTAATGAAAAATGTTACGCAGACGACGCGGACGTGGCACGCGTCAGCTAGTATTAATATAAAATGACCCGCGCAACTTCGTTTGCATCACGTTTTTCATTAAAACTCCGCTCCTATTGGTCGTAGCGTGATGTAAACCTGCAGCCTTCCACGATAAATGGGCTATCAAACACAAAAACATTTTTTTCAATTCAAACCAGTAGGTTCAAAGATTAGCGCGTTCAACCAAACAAACAAACTCTACAGCTTCATAATCTAAAAATCTCGTGTCTCCGTGTTTGTTATCAAACTCCTCCGAAACGGCTTCACTGATTTTTAACGTTTTTTTTAATAGAATAGATTGTAGGATACTTTTATTTTTTTGGCAAAACAGCGTTTGCCCGGTCATTTCGAAACTGAATTTATAGTAATCTATATGAATATATTGACTACTAGCTGACCCGCGCAACTTCGTTTGCGTCACATTTTCCATTATTGCTCCGCTCCTATTTGTCTTAGCGTGATGATATATATAGCCTATAACCTGTCTCAATAAATAGGCTATCTAACACTGAAAGAATCTTTCAAATCGGACCCGTAGTTCCTGAGATTACCCCCTACATACAAACTTACAAACAAATGTTACCTCTTTATAATCTATACCTAAGTACTAATATTATAAAGCAGAAGAGTTTGTTTGTTTGTTTGGTTGAACGCGCTAACCTCAGGAACGGCTGGTGCGATTTGAAAAAATATTTCAGTGTTAGATAGCCCATTTATCGAGGAAGGCTATAGGCTATATATCATCATGCTAAGACCAACAGGAGCGGAGCAGTAATGAAAAATGTAACGCAGACGACGTGGCACGGTTCAGCTAGTATTAGTATAAAATGACCCGCGCGACTTCGTTTGCATCACGTTTTTCATTAAAACTCCGCTCCTATTGGTCGTAGTGTGATGTAAACCTGCAGCCTTCCACGATAAATGGGCTATCAAACACAAAAACATTTTTTCAATTCAAACCAGTAGTTCCAAAGATTAGCGCGTTCAACCAAACAAACAAACTCCACAGCTTCATAATCTAAAAATCTCGTGTCTCCGTGTTTGTTATCAAACTCCTCCGAAACGGCTTCACTGATTTTTACGTTTTTTTTTTTTAATAGAATCGGCTGTAGAATACTTTTTTTTGGCAAAACAGCGTTAGCCCGGTCATTTCGAAACTGAATTTATATCTGGCTACTGAGAAATCAGCCTTTAGCCAAAATACTATGGCTCTAGAAATCTCCTTTTTCTATCTAATGCGATCGTTTTACTCTTAATTGAAAAACTTTACAGAGTCTAAACCTGAAAAAGAACTTTATAGCGTATTCGTAGAATCACAAATTGTTTTTGTTGGATAACGCCCGAATTCTTCCAATTGTTTAAAAACTTAATGTGCGTATTACATCGTAATTTTCCTAGTAGGTATATTAAAGTAAAGCTTTGTTCTTTATTTTACTGGAAACATGTACAATGTAATATTTCATATTTTAAATACTTATTTTACTGTTATACACTTAAAATTAAAATAAAAACTCCTGCACATCGCTGTCGTCTGGAAGTGAGCCCAAAAGACTGGCGGTATTGCCATGTTGAATGGCAATGCTTATCCTCAGACCAAGGGAAAAGCCAGTCCTTGGGTCACGCAACGTTTTTTTTTTTTTTTTTTTTTGTACAAAACGGGTAAACTCTTGGGCCAAATCTCACCTGATGGAAAGTGATGATTAGGCCGAAGATGGAAGCGAGCTTTACCCGGAATCCTCTAACACAGAGGAACTGGCTATCATACCTCTAACTGCCGGAACACAAAAATGCTGTTAACATTGTTGTTATGGCGACAGACTTAGATAAGATGGTGGTAGCTTGCCAGGCGGACTTAGAACAAGTCCTACCACCAACCAAACCGAGCAAAACATTTGCCCCCGCTGGGAATCGAACCCGGGACATCTGGGTCTGAATCATGTGGTATATCCACTAGACCACGGAGGCGGTTTGTTGTTTTTGGTGTAAAGGATCAGTTACTGCCGCTGAGGCATCACTTAATATGAGTTCAAACGATACACTGACAGGGAAATATTCCACACGTAAAGAAAAATCATATACATCGAATCATATAAAACATTCCACTACTGATTTCTTTATTCCGTCGCCCTTATTTGTGGAAAAAAATATGAAACTGTTTTGCACAATTATAAGGTAAGGAAACGTTTCAACGTGAGGATTTGTTTAAGTTTCCACTTTTTTACACTTACTAGTTTTATTTATTTATTTATTTAGACTTTATGCACAGTAGTCGTACATGGGCGGACTTAATATTTAGTAAATACTTACGTCCTTTAATAAAACACCAAACTCAATATAGTATTATGTTCTTTTTTATCATGACCAAATTGTATTATGTTAAATATTAGTTTCTACGATTTTAGTTTTTTTGTCGTTTTTTGAAAAATAAAATAGTACCTACCTAGTTATATTGTAACAATACCTTTTGTTGTGCCCTAACAGGGTCTACAACGGTTTCTTAGCTGTAAGCTTTTTTTTAAACATCTTTGATACCTTGTAGAACGCAAATAAATAAATAATGAAATGAATAATGCAACAAGGCTTTCTCTACCAGTCAACTTCAAGTTCTCTGCTGATCTCATTACATGTAGTTATTTTTTTTATTTTAATCGCAATGACCCGCGAAGGATTTTCTAATATTCCAGAATAATAAGCGATATCGCAGCGGCAGTGACCTTCGGTATCACAATAGCGATGAACTGGTGATGGCCGCCAGAATTACATAGATGCAAGGCCTACAAGACTATTGAATGTGGCAACTTTGTAGTAGTGATGACTAGTGGTTATCCTTCAACTGAAATGATGATGTTCCATAGGGATGATGTCAAAGGAGATGTTTCAAAATGGGCCAGGTCTATGTACACTACCTTAAATAAAAGAGAAAAATCCGTAGAAATTGGGAAAAATACAGATAATTCATTTTAGTGTTTACTGTAGTGGTAGTTAATTGATGTTTATAAATTATTTTTATCGATTTTCAATATGGCGTCGCACCGATTTAAACCATTGATCATAGAAAGATAACTGTCAGCTGTCACAACAATGTCACTTAAGACACTTTGGTCTCGTTGTCAGTAAATAAATATGTCAGAAATAATGTCAAACGTCATTAATTAATCAAAATGACAGCTTACCGCCATTAGGGGTTTTGTTGTGTGTTGCAATTTCAAGTGTAATTTTTTGTGCTTTACCAGCAAACAACGCTATTTTATTACACGGCTCATCCTGAAAACAATTATCTTACACAGTAGTATTCGTCTCCAACGAACTCGGTCGCGTAGTTTTTTAGAGTTCTAAAACATAAAAAACAAAAAATTGAACGCAGCTAGTAATGTCTAGCTGTCAGCAGTGACGTTTAACAAATGTCAAATCACTTTTCGACTTCGCGCGCTCGCGTTACCGCGTAAAATATTGTGTGTGGTGTAATTTTGTGTGATAAATTATCTAACTCACGAAATTATAAGTATTCTTATATAAAAATACCATGTCTAGCTCAGAACAAGACCCTATAATGGAAGAACTGTACAGAATTAAGAAAAAACTGAAAAAACTAAGTCATAGACGCCGCCGACGCCATCGCCGTCATGTTTCATCTACATCTCGGAATCGGTCTCGATCTAATACTAGGATCAGATCACAGTCGACGAGTCCGCCACAGTCACCCTGTCGTGACAATCACTCGATGTCACCGCATCCGTTGCCTCCCACGGCTCCTCCGGAACAACTAGGTAAGGAAAATGTTGGTAAGTACCTACGTCTTGTTTCTAGGTTCTAGAACCGGCTAATTGGACTCACGTCGATAAAACGTATGGAACGAGATTCCTAAATACGCTATTCGTACATACGAATTGAGGTGTGAATAAGACGACCTTGACCGCCAACCGTGCCAGTACGAGATACTTCCGCACGAAGATCAGATTTTGATACGAGATATCATCTCTGATATACGCTACCGTATTGTGCGTGACACAAAGCGGTAGTCGTACGGTCCTAGCAAACACTACTAGTGTATTGTTATAAAGTTACAGGAGGGTAATCTGCTATTTCAGATCCTGTCACTATTAATATGGAGAATGTGGACGAGCCTGTGATTCCAGAGGCCTTGCTAGTTGCCTTGGGTAATGATAAACCCTTAGAGGAAAAGTACGGGCCAAACATCAACAACCTTATTGGCTCAAGGTGGGAAAACACCATATTGAATGATGCTAGTGAAGAGGTAAAGGATATTTTGAAAACATACAAAATTCCCAATAACTGTCCACTTTTAGAGGCACCGGAATTAAACCCAGAGGTCAAGGCCGCTATTAATGAAACAGCCCGTAATCGGGATCAGGTGCTGAAAACTAAACAACAACAATTGGGCATTGCTCTGTCTTGTTTAGGTCATGCAATGACCAAGATCTTAGCTGGGGATGAGGTGTCAGGAGCCCTGAAATTGCTCAGTGATGGCACTAAAATTTTAACATCTCTCCATCACGGAGAGACCAATACAAGGAAGCAGTTAGCACCTCTCCTGGACAAATCATTTACAAAAATGGCTGAATCAATACCAAGAAATAAATACCTCTTTGGTGAAAACCTATCTGAAAAAATTAAAAACAACAAAGATATAGAAAAATCAGGATTTGAGTTGAGAAAACCTAAGCCTACATTTAACCGTCCGGGAAACTGGGGAGGCCCTTCACGCCAAACACAACAGAAGATACAAACGATGCGTGGAGGGCACAAGCGTCCAGCAGTACAGTCACAGACAAGGAAGCCTTACCAACCAACCAGGAAGCCAATGAAACGGGCACCTGTGAACCGCCCCGAGAGGGACTACCAGCATGCTCGTCCAAGACGCTAATTCCACAACAGGTACAACATGCAGGTAATCTGGCTAGGTACTTAAGTTGTTGGCAGATTATCACAAATGATGTGTTTATACTAGATTGGGTTCAAGGTTATCATATACCTTTTACATCTGCACCATTCCAAACTAGAATTCCATCCAATAATTTCTCTCAATCTGAGGAACTTAATATTAATAAATCAATTAATGATTTATTGAAACTGGGTGCTATTACACCCTGCCAACCAGATAGAGAACAATACATTTCAAACATATTTTTGGTACCTAAATCTAATGGCAAATTTAGATTCATTTTAAACTTAAAACCTTTAAATAATTTTATCTCAACATCTCATTTTAAGATGGAAGATTTACGTACCTCTACTAGGTTGATACATAAAGATTGGTTTATGACAACTATTGATTTAAAAGAATCTTACCTTTTGGTTCCAATTGCTATAGAAGATAGGAAATATCTTAGATTTAACTTCAAGCAGTTGTATGAATTTACAGCACTGCCATATGGCCTATGTACAGCACCTAGTGTGTTCACTAAAATATTAAAACCTGTGATGTCATACATTAGAAGTTTGGGCTATGTAACTGTTATTTATTTAGATGATATTCAATGTATAGCAAGGACATATGAAGAATGCTTAACTCAAACTCATCATATCATACAGATCTTAGAATGTTTAGGTTTTATACTTAACAATGAAAAAAGTAGCTTAATCCCAAGTAGACAATGTAAATTTTTAGGTTTTATTATTAACTCTCAAAATCTAACAATAAAACTGCCATCTGAAAAAATGGAAAAAATTATTAATTTGATAAAGCAGTTTATGTCACAGAATAAATGCAAAATTAGGAACCTTGCTCAACTACTTGGAACATTGTCTGCAGCCTGTCCAGCTGTTACTTATGGTCGACGGCATACCAAACTTTTAGAAAGGGAAAAGTTTTTAGCCCTACAATCATCTAATGAAAACTTTGAAAAATATATGAATATTTCTTCAGAATTAATTCCTGAACTGCAATGGTGGCTGTGTAACATACCTAAAGCTAAAAAATCATTTGCCACACAAAAAATTTGTTTAGAAATTTTCACAGACTCGTCACTTACAGGTTGGGGGGCTCATTGCCTAGGTGAATCAATTGGGGGACTTTGGAACTCAGTTGAGAGAGAGCAACATATTAACTATTTAGAAATAGTAGCAGCTTATTTTGGCTTAAGATCATTTGCTAAGAATTTGTCAAACTGTCATGTATTACTACGAATAGACAACACAACAGCCATATCTTGTATTAATAAAATGGGTAGTGTCCAATTTTTACACTTAAATACTATTACGCAAGAATTATGGCAATGGTGTGAGGATAGAAACATATGGGTGACAGCTTCCTATATTAAATCCAAAGAAAACACGGAGGCTGACAGAGAATCTAGGAATTTAAATCATGATACAGAATGGTCCTTAGCAGACTATGCGTATATAAAAATTACCCAACAGTTTGGAACACCGGAGATAGATTTATTTGCAACTCGAATAAACACCAAGTGTGCAAAGTATGTTTCTTGGAAAAGAGACCCAATGGCCTTTGATATAGATGCATTCACTTTAAATTGGAGTAATTTTTTCTTTTATGCATTTCCCCCATTTTCAGTAATAACTAAATGTTTAGAAAAAATTAGACATGACCAAGCTGAAGGTATTCTTGTCTTCCCCTGGTGGCCAGCGCAGCCATGGTTTCCCCTAGCAAAATTATTGATGATATCGAAACCAATCATATTTGATGCTAACACTGAATTGCTTTCATCTCCTTTTAGCAAACAACATCGCCTGTGCTCCCATCTTACCCTGGCTGCAGGACACTTCTCCGGACGGCACTTCAGCTGAGATTACTCCCTCAAGCTTCCTTGGAAGTAATGCTTGGGTCCTTAGCGCCAGGTACCCAAAAACAATATGATTACTGTTATAAAAAATGGTGGGCACACTGTCACAATAACGGTATTGACGTTTATAAAGCTTCGATACCACAAATAATAGGCTTCTTGTCAGAATCATTTAATAATGGCTGTAACTATTCTACATTGAATACACACCGCTCAGCGTTATCCCTGCTAATAAGCTCTGAAGTTGGGAGGGATGAGAATGTGAAGCGGTTACTGAAGGGAGCCTTCAGACAGAGGCCATCTCTTCCTAGGTACACAGAAACTTGGGACCCTACAGTGGTATTAGATTTCATTAACAAAATGCCAGTTGTTTTAGATTTGAAAGAACTATCAAAAAAAAATTGTTACTTTATTGGCCCTTACTACTGCCCACAGAGTTCAAACTCTGGCGTCAATTAAGGTGAAAGATATTCACTTTACTGCTGATTGTGTCATCATTAATATCTCTGATGTTCTGAAAACATCTGTTTGAACTAAAAATAGTACTACCTTGCGCTTACCTTATTTTGTCCAAAATCAGTCAGTGTGCCCAGCTACAACCTTAAAATTGTATATGGAAAACACTAAGGAAGCTCGAGGAGATATGCCCTATCTGTTAATTACCACTAAAAAACCTTTTAAAAAAGCTACACCGCAAACACTAAGCCGTTGGATTAAGGAAATCCTTACAGATAGTGGCATTAATACCAGCATTTTTTCTTCCCATAGTACTAGACATGCTTCCACATCTAAAGCAAAAACAGCAGGGGTGTCAATTGAAATTATCAAAAAGACTGCCGGCTGGTCAGACAAGTCCGCTACCTTTGCCAAACATTACAATTTACCATTAATTAGTGGTAGAACTGACCTTACCTTTGCTAATACTATTTTAGAATAACTTTGTTAATTTATGACATTTCTCAAAGAATGTCAATGAGGACTGAGCTTGTACTTTTTAGTAATGATTACCTATGATTAAGATTGAATAATTATAACATAATAGTGAAAGATTGCTATTTGATTTCTATGTTATTTCATTTTAATTATTATCAGAATGTGATTTTTGTTTTAACATAATTTTTAGTCTAAATAAATAAGCTTAATATAGTTTGTTAAGTACCTTTGATAAGTTATAACAAATTGATTATCTGTAATTGATGTTTTAAAACCTGATATATAAATTGATTGTATGTATCTTATTAATACAAAAAATTTATAGTACCATTGGATTTAACTTAAGATCCTTTTACACACACACATGTATAGATGTTGCCATTACCTATCTCTGAACATCTACTGTGTAAGATAATTGTTTTCAGGATGAGCCGTGTAATAAAATTAGGAAATCAGACTAACTTACCCTAAGTGACGTCTGATGGTAATTTTATGAACGGCTCATCCTGAAAACAATTAGCTTCCCACCCTGTCTCATACTTACAAGGTATCACCCACCCATCAAGTAATGGCAACCCTTGTTAGTTACTCTAAAGAAAGTGATTTGACATTTGTTAAACGTCACTGCTGACAGCTAGACATTACTAGCTGCGTTCAATTTTTTGTTTTTTATGTTTTAGAACTCTAAAAAACTACGCGACCGAGTTCGTTGGAGACGAATACTACTGTGTAAGATAATTGTTTTCAGGATGAGCCGTTCATAAAATTACCATCAGACGTCACTTAGGGTAAGTTAGTCTGATTTCCTAATTTTAAAGAAATTGGACAATTGAGAACTGTTTTAAATGTATTTTCCTATTTTTTAGTATAGTGTACAAGGACCTGGCCCAGGCTCCATACATTTTGGAACATCTCTTTTATGATTGATGGTAGTTGTTGGGCATAAGTCTTTTCTCTAGGTCTGGGTTAGTGATTTCGAATTGTACCTAACAATAGGGAATATGCATGCAATTTTTTATTTTCAAAATAAAATATTTATTAGCTCGAGCAAACAATCATGAATTTATTTTTTAAATACCTTCATCAGCAATGAAGATAAAAAACTTCAAATATTACAATTAGAAAGAGAAGTTCGATATGGACTTTGACGTCAAAGTCCATGACGCCTATATAGCTGCCATAGAAAACAGCGTTTCGTGAGAGGGACACATATATTTGTTTAAAATAATTACATCTCGTTTGTTTTTCGAGCAATTTTGATTCTATTTTCACGGTTAGTATAATATTTTTGTTTATTTTTAGAAAAATATTTTTTTATGCATATTCCCTATTATGACAATGAACCAAATGAGGACTTTCTAAAATGACGTAAACCAGATGACAGCTCTGAAGGACTAGGCTTACGTATCTGCCAAAACACTTGTGTTTTTCGAAATAAGTTAAGTTGATGCGACGTTTTATTTACGTCATAGGCTACGTATTTAAATTAAAGAACCTTCCACTTAAATGGCGCCAACCGTTGGAGATTGTTGAGTTTCATATCATGTTCCAAAAACTTGTAAAAGTAAAGTACATATCCATCCCATCTTCTTAGAGTGCCAACATTACCTGTTCCAACATTCATCCTACATAAAAATCCTCACACATTTCCTCAAAGCTGAGAACATTTTGCAGCATACATTTGAAACCCAGGTCATGCACTAGGGTGACCACGCCGAGACACAGAGAGAGGGGTGTCTCAAAAATTTAAATTGGTAAAGAACGTGCGTCGCCCTCGCGCGCCAAATTGAATTCCCCGAGTTCGCCCGCGGCTCGCGAAGTACGCTGATAAATATGTAAGCCCCCACGAAGGTTTTTTTTGACGCTCCCGGGCTATAAAAAAATATAAATATTTCGAACTAAACGTCTTAGGGCTACCAGGTTCTTATTTTGTTGTTAAAATATAGTCTAAAAAAAAACAGACATGACGAATCTATAAGGGTTCCGTTTTTTACCATTTGGCTATGGAAACCTGAAAAGTTGTTGATTTCTCTTTCTTTATCGCTTTTTAACTGTCTTTCACGAGTTTCAAATTCATATTTTTCCTTTTTTTGCTAGTTTTAGATCCTGGTTTTACGTTTATGAAAAAGTTTGAAAATTAACAGTATATTATTCAAGTTTCCGCGATTGTCCTGATCCTAAATGGCAGTAACTGCATTTTTTATTTTGCTAGATACAACTTTTATAATCCAAACATTTCTAAAAAGAGCGACAAAACATTTCTAAATTAAACCTAGCAGCCCTAAATCAGTTCTTTCACCCCGCATAGCGAACGCTGATGAAATAGTGAAATGAAATACATTCGGATGTTTTATTCAACAGCGTAACGAATGTCGCCGAGTGAAAGTTGCATTATGTTGGATTTTTTGCATTAAAACTTTCCTGAATTCCGTCTTATTTATGGACACCACATTATTTTTCAAATAAGTTTTGTGAGTCTGCTTTTGAAAAGGATTTTCGATTTATTTACTTATTTTTGAATTCGTTTTCTAATCAGCATCGAACTTTTAACTTGTCTGGGATGTTACATTTTACAATGAGGTCTATTGTCAGACAACTTTTCCTTCAGGAATCTATACGAATATTATAAAGCAGAAGAGTTTTTTTGTTTGTTTGTTTGTTTGGTTGAACGCGCTAATCTCAGGAACTACTGATCTGAATTGAAAAATTCTTTCAGTATTAGATAGCCCATTTATCGAGGAAAGCTCGCTAAAAAGCTAAAAATAGGCTATCATCACGCTGAGACAATAAGGAGCGGAGCATTAATGGAAAATGTGACGCAGAAGAAGTTGCGCGGGTCAGCTAGTAATAAATTAATGGCGTTCTGACATTGACAGCTCTTGTATAGAAAATATGTCAAACCGCTTTATTAATTGTACAGGTATAAAATATCTGTCGATTGAAAAATTTGTATCAATCCAAATAATTTATGAGGCTTTGAAGGTGGTAGAAGATTCAGTCACCATTTAAACCAGACATCATCATTGAAGACAAATTCTATGTATAGTCCTATAACTTAGTTAATTTTATTCTTTATTAATTATTCAACTAGTACTTACTAATACATTCTGTATATTATATATCGACAGATTAAACCATAATACCGTCAAAGCAAAGATTATCCCCCCACTACCCTGTATAATACAGATCGATCGAATCCGAACCCTTTGTGCTAAATTAATAAACATACGGACTAGTGTTGGGAAGACAACTGACATTAATACGCAAAACCAATTGAAATACCCGTTCGTATTTTCCCAATACGAATTTGGAGACGTGTTGCGTCGTGTCACGTTTCTGTTGGATACGCGGATATTTATTCGGATCCAGGGACGGACGGAAATAAATGCACCCATTGGGGTGCTTGCGTAAATAAGCTTTGATTTTTGAGGATGTATAGGTTTTTAATTTATGATGATGTAGTTTTGTTTTAGCGGTTACGTTTGGGATAAATAAATAAAATAATAAATTAGTTGACTTATGTTTCTTTTCTGTATTTGTTTGTATCGCCTGTTTCATGTAGGTAATCTTTTTCGTGATTCCAATAATTGGCCCCTTTAATTATACCTTTATTGTTCCATCCATCCATTCATCTTTTTTGTATTCTATACCCTAATACCAACGGAAACATATTACTTAGAATTTTCTTACCTTTCCGTTTGTAACGAAAGGGATGTATATCATGAACCGTGAAGGTGCATGTCCATTTGCATGGAACGAGTAAATGTCAGTGATTCACGTGGTGCGGAGATTTTGTGCAATTTCGTTGGTTAAAATTTCTCCGTTGCCTCGCTCCGCTGTAATGGATTGGCACCCTAACAGGGAAACAGTGGAAATGTTCACTATAACTACGAACTATACATGAAACATGATTTTATCGGTTTATGGCTCAAAACCTTTGTGTGATAGTAAACTTGGTCGTATTTTTTTTAGTTTAACAACGTCTAACTTTTGCGCAGTCATAATTATTCTATTGCCTTTATTCCCAGCCTATCTACTGTAAATTATGATAAAAAAGAAAAAAAGTCTACATATTCCATAAACAAAACAATAAGAGCAGAAATAAAAAAAAAACAAAACACGACTACCCATCTAATCCTGGAACACATCTTTCATACCGCGTGCAAGAAGCGGATATTATGAGAATTTAGTACCACTTTCGTTCGGAATACGGCCCTGTATCCGCCGAGCCAGAATATCCATTAAACCGTTATTTACACAGCCCTCTACCACTACGTGAGCTTTAGGACCGCGGCGGGATAATTTTACTAAAGAAATAGTTTTTCGTTCGATATTTGTGTGGGAATAGAAATTAACGGACTGAAGGTTTAGGATTTGATTCTTGACGTATGTACTATGTAAGTAATGACAAATTTCCAATCATAAAAAACTTGTTCCAAGGATGTGAAATCATTAAATGGCTCTTTAGGCGAAACGGAAGTGAATTTCAGACTCTTAATGACTGAAAACTTTTTTTTTTTTAGGGATGGGAAATAATCCAATGACTCCTTCCGCTCTGGGTGTAGCGGGAGGGAGTGTCAGACTTCTACTGACTAAAACCCATCCATGTTCCTTCATTGCCCTTTGTGTTCCGGAGCCACGGTGTCTCTTGCGAATAATCCCGCGACTCCGGCAGGCGTCGGCCCTTTCGGGCCCCTCTGTTAATGACTGAAACCCTTGAGGCGGCTTAGAAACTTTGACACTAAGGTGTGTGGTTAGACCCTACTGCCCATGCGACAAGAAGAAGACTGAATGAAACCCATCCGTGTTCCTCCAAAAGCCCTTTGCTTTCCAGGATCGCGGTAACACTTTCGAAGAAATTCTGCAACAAAGACCCACCAACTTTAGTTTGACCATCTTCATATACTTAGTTGTTTCGTTTTAGAATATCAATAAAGGCCTTTTCCAAATATTTCTACACAAGAACTCGAAAAATGCGCTAATTATTCTGCAGTAGTAAAAAATATCGAGGATCACGTAAATTTTTTTTTTCGTTTTCAAAGATCCTGACTAATTTTATAGGCGTGAAAGTAGGTACACTTTAACGACTTAATCTTCGAACTAAACGTGGTTACGTATAGGCTACCTTACCACGAACAAACACGTGGGCAACATAAAGTAAGAATGTTAGTAAATGTTGGTGAAGCAATGATTACTAACGTTAATAAATTTTGGTGAAGCAATGATTACTGACGTTAATAAATTTTGGTGAAGCAATGATTACTAACGTTAATAAATTTTGATGAAGCAATGATTACTGACGTTAATAAATGTTGGTGCAGCTATGATTACTAGAAGCAATGATTACTAACGTTAATACATTTTGGTGAAGCAATGATTACTAACGTTAATAAAATGTTGGTGAAGCTATAGTAATGTACTAGCTTTTGCTCACGCATATCCCGTTGATTCCCGTTCCCGTAGGAATTTCGAGAAATCTCTCATAGTGTTTTTTAGGGTTCCGTACCCAAAGGGTAAAAACGGGACCCTATTAAGACTTCGTTATCTGTCTGTCTGTCACCAGGCTGTAACTCAAGAACCGCGATAGCTAGACAGTTAACATTTTCACAGATGATGTATTTCTGTAGGTGCTATAACAATAAATAAAAAACAGAATAAAATAAATATTTAAGGGGCCTCTCATACAACAAACTCGATTTTTTCGCCGTTTTTATAGATAGTGGTACGGAACCCTTCGTGCGCGAGCCCGACTCGCACTTGGCCGGTTTTTTTTTACTATTGATAGGCATACGTTTGACCACTATCTCACCTGATGTTATGCGATGATGCGGTCTAAGATGGACTCCGCTTGCCTACTCACTCTTGACTAAAGACTCCCAGGTTGTAGCTATCAGGAAACACCGACTCAGGCAGTGAATTCCACTCCTGAGCTGTACGCACAATGAATGTATTCCCAAAACGTTTTGTGCGTATAGGTGGGATGTCCACCATGTACCGGTGGCGCGTCGCCGTACGTCTTGTGGTCCGAAGGAGGAACGGGCTTGGCGGAATTAAATTATGCAATTCCGTCGCACACTCCCCAAAATGCAACTGATAGAAAACCGACAGGCCAGCTACTCGGCGTCGATGCTCAAGACTTTGGTGCTTCGATTCGACAAGCCTATCGTTGCCGATGATCCTCTTGGCTCGTTTCTCAATTTACTCCACTAAAGACCAGGAGTTTCGGCTTTGTATTGTCTGTTAGTCATTCACTCAGTAACGGAAAAAAATATGAGTACATAGGCTATTGGTTTTTTAAACGTATTTGTCCAGTTTGTTGTCAAACTCACAGGTGTTGGGTGTGCGTACTTAAACGTCAACTGAATATTATTCAATAATATTGTGATTGATTCCGCAGACTTCCTGTGTCAATTCGATTCAGTTGACATTTGCATGCACGTGTAGTTTTGTTGACGACACAATGTCATGTGTATAATAATAAAAAAAAATAATAATAATAATAATATCCTTGGACATTTCACACAACGCCATATAGTCCCAAGCTAAGCAATCTAATGCTTGTGTTATGGTAACGAGATGGCTGATAAACTACTTATATACATTTTTTTTTTGTAAATACATACATATTATAGATAGAAAAACACCCAGACTCGGAACAAATACATGTAGGTCGTACAAATATTTGTTCCGTGCGGGAATCGAACCCGCGACATGCTGCGCAGCAGTCAATCGCTCATCCACTGCGCCAACCGTGTCGTATGTGTGTTGTGTATAGTATTTAATCGTAGATTTCATTGCAAAAGTAATTCACTGGATAAAATTGAAGAAAACATATTTTTTTGTTTTTGTTTATGTGTTCGTAACGAGGCTTTAAAATAACTGAACCACTTTTTAAAATTGTTTTCACCAGTAGAAAGCTTAATTATCATGGAATAATAAAGGTAGTTTTTTTTTTTCAGAAAGGTGACGAAGTGCAAGTTTATTATTAGAAGATGGTTGGTGATGCCATAAAAAGATATATTTTGAATCTCAATCTTTTCCATGAAAATTATTGCATGCTTTATCATCTCATCGTAATCCGATTTCCATATTCTCATACTCCTGGGCGCCTGGTACATATTTAGTCCTCCTATATTTGGGTTTCCTATACAGAAAGTCATAAATAAAAAGTATCACAGATATTGTATAGCAGCGGTACCTCGATATTTTTTCGTATCAAAATGATAACTCAATATTTACTCGGCATTGTCAAAGCCGTGATGGATTTAGGGTAGGAACACCTGTTGGTGTCTGTCAATAAAGTATAACGTGTTACGTACGACACAATCAAAGAAAATATTTTCTTAAAGATATTTTTTTTCTGAATATGCGAAGTTTTTTGTAAAGATAGTGAGTTGTCTGTTAAATACTTTGTGCTTTATCCTATCGGTATTTTTATTGTCTGATGTTTTATGGAATGGTAGATCTCTTTAGAATAATAAACACGTTGTTTTATTGATTATTATCCTGGATGGTGACTATAATAAAGTCAATAAGCGGAAAAGCAACGTAAAATCCAAATATTTCTTATATTCAGGAATTATTCCTAGTCGAAAGAACATTTTTAATTTCATATCTTAAAATACGATAAATCTCTTTTACCCTGACACAAAACCCCATAAGCAACAAGCGAAATGAGCTCCTTCATTAACATTAAATTTTACTACACATTACTGTAATCACACTCAAATAACCAAACCTCATAAACGCAAACCCCCTCACTAGTTACCATTCGTTCATCACAAATCGTTCACAATCAAGCGCAAACGCTCCTTCAGTCGCAAACTCAATTAAAACTACGGCCATTTGTAACAAGAACCAATAGTAATAAACGTTGGTGTCAGATTTAGCTCCAATAAACCTGTGAATGATCGTCAAAGACCGATGACATTGGTGGTGGAATACCGGAACGCTAAATGGAGCGAGCGGATAAGGCTAATGTTCTTGGGCGAAACCGGGGTATGCATTAGACAGGTCTGTAGTCTACACAGCACACTGGCCAGATTTGCGGTTCCACGATCCATCGACTCCATCCTCGATTCGGGCACAATGCAGTGTGCGATTGTCAATTTCATATTTCGAATTTAGAAGCGGCTGTTCGGAATTTCAAAAGGTACCGTTTGATTGCCGTGTCAGCTTTGGACGTGTAATCTTCCAGATCTAAATGGACTTCAGGTTTTCGTTCTGAAACGGTTTTGATCTGGACTTTTGTCGCGAAACATTATTTATTAATGTGACCAGAAGGCCAAATTTACTGACTTTTAGGCAACGTTCGCATTTGCATTTCATTCACAAAAAGCCTCGATTTCCATAAATTTTTGACAGATTGCAACTGACAATTGAATACGAATGAAGTTTAAAAAATTGTAGAATTAGCACTAAGATATATGAACAGAATGGGCAGAACATCCTTTTAACTAATATTTTTCATTTAAAGTAACTTCTAAATAATTTTCAATGAGACCCCATCAAACTCAAATCTTGCCTCTTAACCCCACTCTAAGCCCAAACAGATATTAACTTCAAACGCAATAAACAATAGAACTCAACTACCATACTTTAGCTTCAGGACCGATTTTTTTTAGCGCCGAACGAAATCCGTACAGTTCACAATACAATAAATTCACTACGAACAAAAGGTTTCGGCTTTAAATCGTTATTGCACGAACGCGTCACGATTCGCGCTGTCGTTTATCAATAAATGTGGATACGGTGCAATAAATTATCAGAACTTCGCAATACGCACGGCGAATGCAAACAGCAGACGTCGAAATTACAGTAGGGAAAAATAACGACATGTAAATGCCAGACAGAGAATAATTGTCGGTCGAATACCGACATGCAGTTAATTCCGCTTATTTGTATTTCAAACAGAGAACGGCTGTTTAAAATAGGAACGGGAAGCGCAAAAATGTGTTCTGGGTCCCTTTTTTTTCGTCGTCTTTGGAACTCTCGCGGATCGTGAATTGAAAAGTTTTTGTTCTCGAAAGATACAAAGTGATTCGATGTTGTTTGTTTTTATGATGGATGTTCCGTGTCGGAGTGATTTTCACGCCTATTATTCTTGTCGGGACTCGCTTTTTCATGAACATGGTTGTAAGTAACAGAGCTGGCTGAAAAATGGCGGCAATGTGTGTTGGGTTCAAAGATTGTTGAACTTTTGGAACTGCTTACGAAAGTAACTTTATAATAATAAGTGTAGTGTTGTATTTTTATAAAATAATAAACTACCAGATATATAAATATGATATAGAATACAGTGCACAATGATGAAATGAATACAGTGTGTGTAAATTGTGAGTGCCACAATTTCAGTTGTCAGTATTGGGCACATATTTTTGTTTTGAAAAAAAAAAAAATCACCAATTTTCTCATTTTTATTTCTCATGTTTAAGTATTTCATTAAAATATATATATCAGATCTTCACGCAATAAAAATAATAGCACCGGAATCTGTAATAACAAAATTATCTCCACAAAATCCGAGTACCTTTTGATTAAATAAACAAATTACGTCGTATAATGTTTATTTGACATCAGACTCCGAGAATTCCTTTTATTTGATAAAATATCCATTTCTGTGTGTTTTCCCTGCGAAGTTAATCAAAGAAAGCGTACTCAAAAGAATATTCAAGAGGCAAAGAGCATCAAAGTTATTGGGTCAACCTTTAATGTAATCAATTTTATGCAAAACGTTGGAGTTAATTATTGTCTTTGGAGGCGAAAACAGTGTTAACTAGGTCTACCTTATTTTCTGTTAAAAACATGACTGAAAACTAATGTTTTTAACATTTTTTTTTAGTCGAAAGGCTAGGTTTGGTTAAGGCTTTTTTCAAATAGTTCTTAAGGCGAGGTTGCAGTACTGTGTGTTTTGACGAACAACAGCGACTGTCCGGCGAGCGAAATAATGCCTAAATTTTGATTGTTTTTTCTTCTTGGCGAAAACTGATAAAGAAATTATACAATATGGTTTCAACATTTACTTCAAAATAAAAAGCTCTATCTATTGATATAACTTTTATATATATTCGTGATGAAATCTCTTAGCAGTACACGTTTATAATTGTAATTTAGTGTCATGTTTGATAAAAAAAGTATCGAGCCAATCATTCTAAATCGCGTTTCTATCTTTACGATTTACTTGAAGGTATGTTCAATTTTTATGTAATGATTTTTATTTATTAAAAAACTAATAATTAATTAGATTTTCAGACGTTCAAAAATCTTAAAAAGTACTGCAACCCCGCCTTAACTAAAAGCTGGCTAAAAACCTATTATAATGATTGATTTAATTTATTACGGAGTAGTCTAATGCTACATTTTGGTAAGATCGATCATAAGTCAGTAAAAGTCCATGAACTACAAAAAATACCTTCAGATACAGTGCCAGAAAAACTGAGTACAACCACAGTATAAAAATCATATGATTTTTATACTGTGGTAAAACTGAGGAAGTGTGACTGATATAACTTGTTTTTTTTACAACATGCACTTCTTTGAACTATTCCGACTTAAAATATCTACAAACATTGCTAATTTTTCACTATTAGTTCAATGTACATCCATTTATCATAAATATCGGGGTCAACTTCCAATAAGGATATTGATAAGCCTGTTTGCCACCAACACGGACGAGGAAATGGGTATAATGGCGACACAAACTTAGTTCCAGATAAGTTGACGATAATCATGGAACTTGCTCTACGTTTGATTGAGAGCCGCCATTTTGAAACTTTGCTGTGTTCTCTGTATTTGTGTGAATGGGGTAAATTATGTGGTAGATGACGAGGAATTGTTAGATGAGTTGGGAGATCGGTTTCTGATGACTTAAAGATTGAATAGTTGAAGCCAGTTTGTAGCACTGAATCAGGAGTAATTATTCCTTCAACAGGCATGATTCTTGATACCGAGGTGTCACTAAATGAACGCCGCATGTAGTACATATACTAGGACGGCATTTGGTGTGAAGAGATAGTTTTAAAAATTGGTTGAAATTATTGGTGTCTTTTTTCTTCTTTTTCCTTATATTATACAACAGTTCCGGTAAAAATTGCGCGGTGTAATTTAGCGAGTTAATCAGTCTTGCTATTCTACCAATTTTCACATTCGCATCTCAATAGCAAACTGTCAAAAATGTATGAAAATTAAGGCATTTTTGACAGTTTGCGATTGACATGCGAATACGAAAGTTGTTTAAAAATTAGTAGAATTGGCCCTCTGGAGTAATTAATACTTAACCCCACAAGGTTCTTGATGCTGAGGTGTCACTAAATGCCGCATGCAGTTGCAGCTACCAGGATGGCGTTTGGTTGGTTTTGAAAATTGGTTTGGAGCTATTAGCTTCCTTTTTTCCTTATATAATACTGGTTCGTATGTTTACAGCAGTTCCGGTAGAAACTGAGCGGTGTAATTTAGCTAGGGAATCAAGAGTAATTATTACTTCAACACGCAAAGTACTTGATGCCGAGGTATCTCTAAATGAACGCCGCCTGTTGCTACCAGGGCGGTATTTAGGGTAAAGAGGTTTCGAATATTGGTTGAATTATATCGATGTCTTTTTTTCCCGTTCCTAATATATAATGTAATCAATAACGTCACAACCACTTTGCTGCCGAAATTTAGAAAACAGGTAAATCTTAGCTTGGATACTATATACTTACTCTAGTAGTACGAGTACAAATTTGACTTTTACCTCGCAAAATCTAGTGATCAATGATCAATTACAGCTTTTGGTGACCTTAAGATAGTTGATCTGGTAATCATTCATTGTAGCACGCAGATTTTCTAGAGTTATAATATAACTCTCGAAAGTAGAAATAGTTATAATATAACTCTGAAGTAAAACAGCAGACCTTCAGGCATTGCTTGAACAATAAGTTGAAGAAAAAAATACTTACAAGTCCTCTCATTTCAGTCCCAAAGTCATAAGAGGCATAGCTCTCAGAGGAAGGTGGAAAGCAGATGTGCCCTACTGTACATTCAATGCAACGCGATTCCTTGCCTCAATAGTGCCAAAGCCAGACATAATCTATTCAAATCTTATTAAGCTCACCATATCTTATTAACATTTTGCTTTCCCTCCACTGATTGCGGCCCTGTATCAACGGCGACGAATTCATTAGAAATGCCACTATGAAGGAAAACTCCTTCATTCATCAAAAACATACAATTTCCTACCTTATTCTCAAGAAGTAACACGTCACTGTAGCTTGAAGGATTATGAGAAAAGGTGACAGGGTGAATTAGACTGGAGGATGATTGAATTAAAGTTGAGTTTTGAATAAAAGGTTAATGTTCCGTGAACCTCCGTGTGGTTTCAATGTGACACGGTCTCTCAAATTGTAATTCCGAGGCCTATGTTTGTTATACTGTACAGATAGGACTATATCGAACTAATTGCTGTGTATTTGATAAAATCTCCTTTCGAGTGGAAAATGAATATGGGAAAAGTTAATAAGCAGTAATTAATAAGAAGTAAAAATTTAGTGACATTTAGGGCCGATTTTTCAATAGTCAGATAAATTTTATCAGAGGAATAAAAATGCCGGTTTGACAGCTTTTGCATAGAAAATATGTTAAGCAGCCATATTTATTCTTCAGTTAAATATTATCTGACTATTGAAAAATCTGCCCTTATTGAAGTAATTCTGAAGTGGCAGTTTTGTGTGTCATGATTGTACATTTTGTAGAGCTGAGCAGTGATGATATTCTTATGCGCGGTTTCTGAGTTACTTTATCGGTCGTTTAGCTGACCGTTAACCACTAACCATCCAATGGCGTTATGACAATTAGCGTTAATGGGCAAATAAGCAATCGATAAAAATCTCAGAAACCTGGCAGTAGTATGGGCTAATTTAATTTGGGCTACTAAGGTGTTAAGTCAATTGGATAAAATGATTTACCTGGGTACTGAAGGAATAAAAAAGCATTTAATGTTAGGTATGCCTACTGAAAAGACAGCATAACACAGTATTTAAATGCACTTGCAACACCAATGCATAAATTTAAATGTTCGACTTTCGAAATGGCTCAAACAAAGGTGTTGAAATGTAAATAGGAGCAAAGGTGAACGACAAACAGCCAGACAGACGCCACGAACGTTAATCTTTGTGAAAAACTAACTGCGATACGAAAGGCGGGAAAAAAAGGCGGGTTTTTCTTTTTCTCTCTTTTTGGTTCGTCTCAGTTGGCGTTTTAGTTGTTACTGGCCTATTGTGCCATAGGGTTAGATTAGAAAGTACTAGCCGCTTATAATTTTCATTCATTGTTGGTTGTTTTTGGACTGGTGAGGTCACGCAATTTGGAAATATATCCTGATATAGAATATTGTACACCAAAAATAGTATATGCATAAACTTTACTTTGGGTAGAATGGCGGTCTTATTACTGACACCGATGTCTAATCGTATCTATCTGAATCTAATTTAATAGAATGATTTTGCATTTAAAATTACATTTTTAACATAAATCTAGCTAATTTAAGTAGGATACAAGTTGGTTAGTTTTTATTTTGTTGGAGATCCAAATAAATAATGAAAAATTTTAAAATCTGGGTGTGTATGTAAAATTATTTTTAATTATCTAGATTTATGTTAAAATGTGTATTTATCAGCTATGGTGTAGTTATCTATAGGTGAAAGAAATTTCTGTGAAAACATAGTTATTTAAAAACTGTTTACCGTCTTACACAAAAACAACCTGATATTTTACTTTTTATAACATTAGTTAGAAAACCGCAAGCAAATTTATGAAAATGCGTGATAATAATCAACTAGCTCAAGGTTTCATGTAATTTACGGAAATACCAAAACTCCTTCAACGAAGTAAATGAAAACATTCAGAAGTAAGCTAACATTCCGGATACTGCCATAGTTCCGCCATTTAAAGATGGCAACACAAACGGTAATGGCTGCACTCCAGATAATTTTACTGTTTAACTTTAGCAATATTCAAATATTAGACAACCGAACTCCGACTTCGAAATCACAAACAATATTATAACTAAAACGCAAAATGGAGTAAATAATACACAATCGCAAATTGCTGACATTCCAAATTATAATGGGGATAAAAATAGTAGCATAATATCCAATGTAACCTGACCTGCCCTCTGAAAGCGGTCATTCGCACCATAATATCTTAGAGTGCTAAAATAAAGTATATGTAATAAAAACAGATAAACTAATTTATGTATGTACGTTCTTAGACATGTCATAAATGAGTAAGAATCGAATAAAATGGCTTTATGAGCCATAATACGTTTTTATAGTTGCGTTTTCTGTTTGCGTTTTGTGGTAATGATATTGATGGTATTTGTGAGGTTAGAGGTTTATAAATAGATTTTATAGGTTAGGAAACAACCCATGATTGACACATACTCTGATTTTAATGAGTGTTTTTCGCAGAAACTTGAGTGAGATTGGCTATTTTTCAAAGTATGAAATTGATCCTTTTGTTGGTGTTCAAAGAAATCAAACGACTACATGAGTTCTTTAATAGTGTAAAATGAGTGTAAAATGAGTTGCAGAAAGTGTTCTCAAGGAAATCCGCCTAATATTTTCTAGACGTATACCATCATATAGAAGCAGTAGTTTTTCATAGACGTTCAAGATAACTCAAGTCAAGAAGCTGTTAGAACACAAATATCGAAGTTTTGTATGCAAAGAAGAAATACACATCATGAAAATAGCTAGATTTCTTTACTATTGATAGGCACTTGTTTAACCACTATCTCTCCTGGCGGTAAGCGATGATTTTGTCGAAAATGGAGCACGCTTGCCTAGAAGTAACCTATTCACTCTTGACTTAAATACTCCCAGATTGACGCTATCAAGAAATACAGACTCTGGGAATTCCACTCGTTAGCTGGACGCATAGTGAATGTGTTGTCAAAAAATATGTGCGTATGGGTGGGATGTCCACCATGTGCCGGTGGCAGAATGCAGGTAGGTCTAGATAATGGCAGTTGGAGTAGGGTGGCGTCCTAGGCCTGGTAGAAGGAATGTAGAGTGTCCGGTAGAACCTCGATAAAGGTGGCGCAGAAGTGTGAACGTTGGCGCAAGAAATTAGAGATTTTATTTAATAATTTTATTTTATTTATTGTCGATTTTAACTGAATTTTGTATCCAATATTCAGTTTTAAATTATCATCACAAGGAGCATTCATGTCGTATTTATAAAATTATATTTAACTAGCTTCTGCCAGCGGCTTCGCCCGCGTGATCCCTAGGGAACATATTACCGGGATGAAAAGTTGCTTATGTGCTATTCCAGACTATAATCTATCTTTATTTTAAATTTCATTAAGATCCGTTAAGCCGTTCTGGCGTGATTGAGTAACAAACAACCAAACTTTCACATTTATAATATTATTCGTTTGGTGTAAAGCGAAATTATAACCATCTTCCCCTCGACATTATAATTAATAAAGGATATTGCAAACTGTCGTAAGCCGTTTTCCGAAGCTACTCGCTAGTCTCTAGGCGCCAAGCTAGCCGCCTGCCTGTGCGTTCGCGACCACAAAAATAATCCTTATAGCATGATTCAGTAAGTAGGTATTCACGCGCGATGGCTTATTATTAGCGTTTTTCATGTATAACTTTGGTGTTTCTATACCGATTTCTATGATTCTTTTTTTATGGAATAGTTAATAATGTTAACTTTTATTCATGTTAATTAGGGACGACTGAGAGTTTTATAAACGTAAGAGTAGACAAATACAATCAGAAAGCTTCGAACTGCTAAGTTATCGGGAGTTACACGTGTTATTGTTCGTCAATCATAAAAGATAGACATATGCTGTCGTTGGATATTTTTTATATAATTTTAAGGAGAACATTTCCGTCATACATGATTTCTGTGTAGCTTTCACCATTACGGTTGCACACGCGACGGAAGCTTAAAAAATGGAGTAACTTCTCCCGTTTTCCCAACATTTCCCTTCACTGCTCTGCTCCTATTGATTGTAGCGTGATGAAAAGTATACTATGACCTGCTCAGGAGTATGAATAATAATTGTACCAAGTTTCATTAAAATCCGTCGAGTAGTTTTTGTTTCTATAACGGTTATACAGACAGACAGACAGACAGACAGACAGACCGACAGACCGACAGACAGACAGACAAAAATTGTACTGATTGCATTTTTGGCATCAGTATCGATCCCTAATCACCCCCTGATAGTTATTTTGGAAATATATTTCATGTACAGAATTGACCTCTCTACAGATTTATTATAAGTAATAGATAGATATAGATATAGATAGATAGAAGAAGATAGATAGATAGATAACATAGTTTTAAGTGTTACTTACACCTATTGTTGTCCAAAAGTTGTCTTAAATGGATAAAATAATAATAATTATCTCATCGCGAAATCATCAAATGACTGCTCCCGCTCTGGGCGGAGCAGAAGGGAGAGTGAAACTCTTACTGACTAAAACCCATTCATGTTTCTCCTAATTCTCTTTGCGTTCCAGGGCCGCAGTGACTCGAACAAAGCCGCTCGCACCCCTGGCAGGAGGAAAATACAGACCTACGCATACCAGTGGGCGAAGTCTAGTTGTGAATGACTATCATCTGCCTAGCCTTTTCCCAACTATATTGGGGTCGGCTTCCAGTCAAACCGGATTTAGCTGTGTACCAGTATTTAACATGGAGCGGCTGCCTACCAGACCTCCACAACCCATTAACTGGGTAAAACGGTACTCCTTGGCAAGACTGGTGTCAGATTTTCTTTCTGGCTTCTGACTATCCGTAACGACTGCCAAAGATCGCCAAATGACAGCCGGGACCAACAGCTTAAGCTTTGCGAGTCACGGAGGAAACTCGGTACGTTAAGATAGTCACCCATCCACAGTCCAACCTCGGCAAGCGTTGCTTAACCTTGAAGATCGACCTGTGCGGCTGTTATTATTTAGCCACGAGCTCTTCTGGTTATGAATGACTATGAATACAAAATTTTGCTCTAACACTACTTGTGTTGGAGCAAAATTTTCTGTATTCACTACTACTAAGTCAAGATATCAAGCACTACAACAGAATCGGTTTAACCAAGGAGGTTAGTTAAAGGACATGTAATATTCCATGACTAGCTGAGCGCGTTGACAATGGACGTACTTGTACAGTGTACAGTAGAACTAGCTGTTTGGTATCCACTATAAATTTGCAATTACTTTAGTTAAGTGCATTGTTGAGCTGAGAAGTCAATTCTTTTAAATCACCGTCTTAAGCACCTCAATAAATTGGCCTAGCCTTTCCCAATTATGTTGGAAATTGATTCCAGTTGTACTGGATATTTTACATGAAATGTCTGCTTTTCTGGTCACTACAACCCAGTTAACTGGCTAACACGATACCATTTGACAAGCACTGCCTTAATTATTTTGTCTATGAATAGGTATGAGAATGTTTTATGCTTGTGTGATCTATTTCCCAAAATACGCAATACATTACGTACAACATCGAAAAAACATTACCAGTATAGTGAAAAGATGGATATTTTTGCCTGTACACCAAACAGCTTGTTCGTCTGTACCTACTGTGCCCTGTTATCTTAGGCAACATTGTGTACCGTTGTGGTACTTGTAATTTACTCATGGTTTTGTCTGTGGCATGGGAATTGAAGGAAAATAATGATACAGCTGCTACTTCCCCGGGGTAGAACGAAGTAGGTCATCGCGGGTTGTTGTTCAATATTGGGGGTTTTTAACCGAATTCCTTTTCAAACAGTTTTTTTGTTAGTTTTCAAGTAAGACTACTGGGGATGGAAATAGTAATAATGCATTGGATTCTAAATAGAAACATACAAAAATAAATCGACATACAAAATTCTAAGGGGCTAGCATACGGCGTTTTTATAACGCGCCGTAGACGCGCTTTATACGAAATTCAGATACAGTACTGCTTTTTTACATCTAGGCAAGCGTGCTCTATCTTAGACTGCATCATCGCTTACCATCAGGAGAGATAATGGTAAAACGCGTGCCATCAACAGTGAAAAAAAAACTACAGCGCCGTGAGTGCGTGCTCGTGAAACGTGCATCGTCAGTGGGTTAAAAATACGCCGCGTGCAAAGACTCTCACTTAAATCGAACCAAGCGAGAAAAGAAAAACAGAATGATACATTATCAGAAATCTAAGCGTACCTATTTTATTTTAAAACGTTGCAGATGAAATCCTCGAGATGAAAATGTAGAGTTTATTTGTAGAGCTACTAAAACTTTTAGATACTTTTATATGCCACAAAAGTGTGTTATTTAAAAGTGTTGCTTTACCTAAGGATGGATAACGAGGAAACTACTATATAGTGTAGGTACGTTTTTTTTGTTAAATATTATTGACAGGATGACTGAATGTTGTCAGATTTTAGAAAAAAGATTGCAAGCTTCAATATTAAATCACACGATACAGTGTAACGCATGAAATAAATATGTGAATAAGGTCGCAAATAAATCTTTAGATTTGTCCCAATTCACCTCCTAGACCCTATTCCCCCCATTTTACTACTAAACACGTCAAAGAAAACTAACAAAAACCCTAGTACCAGGGAAACAGGAAATAGCAAGAACCTACAAGAACTCTTCAACAAAATGTACTACAGTCTACAACCACTAACTACTCAAGGAGGAAATAAACTAAGGGTACGAAACCCCCAAATAACTCACACGCACGTTATGACAAGTACATAAATAACACTGTACTAAGTTACTGCGTGTCCTAGAATGTGTAAGATTACTCAAGACCAAGGCGAATATGTGCGGTAATAAATTATGAAAAATATATGCGCATATGGGCATCGGCTTAAGAGATTTACACGAGAAAGTATACGGGATTCCTTTCGTCATACGAACGTTCTTTCTTTCTGAAATATATTCCGTTTTTGTTTTCGCGGAAATAAAGAAAAACCGTGGTAAATGAAGCTGACGTTAAAACGATTTGGGAAATCAATTTGTTTTTTTTTCTGAGTTTCTTTTAATGTGTGGTTTTGTTATTTTTAAGGGGAAAAGAATGGACTGTAACACATTGCAATATACTGAAATTTAATCAAATACTGTAGCCTGTACAGTATTTTATCGAATTTCAGTATATCTAAGCTTGTCTTAATAAACCTGTGCAGTATTTTATTGAATTTTAATATTTCTAAGCTTTTTTTTAATATCTGTGCAGTATTTTATTGAATTTTAGTCTGGCTTAGCTCGCTGCATCGTCGGATTTGTCTCTGTCATTTCTGACCTAGAGTACAATCAACAGAAAAGTCATCTCAAATAAAAAAAACAACGGGTTGCACTCCGAGAGTGCCAGCAGAAGTGAAAACTTGAACATTAACGTTGTAAATTGTTGAATCATCCGTCTTACATATTTTCTGTCACGTCTCGTGTTCTGACGCGAGTTTAACATTTTATACCCATCTCAAGAAAACTGCCTAAAGAAGTTTTCACTTCAAAAACCACAAATGAAAACTAAACTGAATCTTGTTATGGGGGAAAAACCGTAACTCGATAAAACTGGATTCCAATACCCAAGCTCAAAATCTCAAACAACGAGACGTAAAAATGATCACTAGTACTTAGAAATATTATGAACTACAAACAAGTGCAAGTTATTGTCATAATGGTTTCTTTACTGCCCCTAAACTACACGTTAATACAAAAACAAACATAAAACTATGCAAACACAAAGGAACCACGAAAAACGTGGCATATAAAAAACAACGACCGTTCCTGTTTTTACGACAAAAGATTTATTTCCTTTTCTTCCACGTTGGTTTACATTAGCAAGAATTATTGCCGAAGTTAAACATCAAAAAGGAAATCACGATGTGTTATATAAACTTGGACGTAATAGCTTCCTCTATCACGAGCTGAAACGGAGGTTCCGAAGAGTCAGCTCCAGTAATCTAATTGACGCTACTTTCCTTTTCCGAGATTCCTATAACTGATCCATCTCATCCTATCGAATAAAGTCCTTCCCTCCCATATTTGATTGGTAACAAAATCTGAACGAAATTTAAATTGAATTTTCCAATTATTTGCACCCTCGAGCCTCAACAACACTTTGGTGGAAGCAAACATCTTTCGGCAATTTCCCTTCAACAACGGTGTTTACGTCAGCAAACACATTGCCTAACACCACCAGTTTGAGATGACCTGCCTCGTTTCCTTCTAATCTGAAGCGAGTAGAAGTACACGGGGTGAGACTATGAATTTTAAAGATCAACTTTTATTGGGTGTGTTGTCATGACTCGGTTTATGGAGAATCTAATATTCCATTATAACAGAGCAGGGTTGTGACAAGTACCATAATGGAGTATTCCGAGGTACCTCAGCGCCTCAACGACTCTCAGTATCAGAAAATTCAAGCGATTATTATATTAAGAAGAACGAGCCAAAGAATTGTACATGACACGCCTTGTCTTAAACATTCTATGGAGTTTTAAACGAGGACTGAATAAAAGATGAGGCTTGAGCAGTATGAAAATTCTGTTTGGGTGCCGATTTTATTTTTAGAAAAAAAATACCGTATCACGAGAAAAAGTGTAGATGACTGAAGACCTAACATTATTTAGAATAATACACGTTTCAGCAAAAAACCAAACGTGACGAGAAGACGTTGGCAGGAATACAATAAACGTTATTGTGAATTGTGAATATAAGATCGCTTTTCATTCCTAAAAGTTTGGCTTTTAATACGATGATTTTGTTTATAAAAAAAAAGACACAAAAGTTAAAAAACGTTTCTAAATAGTTTCGAGGTTGTAATGACGATAACATTTGAGTAGACTTTACCTACCAGATAATTTCAGTTAATACCACAGTACATTTACAAAAATAAATAACTTTCATCTTACTAATTTAGAAACCTCGGCACCGCTTTAAAATATTAAAAGTAAACAGTGGCTCAATATTTCAAAATTTTAACCATACTAAAATAACATTATGAACAAGTTGTTATCAACAAAATTAATCAGCAGTACCGCACTAAAATTTCTGTGAAGTAGCCATCAAAAGTAAGTAACGCGATCAAGTATAGTTAGAAGCGTAGACGTTGAAGAATGGATAGAGCCTTCCCAAACTGACTGCAAAGTGAATACAGTCAGAAAGTTCAAAGAAAAGAAACAAAAGACAAATTGATTGTAGTCATTTTTTTTATTGATCTTCGAGTATTATGATTGATTCACGTCCATGGACAGCATTGTCACTTCGACTTAAAAATAAGAAAGGTGTTTGAAAGTCTTTAAGCACACAAATATATAAAGGTACACTTAATTTCATAATTATCTAGAAAATTTTATATCAGTCAGCTTGAAGTAATCCGAAAACACATTTTTATTTAAATAGTTTAATTATTAGTCGGCACGGTTGGCGTAGTGGTAGAGCGATCAACTGTCGCGCTGCGTGTCGCGGGTATAATAATATAATATATATAATAATATAATATCCTTGGACATTTCACACAACGCCATATAGTCCCAAGCTAAGCAACCTAATGCTTGTGTTATGGTAACGATATGGCTGATAAACTACTTATATACATTTTTTTTTGTCAATACATACATATTATAGATAGAAAAACAACCGTTTGATTCCCGCACGAAAGAAGTAGGTATTTGTATGGCCTACAGATAGTTTTTCCGGGTCTGGCTGTTTGTGTATGAGAATTTCTATGTTTGTAAACCACGGTACCCACGATACAGGAGAAATTCCTAGCGTAGAGCACGTTTTCTCAAAAAAAAAAACACACTTATTTTGAAAAACGAAAGATCATCTATCTGTTTGTTACGTTTCGACATAGTAATCGCTAAACAGGTTTAACTTTTTGCTTTGTCTCTTTCTTCAGCGTAGTGACGGTATTCCTCAGTCCATTCCTCTACGTTTACGTTTATAAGTGATGCGGTTTGGGCCCACACAGTAAATTTTGAACTGACGGTCGTCCATAAAGTTTAGCCAACGTTACTGAACGTCGTAAAATATTTACGTATTATGATATTGACGTTGCTTCATGTTTTGAAGGGTAACCAACTAACGACGATAAAAAATGAGTTAGTAATAGAAGAGATGAGAGTTTATTACCTATAAAAGAGATGAAAATTTACATAGAAAAATTATGAACCAGTGAGGAAGATAGAGAGGAAGATAAAGTAATTGGAAAGGCTAATCATAAGAGCAGCCTAGAATCAAAACTGTTCTCAAAACCAATGAGGCAATTCTATTCGTAAGATATACCTATATAGCATTCGCATGGCAGTAGCAAACTGTTAAAAACACCTCTAATTTCCATACACGTTGAAAGTTTTTTGGCATTAATTTCGCTGAGGTGATAATGCGAATCGAATTTTAAAGTTTTTTTCAGTACAAAAAATGCTTTTCTGGTCTTTGAAAAACAAGTCGCACTCACACTAAACTGTTTTATCAAAATGAAACAGTTCCGCTTTTAACGCTTTTAATAGAGGAAACACGGATTTGACTCAAGTATCTTATTAGAAATCGTAATAGCATAGAAGAAAGTGGCTTTTAACGACCAACACGACCATAGAAGGCACGTAGTTTGAAAATAATTATAATTCACAAAATATTGACAAAATACAACGAACATTTTGTGATGAGAGCTTAATATCGTTTTTATGTATAAAGGGTACAGTTTTAAAATATTTCAAGAGTTTAAAATGTGTACCAAAACTTTCGTTATGAAATTATAATGTTTTTTTCGTGGTTGTGCAGGATCTAAAATTAGTTGAATGTAGAATTTATGAGACGAATATCTTTCTTTTCTTTTTTATACTTTTCATGCGTAGGTAGTTTGTTTTTTGAAACACTCCGCTACTTCAAAATTAAAACATTTGTACTTACATGACAATATTTCTCTTAGTATTTCGTTTTATGCTCGAAAGGGTACTTACCTGAAAAGAAAAAAAGATGCATGTTTAAGAAGTCATTGATAGGTACTTTAAATAAATCCATGTAGCACATCAAAATTCAAGAAATAAAATAAATCAAAACACTAAACTAAGGGCTTTGATCCACAATAATAAAACCATATTAAACCTGAAAAATCCAAGAAGCCTTTAAAAAAATATAATCCAAAAACTCATTAGCTCACAAATTATAATTTAACAGAGACCTAAATAAAAACAGGTCGTTGTAATAATGAGCTTGTCCAAGAGCAGCTAAATGAAAGAGGTACCATCATTAATCACCTCATTGTAACATTGACATAAATGGCGCCGACTTTTGCTAAATCACGGCTAACGAAATAGATAGTAACGACCTAATAATCTTGTTGAAAAAAAAAACGAATTTACTTTGAAACATGGCGAAGGAATTTGTCAAGACACAAAGCTTGTAAAAGCTGAGAAAGGAACTCCTTTAATAACTTAAGTCTTGGATGTCGCATTAAGGGGTTGTCTCCATTTTTAGGGTTCCGTACCTCTTTTTTATTATTTTTTTTTATTTGTGATGGGTTTGCTCTTGACCTTAGTCTTGGTCAGAAATGACAGAGACAAAGTCTATGATGGAGCGAGCTTACCCAGAAGGAGCCTGTTTACTCTAACTTTGAAGAGATTAGGGTTGTAAGCGTTCGGAAACACAGACGCAGGCAGAGAATTCCGTTTTTCCTCAGAAGGAAAAACGGAACCCCTTTGTTTTCCGCCCGTACGTCTCTGTCAAGACCCTTTATTTCGGGTACGCGTCGAGGTATCGAGTTGAAATTATAACCATAAACTCAGTTCTACAGTATAAACTTGTGAAGAAATCAAACTTAGTTTACACTACAACAAGATACCGCCGTTTCTGCCGCAAAAAAACGCAAATTTCGACATTCTTAACAGAATCAAAATTTATAGGATATTTTTCGTTGAACTAGACATATGAAATTTGGCAACTAATATCGTCTTATACTACAAGTTTTGGGAAAATTCTAAAACTACACATTTGTAATGAAATCATAAAAAATATAGTAATGTATATATGAAGTGTCATAAATGTATCTACAAATTTGTACGGAACGGTGGGCGAGTCCGACTCGCACTTGGCCGGTTTTGTTCAACACGGCAGCAACCACTAATACGAGGAAGACGGGATTTTTAACATTTTCTTTGAGATTTAAGAAAAACGTACTTGGTATTACATGGTTGATTTGGGACGAGAATTTAACTTGCCATATTACACTGATTTGTTTTGACAATGCTTTTGTAAAGGCCGTTTTAAACCGACTTCCAAAAAAGAGGAGGTTACCGGTAACTCAGAGGTTTCTGATCCGAATTCTGTGATTCTTTTTCAGTTTGATGCGGAATACTTTGCTTTTGGTCCTGTAAAAATTTAATTCCGTTTAGTTCAGTAGTTTATATTTTATGAGCATTTTTGCGTATATAAAATCTAAATGAAAATATTCCCAGTGCAACTACAACGATTAAAATTTTCCAATCGATATTGACGTCATGCACAACATTCAATCTCCGCTTTTGTTTCATAGCACAATCGCAGTAAAATCAAACGCAAACCGTTCCAACACATTGATTATTATCGATGGATATAGACTGCAAGCCCATAAACCGACAGAACGGTAAATATACCACAGCTATAGAAAACTCATATGGTAGGAAGCTGAGACCATGAAACACATACATCACCGATATCGATTTATGGTATCATAACCGCTCGATTGCCTTACGGAACTACAGTTCCTAAATTTTTTTTGCTCTAGATTGCGTCATCGGAACTACAGTTCCTATTTTTAAAATAACGACCTGGCAACAAATTTGGCTTAGTGCAAGTCTTAGAGGGTGAAACGGCAATGCAGTTTGCAGATATGGTGCCCTGGTACCTAAATATTAATTGCACCGTGCATATATTGCAACGTTCGTGACGAATTTAATAAGATGCTCTCATGGACACAACATACGTTTACATTTTTACATACGTTTAATATTAAAAGGCATACGTTTGACCACTATCTCACCTGATATTAAGCGATGATGCGTTCGAATATGGAGCACGTTTGCCTAGAAGTAACCTATTCACTCTTGACTTAAAGACTCCCAGGTTGGAACTACAGACTCAAGCAGGGAATTACACGACAATGCAACCTCAAGACTTTGGAGCTTCGATTTGATGAGCCTATCACTGCCGATGATCCTCTTGGCTCGTCTCTCAATTTACTCAAGGGCATGAAGCTGGTATCTCACTAAACGGAAAATAATACGCGTTCCTGATTCAGCATTTCACTATTTAGAAGCGTTAAAATAGTTACAATAACACATACTACATGAGCTGCAGAGGACTAAAAGAACCGGCCAAGTGCGAGTTGGACTGTCACACAAAGTACCATAAACAAAAAAAAACACATGTTTATTGTATTATTTGTAGAGAACCCTCTTTAATTTTTAATTTAATTTGTATAGCGGCTACATACTCTGTTAAAATTTCAACTGTCCCTATTACAGTTCTTGAGATACAGCCCACTGACTAAATGACGTACGGGTTCCGTCGTAATAGGATTCTCTTCGGTAGGGATCCAGATTACAATGGTGGGATGAATTGGAGTTCAAACCAAGCGCCTACCTAAAGGACTACTGATCAACAACGACATGATAGACGTATTTCGCAAAGTCAATTCTGTGGTTAGAAGTGACGATGAAAAACTCGAAGTAATTAATATCTCTCAAAAGGTTAACTCGCAGTTTTAATAAATTAAAATCTCAGATTGCCTCGCCCATCGGCCGGGTTATAACCCGTCAATCCACCCTCCCAATTTAATGCCACCAAATTAAATATTTATTTAATTACATCTACCATCAAAATTTTCAATTTCGAAAGCTATACAAATCGATTAAAATTAGTTAACGTCTCGATAAGTTTAATATTTCAGAGTCACGCTCGCTCTTTTATAAATTATGAATATTTATCAGCCAATTCGGTATAGGATTAAGGCTTAGTGATGGTAAATAAAGATTCGGACTTAAAAGATCGAGGGCGGTATTATAAAAGTTATGTAACGTGATCTTGCTGATAATTTTAAATTAGGGAAGTAATTAATTTTTCTTTACAGTTAAAAAGTTATTAATTTGAATTTATTTATTACAGACTTATTATGTAAGAATAGTTCTTGACTATTATAAAAAAGTATGTATGAATACTCATTTGACATATAGTTAGGAAAAGGCTAGGATGATGATGATTGATGTACCTAATTTAAATAGTACAATTGGGAATGAAAAATAGGGTATTATTTGAGTTTTGAATAATTTAAGATGGACATATTTTTCTAGGGGTAGTCTAGCATTTCCCTACTGTGTCGGGGTCAGCTGACCCGGATTTTGAGTACTTACATAGGACGACAGCCAATCTAAAGATAAAATTCCGATCTTGGCGACCGCGACGCGCGACCGTTACCTGCGGCAATGACGTGTAATCGCGACCCACTCCTGTGTATGACTTTACTATAGAACACTCACTGGTGTACGTGACTGAAGCGGTCGCTCGTCATTGTCACTGGTCGCGGTCGCGTCGCGGTCGCGTCGCGGTCGCGTCGCGGTCGCGTCGCGGTCGCCAAGATCGGAATTGTTCGTTAACCTTCACCATCCAGTATCTGGGTGACACAATACACCACGGCCAAACTGGTGTTAGTCCCATAGCCTTTTGACTACCCGCAATGACTCTGGTGTGAGGTGTTTGTTTTTTTTAAATGCCAGTGAACACAATTTTCTTTTTTTTTCTTTCTTTCTTTACTGTCAAAGATATAAAATCACAGCCTAACTAACACCACCACAGACTAACATCTTCAGGCTGAATATCCACTGAAGTGGAGAAGAACATAGTGGATACATATTAACCAATGGAATCTAAGGGACTAACGATGAGCGGAGATTTTATGCAATCCCAGTATTTAATATGTGCTCCATTGTTATATATGTCAGCCTAACTTGCTTTGCAAGGCTTTCTGGACTTCACCCATCCTCGGACCACTCTCAGCAAGCGTTGCTATCAGCAATACCGACTCATGCGGTTTTTGTTTTATTATAATGTTTTATGAGTTTGCTTTTGGCTCTAGTTTAGAACAGAGATGACAGAGACAAAGTACGATGGAGCGAGCTTATCCAGAAGGAGCCTGCTCGCACTAACTTTGAAGAGATTTGGGCGCGCTAAACTCTACACAACTGGTTGTGTGTGCGGTTATCGCGCGCATACCGAGGATCAATGATATTATAAGTAAAAAGGTGTAGCTAGGTTATAAGCACGCAGCAAGCGACACGTTAAAATGTGGCTAAGTTGGCCACACTTCACCTCAGTGTCGCGTTGCGCCGTCAACGGACATACGTCACGTAGGTTTCACGTTTTTGAAGATCGAATGTTGTATAGGTAACCTATCTACACCTTTTTACTTATAATTTCATTGCCGAGGATGATATGCGTGCCAATGGTCTCTCTACCAAGGATGCCGAAGACCGTGCGAAGTTGAGAAGAAACAGCTGGAAAGCGGACCCCGGGCTCCGAAGCAAACCAGAGCGAGAGAGAGAGAGGAGCGAGCTTAATCAGAAGGGACCTGTTGGCTGTTGTGGGTTGCTATTATTTTTCCTCAAACTCGTCTTAAAGGTACCTAAATAGAAATTAAATTATGAGCACCGATTCTACACCGTCCGAATCTAATGCAAATATTGAAGACACCCTTTGCGGGTCTCACAAAACGATATCCAAAGCTTGTACACCAGCAATCAATACTCCCAATGTGAAACACAAACACACCTCGACAGACTACCAACGTTGGTATTTGATTAAGAAGCCCTGTGATGTCGTGTGACGTCATTTGTATGTACACACGGTATTGCGATCTTCAGCCCGTCTGGGCTTCATTGTGAGTGATAGTGGTGATAGAAATGTTTGGCTAACGTTGTAGTGGTGAGTAGGTCGTATTTAATAAATTAGGCAGAGGTATACAGGGTTATTTGTAAAACACCGGGGGCCGAGTCATTCATTCATTCATTTATTCATCAAACAATTTACATTGTGTTCGAATTTTACAATAATTACATTTAAATCATAATAGCTAAGCAATAATCAAACATAATATAGCAAACAAAAATAAAAACAGTACCATGTCATCAATCAAAAACCTTTACCTAAGTCACCCGCGTCCGTAGGAGAATACCCTGTAGCGAATCCCTACACGTGGGCCCCGGGTGGTGCTAAACAGGTGACACTAACCGCCCCCGTGGTCTGGTGATTATACCACCTGATTCAGACCCAGAGGTCCCGGGTTCGATTCCCAGCGGGGGCAAATTTTTTGCTCGGTTTGGTTGGTGGTAGGACTTTTTCTAAGTCCGCCTGGCAAGCTACCACCATCATGTCTAAGTCTGTCGCCATGACAACAATGTTAACAGCATTGTTGTGTTCCGGCAGTTAGAGGTATGATAGCCAGTTCCTCTGTGTAAGAGGAATCCGGGTGAAACTCGCTTCCATCTTCGGCCTAATCATCACTTTCCATCAGGTGAGATTTGGGCCAAGAGTTTCCCCGTTTTGCATAAAAAAAAACACCGACAACCTCTCAGGACTATGTTACTTACATCATACTTTTGTTCGATGACTTTTGAAAATTCATCAAAAGAAAGCTCATTCTTTTTCTTTTGCTTCGCATAGACTTCGTTATATTTAGAACATTCAATTAATTTTTTTTTTTATTGGTTTAGCTCTAGTATTCAACTAAATTTATTTAGGGTATAGAAATAACTTACTTTATAATACTTTTTATTTTTGTATGAAAACCTGATGAAATAAAATTTGATGAATTTTAAAAAGTCATCTTTTGTAGTGATCTTCTTATCACACGATAAGAAGAGGCAGTAAGTGACTAAACACACTAACAACCACAACCAACCAATCAACCAACCAACCAAATCTATACTATATCTATACTAATATTATAAAGCAGAAGAGTTTATTTGTTTCGTTGAACGCGCTAATCTTGGGAACTACTGGTCCGATTTGAAAAATTCTTTCAGTGTTAGATAGCCCATTTATCCAGGAAGCTATATATCATCACGCTAAGACAAAAAGGAGCGGAGCAGTAATGGCAAATGTGACGCAAACGAAGTTGCGCGGGTCAGCTAGTTATTAAATATACAGAGATTACTTATTAGAGCTGACTTTTACTTTGGTCAGAGGCTAAGCATAGCCTTTCATCGTGGCAATGCCGCCAGTCTCTTGGGCACATTACCAGCTGATGGCGTTGAAGACGATTTTTTTGATGTAATGTTTAAGTTAGTTGTAAGTTTTGTGTATTTGTCAATTTTAATTACTATTGTACATATTTTTTAAATATATATAAATAAATTAAATTATGTACTTGCTTCTTTTAGCGGCTACATTCGCGTGAAGAACGAAAATTATCTCAAAGCCGCCGTCCTAATGAAAAGCTGTTACTTTGTGTGTTCTCCCCCCTAGTTATTTTAAATATGTGTGCCCATCTAAATACGTATGGGTTATCTATGGATAGGTCTTCAAAAATGATATTGAGGTTTCTAATATCTTTTTTTTTTCTAAACTGAATAGTTTGCGCGAGAGACACTTCCAAAGTGGTAAAATGTGTCCCCTCCCACTTAACTTCAAAAATAAGAAAATGATGAAACTAAAAAAGTATGTAGTGTACATTACTATGTAAACTTCCACCGAAAATTGGTTTGAGCGAGATCTAGCAAGTAGTTTTTTTTTAATACGTCATAAATCGTAAACCGCAACTTTTGCTTATATTTACCTACAGGTTTGTACGGAACCCTCGGTGCGCAAGTTCGACTCGCACTTGGCCGCTGGTTTTTATCTATTTGTGTGTGTGTACATAAATTGTTAAATAAATAGATAAATTTAAAAAAAGTTTACAATTTCACGAGATGTTTTACAATCTTACGGCATTTGCCACTTTCTGATGAAATAACAAGCATCTCTAAAATGTAACGTAAGTCCCAAAAATGTTTGCAATTTTGCAACCATCAAGTAGTTACCATTTGAAATTCAACTCATCACAATCTGAACCAGAGACAGATGGCATAAATCAAAATCCTGTGACATGAAACGCAAATATGGCGAACAATGCTAAATGAACTCCCCTGTTTGATTGGACACTGCTCTGTGTGACGTCATGTCCGTTTCAGTGCACAGTTTTAATTGGTTAGGAGGCCGGAGGTGGGTATCGTGTCTTGAGATTATTTTAACTGTTTTTTGGTTACACAAAGGGAAAAATCTTTTTTACAAAAAAATATAACCAACTTCCAAAAAACACTACAAAGTATAAAATAACCTTAATTTCGGAAGTCAGTGTTAATAAACAAAGATACAAAACTATCAAAAACTTCCGAAATTAAGGCTATTTTATATTTTGTAAAAAAGTTCTATTTTCCACTTTTTTTTACTTGGACGATGTCTTCGTCTACGCAAAAATTGAAATAAGCAAAAATGCTCATAAAATAAAAACTACTGATCCAAACTAAATTAATTATTTTTAAAACTAAGCTACTTTTTAAACTAATGTGATTTCACAAGATTAAAGTCATGTCACATTTAAAAAAAAAAACATTAAATAAATATTTTGCCTTTTCCTTGGATTTTGAAATGTTAAAGTAATTTAGCTAATACATGAGCTAGTGCAAATTCTTTTTAAATACATTTAAAAATGCAATATGCTATATAACGAACGATTCCTAACAACATATTAATACCTACTAAGCACGTAATTTTTCTCTTTAAAAAGCAAAAGCTGCTTCGAAATCCAAACGAAGATTGATCACCTATTTTCACAAAAGCTCCACAAAAACACTATTTTAAAATCACATTTCATTTGTGTGAAGTCATTGGCATTAACCGAATTGTACCTTTCACCTAAATCGAGTCGGCATTGAATGCTTGCACCGAATGACATCATGAAGCTATAATGAACATTCACACTGTCCGTAGTGTCCACATTCGGTTCGGATATGTGTCGACACCTGCCAAACTATTCCGATAACTCTAAATCTGAAACCGGTATTAAAATTCCATTTGTATTTCATTCACACTTTTTTTCCATTGAGGAACTCTATTTCAAAATTGTTTTGTAAATTCAAATGTTGCACTTCAATCGGTTTCAGTTCAAATAACATTTATGTCGTTAACGTGATGGCTTATTATCGTTTATGTTATTCGGATTGTTTGTATTGATCGTGTTAAAATTAAAAGCTGCATAAGGTAAACACACAAGCAAACTTAAACTATTGTATTTAGGCGTTTTGAACTGTCAAAGAGTAAATTAGTCAGAGAAATATTTCTCGTTCCAAAGTCAAAAAAACATTAAACTAGCTTTTGCTCATAAACCGTTCTTTTTCTGTTCCTGTAGGAATTTGTGAAATCACTTAGTGCTCCTCTTCACTGCCTAAGGAACCTATAATTATACCAAACTTCAGCTCTCTACGACCAGTCGTTTCGGCTGTGCGTTGTCTGTCAGGCCTTCAGTCACTCAATTACTCAGTAACGGAAGAGTTTTATAATAATACTAATATTATAAAGAGGTAACATTCGTTTGTAAGTTTGTATGTAGGGGGTAATCTCAGGAACTACTGGTCCGATTTTAAAAATTCTTTCATTTCAAAAATTTATTAGATAGCCCATGTATCGAGGAAGGATATAGGCTACATATCATCACGCTAAGACTAAAAGGAGCCGAGCATTAATGAATAATGTGACGCAGACGAAGTTGCGTGGGTCAGCTACTTTAATAATACATTGCTATTCATAAAATTTTATTTATTATTTATCTGCTTAACTTTCAATAAATTCACAAATATTCTAAACTAACAAAAGACTAAAGTATAGCATCAAAAAAATCATCCTCCACGCTGTCAGCTGGTAATGTACCCAAGAGACTGGCGGCATTGCCACGTTGAATGGCAACGCTTAATCTCTGCCCAAAGTAAGAGCCAGCTCTTGAGTCACGGGAAGTGTCAACCAGCCATTTCAAAATTTCTTTGAAAAGGCTGTGAGCACAAGGGCCCCACGGCCCTAGGGTTTCAACCCCAAACGGCTTGAAAATACAGTTACCAATAAGGTTACTATATTTACGCCGCTTGAGGGTTTTCGCAGCCGCAGCGGCAGCGCCAGCACAACACGATGAACTAGGAAGACGGGATGTCGCAAGAGTATCGACACAGGTTGCGTACCACACTAAAGGCCTACCCATCTTACAAGGAAACAAAGACATGCCGCCCGGTCTTTTGCCATCGTCACGTGCCAAGCCTTTGGGTTCTAATACGGCTGGAACGCCGACGGTGAGGAGAGCACGTCGGATAATATCATTTAAATTAGTGTGTCGCGCAAAACGGCCTGCACAAGAAAGGCCGTGGTTCCCGAGGCTGTTGACAGCTTCCCCACAGTGACAGCAATGAGGAGAACAACAAGGAGTCATTACTAAATCATTATTGATAGCTCCAACCTTTACTGTGTTTATAATAAGGCAAATTGTAATTATGTTCCCATTATTTTAACAGTGTGAAACCGGTCAGACGAAAGCACATCGTACTTTTATTCAACTACGCATGGAGCTCAATACCAAATATCGGGTCTATGCACAACCGCTTCTAAATCCAGTCGGTTGTCAATCGCGCCGCGTCAATGACGTCACATCTCGTGTAATTTACGTTTACACTACCGCATCCAGTGCTCGGTGCTCTGAGTTCCATTGATAGCCTGAAATCAAGTTTGCATTCAAGTTTTGTTGAGAGTAGTAGTAGCAATGTATGGGTAGAAGGACGGTGTAACTGTCTACACAATCTGTTGAGGAATACAAGATGTAATCACTGCATTTATTATAAAACAAAGTCCTCCGCCGCGTCTGTTTGTCTGTTCGCGATTAACTCAAAAACTACTGCACCGATTTTCATGCAGTTTTCATCAATGGATAGAGTGGTTCTCGAGGAAGCTTGTCAAGCGTGCGAAGCCGCGGGCATCAGCTAGTAATATACTAAGGCTGACTGTCCACTGGCGCAGAGAGAAGAGGACAGGAGAAATATTTACCAATGGGATTGCATAGAATCTCAGTGTCTGACACGGAGCGGAGATTTTATGCAATTCTATTCGTTAATATTTCTCCACTCCTCTCCTCTGTGCTCCAGTGGACAGTCAGGCTTAGAGTTCATTTTTGTTTGCTAACATATATTGTTTGAATCGAATTGGTTGTCGTCACCTTGATGGTATCATCATCATCTGCCTAGCCTTTTCCCAATTAATGTGGAGTCGGCTTCTAGTCAAACCGGATTTAGCTGAATACCAGTATTTAACATGGAGCGGCTGCCTACCAGACCTCCACAACCCATTAACTGGGTAACACGGTACTCCTTAGCAAGACTGGTGTCAAATTTTCTGGCTTCTGACTATCCGTAACGACTGCCAAAGATCTCCTTAATGACAGCCGGGACCAACAGCTTTACGTGCTTTCCGAGGCACGGAGGAACCTCAGTATGTTAAGATGGCCACCCATCCACAGACCAACCTCGGCAACCGTTGCTTAACCTTGAAGATCGGCCTGTGCTGCTGTTATTATTTATCCACGAGCTCCTTTATTGTATCATCGATATACAAACAACTCTTCCGTTACTGCTGACTGACTGAGTGACTGACAGACAACGCACAGCTGAAACTACTGGTTGTAGAAAGCTGGAAAGAATTTCCCGAAATTCCCGCGGGAACGGGAAATACGGGATATGCGCGTAGAAAGTCGCGGGCAAAAGCTAGTCATAATAATATTGTTTCTTTCCAAAAAGTAGGAGGTTCTGAACTCGGTTGTATTTTTTTTTCTATGTTTGTTACCTCATAACTCCGTTAATTATGACCCGATTTGAAAAATTCTTGTTTTATCTGAAAGGATATACTTTCAGGTCCCATTTAAATTTTATCAAAATCGGTTACGAAGTTTGGATTTTAAACCGAAATAGCTGGAATTCGTTTACTTGGATGATGGTTTTTTGTCATCCGAGTAATCGAAATTGCGAATTTTGCTTTTCTGCGATTTTGCCGTGGTGTTTTTAGGTGTTGAGGTACCACTAAAAAGTGAAAAATAAAAAAACTTTTTACAAAAAAATATAACCGCCTTCCAAATAAATAAAAATACTACAAAATAAAAAATAACTTTAATTTCGGAAGTAAGTGTCAAAATGCGAAGAAACTAACAAAAACAGTGACTTTGTCAAAAGTTTTTATTTACGCCCGAGATTAATAATCAATCCTGATCCAATTTTTGCCATCTAAGATCGACATTCCAATCCATTTTTCGGGTAAAGCTTGCCAATAACCGATCTTTAGATATGTTTTAGTATCCTCGGAACCAATCAATCTATGGGAGGGTGGATCACAGATTAAAGATTGACCTCTGTTCGGAAATGACAGTTTATGCTTGCCAATAACCAATCTGTCCATTTTGACATTTCGTTCGATCGGTGTAAACAATCGCAGATTGCAATCCCAGAAATTTCGGGGATCGTAAGAAAGTAGTCGTTGATACTAATTACAATTTAGGACAAGTTATGGCATTTTCAGTGTTTTCAAGTGATAGTGACGATAGTGATATGGAGGTCCTTGCTCAGTTGTCCGACTGGGACACCGACAGCGACAATGATGATCGACAAAGAGCTTCTTCACGAAGACTCAAAAGGGTGAACTATATGCAAAGTCTTGATGATGCTGAATTCACCTTTAGATTTAGGTTATCTAAAGCTGCAGTGAATTCTCTATTACCTCAGTTGATGCCGTTTATTCGTGTTACTTCCACAAGGTATGCAAACGAGTTTGAAAAATGTCTATAGGCATATCGTCGTTCCACAACTGATAAAGCTTTACGTTGGAATCATTTTATTTTACAGGAATCATGGCGTATCACCACTCCATCAACTACTGTTATCGTTACGGTTTTATGCATTAGGTACTATGTTGATATCTGTAGCTGACTTTGTTGGGGTGTCTACATCAACAGCAGGCAGAATAGTACGCGATATATCTTCAGCAATCTCGACCTTGTATGATCAGTACATTTATGTTCACCAACAAAGTGCAGAAAAATTCTACCAAATTGGGCACTTCCCTCGAGTTCTTGCTGCAATAGATTGCACTCATATACGTATTCAGTCACCATGTGAGTGCTGTTTTGATAACATGTGTACTTATTAATAAAATACCTACTTGCAATAAGTTATTATAGTAATTCTACTTTGGTTTATTTTAGGTCATAATATAGGTGAAGAATATAGAAATCGTAAGGGTTACTTTTCCCTAAATGTCCAAGCGATCTGTGATGCTGATTTAAAATTTATGAACGTGGTAGCACGGTGGCCAGGTTCAGCACATGATGCCACAATTTTCAACAACTCTATTCTTAGAGGTACTTACTACATACATTGTTTTCTGATGGTAATATTACTCATTTGATATTAATTTTTATGCATATTTGCAGCCCAATGTGATGCAGGTAACTTTGGTAACCGCTGGATGCTTGGTGATAGTGCTTATCCAAACAGAACCTATTTGCTGACACCACTTCTAAATCCTGTTAGTGAAGCAGAACAGAATTATAATGAAGCACATATTAGAACAAGGAATACCATAGAAAGGTAACTATTAAAATAATACAGATAGTAAGGTTTTATAGTAAGCCAAGGCCAAGACTACCCAAAATGATCTAGTAGCAAGATTTTAATCAACATAATTATTTTTAATTCTAGAACCTTTGGCATCTGGAAGCGAAGATTTCCTGTTGTGGCACTAACAATGCGGTTATCATTGCTTAAGACGCAATCAGTTATAATAGCCACTGCAGTGCTGCACAACATTTGCAGGACTTATAAGCTAGAGGAAATTCCTGCAGAAGTGGAGCTGCCACCTGCAGAGCCCATAGAATATATAATTAATGATGATCAAGACATCCGGGAAAGAGCTGATCTTATAAATAATTACTTCCGGTAGCAGATGAAAGTGATAATCTTATTGTACTTCTATATAAGACAGTTATCTAGGTATCCAGAAAATAAATCAACATTACTATAAAAACACATGTTTTATTTACAACAAATAAGGAACATTCTGAAATATTTCAACAGTATAAAAGTATACAATTTATGTCGAGTACAAAGAACAAAAATGAAACCACAACTATCCAGACATGCTCAATAAATATTAATGGTACGTACATAAAAGTACTTTATACCTACGTACCATAACTTACAAAATGTGCTCTTAATATATGAAATTATACAATGCTAAAATATTTGAGTTTTAAACATGAGCTCTATTTACCGCAACATACTATCCAGTATCCAGACATACTCAATAAATAATAATGGTATGTACATAAGAGTACTATGTACCTACATACCATAACTTACAAAATGTGCTCTTAATATATGAAATTATACAATGCTAAAATATTTGAGTTTTAAACATGAGCTCTATTTACCGCAACATACTATCCAGTATCCAGACATACTCAATAAATAATAATGGTATGTACATAAGAGTACTATGTACCTACATACCATAACTTACAAATGTGCTGTTAATATATGAAATTATACAATGCTAAAATATTTGTGTTTATACAATACAATACAAATATACAAAAGTGCAAGTCTTACAATCTTCAGCAAGTCCAACAAAATTTCCAAATGTTAACTAATTATTTAGTTTGTAATGAACTGAAATGACCTGAATTTAAATATATAATTCTTAAAGCGTAAAAAAACTTAAATAACTATTATTCAAATTTTATTTTAAAAATTAAAGATTATTTTTTGTTTCTACAATAGCTTATCAAGAACCTAATATACCTACATCAAATAAACATGAAACGAGCATGTCCAGTTAAAAAAATCACTGCTTCCTTAACTTTTCTAACTCTAATTTTAATTTAGCTGATTCCAATAATAGGTTGTCGTTTTTTAGTTTTAAGTGTTCATTTTCTAACTTAATATTTAATAATTTAGCTTCCACACACTGTTTTTTGGCACTAAAATAGTCTGCTATTGCATTATTCCTAGCCGCCTTGCAATCATCCGTTTTCAATTTCTTTTTCACTGGAAAAAAGAAACAATATGATAGAGATTTGTACACAACACAACATTGCTCTTCTAGCAATGCTTTTTATAAACAGTATGATTAATAGAAACCTTATTAAAAAATATAACAATGGCAAACTTGCTTTATCCGGGCTTCGTCCCTAGGTACCTATATTTAAGGATAAAATGCAGTTCCATTGCTATATAAAAGAGAAAAGAAAATTATACATATAAGGATTGTCAATGAGTATTACCTGCCCTAGGTGTGCTAAATGTAAACCTCTTGGGTTTAACAGGTGTAATGTTCTGATCAATGTTTGATAATATCACCTGACTATCAGTCATGACAACACTATCACCATCACAGATCACAGTCTCAATACCCTGGTCTGCAGGTATTAGAACTGCATCCTCAACTAACACCCTTGCATCACTAAACCCATCACCGCTACCACCATCACCATCAGTGCCACCACCAATTTCCAAATCCACTATCTCCCTGTCACCCCCAAATGGTACTGTGAATCCACTGGCAGTACTTCCTAGCAAGCCAGTTACGCGGTCTAAAATGTCATCTGGGGGTATGTAGTCAGCAGGTCCACCACCAGTCTGAAAATAATAGTCAATATTAATATTGTGAGATTTATTAATTAAGTTTAGTCTTACCTAAATAGAAATGCCAAGTATTGTAAATGTACCAACCTTCAATTGGTTCATCCTGATTTTAGTGCAGCGTTTGCGTGAGTTCTTTTTTAAGTTTTCCCACTTCAAACGCAGCTGCTGCGGTGTTCTAGGGCCGTTTGTAGCATTGGCATTGAAGCAAGCTGCCAAACGAATCCACTCCTCATTTTTTAATTTGTTATTTGTGGCGTTCGTCGTTTTGGAGGTGATTATCTTGCTTTTTTCAATGAGGTCCAAAAGAAACTTCGACTCCTCTTTGGTTAGAGGCTTGCCTTTTACCTAGTAACAAAAAAAAAACATTAATTTTAATAAACTTATATCTAATAGCGTCACCCCGCACCGAGAAGGCGCGAAATAAGATGCATCAATACTACGAGCATACAATTAAAGGATGAATAGAAATACTTACAATTTCGCAGTCCATTTTAGAAATAACTCTGGTAGGTAATACACACACAGATCAAATAAAGTTTAATTTATAGATAATTATTACGAATGATCAATAATAATATTAGGTTTTCTGGTCGACGCGCCAAGCAAGCACAACAATAAACAATCACGAGCGTCACAGAATTCAAGATGTCAAATTTACGTTCCATTCCTGGTAAAATAGTTGGAAGTATTTTAAATATAATTTAACGATTGCATATTTTACGGGGTTTTAGACACGTAATTATATTGTTTTGACACATAAGGTATATTTTGGTTTAGTTTAATGACTAGTTTATTTTCTTAAAACACAGAATATTATGTATTGCTTAATCAAAATTTTACGTGAAACGGAACGGTCGGGAGGGAAAAGATCGCTTGCAATCTGTACCAAAAAAACACTAACGGTTGCATAGTTTTGTTATTGGCATGTGGATTGGAGATCGATCTCGCAGTATGCAGGAATCTGGGATTGACTGTATCGTTAGATCAGAGATACATTATTAATTTTGGGCGTTAGTCATTTGTGTTTTGTGAGTTTAACTGTACGTCCAAATAATTTATAAACGAAAATCATAAAGTAAATGAACCAAAACGTAAATAACCTATGCGACAGCTGATATTCAATATAATCCTGTTTGTGTCCACCGTTGATTTAATTATTATTGACACAATTTTGTCACACGGCACTCATTACCCATATCTGTTGTAATTGAAAATTTATCCACGACATATACACTGGAATTGGTTGAAACATCAAAATTATTGTTTACCGTTAATCTATGGGGCGGAAAATTAAATCAGGACCTGTGAAGTCGATGAATCCACAGTAATCATTGCAGTTTTATATTTATCTTTCAATTATTGTTTGTATTTGCTAGCTTTTCGAAGTGAAAACTTCTTTAACGGCTTTTTTTGGGACGGGCATTAAATTTTAAACTCGCGTCAGGACATGTGACCTGATCGAAAATTCGCAATACAAACTCGCGTCAGGATACGTGACTTAGTCGAAAATTCGTAAGGTTGATGATTCAAAAATGCACAACGTTAATGTTCAAGTTTTCACTTCTGCCGGCACTCCCGGAGTGCAACCCGTTGTTTTTTAATAAAATTGTTATTTGAAGTAGGTACCCTTCTTTTACCAACCTATTTCAAGATGGAAGTCTTTTTAACCATTCTTCAAAAAAATTTGAAAACGTTAATGAAAAAGAAAAGAAAAATATAACGGTCCAATTTGTTTTCATAAGCAGACAAGAAGACATTTCTAATAAAGCTCGCTATTCAAGTGCGGTCAAACAGAAAACTGCAATATCATTGAAAAAGTTATAAAGTTTAAGTTGCTGTCTATTTGCGTTCACCCTTGAACGGTCCGTACTAATTCAAAATTTGCATTGGCTGATTTCCAATGTTGCGTTTTTTTTTTTACTATTTAAAGGCATACGTTCGACCAATATCTCACCTAATGTTAAGCGATGATACGGTCTAAGATGGACCACGCTTGCCTAGAAGTAACCTATATTCACTCTTGACTTAAAGACTTCCAGGTTGTAGAGCTATCAGGAAACACAGATTCAGCAAATAGGGAATATGCAAGCGATTTTTTTAATTTGCAAAATTAAATTCTTAGTAGCCCTAGTAAACAATAATGAAATTAGTTTTTCAATATTCAGCGATGAAGTTACATATAAAGCTTCAAAGATTACAATTAGAAAAATAAGTCCGATATGGACTTTGGCGTCAAAGTCCATGACGCCTATACAGCTGCCATAGAAAACAGCGTTTCGCGAGAGGGACAGATATATTTGTTTAAAATAATTATATCTCGTTTGTTTTTCGAGCTATTTTAATTCTATTTTCACTGTAAGTATTATTTTTTTGTATATTTTTAGGTAAACTGTATAGATAATAAATATTTTCTTCATGCTTATTCCCTATTGAAAAGGCATGTTTGTGGTACTGATTAAATATCTGTGAAGCAATAACGAAGTATCATAACTAAGACATGTTTAACGAGGTGAAATTTAAACGCGCCATAAAAAAATAATGGGCTCAGTCACGGAACCGTTACTAAAGTTAGCCACACAAATAAATATAAACGAGGTACCTCTCTCGATTAACTTACATTTGCTTCTTTGTCTCCTCCTTTAATATCTTTAAGTGGACGTAGGCAATTTTACAAAAAGCAAAAAAAAGAGATATCCTCAGTAATTTGCGGGATCCACTCGGCTATAAATGAAATGAAAATTTTGACGAGAAAAAAGGACTGAATTTGCCTACTTTTATTCTGGTGCTTTCTGAAGATGGTCTTTTGAGTTATTTCGCTAATTTTGATGATGTTACTAGACACGCAAAGTAACTTTTGAATATTTTAACAGTCAAAATTTGCCACGTGTAGCGTAATGGAAATTTTAAGAGCTACTTCAGGTACGGACAGCCTGCATGCAAATAAATTACGGCAAAATCATTTTCATCAGCATTTTTGTAATTTTCACACAACGCAATGCTAATGACCACTAGTTAATACAATTTTACAAAATCATGTTACAATGTCTGTGCCTTTACTATACGCAAGAGTTTTAATTTTTTAACAAAACCTTTTAATACATTTTATCAGCCTTGTCCCAGATTTCGGTTGACTTCTTTTAAACTCTACGAAATGACGTAATCCCCGGAAATTTCAATGAACGTTAAGAGTAAAGTAGGAGTTTTCAGAAAATGTAGCAAACTTTTTAGACATTTAGAATTAAATGAATTTGTTTTGTTTGTTTCGTTTTATCGCTTAAGCCTACCTACGCTGGATTTTTAAAAACGTGAGTATTGTTCTTGGAACGCTTTGAGCACAATCGTATTTTTTTATAACTTTATGTTAAAGCTTCAACGGTCATCCCGTTTATTATTTGGTGCACCTGCAAATTCAAAATAATGTTAAATTGTAACTGTATTGGTAGGTCACAACAATTATTATACAGTTCTAAAAATATAGATATTCCTTTGAACCGCTGAATAAATTAAGTCAACCACTCGTATGCAAATAATCAAATCCTAACTTAATTACAAACCCAAATCGTTTCAAAGCAGTCCCTCTATGTAGACTGTCCCAAAGGTTCTGTATTGTAATCAACTATAAATATTAATGTATTTACATACGATACAGAACTCCCAACTTTCATTAAAGTGAAAATATGCAAATCAACAAAAACTGTGGACGAAAAAGTTGGTTACGCTAGTTCAGACCTTAGTTAAAATAAATTGGATGTCAACACGTTTGTGATGCAAAACTGGGTTCTATATAAGCACCTGTTTCTACCATGGCCAACATAGTAGCCTTTTGGTAAAGTTCTTTTTTTTGCAATTACAACGCCGTAGGACGACGCAAAGGTAGATTTGCATTTTTATTCGAAACGGCTGAAAGGGTCAGTTTTTTGGACACTTTTTTTCGAGCCCGGCCAATATTGAACGTAGAAGATTTTGTTTTTAATTGTGTTGAGAATTACTTTACTGTTATATAAATTCCCATCTACAGAGATTAAAAGATCTTCCTTATCTCTTTTGGTCTTTAAATGGAGGACATAAACATTTATAGACACTTTGAGTGACTTAGAAACATTTTCGAAACCAATTTCGACGAAGAGCAACCACATTATTGTGCCTTAAACGTTAAATATTGTCTGTTACATCTCGCATATCATAAATGTGAAGTCTTATGACATCATCTTTAAGTGTTACGTCCGCTGGAGCGATGTATTAGGGAAATAAGTCTCCTTTTATGTCAAATAGGGGAAATTTAACAGCAATAACTTCTTTAATAAAGTCTTGGTCGCGAGTTATGGCAGAAGATATTCATTGGGACATATTGAATTTATATTGTGAGTGATCTTCCTAATAACAGTTCTAGAATGATAACTGAAAATTTACTTCTAAGAGCATAATCTAACTTTGTAAAATTTAAAAGATGTAAAGTTGGAAAGCAAAGCCAAAACTTTCAAGAAAAAAGAAATAAAGACATGACAATGTAATGTAAAAAAGTGAGAGAGAGAAAGAGACAGAAAAAGACAGTGCAGAGATGAGAATCTGAATAAAAACATGAACTGAATATAATATGTTTTCAATTACGTTTAGTAAGTGAAAACATATACTATCAGAGAATCTCACTCCATCTAGAATATTAAAGAAATATAAAACTAGTAAACTCAAAATACAATCAGATCAAATATAATTCGAAACTGCTTCGCCTGAAGTGACGTAATTGGCAGTAGCCACTGTTAGCCGTTAATGTATTCGTTAAATTATTGATGCCGCTTACTCTTTGCTCCAATTAATTACAAACATGCTATTAATTAATTATAAAAAATTAAAAACTGATATTCGTTTTTTTTCTGCAGCAGAACAGTTATTTACCAAAAAGTCTTTTGATGGAGATTTTATTGGGTAAATAGATAAAAAAGTTATTCTAATAAAAGGATATATTTAACCCTTGAAAGATTTTGAAGGAATATGAGGCTTTGTTGTGTAAATAATACACCTAAAAAAAATACTTACTATGTTGTATTGCCTTCTCTCTTTAAAATCCATCAAAAATTTGTCGGTAAATGATCGCATCACTTCTCGAAGCGTTTCATCGTATTTTTAACCGACTTCTTCAAAAAAGAGGAGGTTTTATTTTTTGTTGTTGGTCTGTGTTGGCTGTCTATGTTATATTTTCATTTTCTATTATTTTTGCAACGTATAGAAGATATTCTGAATATAGAGGCCTGTCTATAAACATCTTGGTTCTAAGTTACTCAAAATACATGAGATTCTGCCCACACTCCAAGCAAGTGTACAGCCATAAATTTATTTTGTCATCTTCAAATCCCCAACAGCCGGGCCAGTCGCAATTTATTTTAACTAAAGCAACCTCGCAACTTTGGACATTTGCATATTTTCATCATATTTACTGTGGTCACTAAGCGAATTAACATCATTTAATGATTTTATTATATTTGCAGAGGACGGTGGCTACTGGGTTTTACATAACAATAGAATATTTGAACGACGGAGTCTCTTCCATAGTATTATCTTCTTCATTGAGGTACAATTTGTATTGTATATATATATCGGCACCAACACTGGGATTACTTCCTTTTGTGTCTCTTATGTTAAGTATGTTATCATTGACAGTGAAGATTAATCAATTATCTTTTCATATGCTTTTACCTTAATTATTATTTGTCTTGTTTGTGTGTGAAAAAAAATACAACCGACTTATAAAAACAAAACACTACACAGTATAAAATAACTTCCGTTTCAGAACTCGGTGTCAAAAAACTAAAAAAAATATTTTATACTTTGTAGTGTTTTGTTTTTAGAAGTCGGTTGTATTTTTTGTAAAAAAAAAACTTTTAACTTTTTAGTGGTACCTACCTGTTTGTCCATTTACAGCGTACCGGCGTGATTTTACGTTGTGAACTGGTGTAAACAATAAACAGACATGCAAATCTCACCAAATTCGGAACCGGTCTCTGCCAAGCAAAAAAATAATCATCCAAATCGGTTGAAAATTGGTGAAAATATCGCTGAACAAACATTGTTCATGGAATGCCATCATCAGATCCTAACTCAAACCTCCCATCATCAGCTCAGACACATAAGATGATGATTACCAGGCACAAATATCTGAATTACGTTAGAAAGTTTATGTAAAACATTGTATGTGCCTCTAAAAATTTGATCAGATTCAGACTTCGTGACAATGGGACCACTTCAGGAGTATAGGCTTTTGAATACAAAAATAATTTTAAAATCGGTCTTCAATTGGCGGAGAAATCTGTGAATGTACGTATAAAAAAATAAACATACAACCGATACGACATAGAACCTTCTCCTTTTTGAAGAAGTCGGTAAAAAAAATACAAACACCCGAACATAGAACCTCCTCTTTTTTTAAGATATCGGTTATAATGACTAATGCCCGTTTTCACCAATAGCCCCTAAAATTTAAGTGTCTCCTAAACAAATTTAAGGGACTCCTAACGCAAGTTTTGATTTCACCAACGGTTAAGTGACACCTAAAGCATTAAGGGGGCCTTATAATTTAGGGGATGAATTGACGACCCCGTAACACATATTTTTAGGTTATTTTGTGAAGATTACTCTAAGTTAACGAGAAAAAATGTATAGTGACCACGATGTTTATGAAGCTTTGGAAGCAATTGAAGATATAGAATTATTGAGTAACCGAATTTTTTTAAGGCGACCTCGTATTTACCGTGAAAGATCGAAAGATTTTAACAAGTATGATGTAGAATTAAAAGAATTTGTGATGGCTATCCACGCACTGTTTTTCGCCTCATTTGTGGTCCCATCTGTCTTTTTAATAAGAATAGTTTCTTTGTGATGGAGCAGTAACTTAATCAACTTATCTTTATCTTCGAGTGAAAAATTTTGTCCACGTCTCCTCTTTTCTGCCATTATTTATTTATTTGTTTATTTTACTCAAAAACATAGGATTGTGGTACACGTTAAAATATAGTTTTACAAAATGAAAAGTACTATTTCTACAAACGTGTGGGTGAGCACTGCTCTCCTAGCTAGGTTATGAAAACCTGTGTTAAGGAGAAGCAGTCCGGTCCCCTAAGGTACAATGATGTAAAACTTACATAGTGCTTCTGAAATTACTGTTACAATTTCTATGTTAGTATTTATATATAGTTACGACATTAAAAATAACTTTTTGTTATAATTAAAAATAAAAAATAAAAATTAAGATGAATATGTGTGTGTGTGTGTGGTGAATGTGTGTGTGTATGTGGTTGAGTGTGTGGTGTTTGTTTGCGTGTTCGTGCTTGTCGATGTACATCACCTACGTTAAGATCTTTTCAGTTTCGTCGCATGACTTACTTTGGAGGTACGATTGTACAGTCTTTTTGCATTTGTAATACGGTAGACCGTAGATTTGACACTCTCCGTTTATTTTGTTGTAAAGAAACGGACCAAGAAAATGAAAAAATCTCTTGAAAAAAGTTGAACGTACACGTGGCAGGGTGCATATCCCATCTTTTCGACGTTTACTACGTTTTTTTTTCTATTATTCGTATGGGGTGATGTGGTGCTGCAGAATAACTGTCTGTAGTATGAAGTGTTGTCGAACATTAAGCACTTTGCAATCATTAATAACTAACTAAATTAATAAGTAACTAAATTAATTTACTTAATATTTTAAGTAACAAAATGCTTACACCAAAGAAAAAGAACACGCAATCACGCAACAAAATGTCACTCAACTCAGTTGACTTCAAAATGTCACTGCGCCATACAGCCAAAAAAAGTAAATTTTTAACTTTTTATTATTTATCTAATATTTAATTTTCCAAATAAACTGAGTGAAATTACGTGTTTTATCTTGTTTTTTAGGCTAAATGTCATGAAATCATTTACTCGAATAATTTATCGATAAATGTTTCTGCAGTACCTCCGCACTATACGTCACCTAACTAGGGGACTCTTACTTAAGTAGCCCTTAGGATGGTGAAACAGAATTTAGGTAAGGGGATGATTTAAAGGGTCCCCTAAGATAAGGGAACCTTACTTAGGTTACTGTTTAGGGGCTACTGGTGAAAACGGGCATAACACTTCTAGTTAATTTTCATTCAATTCCTCTTTGACGTCACAAATATCTACTACAGTCGAAATTCACGAATCACACTGAAATAACAGCGAGAGACTGAAATACACGTTTATGAAACATCCGACACAATAGGTATCGGACATGTCCCCCTGAACTGGCAACACCGCGCACCGGGACAGACATGTCAAAAAGAGGCCTGTCCCAACGAAAACTTTTAGCACTTTGCTAACGTTTCGTTTTTAGAATATTTTGTAAAGGGCTGCGACAGTTTTTGTTGAGCTGTTACTCTGTTAGGCGACTTTTGATGTGTCGACGTCTGTTGCTTAGTGTTTATGCTGTTTGATGGTCTAACTTGCTTAGGAAATATAAGCTTTTTGAACTTTGACACATTTTTGGACACAGACACAGTTTTGCTTGAAGGATTTTTGGAGATTTAAATTACGATTTTTCATTCATGATTTTATAATTAATTTTCGCATTTTGTGTAATTGATTCACACTATATTATTTTTGTTGTTACTGTCACTTTTCTATTTTATTTAATGTATATCAGACGTACTATCGTCACCTTTTTTATTCTGTCTATTAATAATATAAGTAGAGAAAAACCTCTTCCTAAAACTGAAATTCCGAGTAATAAGTCACTTACAGACTATATTTCACTTCACAGAACGTCAAAATGTTTCACACAAAACTAGCTTTATTTATCGTCCAAAACATCGAAACCGAAACCTCTAAGTTGTACAATGTAAAATTTACGATCATCCACATGTAGCAGATGACATAAACTCAAGTCTACTGCACTTCACGAAATAACATTGACGTTTGTGCAACGTTGCACACTATAACGTGGTTTCGTCTGAGCAACGTTACCCACTATAACGCGTTTACGTCTGATGGTTGAGATGTCTTTATTTCCCATGGGAGTTATAATTCACTTACATAAAAAAAAAATATTATAGAAAACCTTTTGACTGACGTACAGTAAAACTTTTGCCAAAAACATAATATACTCGTGCAAGGAAAAATCTAAAAGTTTAGGGTTTCATTGTCAATAGTAATATTTGTCACAGTTAAAACGTAAGTACACACGGGGTACGCGCCACTGGAAGTGGCATGTACTAAGTTGCGAATGCTTTACTATTCCATGTTACATCCACGATGTACTGTAATGTAGCTACTTACCTTTGTGCAACGTTACACACGGCTGGCTGAGCAATTTTACACACTATAGTGAGGCGACGTTTGTGCAACTTTGCACTATAATGTGGCCATAATAAAACCGAATGTTATTGGTAGTCACGGCTGAGGCTTGCAATATTGGATTGTGACTTTGTAGAAAGTGGAAATTAGATTTAGGATCTTAAGGAGCATAACACAGCGATTTTAGTAAATCTGAATACAATGTTGTAAAGCGGTTCTTATCGTTTCGTGCAAAATCAGAAGGCGAATAAAAATATAATATGTTAAAAATGGTTAAACCATAAGATTGAAAAAAGATAAAGGGTACGAGTATGGAGGATGATTAAAAAAATTCAAAAGCAACCAAAAACAAGAAACGGGAAAAACAAAAAAAAAAACGAAAAATAACAATAAATATAACCGAAGGACGGAATTAACGATTCTTCGCTAACTTTATAGAATAGCAAAAAGTTCGCCCTAAGTAAAACTTTCCACCATTTTATTTCACAATAAAAACTCAACTTAGTTTGGGCTTAACGAGGTTGAGTGCTGCGAAGTTTAATCAATTCCATGACCGTTAAGACTGAGTGACGATGGTTGATCATTCCGTATTCTTTAACCCTGAAAAGTTTTGAGATAGGAGCTGTTTTTGTCAAGAGTTTTGTAGCCCCTTACGATTTTGAGAATGATACTGAGTTGATGGTCTTTTCGTTCCTTATTTTCGTTTTTTAATTTCGGGCGTTTTTATCAGAAATACAATTATCTGTTTTGTGCGTGATTTTATAATCATAAATGGAAAAATAATCAATTTGCAATGAAGCGTTTTAAAATATAAACAAAAATATCATCGAAATGATACCTCTATAGATGCTCAAACTCAATTAACTGATTGTTGATCGTCCCGAACACTATGGTATGACGAAAAATTAATCAATCGCATTTGCTTTTCATTCAATCCACTTTCCAATATGAAAATATGTTTTGCCATCCACATAAAATTCTCCATGAATTGTGTGTAAAATCTCGATGCTACCATCGACACATTAATGCTCGGTAGAATTTAAAATTGAATTTGATGATAAAAATTCAAAGGGAGAAAAAAGGAGGATCAGTCGGTGATTTCAAATTTATGATTGCGTAATTAGAATATAACGGTAGCCATTTAATTTTTTTCTTAAAAATATGGTCCTTTGGACGCCGTCAAAAACTCAATTTTCCTCCTACTCTAATTGGAACAAATCACCAATTAAGGAACTTAATTAGGAGACTTGTTTAGTATTCATTTTATGTTCTTGACTTGTATAAAGATATATTCTATCGTCTTTTATGATAGCTTCTGTAATTTTATGTACCATATCAAATTAGTTTCTAATTAGATGATTTGTTTTAATAATGTTGTCACTGATTCACGTTATAACTTTTCTTATGATATTTCATAAGCGTAAAATGTTGAAATATAGTAGGTAGTCGATATAGAACCACTGCAGTATTCCTTGACAAAGCAACGCCAAGATGAAATTTAAAATTCTATATTCCGTAGATACTTCTTCCGTATGAAATGCGTAAAAGAAACTGCTTTAGAGTCGCACATGGGCTTGAACTATTCAAATAATATTCACAAAGCGTTCCAAGTAATACATTCTGAAATTCAGAACTCTGAATTCAGGAAAGCAGTAGACCCGAATGCAAGTCGAAAGCGTTTCATAAGTAAACATATAAATCTAGGAGTGGGAATCCCGATATTTGCGGTATCGACATGTTGCTAAGTAAAAACACCACAGAATACTGGATGTACTATCGGCTTAGTGCCAAACCGGTGGCACGATGTATTTTATAGCGACATATGGCGTTAGTGAGGGCACTACTGTATCGACTGTACAAAAAAACTTTTTACAAAAAAATACAACTGTTTTTGTTACTTTCTTCGTATTTCGACACTGACTTCCGAAATTAAAGTTGTTTTTTAGTTTGTAAAGTCGGTTGTATTTTTTTGTAAAAAGTTTTTTATTTTTCACTTTTTAGTGGTGCCCCACACCTAACAACACCACTGCCAAAATCGCAGAAAAGCAAAATACGCAATTTCGATTATCAAAGAATCATCTAAATAGTCAAATTCCAGGTATTTCGATTTAAAATCCAAAGTTCGTAACCGATTTTGATATGATTTAAATGGGACCAATCTGCAAGTATATCCTTTCAGATAAAACAAGAATTTTTCAAATCGGTTCATAATTGTCGAAGTTATGAGGTAACAAACATAAAAAAAAAACATACAACCGAATTGATAACCTCCTCCTTTTTGGGAAGTCGGTTAAAAACACCATAGAATACTGGATGTACTATCGGCTTAGTGCCATACTGGTGGCACGATGTATTTTATAGCGACATATGGCGTTAGTGAGGGCACTACTGTATCGTCTGCACAAAATTTAGAAGTTGCTGCACTAGCAGATGTTCTTTTATTTTTGTCTGCCGCTGCGAAGATTTTGAACGTAATTTTGTTTCTGTAGCTCGGTTCTGTTAAAATGTAAGCTGCAGAAATTTCGAGTGTTTTTTTGTTTGTGAAACAGAATCAAAATTTATGTGCAAAATCAAATGAGTATGTTGTAAAACTGTTTGCTTTATGTTTGATGAATTTTGACTATGTATTTGATGGTTATAGTTATAACTTCCGTTTTACACAACGCGAAACAGAAAAATTGCAACATCCTATTAATAGAAAAAATTAGCTGTCCAGTACACTTTGTCGAGTAATACAAGAGTCATAGAATAATGTACCTGTCGATTTTTTTTTAAGTTGTTCCTTCATATGAGTACAATTAATCCTGAAGCTACATTGCGTTTATTCAGTTACATGATGTATTTATTTGCATAATTATATCTGCATCACAATATTCAGAAAATTCATAATCAACAACTACCGTTACGGCATTCAGGATAACTATGTTAGTAATACCCTCATGAATGTCCTTAGCACACTCAAAATCTCGGAGAGATTTTATGCTCAAAGCGGTGCTGGTTTTAAATCAATACAGTGGACTATTTCTATCCGAATAAGTGAAATTTAATTAATCCTAATAAGTACAGGGGGCCTACTCTCTAAGCCCGAAGTCCGTATCACCTGCGGACTTACGATTACTTCCGAACCCAAACTAAGAATAAATGACAACGCAATTTGACAGTAACAGACAAATCGTGTTGTCATTAATTCTTAGTGGTAAGGTGATAATGGAGTAGAATACGCCCACAACTAAAGCCGAAATTACGGTCTTCGGGCTTAGAGAGTAGACCCCTGGTTTCTCTTTTTTGTTAGAAATGGTGTCTTAAATAATTTGCAAGAACTCATGCCGAGTTTAAGAACTACAACAAACGCTTACGTCTTCTTACTGAAAAACATTTTCTACATATACCAAAAGAGAATTTCAATTAGCAAATACTCCTTATTATATATAAACCTTTACTAAGAATCTTGTTTAATTTTAAAGTACAAAGCTCATCTGTTTCGTATCTCGTGTTATTTGGTTTCGCGTCAGCTATCTCGAGTTTTCCCGAGGGCGAAGTTACAAGTAGGTCAGGACATACAATGTTACAATTAATTAATTTAATATTATATATTATGTGTTTTATTATTGGATACTATGTGGTTTGGTTGAATCTGTTTCGAGAACGTGCATTTTATTTTTATTTTAACACTAGCTGTCCCCCGCGGCTTCGCTCCCGTCAACTGGTAACTTTTTTTTTTATAAACCACATAAAAACCTTCTCCTGATGATAACAAACACAACAAAAAAAGAATTGGCCAAATTGGTCCAGGCGTTGTTGAGTTATGCGCTTACCAACACATTTAGCGATTCATTTTTATATTATAGATAGACTAGCCGTTGCCTACGGCTTCGCCCAACAACTGAAAACAGCATGAAAATCGGTGCAGCAGTTTTTGAGTTGATCACTTGATCGCGAACAGACAGAGGCGGTGGAGGACTTTATTTTATAATATGTAGTGATAGTGATAAGTTCACACGCTTATTAATTAACTTTTCCATGATCGTAAAAATAAACTAGAACGCTACCATTTCTTTTCTTTTTTTACTCAGAATTATTATCGAGGAATAAATTAACCAAGTAAATAAGTAACATGATATCTGTTGAAACCATGAATATCAAAATAAAATACTTTTAATGTTGGTCACAAAGTGCGATTAAAAATTCTACCAAATAATTGCGCTGCAGTAACATTAAATACAATCTCAAACATGAAATGCAAGTCTCGACTAACCTACAAAATTATACTTAACTGAGCGTTAATACTAACCTTTTACGAATTAAACCATTTCAGTAGCCCGGTATAAAGTTACGCTACAATTTAGTGCCCGCATAAATGACTCTAAATAGTCCTTTCACTGCAGTCGCTTTGACATTACTTTGTCCTCGTCCAGATGGTGCCAACGACGGCTACGTGAGATGTCGGCTTACATTAATTATATCGGGACAGTCACTGGCTGCAACCCGGGTCTAAATTTAGGCCCGGTTAGCTAAAACCGGTGCGGTGGATATGGGCCTCAACGAAAATGTACTGTCAGATTTTTGTGAAGGATGTATGGTAACCTGCGTTATATTTTTATCAGGTTTGTTTTGACATATGCATACTCATAGGCACAGGTATAGCGAGAGGGAGCATAACATTTTTGAAAAGCAACCTAATCAATTTACTTTTAACTGAATCAAAATTATATCCAATGATAACTGCAATCACATTCCAGCCCATTGACCCCCAATTACATACTCAATTGAATACACTAAACATTTCGAGTGAAATTCCAACAATACCTATGCTGCGGTCAATTCACACTAATAGTCGGTAAGACAGCCAGCTTAACCTCTAGATATTAAATTACTTATGAACAATCCTGTCGATAATCCCGCATTCCATACAATATACTGAAAATCCATTTAACTAACACAGTTCTAGGTACTAGGCGCACAACAAGAATTGAGAGCTGCTGCAACATTTTGATAGTCTATTAACACGGTAGCCTACAGTTTAGGTTATTACGGAGTCATGTTGCCCTGGTACCGATAAGCCTTATTCAGTGACATTTATGCCTTATCTAAAGCAATGTTTACTGTGTACTAAACTGGGTTGGGGGCAGTTTAGATTGAGCTTAAATATTTTGAAAGGAAAATCTCGATACGGAACTGATTTTTAACGCGGTAGGACTGTACAGAAAAATTAAAAGGGCTCGTTTATAATTCAGACGAATTTGTGTTCTTTTTAAAATAGTTTATAAAAATATCTACATTCAAGTACTAATACTTAATATGTCCAATATACATACTACTTAATCGCATTCATGTAACGAACTACCAGGCGACCAGAATCATGAAAAAGTATTTCAGGGCTGGAATAGGTACTTAAAATAAGAGAATCGAAACACCTATGTTACTTCCAAACACAAAAGACATACTCAACCCGGTAAATACAAAGTTGAAGCGAGAAAAATACGTTCTGTCATAAACTAAGACAAAATGTCCCGAGCATTGTCTCAGCTTTTGTGTGGGACATTTCATTTCTGTAAAGTGACCATGATTTGTTGGTTCAGAGGAGACTAGTATTGAAGCAAATGGACCGTGTTGTCGATATGTACTGAACATTGATTTTGAACTCTTTCACAAGTAAATATTTGTATGAAAATTGAAAAAGAAAATGTTTTTTGGGTGTAACGGATTAGGTTAGGTTAGGTTATAGCGTGTTTGAACAATGGTTGTTAATTGAACTATATTGTGTTGGTATTTGCTTGCGATGTGATTTGTGATACATTTTTTGACACATTAACATGTGTCAAATAAAGAATAATAATCAGCAATTCAAGCCTGTCCTACTGGACTACAAAAATATTCATAGTGGCCAAAAGTACTTAATCGGAAAAAAACCATTACAGAGTATTAAATACTTCACCGAGACACAATCACAAAGTGTCACAAATCACAATCTAGTGGGAACCTTTTCTAGCAGAAAGTATTGCCAGAAAACAAAAATTTCATTAGTTTTCCATGCGAAATAAAATAAAGACGAATATTACTACGTACATAACCGACAAGAAAAAGCTAAATAAACATCAATTTTCATCTCCAAATTGAATAAGCCACATCACCACCCTCAAATAAACAAAAGACGAAACAAAAAGAACAATCTGTAAAAGAAACTGCAAGTCATCATGACGTCACCGAGCAAAATTGTTGTCATCGCAGTCACTCCACAACGAGTACCTACATGGGCGTTGATATGGCTCATCGAGTTATGCCTTTTTTTTAGGGATGGGAAATCATCCAATGACTCCTCCCGCTCTGGGTGTAGCGGGAGGGAGTGTCAGACTTCTACTGACTAAAACCCATCCATGTTCCTCCATTGTCCTTTGTGTTCCGGAGCCACGGTGTCTCTTGCGAATAATCCCGCGACTCCGGCAGGCGTCGGCCCTTTCGGGCCCCTCTGTGTGCTGACTCTCTTTGAGGCGCGCGTGGAACACTAACGCGCCGTCGACACGGGCTGTCGTCACTAGACGGACGGACGGCGAGCCACCCAAAGCTCGCCGTCCGCAGGCCATCGAGTATGCCTGGCAACGCTATTTCAATATATCAAGAGAGAAAAAAAAAACAGTCGAATTGAGACCCTCTGATTTTTTTTTTAAATCTATACTATTCTAAATTTTTTAATGATAAGCTTTGTCTGGACAGGTGTCAAAATACTTTGCTCATAACTCAATTAATCAAAATTGTAACCTGTCTTTTATGTACTCATATACAATTTATTACAATTTATTTACTTAGAACATAATATAATTTTAAAATTTAAAAAAATATTTAATAAAGTGTTTTTCAATGGAATTAATTTTTATAATGTGTAAAAAAAATACAATTTAGTTCACTTTTTTAGTTTGTGTATTGGCATTCAAAAAAAAAAAGTATTCGCGTGCCATCATCAAGTGACTGACAGAAACACCTTTTAAATTATTTGGAGAGTTAGCCAAGTTTTTGTCAAATCATGATGTTACATAATATTTACTTACTATACACTTTCATAAATATCTGGTTACGGTTCCACTGAGTTGGCACAAAATTCTTTAGCGGAATCTGTCTTGTAACAATGTCAACCCTGTGTGTTATCTCAGAAGTTTGGGGAAAGCAGACAATGCAAGGGGGTCGGGAATATGCTGACTATGTTTTGGCAAACATGTTGGTGTAATTTTTGTGTGTGCAGCTTGAGTTCTGTTAAAGTTCGAGATTGGTGCGTAGATAAATTTTTAAATCATAATTCTGAGAGAAAGTTGTAAGTGGCATTAAGGTGGAAGCTCCAGGGTAGCCCACGAAATTCAAATATTTTTATGTTTTTTTAAAATTTGCCGGTCTGTGTGAAGCTGTATGTTAAACAAAATACGGTTCGCGATCGTAAAGAGCATTTATCTAAAGGATTATAACAATTTGAATCATCAATATATCCCTCTAAGGTCATAGAACTCGATTCAATGTTATTTCGTGAAAAAGTCAATCAATCGAGTTGTATGAACTAAGAGGATTATATTGATAATTAAAATGGGTATAATTCTTTAGATAAATATGCGTTACGGCCGCGAATCGTATTTTGTTTAACATACAGCTTCACACTGACCGGAAAGTTGCAAAAAACAGAAATATTTGTATTTCGCGGGCTACCCTGGCGCTTCCACCTTAACTGAAATCTTTATTATTTTCACTATATTGGACTTGCGTTTGACCACAATCTCACCTGATGGAAAAACGAAGATGTGGTCGACGATGGTGTACGCCAAGAAGTAACCTGTTCACACTTAACTTAAATATTAAAGATTGGACGGATTCTGTGTTAAACACATACTCTGACAGGGTATTCTACTTGTATATATCTGTTGTAACTATATCATAAGTTGTTTAGCTACAGTAGAAATCGTTCACCTGCGGGCCTGCGAACGACGAGTATTGGGTGGCTCTCTAAGCCCCAAGTCCGTAGTTTCGGGCGTATCACCTTCAGACTTACAATTAGTTCCGAACCCGAACTAAAAATTAACGACAACACAATTTTATAGTAACAGTCAAATCGTATTGTCATTCATTCTTGGTGGTTATGTGATACGAAGAAGAATACGCCCGCAACTAAGCCCGAAACTAGGGACTTCGGGCTTAGAGAGTAGTCTCCTAGGCCCGAGTCGACGGCGCGCTTTGTTCCTCGGGCGCCTCAAAGAGCTGTCAGCATAGAAGACGGGGCCCGCTAGAACCAGTGCCTGCCGGGATTGCGATTTTTTTTCGAAAGAGTCACCGCAGCCCAGGAACGCAAAGGGCATTAAGAGGAACATGGATGGGTTTTAGTCAGTAAGTCTGACACTTTGCTTCACCCAGGGCGGGAGGAGTCATTTCACTTATCACTTCTGACTGATCAGATCAGATGTGCACAAACTAAGTCAATTATCAGCATTTCTAAATATCAAAGTTTTAGAAATAATTAATTTTAATTCATTTGCCAAACAGGTAATTTAAAATAAAATAATTTTAACTTTTATTTCTGTAACGAGATTACGTTGGCTTCACTGCCAATTAATTATCGTTTCAAAATAATCATCATCAAATTTATAAAATTATTCTGTTACTGAGTATGTGGCTGATAGACAACGCATTGCAGAAACCATTGGTTGTAGAACGCTGAAATTTTCTAAAAGGTTCCCCGGGGAATATTGGGGAGCACTAAGAGAGGGTTTTCCGAAATTCCTTCAGGAACGGGAATAACGGGAAATGCACCTACAAAAGCTAGCGGGTAAAATCTCGTATTCCTATAAACTATTAAAAAAAAAATTGGCCGGTGGTAGAACTTGTTCTAAGTCCGCCTGGCAAGCTACCACCATCATGTCTAAGTCTGTTGCCATAACAACTATGTTAACAGCATTGTTGTGTTCCGGCAGTTAGAGGTATGATAGCCAAATGATGATGATGTTGATGTGGTTTGGTGGTAAGAGGATTCCGGGTGAAACTCGCTTCCATCTTCGGCCTAATCATCACTTTCCATCAGGTGAAATTTTGGGCCAAGAGTTTCCCCGTTTTGTATTAAAAAAAAACTTTCTGCTACGGTAATCCTTATCCCATTTAAACTATCTCCATTTACTTATCTTCACATACTACCTCATGGGACCCAACGGAGCGAAGCAGGTTACCATGGTAACAGCTGAGACCCTCTGTGCTTATGCATTACTGCATCCATGGGTTCAGTTTATAATCTAGTTAGTTCAGAAACATGTTGCAGAAATGTGAATAGTTTAACGGCTAAAGTTTAGGGTTGTAAGTAGAAATTGGTTGATTACTCATAATATTTGGAATTTATCTTGTGACGAAAATGCGGCTAAGTCTGTCGCCATAACAACAATGTTAACAGCATTGTTGTGTTCCGGCAGTTAGAGGTATGATAGCCAGTTCCTCTGTGTAAGAGGATTCCGGGTGAAACTCGCATCCATCTTCGGCCTAATCATCACATTCCATCAGGTGAGATTTAGGCCAAGAGTTTCCCCGTTTTGTATAAAAAAAAAAAAAAAAAAAAAAAAAACTCGTGAGCACATTAGAAACTATTTTCTTTATGAAACACAAAAAATAAGTAAGATGCTGGGATCAAGATTTGTTGTTATCCCACCATCTTGAAAGGACGAATGAATTTTATCCTACCAGAAAAATTAGCCCGCAATGGTAGAGGTATTTTTGACATAACGGGTTAGTTGTATGTATAGACATGCAATGTAAGTTATTAACTTAATTATTGACACTTTTCCATGGATTTTCAATGTCGGGAAAGGAATGGATAAAAAATTATTTTTAACCTAGACCCTGAAGATAATGATTTATGCTCCAGTATAGAAACGCATTAAAACTCTACTACTAGTAGACTAAACAATACACAATACAGCAAATAAATACAATTTCAAACAATAAACTCAAGAACCAATACAAGTCGTACACAATCAGGAGCGTGCAGCCAAACCTCTTGATTTATACGCCGTCTCCTAAACTCGGGCAGGCAAGTCCCAACAGAGCGTGAACCGCTTGTGTATTCCTGTCACAAGCCTTCGAACGAGCTCGAAAAACTACGGCTTTTGAGAAGTGGACAAATTGTTTTGACGGTGGTTTAGGTTTTGATATTTTTCTTACAAGTCAATGATAACATCAATGTGTATAACATGCTTCCATTACTGAGTGAGTGGCTGACAGACAACGAACAACCGAAACTATCGGTCGTAGAATGCTGAAATTTGGCTTGTAGGTTCCTTGGGGAGTGAAAAGGCACTTTGAGATCCCTTTCCCGAAATTCTTGCGGGCAAAGGCTAGTATAAACTATAAATGCGTGTGCAATCTAAAATGGTTACATAAAATGAAAGTAAATACATAAGTACCTACCGTTACTAGTCGCTACTACTACTATCGGTGCTATTATAGGTACTATCGGTGCTACTTTAGGTACTAACAGTGCCACTACCGGTACTATAAGTGTTACTATAGGTACTATCGGTGCTAATATAGGTACAACCGGTGCTTGCGCTGTTTTTAGAGCTGTGATATTGGTGCATGACGAGTCTATAATAATATACTAACGTCATTGTTACAAGTAAAAATATTAGCATTTATTGAAATAAACCTAAAGCTTGAAGATAAAACATGTTTAGTTAAAAACCATGTAACAACTAACAAGTAAAAAAAAAGACTCCTTAAAAGAGATGGAAAAAGGACTGTAAAAAAAAAGATACAGAAGTTTACAAAAACTTTTTTTATTATTTCAGATGCTTTTGCTCTTGACTCAAGTCTAGGTCTGAGATGACAGGGACAAAGTCTACGATGGAGCAAGCTTACCCAAAAGTAGACTGTTCACACTAACTTTGAAAAGATTAGGGTTGTAAGCGTTCGAAAATACAGTCGCAGGCAAAGAGTTCGACTCCTATGCTGTGCGCATTATGAAAGACGCTTGGAATAAGTGCGAATTGGTGGAATAGCAACAAGGTAGGAATAGTAACTTGCAGTGCGTCTGGATGTTCGATGGCGAAGGAGACCGGTGGGATGAGATCGTGGAGATCTTGGGCATGTTCTCCGAAGTACTATCTGTAGAAGCTAAGCTATGTAGGTGGCTGCAATACTCCCTGCAGGATCGGACTTCTGCTTTGTATAGAGTTAAAAGCTGTACAACTGTGTAAATAACTTATAAATGTAACCCCTAACTGCACGTATATATCCTACTTACAAAGATTGCGTAAAAAATGAAAATCGTCTCTGCTTTTGCGTATTCGGTTGAAAACAGTCTGAATTTTCACAAAAAGTCGACAAAATCCAACTGTTACCAAGCGATTAAAACATGGTATTCAACAAAACTTTCTTCCGAAAATGAATATTCATTTTCGTCTGTTCCACAAATAACATTCCTCTCCTCCATTTGTTTCATAAGTGGCATTACCAACCTTTCAACAGTGGGGTAAAAAATTACCAACAATCAAATTTGAATCAACTTCCAAGCAACGGGGACCATTGACTGAGTCTTCGACCCCATTCTGGCTTTTATGTACTTAATTTGCTTTACTCGTTGCAGAAAGAAGGAACATTTTATTTTTCCTTTGTCGGTTTTCAGCTCAATGAATTCTAAAATTGGACCCAGAAGTGTGAAGTCGGTTTAGTATCTGCGGCTAGATTATTCTACATTATCTGTCCGGAAAAGCAGCGTTGAAAATAAAACACGTTTTCCTACTTTACATAATAAGAATATGAAAATTTTAAAAATCAAGTATGAAGACTTTTTTTTACTATTGATAGGCATACGTTTAACCACTATCTCACCTGATGTTAAGCGATGATGCGGTCTAAGCTGGAGCACGCTTGTCTAGAAGTAACCTATTCACTCTTGACTTAAAGACTCCCAGGTGGTAGCTATCAGGAAACACAGACTCAGGCAGAGAATACCAACTCCTTAGCTGTACAAACAATGAATGTATTATCAAAACGTTTTGTGCGTATAGGTGGGATGTCCACCATGTACTGGTGGCGCGTCGCCAAACGTCTTTGTGGTCCGATGATGGAACAGGCTGATCGGAATTAAATTATGCAATTCCGTCGCACACTCCCCAAAATGCAGCCAATAGAAAACCGACAGGCCAGCAACTCCGCGTCGACGCTCAAGAATTTGGAGCTTCGATTCAACGAGCCTATCATTGCCGGTGAATCTTTTGGCTCGTTTTTCAATTGACTCGAGGGCATCAAGCTGGTATCTGGCAGATCCAACCCAAAGATGAGAGCAGTACTCCATACGATCGAACTTGCGCTTGATATAGTTCAAGAAGCTGTTACAGCGTGAAATACGGTCTCACCTTTGCTAGGATGCCTAACTTTCTAGCAGCCGCAGTCTTTGCCTCTATGAAAGGGCCAAAATTGAGGGTAGATGTTAACGTAAAACCAAGAAGACTTGCCAAATGCGCAAATGGTAAAAACCGACTTGGCCGCCTAAGACTCTCACACGAAGGGTACACTAAACTGGAAAAAAACGCGTTTCTTGTATAGGAGACCCCTTTTTAACCGACTTCCCAAAAAGGAGGAGGTTACTATCAATTCGGTTGAATGTTTTTTTTTTTTTTTTATGTTTGCTACCTCATAACTCCGACAATTATGAACCGATTTGAAAAATTCTTATTTTATCTGAAAGGATATACTTGCAGATTGGTCCCATTTAAATTTTATGAAAATCGGTTACGAACTTTGGATTTTAAATCGAATTAGCTGGAATTCGTCTACTTAGATGATAGTTTTATGTCATCCAAGTAATCGAAATGGCGTATTTTGCTTTTCTGCGATTTTGCAGTGGTGTTGTTAGGTGTGGGGTACCATTAAAAAGTGAAAAATAAAAAACTTTACGAATAAATTAACAAAAACACCGACTTCCGAAATTAAAGTTATTTTTTACTTTGTAGTGTTTTTTTTGGAAGTCGGTTGTATTTTTTTGTAAAAAGTTTTTTATTAAAAAATATATTTACCTACATTATTTGTTGTTAAAGTGGCAATAGAAAGATACTCTCCGTGAAAATTTCAGCTATCTACCTATCACGCTTCATGAGATACAGTCCGCTGAAATATAGACGGGCGAACGGTCAGTAGAGGCTGTGTGGTTCCGTTAGGTACCCTTTGGGTCCGGAACCCTAACAAAAGAATGACCGTCACCTGTCAGGCTTAGCAAGTGCTGATTTTCATCTCTTAAGATCTTAGGGCCTATTTTACTATTTTTTAAATAACTTTCGCATTCGCATGTCAATCGCAAACTGTCAAAAAGCCTTAATTTTCATAATCCTAATCATAATCATTTATTTGCATTAAGTATTGGTACAGTATGGGTCTTAAAGTTAGTAATTAAGTTCCGAATACATAGTCAGACATTTGACATGCAAAATTTAACAATGTAGATACTTAACACTAGACCATAATATTCATTAATTTTTACCATGCATTCAATATTGGTTGTCACATTAATTCAAAATATTATTATTAAACATTAACATTTCAACATTTATGACAGTTTGAGATTGAGATGTGTATGCGATGCGAATTTAAAAGTTAGTAGAATTGGCCTTATGGTTCAATTTCAAATTCAATACAACAAACGAGTGCTTCAAACATCCAATGGTAGATTTAGAACAGATTTACTTAGATTTTAGAT